>CM060939.1:723738867-724988867 GCA_030765085.1 Allium cepa | reverse complement strand
ATAAAAGGAGACTTAGTGTTTTTCAGTGTAAAATGGAATATTGGTTGAATGATTGTTTTATTTGATAGTTAAATGATCGGCTATCAAATCTGGACCCAAAATATACTTTTGGGAATATCTAAGGGAATCGCGAGATTATATGGTATAGTTACTATTCGAGGTGCTATACTGTATGTATAAACTCGTTTCGTTCTCCTAAGATGATGCTAAGGAAATCTATCAGCTAATGGTTAGGAGGTGATCTCTGATCTTATCTTCGTCTGTTTACTTTTCTAAAGAACCAAGTTGAGTTTACCGGAAATATCGAACGTTGTTTCGAAGATACCGGGATCAGATTTATTATCCGAAAACCACTTCGATCCAACAATTACGTTTTCAAAAGGGAAACGAGAGCATGGAATCGAATATGGAGCAGTGAAGTGCAAGGGATAATCGCTACTAATCCTGAGGGTGATTCCAAAAAAGATGTAGTAGAAATAGTACATTCGGTTCCGTTCAGACCCAGAACGGACTTGTATGAATGAATGCTATCGGTACATTGTCATTGGAGAATAATGAGCATTCTAAGTGAAATTTCCTTGGAAAGATAATCGTAGCCTCTAGCCCCTTCTACCGGGAATAACAGAAAAGAAAGAGAGATGGAGCAAGGCTAAGTGGGTAGAACCCAATTAGGGTATGTTTATCACCTTTCTAGATACCCTTGGATATTATTACTATGATCTATGGAAGGAGCTCGAAAAAGGATGGAAACATCCGGGGTGATAGCATATTTGGTCTATTCAGGTTAGGGATAGTCCGGTCTTCTGTAGCAGAGGATCTCGGCGTGGTCCTTGGTACGATGTTCTAGACATGTACTGTGATAGGCGATACCCCGGTGCCTAGTCATTCTTACGGAATCCATAATCTAATAAGCGCCATATGGTTTTGATTGTGCTCAACTATGCTGGATCGTAAGATGCAATCATTTCGGCTATTTGAATAAGTATTTGTACTAAGACACTATTGCAATATCAGATGATTTTGATAAGAAATGTTTTGGTTATCATAAGGTAAAAACCCATCGTGTTTACGTGTGGTGTGGTCTTACGAGATACCTTTGATTTTCAAAGGACTTTGACAAAAGTTAATAATTCAAATTGAGTGTGTTTTCTCAAGCTAGTTTTCAGACTGACTCGGGTGTTATTTTATTATAATGCTCGGATCAGATCGAGTATTTCAGGTTCAGGTTAGGATACTATGGAGCTCAAGAGGCGAGATGGAGACCGAGACGTATTCTCGTACTTGTTTTATTCCGCTGTTGTGTTTTGTTTGAAATTGCCAGAAATTGTGAGGGCAAGTTGTTATAACTGTCAATGATGGTAATTGTTAATTTGTGTACTCTAATGTGAGAAATGTATAGCACAGTTTTGGGTCTGTGTAAAGAACTATTTATATTGTATGTTATTCAGTCCGCTGTGAGATTCTGTTTTGTTTAGTTTCTTCTTTCTTCTACCTACTTTTATTTTCCCTCAACAATCTGTCTTTTACGCACTCGATCGTTCGACATGTTATATAATAGGCGTATCTATGTCGACTTTTAAGGATTGAAAGGGCGGGCCGTCACAATTTAATTATGGGAAGACATATCATTTTTCATGAGAAAATATAACATTAATAATCACATAAATTACCTTCTATCAAAATGTACATTAATAATTAGTCTTCGTCGTTTTCTGATTCAGACTCGGTCTCGTACTCTATATCATTTTCCTCGGTAGCCTCAAATTTCTTCTACTATAACATTTGATTCATCATTTTGAGGCCAAAAATCAATATGATCATTCGTTATTATTATTTCATTACTTTTCTTAAGATCTTCCTGATAAGCTTGTTCGTTTGGAATATTCTTTCCATTAAACGCAAATCTTGCTTTTGCTTTAAAAACCGTCGACCAATCTACTTTATCATTTTTTAAAGATGGATACAGAGCATAATAAACTTGTACTGCTTGTTTGGCTAGTATAAATAGATCATGCCTATTGTAGTGCAAGTTATCTTTTATTTCAATAAGATTGTAATCTTTGTGCACATTGATTTCGAAACCAAAAACATTGCTGAATGAATTACATCTAAATAATAAAAAACTTTCTTTGCAAGTCGTATAAATTATGTCAGTTCCAAAACTTGTACACGCTATAAATTATGTTATGTTTTATTTTTCATTTCATTCATCCACTTTACTATTTTATTTATTATAGCATATATTATTCCTTTTACTTTCTTTGTAAAATCTTAATTTCAATTTTAATAAACTATAAAACATAATATTATGTTTGCACATTATTATTTTTAACCGTTAATGGTTTGTAACGACTCGAATTTTGCCCGCTCAAAAATCGACATCCATACTTCAAATCGTATTCGAATGCCATAGATTCGACCGTTCAAATCCGATTCGCCGGAGCTTATAACAATCATTAAGTAAACAACACAGCCGAATAAAAGAATAATACATTGATATACAGCTTTGATACAATATCTGATACACAGATGATCCAATAGATATCAATATACATCAGAGATATGATACAATAAAATAGCAGCGGAAAAGAAAACGATAGATAACATCTAGCAGCGAAACAAATAACTCTAAGATAGTCTTCAAGGAAGAACTCCAGAAATAACTGCAACTCCATTTCCAAGAACCAATCCAGCAATAGCTCGAACTCCCCATAACAATGCACCAAGCTAAGCAAGACTGGTGCGAACCAAAGACTGAACTAACTCCAGATAATCCACTTATTTTACTTTATTTATGTTTGATAGATTTCTATTTTATTTTACTTCATGTACATATTATAATAGTAGTTCTAATGATGTTTGTTTCTTAACTAATTCGTTTACATACTTATATTTCAGTTTTGAACATATTTATACTGCATTTGTTTTCATATTTTAAAGTTGTTATATTTATTTCTATTCATTTCTAAAACCATTTATTCGAGATTTTATTTCAAATCCAATATATACATATATATTCACATATATACAAATATATGCAAATATTCAAATCAATTTGACTTAATATATTTTATATTTGAATCGGGGAAACTCGCATCATTAAAAATCAATTTTACAATTTTTAATTCAAAAATTCATTTAAATTATCAATTTAAATTCATAAAAATCTGGGGTCGTTACATGGTTGGTCATCCTACCTCCTATTACAAATAAAATGTAATGAATACAATTCATAAACCATTTCGTATTAAACGATTTAACAAAATTCCGATAGCATTTCCCCCGTGTTTCCTGTATCATACACAAATATGCATACACTGGAAACAAAAAGGAAGTGCCGTCGAAATTTTGTGAACAGTTTAAGATGAAATGATTTATGAAATGTAATTATTATATTGTATTTGTAATTTGTCCAATACATGGACAAACCCAACAAATACTGTATTAGATGAATATTGATTCCATTTTATTGTAAAAACGAACATCTATATAACGATCAAATACAACACTTATCAGATGGTACCAATAAATCTAAGATATTTAAAATACAAAGTACTTATACACTAATTTGTTTATATTAACATTATATACTAATTCATAATTTAAATTTGTTAATTAAAAACTAATAAAATTTATTATTTCAACATTTTAGCTAAACTAATTTCAATTTATTACATAATAATAAAAAATTAACAATATACCCTAATTTGTTTCTATATATTACCACATGCAAATAAACTAAATTTATATATAATTAAGGGTATAAACTAATAAAGGTATTATGTAAAAAATATTATTTTTGTCAGTATTTTAGCTAATACATACATTAATTAACACAAAATTATGTTACACTAATATACATATACACTAAACAAGCCAAATTAACCCTAATTATACATTAATTATCAGATTTAAACACTAATAAACATAATTAACTTTTCTCATTCAATCAATATGCAATTATAACTAATCAATAGGCTATTATCAACAAATATAAGCATAAATTAACAATAATTTTATCATAAATCAAATTAGTAAGGGAAGAATATACTTGATTTTTGATGAATTGAAGACATAGACGGCTTGAGATTACAAATGATGAAGATCGTGAAGGAAGCTAACGGGGGGACATTTGTCGATGAGTCTGGGTGAATTTTGGGGGGGGGGGGGGGAATTTTAGGTTTAACGGATGAAAATAATGAAGAAGATCGAGGTAGGCTGATGCAATAATCACGACATTTTGATGATTTTCGACGGCCATCGATGGCTTCGATTAATAACCCCTTCCAACGATGGCTTTAGGTATTTAATTTAAACTTCACTCTATTTAAAATAAGTTTAGTTTAATTTAATTTATTATCAAAATTTAATTTACTATAAAAAATTAAAAAGTTTACAATAACCAGCTTTTGTTTCTAACTATTAAAAAGGTTATTTTTATTCATTATAAAATAATTTTTTAATGATTCAATTATTAATTATGAATTTTAAATGTATTTAACATAATAAATTCCATATAAAATAAAATATTTGGTAAAGGGTAATTTTATTGAGTTTTATGTCCTTAAGATATTTTGGGCATACACTCGGAATATGAAAAGGAAAATAAACAAGTTTAAGGTATAATCTTGATTTTTTAAATTTATAGTTGTTCATCGATATTCAAACTTAAACCTTTCGTTCGAAGGTCAAACGATCTTCAAACGAGATGAAATTCAAACCATATATGTTATATTATGTATTTATCCAATCTATACGGTTGGATTTAAAAAACATACAAAAAAATTTAGGCTTCAAACATGTCATTTTCATGGAAGTTGTCCTAACAAAATATATCAAGTGCTACACAACTCATTAGAAAATAATATATTTTGAGTCGAATTTTTACTTTTCTTTTTTCTATTACAGCTAGACAGAATGGAAAAATACGTTGTAAAGTACATGTGACTCGAATTTTGTCTCGTTTGAAGATTGTTTGGCCTTCAAACGAAAGATTTTTAGTCTGAATGTTGACGAACGACTATAAATTTGAGAATTAAGATCGACATCCTAAATTTATTTTCTTTTTTATCATATTTTGGAAGTAGGTCCAAAATACTTTGGATTAGTATAAGATTCAAAAATTCACAATTAGTTACACAATGGTTAAAAATATATTTAAATTCATAAAACAGTTACATGTCATAAATTTCACTGTAATTGTAAAATGGACGGACTGAAAGTTGCATAGATTGATCATTTGAGTGATAGAGTTAAGGGGTATGCCTTTGGGGCAATTATATAATTTGTTACATATATTTACCTCATTGACCGATCTTGTTTGAAATAAAGATGTTTTCAGTCTACTGTATACTTGATATAATGTGGTTATATTAATTAATTTATTTAATTAAAAGTATATTTAATAGAAAAATCCAAAAATGGTATGTTTTTGATAGTAGTAACTAAGTGTTGTGACAATGAGTAACTTATCACATTGAAACAAATATATCATTTTAAATGTTTCTAGTCAACATGCATCAAAACAGTTATCGATATTCCCTTGAGACTAGTAAGTAACGCTCTTCAAATGTTGGGCAGTGTATTACTTAAGATTACTGAAGACACCAAGGGGTTACGTACTAATAGTTATTGGATAAACTATGGGACGACTCACTCGGTAGTTTTGTGTTGGTTAATATAACTAAGGTTAAACAGAAAATATTGATACTACTAATTTACACAGTTCTTTCGACTTTAGAATAATGTGAATCTTCAATACGAAAGCTCTGCTTTGATTATAGTCAAATCATGGCATAGCGTCCATCAAGTGACTATAGTTAGGTCGAATGGAAGTGAAGCACTGTTCAAGAGAGGATTCGTCTCCCTAGTTATATGGGTTAGTATCATGGTCAACTCAAGTCAATCCATAATCAAAATCTCTGGCCAGAGTAGTTCGTTTGTTAATATTTTTTATTATTGAACCAAGGAATTTGTGTTTGGATGATACAGTTGAATGTGGACGATGTTGGAATTTTGACCATTATCAAATTCAATAAGTCCAAAGTGATATAGCTTTGACGAAGAGAACTGGTGTAAATATTTGTCACTACTAGGTAACGCTTATTGAATTAAATGATAGTTGAAAATGAGTAAGCGATAAATTTGGGCATATTATCACACCATTCGCTAAGTAAAGTCTGAAAGTTAACGTTCAAATAGTTTGACATGAATGGCTGACCGAATCTACACTCAAAGACTCACGCAACCGAATCGATGAATTCTCTTAAGACCAAATGATTTAATTTGTTTATAACTGTTATAAATTGATTAAATTAATTAATATTATAAATTATTAATTATAAAATTTGGATATGATATCTAAGAAATAAATTTGTTGCATATATTTATAAAAGGGTTATAGATATGTCGATCGATATGAGAAATCGACAACAAATTTAGATAAACGTAATTATATATACTTAAATTGGGTTAAATGGGCTCACAATCCATGCATTTTAGAGGAAAAATTCTTTGGTTTGGCTAGAGGAAAGGGGCGGCTACTATGCATGAGATTGGGCTTTTGAGATGTGTGCACTATAAGAACAACATTGGTTTCCGATGGTCCAAAGCCGTCGACGGCCGTTGGAAGGCCGTCGGAAACCGTAGGTTCAGCCATTGGAATTAATTCATTTAGTAATGATTTCCAACGACACTAATGGAACTTTTTCGACGGCCTCCAACGGCAACCTCCAACCATTTTCAATTGCCAAAATGGCCACATGGCAATGCTTAAAAACCAAATAGTAATCCCAAGCCGTCTGAAATGGTCGGAGTTTGTCATTGGAAGCCGTTGGAAAATTATAGCCTATAGGCTGTCGGAAATCGTTACAAGCCATCGGTAATCTTGGTAATTTTTTTATAAATTTGAACATGCTGCCTTCCAACCACCCCACATCCATCAATACTAATAATAGCTCCTTTTCGAGCATATATAAACCAATAATCATATAGATAAGCATACATAGTATTCCATCCATAAAATCCATATCCAAATCCAACATAATCCGCAAAATCAACATCCAAATTCACAAATTCAACATCCAAATCCACAAACTCAACATCCAAATCTACATAAAATAATATACAATCCATCAAAATGTGTCAAACACATCCTCACCCACTAGAAGCTTATATATATAGACAAAAAACATAATAGAACATACCTAGCATCACTATCATCATCCCCTGTAGAACCACCCGACAAAAGAAACCTTCCATGCTGCTCCATATACTCCGCCAAGCGCTAGTTCAGCTACTCCGTCTGCATAGAACAACGACGATTATGCTCCCGCAGCTCGGTGATCTCAGCTCGTAGCTCTTGAAATTCTTCTTTGTCTTGAGCCATATTATACGCTTTCTAAGATGTCCTAGCCTGTGGATATAAATAAATTGTTATATTGCCTCCGACATCATAAACATAATTTACATAAATTTAATTGAAAATTGTGAAATATTTGAATTTAGTTTATTTTCTGAAAATTACCACTTGGTTTCCAAATCCATAGCGCCTGCTGCGGAGTGGTGGATCCATGACAGACTCAAAAATAGCATCCTCCTCATCAGATGTCATCGCATCCCATCATGTCTCAGGCAGCAGCTATGCTTGTGCTTCGTGAAACTTTTGCTGTAATGTAAAATATAGAATACTAGTAGACTAATCGCTATACTAATTGACCAAAAGTTGGTCACTGGTATAAATAACGCTGATTAATATATCTATAAATGTGTACTTAATTAATTAACTGATGACTTTTAGCTTAATTATAATATACTTACACAGGCAATATTCGCTTTATCATCATCCTCCCATGAGTATACGACTGAGCCCTAATCGCCAATTTTGTGTCAGGGCATGAGTATGAGCGAAAACATCCCAATATGAAACAGCACCTTCGCGTGCTCTTTCCTGAAATATATATATTGTTTTAATAACTATTTGTTAACAACTTATAATTTGAAATATAAAAATGGGAATATAAAAATTTACCGAATTCTCGCAGTGATGCTGGAATGACTTGGAACCACAGCGATGTGTGATGGGATTCTTATTTCTATTTGCGGAGTTTCTATCTGACTCCCCTTGCAAATTTCAATTGGAAATAACATTACAATTCTAAATTATGTATTAAATACATGCAACAATTTAAAGTAATTAATATGTGGAAAACTTACGTGGAACTCCTCATTGCCCCCACCAACCTAAGCCCCCCAAATGCTAGTACTCATCCAGTGGGTTTTTTCACTGCTTTTCTAATAGCAGATATTGTATCTCTATAATTTTAGGCGATTTTGCTATTCCAATGCTGCACTAGGGATACATCGGTCTCTTGTAGGTCGACCAAACCCGCCACATTTAGAAAATGAAAGTTATACATTTTATAAATATTCTATAGCATATAAAGTGATATATGATCAAAGAGAAAGTGCGAAATATAAATTTACACTTACCAAAAAATCATACCAAATGCTCTCTCGAACATTATCCTGCGTTTACATGCCTATCTAGATATGGAGAGCACTGTCGCTGATGGCTCAAGCTCGAAGCCACTGTGCCTAAAAGAAACAAGCATTTAATAAAGCAAGACTAATATGTAATAGATCGTATACAGAAAAATATTGTTAACACTGAATAAATTTAATACTTACGATCCATCAGCTTTGGCCTGCAACCAGACCATAGGAAGAGCTGACTCCTGTGATGGGCCGAGGACGTCATCAGCTTAAGTCGCACTCGTCCCTCTTTGAGAAGAATATATGTGTATTAACTAACAAATGGCGCAACTTAAGCACAATTGAAAAGAATATATATGTGTGCTACATTGTAATCCCTATCGTCCAACCATAATTCCACACATTTACCAACAAGTCGGCCATGTTTTTAAAAAATAGACGAACTCGCTTGATAATCATCTTGATCAATGCATTCATCATTACATGTAGCACTTTCAAACAATAAGTTCACATGATCACTAAAATAATGGGAGAAAAAATATGAAGCTTCTTCTTCGATATATGATTTGCAAATCAAACCTTCTACTCGTGCTTTCTGTATCACTTTTTTCTTTAGATGATTTAAGCACCTATTAAAAATTATACCAAATTAAAATTTAATTATACATGAATCAAATTAATATTTAACATACTAAACATTAATAATACCTCTCGAATGGATACGTCCATCCATGTTGCGTAGGCCCTCCAAGACGTGCTTCAGATGGAAGAAGAACAGGTAAATGCTCCATTACATTAATAAACCTGGAGGAAATATTTTCTCTAGTTTGTAGAGCAGTATAGGGATTTCTTCCTCAAGTTTACATAGATGATCAACTTTTAACATAGTAGAAGAAATCTCTTTATAAAACAAGCTATGTTCTTTTACCACCGTCCAAACTTTTACGGGCAATAGTTCTTTAAAAGCAATGGGTAACAAATTTTCCATCATAATATAACAATCATGGATTTTCATCCCACAAAGTCTGTTGTCTTATAGTTGACCACATCTACGAATATTGGAAGAAATATCGTCAGGAAATCTTAATCCTTCCACCCATTTTAAAAGTATTTTAATTTGGTAATTGTCTAGCTTATATGTTCTATGAGATTCTTCATCTACATTAACATCGTCATCATAATATGACAATCATGGCTTTTCATCCCACTAAGTCTGTTGTTCCAATCTTTGGTTCTTCTTCAAGATTAACATTCATTAACAAATTATGCAGTAGCGAATATTGAACGTGTTGCATCTTCAACCATATATTTTACGAGATTCGTCGTAACAATTTCGTTACTCACTACCTTCTCTGACTGTATAGGATTAGGTACTACAAGTTCTCCATGCCGATCCTGCGCCAAATAGTTCGATACGAAACTTTACTAGCCCCATTTTGTTATCAAATGCATCAACAATTTACACCTACTACATGGACAACATATTTCTTCGTCATTTCCATTATTACTTAAAGCAAAATCAATAAATACATGTACACCGTTATTAAAATGTTCACTTATTGAGCCTTCAATTTTCCTTCGTTGTTGATACATCCAGCTTCGATCAGTAAAATAATCCATCATCTCTCCTACTATAATTAACAAATACGATATAAATGAAAACCACATTCATAGTTTATTTTTCAATACAATTTTACAGTTTATTATTTTGTATTAATTGATTATTGACACTTTGTTGCTGGGTCATCCAACTTCCCATTACAAACATTAATGTAATTACATCTCGTAAATCATTTCATTTTAAAGAATTTAACAAAATTTCGACAGCATTTCTCTTTTGTTCCCTGAGTCGTACACGATTGCATGTACACAGGGAACATAATGAAAGCGTTGTCAAAATTTTGTGAACCGTTTAAAAGGACATGGATTACAAGATGTAATTATGTTACTGTGTTTGCAACTTGTCCAATACAAGGAAAAATCCAAAAAATATTGTATGTGATGAATATAGATATACGTTCTATCAAAAAATGAATAACCACATAACGGTCATATACAACACATATCAGACATGGTCAAAAAATACTCCAAGGGTTTTGTGAATAAAGCATATTACATATTTTTTTTAAATGGCTTTTTTCATTTACATTGAATTGATTAACATTTAACTTAAGTTAAACTACCATACATGATGATTTATCACATACTCACAGTTTAAAACTTTAATAACTAATCGTATGTATATAAAATTAATTATCGTTTTCGACGTTCTAAAAAACGCATAAACTATATTATGCTCATCCACACTAAATAAAGCAATTAACGCGTAAGTGCACTAAATTATTCAACTAAAGCAAACTAATTTCTCGTTGCACAGACTAAACAAGTTAGTATTCAACACTTGTAGGATAGTAAAAGTAATTAACATTTAATAAACTATAATGCACAATCAATGAGACAATATAAACAATTAAACTAACAAATTAATCCTAAATTAACAAATTCACTAAATTAGCTTTTAGGGATAATACCTAGAATAGAGGAGATTAGTGGCTTAGAGGATATGAGATTCCGATTTGGTGAAGTTGGAGTTGATTTCGACAGAAATTCGTTGCTTGGAGCTGGAGGGGGAAATGGTGGAGGAGGGTTGTGAATTAGGGGAGTAATGAAATGTTTCTGGGTCGACCTGGGGAAGAAGACAGTCACAATTTTCCGATGGCTATCAATGGCAATTTTCCAACAGCTAGCGACGGTTAATTATTTTAATCGTAACAAAGTCCAAAAAACATTAGCCATTGGAAGCCGTCCGTAATTTGCCGTATTGTGAATTGTTCTTAGGAAAAAAATCATTGTTCCACTTGGACTCGAAGGCCTCATTAAGGGGTGCACTTTTTTTGAGTTTATGTTTATTATATAAGTTGATTTACGTCCAAATCCTCCGTTTGTATTTGGATCTGTTTATGGTTTAGACTGGGTGAGATTTTTGTAGGTACTTGTGTTTGTTACGATTAGATTTGTTATTGCTTGTTATAATATTTTTCATATTGATTTAATTTTCTAAAAAAAGGTTTTAGTTTTGATTTATGTGTATATATAAATAGATTAAATGTGTATAGATCTACAAATTATGAATATGTATAATTGTATATATGTTTATATATTATATATATTTAATCTTAAAATTTTGTTATGATGATTTGTACCTATTCTGAATCATAAAATATAGAAATATTTTATTAAATATGTGTGTGTGTGTTATTAATATTTAATGATTTTGTGAATTGTTTATTATGAATAAAATAACTAATGGTTCAAAATTTCAATTTTTTTTTTATATTCTATACTATGTAATAAGATTACGTAAAATTTTAAGATTTTTAAACTTAGTTTATTATTTTTATAATTAATTTATTTTTGGCCTGCAATCAATTATTTAACAAAAAAATACAACTTCAATTCCTAGAATTTTTATTCGGCTTTATATGTGTATCTAGAACAATCAAAAAAAATTAGATTTTTATAACTTAATTTTTTAATTTTTTTAAATTAATTTATTTTCGAACTACAATTAATCATTTAATTAAAATTGTAATTTCAATTGAGAAAATTCCAGAAATTTATCCTAAATGCAAAATATGTCTCACATACCTTCAACAAACATTTTAAATTTTTTCAACTTGATTTCCTATGTTTAAGAATTAATTTAAATCAAGGCTATTCTTACTTATATTTAATAATAAATATTAATTTTGTTGTAAAACATTCCATAAATTAATCTTAATCCTAATATGTATTTCTTGATTTTTTTAAATTTTTAAAAACTTGTATTATTATCATATAATTATTTTACATTAATTTGTTATGGTAGAAACAGTTTTATTCAATAAATTATATATATATATATATATATTAGTATTTTTTTTGACATATTGTACAAGTATAGATTTGGAAAATTACAGTACATACAAAATGTGCTAATGTGTCTGTTGCAGTGTCAATCTCTGCATCTATATAAGGCACATTATACCCTTCACAGATTACGATGTTACACATGCATGCACATATATATGTATGTATGTGTGTGTGTGTATATATATATATATGTAGGTGTATATATACATGTATACGATACATACATAAATATATTGTGATGACCCACCGTTTTGGACGATTAAAATCGAAAATAAACCACATGTCTAACTCAAACCTTTTAAAAAGGAGGACTTTCAGTGGGGGTTTAATATGAAAAGAAGAGAAAAGAAGGAAGGAAAAACACAGAATCTCGCAGTGAAATGACAAAATATAATAATCAAATAAATAGTTTATGAAGCTGTTGTACAATATACATTTAATTATACAATGTTTACAACATAATCAGAGTACAATCAACAAACATACCAAAATAATGCAGTGGAATAATAATAGTAAATACGATCTAGCAAACTCCATCTTCATCTTCAAGGAATAATGTCTTCAAACACTGAAATACTCAGGTTGACCCGAGCGTAATGAAAAGACAAAACACTCGAGTCAGAACAGAAAGTTCTTATGTAAATTAAATCAATAACAAGTAAATATGAGTGTAAAAGCTTCAGAGAAGTTTATGGAATTTTCCATCTCCTATCAAATGTACAATTAAATACAATAACTTAAAAGATGTTATGGGATTTTCCATCTTCTAAGGATCCATCAAACTACCTATATGTAGTAAGACACTATATATGTAGTGTCTATCAGTAAAGTATTAAAATAATGTTAAGGATTTACGTTGATCACCCTTAACACATTTTTAAGCAAATAATCTATGCAGGTCCTGCAACACAACCATTAATATCGGTAAATAGTGAGTCCCCTATAGGTACCATACTAAAACAAAATCGTAGTGGGCATGTATAAGGGTAAAAGTATGACAAGGCACGTAAGGCAACGCCAAAGGTAGGATTCTACCAGTTTACCATTTCTGGCTGGTCGTAACATATTGTAGCCACAACTGCCGACCGAGTCAACCACCCCCAAAATCAAATCAATATGCACCGATCAAGTCAAATGTCAAATAAAATACGAAGGGATTGGGCCCCTAAAGGTAGCTAACCCCTTAGCCGGACATAGGCTCCTGTTTTAGTTGTTTCGAATTGGCACAAGTGTCGGGGTCATCCATCATCATTCTCTTTCTTCAAATCCAGCAAACGTTTTCCAATCCAACCACTTCATTCTGGATCAACTACCGCATAATGTGGTTCTGTATTGACAGAGAGTATGCCAATATTCAGCTCCGGTCTCTTTAACAACCAAGCGTAATTTTTCACACTGATTGGTTCTTTTAAATTTCAAGAACATGTCATACTTCATATCAAGATATCAAATTCACTTGAAAATCATTTCGAATTCAAACAGGTTATACCTTCATATTAAAACATTCATATTTAAATCAATGATTTAAATCTAAATAGTTTCCCTTTCAAAACAATTTGAATATTGAAAATGGTTTCAAATAATTAAAATAGTTTTAATATTGAAATATAGTTTGAGAAATTAAAAACAGTTTTAATATTGAAATATATTTTGGAATAATTAAAATAGTTTTAAAGATTGAAAATAGTTTGAATATAAAATAGTTTTAATATTAAAAATAGTTTAGATAATTGAAATAGTTTTTATATTAAATAATTTGATTATCAAAATAGTTTTTATATTAAGATGGTTTGATTTATTTTAATTTGCCTTATTATTATATTATATATTTAAAAGGTTTTAAAAAAAAAGGGAAGAAGATTTGGAAATGAAGAATTGGAAAGTAAAAGGGTTAAAACAAGAAGGATTGAAAATGAAAGAGAAGATCAAGATTTGAAAAGGAAGAAGGAAGTTTGAAAAGGAGGAAGTTTGAAGAGGGAAAAAAAGAAAAAAAGGTAAGAAGAAAAAGATTAGAATAGAGGCTAGGGTTTCATTTGCATCATATCTTATTATAAGGTTAGAGTTAGGTTTAGGGCCATTGAAGTTTGAAAAGAGAGGCTGCTATTAATTTAAAATAAATGAAATGAGCTTTCAAAAAATGAAGTTAAAAAATGAACATGAAGGTAGTAAATTAAATATGAAAAAAAAGGCATTGAAATAAAGTAAACATGAACAACCTTTTTAAAAGTGGTAGGGATTAAAAAGAGGTAAAGGAAAGAGTTAAAAACATGAAAAGTAGTTCACATTTGAGAAATGGAAAACCCTCAGACAACGTAAGTGGAAAGGGGTAATGGAACAAATGAGAAAACAGTAAAAAGAGTATGGAAATTATTATTTAGAAAGCAAATGAACGGACCAAATCTACACTGTAAACAAACATTTGGAATTCAAATTTCAAAAAACATTTGTTCATTCAATTAATTTTGTTAACCCCAAAATATACTAAAATAGAAAACCATTAAAGATTTTAGTTAGCACAATAAATTTGTACACAAATTTGTGTAATTAACTTAGAGAATATACAACATTAAAAATATAATAGCATAAATGAGGTAATATAAAGTAAATAAAGAGGACCAGCGTAATAACCCGTAATTTTTGACGGTTTTTATAACGTAATTAACTGAATTTCTACTTCAAGTTAAACAATAAAATTTAGCGAGGAAAATTTGATATTCGTTATGCATCTATTTAAACCTAGAAAATGGAAAAAAATTGTGGGAAAATATGAAAGTTGGTTCAGTTGTAAAATTTTAAATTTCAATTTTAAATTAGTTTAAATTGGACGAAATTAAAATATTTTCAAAATCTAAATATTTTATATAATAAACTGTAAATCATTTTCTGAATGATACGTCATATATCTTTTTGCCAAATTTGGACTTCTCTAGCCCCATTTATCTTATTTTCGTCAAATTTTCAGCATTTTAGCAACGAAATATTGACTTTTGATAGGATGATCATATCGTTGATATCTTTGTACCGTTCTATTCCTCTCGTCGTGCTGATCTCCGAAGTATATTCATTTTTGTAATTCGATGTCCGAGAAGCGGCAATATCTACGAATGAGTTAGCTGTATCGGTACCCAATTTTTAACTTTTGGTTTCCTATGTCCCTTCATTGTCTACCGTAAAATGCCAATAGCCATCCACCTTTAATATTTTAGCTTTTGGCCTTTACAATTCCCGTTGTATTGAATATATAAAAGTTCGTCCATTCACTTTCTTTCTCTACCTTCCTCTTGTTTCATTCTATCCAAAATTTTGAGAAAATAAAATAATATTATAAAGCATGCATATATTAATTTCATTCATTTTCGTTTCCCTAAAACATGATTATTTCCTTGAACCCCATCCACCTTCAACCTCTCTCCCTCCACTGTTACCCTACACCTCCCATCAACCCACCACCTAGCAGACCGGACCAACACCACAACCCAGCCTACATCCTTACCTATTCCACTCATCTCCATGCAAGCATGTCCTCTACAAGCCCTCCCCTTCATTTCCAAACCCGTGCCCCCTTTCACGCACGCGACCCATGCACCTGCCATGTTAGCTTTATCCCACGCAAACCCATGCTGAACAATCCAAGCCTTCCGCCGCTTCACCCAGTAGTCGCAACAGCCATATCACCCCTAGCCTCCGCATGACAAAACCCATCCCAACCCCCTTCATTCAATTCTCTTAACCTATAACCGCCTATCACTTTCCTCCTTCGTGCCTCACCCCACCAAATCCCCTCTGACCTTTCGCCTTCTCTTCCCAACTCACTCTCCAAGTTTGCCTCCCCACCAGCTAGCATACGCATGACAATCCAAGCGTTGAACCCCACGTTAACTGCCTTCCTCCCTTGATCCAAAGCATAGCAGCCTCTACCACTGCGTCTGCCACCTTGACCAGTACCCATCAGACAACCGAGCACCTACATGAACCAAGCAGACCCAAGTACCCTCTAGCCTTGTTTTATTTTATAGAAAAAGAAAAAAAAATATGTTTATTATAAAAGTAGTTTCGCATGTATATTTTGAAAGCATGCATATGTTATAGGAAGTTCGAATATTCTTTTGCATGTATATACCTTTGTTTTCGTATATATATTATTTACATATGTTGTATATATAGGGTGCATATGGTTGTTTCGGAAGCTGCATTTGTATTTTTCTTCACACATATATTTTTCGTATATATTATATGGAAATTTTGAAAAGATAATATAGTTGCCTATTAAATATCGATTCTTAAAATGTGTATATATATATATATATATTCATGTATATATATTCGTTTGAATTTCATATTTTATCTGAGAAGGTTGTTTTTCTTCCCATTGACGCCGCCAGCTCCTCAATTCTATGTTTTGGAATGATAGGTATAATACGTTTAAAAGCTTACTTACAATTTATATTTTTAACAGATTGTGATATAACATAAATTATATATTAAAGGTTATTATATATATATATATATTTGTAAGGCTATGGGTATATTGTGAAAGTGATTTTAAAAGCGTATTGATTTCATGTAGTGTTAGTATACATATATCAGTATACATAATAGCTTACATACTTAAAAATGGGATATGTTTCATTATGCATAGTGATTATATATGTCAGTTTGTATCTAATATATGTATGTTAGATATATATATATATAAAGTTTACCTCAGTTGTATATATGTTAGTTTATATATATTATAATAAAGTAAATATTTAATGATTTTAAAATATAACATGTATATAAGTATATATGGTTATATATTAGTCTATGCAGATAAGGATATATGAGTTTGGTTTTTCAAATATATATGAATATTTATTTTATATTTGTTTATATTAAATATTAATGTGAAATTATATGTATATAAATTAATTTTAGAAAGAAATTTATATATATAACACATATTTCGTTTCATCGATCTCTTGTCCATCTTGACTGACTTTCTCAATATTGAATTGTCGCAGCGTTGCTAGCTTGTCGCTGTCCCGCTCATTCATATCTGTATCCATGTGCGTGTCTGTGTCATCTTCTTGTTTCTTTAGCCTTGAAAGGTGAATGATCACTCACGATTAACATTCTTATATTTGGCAAATTTGATTTCACTTAAACGATAATTGAAATATTCTGTTAAATTTGAATTGTTAAGTTATTTAATTGTTAAATATGATATGCCATTATCTGCAATTGTTTACCTGTGACATAGGACACCATAACCTATAATTTGTATTATGATTAAATTTGTTACAAATGATATATGCCTGTTGTTGATATGTTATATTTTATCATATTTGTTCTAACTCTGCAAGTTCCCAGTTAGTTTAGAATCCCTATGGGTTGAAATGACACATACTCAAAAGACCATGTAGAATAGAGGAAAATCATTATGGGTTGAAATGATAAGCCCAATCGATTATCGTTGATTTTGAATTTTTATGATTGTGGGTTGAAATTATATATACCCGTGGATATTTAAATTGCGGATTGAAATGATAAATATCCGTATCACTTGACTTTTGGATAGAAAATTATAAACAGACACCGTGAAAGTTTTGAAAGTAAATTTATGGGTTTTAATAAATATTGATTTTTAAATTATAATATATAAATTTAATTTTTATATATGTGATTAATTTATATTTTAAATTTATATGTTTTGGAAATTTTAAATTTATAAGTTAGTTTTGAAATATAATTTTCAAGATTTTTCTTGCAATTTTATTATTCTAAAAATATATAAAATAAGATTTAATACAAAATACATTTGATAATAAGAGATAGTTTAACAAAATTTAATTTAATTGGTTTATAATATATGTTTAAGTATTTATTTAAATTTATATTAATATTTTAAAAATAATTTTTATAACTTTAATAATAAAGATTGGGAAGATAAATTTATGTTGACTTGGAGTTTAAATTGGTTAATAATTAAATTTAAATAAGAATTGATTTGAACTTATTGATTTCTGAGATTTTGAAAGATATGATTGATATGATTTGATAAAAAGTGATTAAATGAATATTCTCAATTTTAACAAAAATTGAGACTGAATATTTAATATTGATTTAAATTTATAAATGGAGATTTTATTTAATTGTTATTAAAATGATTAAGTGAATATTTTCCAATTTTGAACAAAATTAAAGTTGAATGTTGAAATATAAATGAAACTTATATTGAAAATGTTTGAACGGTTAAACTCTGAATCTTATTGGAATTGCAGTGATAGTACAAACCTGGATTTGAATCGATTTGTGGAATTGGATGAAACAATTCTAATTTGGAAACTATTTTAGTATAATCTCTTTAAATAAATATAAACTATTTTAATTTATAACTAATTTAATATATAATTTTTAATGTATAAACTATTTTAATTTATAACTATTTTAATATATATACTATTTTCAATATCTAAATTGTTATGATTTCCAAAGTGTTATGAAAGTGTTATGATTTCAAAAGTGCTATGATCTCGAAAGTGTTACGATTTTAGGAAGTGTTATAATTTTGAAAGTGTTATGATTCTGCAAAATGAATATTAGCGTAAATAATGATATCGAATTGATATGGTTTTGAAACGAATATGATATTTTGATATGAAGTATGAACTATTTAAAATGAAATGACCACGGTGTGAAATAAGTGTTTGGTTGTTAAAGAGATCGGAATCGAATATTGTCATACTCTCTCCAATACCGAAACCACTTTAACAACTTTGTACGTGGTGGAGAATCCAGAACGAAATAGGATGGTTTGGAGATGATTTTGTATGAGGTATTAACGCGGCCCTGACTTCCGTGAGTCAGCTCGATGTGGCTAAAACAAGAGCCACTCCAGGCCAAGGAGGTCATTCCTCCTATCGGGCACATTTCTTCGATACCATTCTATTACTTTGTGATTTGATTGGGGGCACTTTTTTATTTGGGTGGTGGGCGGTAGTAGCTGTTATGCGTTACCACTAGTCGGTGTCCGCAAACAGTATATCTAACCTGGTATTGCCTCACATGCCTTATCGTGCCTTCTACGAGTTTGTTTTGTACCGTACCTATGGGGCGTCCTCTGGGTAAACCACCTATTTGGTGGAACGTACGGCATTGTATAGACTACGAGAATATATAAAATGTGTTAAAGGGGATATGAGTAATGCCTTAACGCTATTTTAATACTTTACTTTACAGATAGACATATTATAATAGCGTATATTACTACATAGTAGATAGTTCCATGGATCCTTAGAGGATGGAAATTCCAAACATCCTTTAAGTTACTTGTATTTCAATTGACTTTTCACTTGAGTTGAATTTACTAGTATAAGAATGTTAATCCTGACTCGAGTGTTTTGTATTTTGCTTTATGCTCGGGTCAGACTAAGTGCCACAACATTTGAGACTCACCCTTGGAGATTGGAGCATTGTATGAAGATCTATCTATCCAACTTTCAGTTATTTTAGTTTATTCCAGTCATTTATGTTCCACTCGTCCCTCGGTTATGTATGAGAGATTCATTTGTATTTGAGATTTTATTGTATTCTGTTTCATACTCTAATGTTTACAGTAGCTTCGAACTGCTATTTATCTATTGAGACGACCCGACTTTCTCACCACAGAAAATCGCATCATCTTGAAATAAGAAAGGGATAGAAAAGAGAAAAGAAAGAGAAGAAAGAAGAAACAACATCAGAATCTCAACAGCGGAACGAATAAACTATATTAATAACATAAATATTACATAATTTACAACCATTATCAGAGTTACACAGATTACACATCACATACTAGACAGTTATAAACATGTGTCTAGTTATACAACTCAATACAATACAAGGAAGCTACTCAGAGAAACCAACATGGCGGAACACTATATAACTACACGCTGAACCCTCCTGCTCCATTGCTCCTCCACAATTCGTCAAAGCTAACTTGAATCCCTTAGCTACTCGTAAAAATTTGAGTACCTAAGAGTTTAAGAAAAACAGAAGATAAACTCCGGGTCAGACATGGGTCTGGTGTGAGTAACAGGTTAAGGTTGCTTAACTTTCAAAAACCTTTGAAAACAAAAGGTATCACGTAAGACTCCCCACACGTAAACATGGAAAAGTTTTTACCTTACGCTAACCAAAACATTTGATAGGAAATCCAGTGATATTATAATAGGTCTAGGGTTTTCAAGTAAATAGAAAATAGCCGAAATTGTTACATCTATTAAATTCCAGCTACTAGCCACAAAAGTGGGTAATACAATCAAAACCGTTGGCACTTATTGGATTTTGGGTTCCTACTAGGGTACCGCCCGTCACAGTACATGCCCTAGATCAACGTACCGAGGAGCCACCCTAACTCCCCTGCAACACAAGGCCGGAACCATCCATTACTGGACAGTCCCGAACAAGACAAACCCGGCAGTTGGAGCTCAACAACTGCCTACACAGCCGAAATAAAAGGGACCTCTAGACAGGGGAAAATCTCGTCCTACTTGGTCATGACCCACTTAGCCTTGCTGCACCTCCCCTGTTTTAGCCATTCCCGGTTGATGAGGCTTGAGGCTACTATTACCTTTATATAATACATCACTTAGAATGCTCATCGTCCACCTGACGATGTTCTAAAAGCATTCAATCCATACAAGTTCGTTCCGAGTTCGAACGAAACCGAAGGCATTATCTCGTTACACTCATTTTGGAATCACCCTCAGAGTTAACGACGATAACCCTGCACTCTGAATCTTCGTCTTCACTTGAGATTCACAACCTATAGTTAATTTGGATCGATGTGGTTTTCGGATATCCAAATCTGAAAACCCGATCCCGGTCTCATCGAAATCCAAAACGTGTCTTTTAAAGCCAAGTTGTTTTAAGGTTTAAAACAATTCAATTCAATTATCTTTATACACACAGATAGATAATTCACAAATCACAATAGATAATTAACATTATCATCATAAATAGATAATCCACATTATCATTATAAATAGATAATCCATACTATCATCAAAATAGATAATCCACATTATCATCACAATGCAACCAAAGCATTCATATCACACCGCATTACTTATCTCATTTCTGATATCTCAAACCGTTCAAGGCAACCAACATTATCCATCCGTACATAAGCAATGATTTATTTAATCACATCATTTATAATTAATTTAAAATGAATTAAATTAATTACTTCCATCGCTAGTTAATTTAAAGTAAATTAAATTAATTACTTCATTAATATAAATCTTGCTTACATGGCCATTAATTAATTACAAATCAATTAATTAATCATCATCAAATTATCCACCTTAATTAATCACCCTTGATTAATTATCCTTAATTACATTCAAGCAATTGTCCCTTAATTAATTTCACAAATTAATTATTCTTAACCCCTTACAGTAATTAACATTTAATTACTACAATTAATTAATTAACTATAACCAATTACATTAATCCTTAATTAATTAATTATCTTTAATTACTTTTCATTGATTAATTAATCTTAATTAATTAATCCTTAATTACATCATTAATTATATTAATTAATGATCCCTGATTACATTTTAATTAATTGCTTTTTTAAATTAATTACATTAAGTAATTAATCTAAATTAAACCATAATTATTAATCCCTCTTGATTAACCATATTCGGTAATTTAACTAACCTTAATTACTTCATTAAGTATTCCCAATTAATTATCCTTAATTAATCCCTTGATTAATTAAGTAATTATACTCAAATTATTTCCATTCTTTAATCATCTTCAATTGATTACATCCAGTAATTACTATCAATTACTTCACTAATAATTACACTCCATTAATTACATTAAGTAATTATCATCAAATCATTCAGTGTTTAAAATTAATTAAACTTAATTAATTAATTTAAACTAATCCCATTAAACTCAACTAATTACATTAAGTAATTAATTCCTTAATTACTTCCATTAAGTGATTGCACTTAAACAATTCACAAATGATTATCATTAAATTAATTAATCTAATTAATTATTAAAATTAATCACATTAATTAATTATTAAATAATCCTAGTTAATAACCTTCATTAACCATTCTTTAATTACTTCCTTAAGTAATTAACTTAGATTAACCATTATTAACTACAAATTAATTTATCTTTAATTATCCATTAATTAATCTCTAATTAGTTAATTAATTAAGTGTTAACTATAAACTTAATTAATCCTTAATTACTTGATTAATTAACCTTGATTTTAACTTAATTGCTTAATTAACAAATCTTCAATCTTTAATTAATAATCTTTAATTATCTAATTAATGATCTTTAATTACAAATTGATTAACCCTTAATCAATTATTTATTTATTCCTAATCATTAATTAATTAAATTAACTAATTATTCCTTAATTACCTCATTAATTTAATTAATTTCAAATCATCAAATCTTAATTTAACTTTAAGATAAAAACATTCTTAATTATGACTAAATTGTCATTAATAGAAATATTGGAAAACAATTTACTTTTGAATTTACTTTAAAATTTCATTTCAAATATGAGATTTAAAATGAATATAATTTGACTTAAACAAAATTTAAAAAATTTAAAAACCTTTTTAAATTACATGGTAAAGAAATGCTTGTCTTACAAAAGAAATTTATAAGAGTTTAAACCAAATTCATTTTTAAATTCAAATAATTTAAATATACACTTTAACATACAAAGTTGTTTAAATCTTTCAAATTTTAAGCTTCTTTTATTTTAAAAGCTGAAATACGTATTTAAATCTTTAATTTCCAGGATTAAACTTAACTTTAAATCTTACTCACATTTTTTTATAACTTCATTTTTTTTTAAATTTCAAACTACTTAACCCTTTTTAAAGTAGTTAAATCAATTCAAATTTAAAACTTTACCTTATTTGAAAGCTGAGATTTAAACTTAAACTCCAGATTGAAAAACTAGATTTAAAACTTATTTAAAACTTTACTTTTCATTTAAACTCAGCTTTTAAATTTTATTTTAAAATTTAAAAACTGAACAACAGGTTTCTGTTAAAACCTGTTACAAATAATTAACCCGTGGCACCATCCTTATTACTTCGAGCCTAAACACACTTTACTCCGAGCAACCCATCTACCTCCTTCGAGTCAACACCATTAACTCGAATACAAATCAAAACCCAAGCAACTCATCAGACAACAGTGCACTGTGCATATGCATGTTGCCGCAGGTCATCTCCGATCATCAGCGATGATCTTTCCATATCCAAAATCACTCAATCACCCCAACTCGATCATCAGATCAAACTCTTAACCTTGAAATCGAATTCGAGATGACACCTCCAAACCTGGAACAACAGAACTACACAAACCCAAAACCTGGCAATGCTTCGCCTTCGATCCTCCGACCACCATAAATACTACAACTCCGGCCACGTCCTCGTCAACACGTCTACTTCCATCATCCAAAGCCCCATCGCACTTGATCCACTGTAGAACCTGAGATGATCGATTTCCTAAGCCTAACTAAAACTAGGGTTCCAGAAAATCTCCCGCTACTGCAACCTCCTAACCGAAATTCAACACCATCCATTATTTTTCCCATCAACCACTAACACTCCTCCATCATCTGGAAGAACCCCGCCCCCTCCAGTTACATAGATCACCAGAAAACCCCAAAAGTTCATTTTTAGTTCAAATAAGAACCGTACATTCATCCCTAAATTA
Organism: Allium cepa; assembly: GCA_030765085.1. Classification (NCBI taxonomy): domain Eukaryota; kingdom Viridiplantae; phylum Streptophyta; class Magnoliopsida; order Asparagales; family Amaryllidaceae; genus Allium; species Allium cepa. Next base: position 724,964,723 of record CM060939.1, on the reverse strand, counting down.
TAAACTATGATTCTTGATTTAAAAATCATTTTTTAGTTGATGTATTCAATCTATAATACTGAATTATAAATTATACAGTATGAATTTAATTCATATCAACATGCATTGATGTTTTAAATACTTCCAGAGACAACAAGCCTTATATTGTCTAATTTAAAATTTTAAACATTAATCTAGGTTAAATCAAACAACATTTGTTTAATAATCAGATCCAACAAACACTAGATCATATGGTAAGGATTTTTAAATGAAAACTGAGCCTGGAAAACAAGACAGAGCACAATACACACACACACACACAGAGTATGCACACAATTAAATATTCACATCATATTTCTACCTATATACACATGTAATACTTATTTATATTCAACCATACTAGCATGCAACCTAATTATGGTTTAAATTTTAAAAGTTACTCACCATATTTTTGAAGAAGACAGAGCCTCCATTTTAAAAAGCTTTGAAAATTGATTTTTCTTTAAATCTGAATGCTGAAATGCCCTTTGATTTTTGAAAACAGTTTTTGAATTTGAGTTTCTGAAGACTAAATGTCTTTGTTGAAACCTGAGTTGCAAATGCTTGCTACTTTAATTTGATTTTTTAAAAAAAAAACTTGAGTTGCTGAAGAGATTTGCATGTAGGCTTGATTTCCAGATCTAAGAAAATGCATACTTCCTTTTGATATACCTAGGTTGAAAAATGAATGCAGGCAGGCTTGGTTTAAAACTGCACTTGCCTTGATTTGAAGACGTGCAGGCTTTAAAACAGATTTAAAAGGTGCTACAGGGAAATGATTTGGTTTGCATTTTGATTGAAGAGAATTACTGATTTTATTTTGAACATGATTTCTGGATTTTTGGTTTTGTTTGAAGAGTTGTTTACAGGGTTGCTTCAGATTTGATATGAGACGTTTAATTTGAGTTTGTAAACTGATTTTGGAAATGGTAATAAGTTATTCTCATTTTTGTTTCTAACTTTGAATTATGAAGGATAGAAAAAGGAAGAAAGGTGAGAGGCAAATATATTTATATAAGTGAATTTTGTGATTTAATATAAAATAAAGAAAATGAAAATAAATAAGGACACTTGTAAATTATCTTAACATTTGTCAAATTGGAATGTTTATTTCTTAACACTTATTATATAAAGCTTAGAAAAACAACACATGTCTTCTAAAATTAATTCATATTTTATTTAAATGTTAATATATTAGTTATGCCTAATTAATTAGTTAATTAATATTTTATATGTATAGAATTTTTTTTTAAAAGAAATAAAAACCAATTATACTTATAAATAAAAGCTTATGCATATATTTAGAAATCCAAAACAATTTAAAATCTATACTTTCGATTTCAAATTCAAATCAAATTCGAAAGATCAATTTTGAAATCAAGTTATATATACAAATTAAATTTGAAATAACAATGCTATTTTTATTAAAAATCTATTTGTAAAAACAATACATTATTAGAAATAACTCGTTATCAAATTAAAATAATTATAAAAGAAATTATTTCTTTATTAATAAATTACTTTTTTTAAGATATATTTTAAAAAGAAAACAAAACAAACCTTTTTGTTAATTAATTTAAATTTAAAACCTAAGCCAAAATCATTTTAAACATCTATCTTAACAATTTAAAATCATATATTTATTTATTTAATAACTTTGAAAAAACTTATTATTAAATTAAATCAAAATTTCCAAATTATTAATATATATATTAAAATTTGAAATCGAGATTCATTTACTAAATTTAAACCAAGATTATTTATTTAATAACTTTGAAAAGCTTTATATTAAATAAAAACAAATTTTCTAATTACTAAAAATTTTAGAATTAGAAAATATGCTTTGTTTATTTAATTTAAAACAAAGCTAATCTATTTACAATATAAACCATATATTTATATTATAAATAGAAACCAATTTATTAGCTTTAAAAGATAAAATCTACCAATTAAATATTTATTAAAGAAAATTTTTAAATCAATTCAAATTTTATTAACAAAAATTATCAAATCAATTAAATTTTAATACAGATTATTAAATAGATATTGTCAAAAATTCCGGGATATCACAATTATGCTGCTTATTGTTGTATTACTCCGTGTCTGTGTTTCTCTGATTTATTTATTTGTTGTATATGCTGAGTTTTGCCAATTATAAATTAACATTCTATTGTTTTGCTAATTCAAGTCTGACACGAGTGGATGATTATCGATTTGAGTGGTTAAAAATACCTGGTCTTTACAGTTGGTATCAGAGCTCTGGTTTAGGAAAACTTAGCATATGGATAAAAATTAACTACATAATCAACTTCGTTCGAGCTTAAATTTCTTCCTCTTTGATTCAGATTTCTTTGAATTTCGGAACATTCCTCGTTTCTAAAATCCATTTCTGTCTTTTCCTGTTAGTGTTCTTTTTGATACTGTAGCATCCCATAGCTTCATTTTATGTCCCGCCAACCTTGGTTTGGTTTTTAAAAGGGTGAAACTCCTTTATAACAAGCATCGATTCATCGGAGATTTTTATGTCCTCGGTTTACGATGTTGTTATTCCTTGCAAAACCCGAACCGTTCTATAGTAGATGATCCGGGAAAAATATTTGATAGAATGTTGAATGCCTTCGATTATGCAGGAAGTTCTACCTTTCGTTTGATACTCAGCCTACTGATCTTGACTACGCCTCGATAGTCAGGGATTATCTTGATGTTTTCGGTGCCATTTCACTTTCCTTCAAGCAGAAAATTGAATTTCCACATCGATCTTATTCCTGGAATCTCAGTTGAGCTAGTTAAGGTCGTCCGCGATTTATATAAGTCTATCCATCTTAACACTTTTGTAATTTAATAATCTTATCTTCCTTTCGAGCCGATCTATATAATTATAATTCTCTTTGGTTAGGGTTCGTCAAGATTTGAATCTCTATCCTTGATCTATAATCCATTCTTCAATCATCCTGCGAGGAAGTTTATTACTAATTAGTATAAAAATATTTTATATTGTGTTGTTTGAGTTGTTAAGTTTGAATTTTGGGTTTCGATCAATTCGTCTGGCCAACGCTATCGATAGGAATTTCAAAACACTTGAATAGAGCAAACTGACATGAGATTGTTTTGAAATTGGTAAATGATATAATTTTATGTATGGTCATATTTTATATATAAAAATATAATTTTCTGAAATTTGATAGTTAATTAAATTGGTTATTCGGAATGATAATACTAGATTTTCATCTATTATTTTGTCAACATTCCTAAACCATTACCTAGTTGTATGTTATAAGGAGATGGAATTTTAAAACATGGTTAATGAATTTGATATGAAAATAAATGAATTTAAATTAAAGAATTTGAGAATTTAAAATTCCCGTGATTTTCAAAATTGGTTTTCAAAGTTTTGAAAAATATATCGTTTGAAAGTATTTTCAAATGGAAATTGTTTTCAAAGAATTTTTGAGAAAACTAAGTCTATACTCTCCTCTTTTGATGTTGGAAAATAATTTCGATGGTGACTATAGCATCATCGACATTCATTTTCGAGTCTCGGAGTGGAGAGACCACTTAGTAGCTTTACTACATCTTTGTTTTGGAAAATGGATTTGATTTGAATTTATTGAGTATGCTTTGATGTATAAAAATATAGATATATTTCAAATGGGTTTGAAGTGAAACCGGAAATTTAATTCTCAAATTCTGTGATGGTTCCAATTATCGTAATGAAGCATAAATTTGAATAATTGGTGTGTTTAAAATGAGAATTGGAATTTAAACAACTTGAACAATTGAACTTGGATAAAATTTATTTATATAATACTCAATTCCATTCTAAAATATATATAACTTACCTGAAATATTCATAAAGTTAAAATGTATGTGAATATATAATTCAATGTTATACAAGACAAAACTTAAGTGGTAAAATGTTCAAACTAAAATTCTGCTTAATAAAATGTGTAAATGAAGGGGTAAGTTATATTAATGAATCTGATTTGTAATGTGAATACGTAATTGAATAATATACAATATAAAATGTAAATAATATGACGTCCAAAATGAAATTTTGTTAAGGAAAATTTTAAATTAAATTTGAGTAGTTATAATAAATGTTGTACACCTAAGTTATGTTATAATATATGTTAAGAGAGAGAAAAAATGAATAATGTTAACTTAAGAAAATAAACAGGTAACAAATGGATTTAAACCAAATTAATTGAATATGAATCAATTTGATACCATGTATTTTGAAGGGGCATTTCACCAGAAGGACAAACTTTGCAGTTCGATTAGTTTCTAGGACACTCATTCGAAGAAATTACTATCAAGGCCAAAGTCAGCAAAATAGTTATTTTTATGGACAAAGTCAGCAGTCCAATTACCTTCAAGGACATAATTTCATAGGTTTTAGTCCCTAGAAACTAATTATTTTGTGTTTTGTCCTTGAAATTAATTATTTCAGTTGTGTATCCTAAAAACTAATTCAACTTGCTAAAGAGGCCTTTGTGGCTAATTTCCACTATTTTGAATCTATCTATGATTTCTGTTGTTTCTCTTCTCTTGCGTCATTCCTTTTCGGGGACGAAAAGTTTTGAGTGAAGGAGAGTGTAATAACTCATAAATTTTGACGATTTTTATAACGCAATTAACTGAATTTTTGCTTGAAATTAAACAATAAAATTTAGCGAGGAAAATTTGATATTTATTATGCGTCTGTTTAAACATAGAAAATGGAAAAAATTTGTTGGAAAATATGAAAGTTGGTTCTGTTGTATAATTTTAAATTTCAATTTTAAATCAGTTGAAATTTGATGAAATCTGAATAGTTTTATATAATAAAATTACAAATCATTTCCTAAGTGATAGTCATATTTTATTTTGCCAAATTTAGACTTCTATAGCTCCATTTATCTTATTTTCGTCAAATTTGCAGCAATTTAGCAGCGAAATATCAACTTTTGATAGGATGATCGTATCGTTGTTATATGTGTACCATAATGTTCGTCTCGTCGTGCTGATCTCCACAGTATATTCATTCTGTAATTCGACGTCCGGGATGCGGCAAAATCTACGAATGAGTTTGCTGCATCGATAATCATTTTTTAACTTTTGTTTTCCTATGTCCCTTAATTGGCTACCGTATAATACGAATAGCCATCCACCTTTAATATTTTAGCTTTTGGCTTTTACAATTCCTTGCTGTCTTGAATATATCAAAGTTCATCCATTCACATTCTTTCTCTAGCTTTCTCTTGTTTCATTCTGTCAAAAAATTTAAGAATAAAATAATACTATAAAACATACATATATTGATTTCATTCATCTTCGTTTCCCTTCCCTGAACCCCGTCCACCTTCAACCTCTCTCCCTCCATCGTTACCCTACACCTCCCATCAACCCACCACCTAGCAGACCGAACCAACACCACAACCCAACCTACATCCTTACCCATTCCACTCATCTCCATGCAAGCATGTCCTCTGCAAGCCCTGCCCTGCCCTTCATTTCCAAACCTGTGCCCCCTTCCACGCACGTAAGCCATGCACCTATCATGCTAGCTCCATCCCACACAAACCCATGCCGAACAATCCAAGCCTTCCGCCACTTCACCCAGTAGTCGCAACAGTCACATCACCCTAAGCCTCCGCATGCCAAAACCCGTCCCCACACCCTTTATTCAATTATCCTAACCTATAACCACGTATCACCTTCCTCCTTAGTGCCTCACCCTACCGCATCCCCTCTGACCTTCCACCTTCTCTACCCATCTCACTCTCTAAGTTTGCCTCCCCACCGGCTCGCATCTGCATGACCATCCAAGTGTCGAACCCCACGTCAACTGCCTTCCTCCCTTGATACAAAGCATAGCAGCCTCCACCACTCCGTGCACCGCCTTAACTAGTACCCATCAGACCACCAAGCACCTATATGAACCAAGCAGACCCAAGTACCCTCTATCCTTGCTTTATTTTATAGAAAAAGAAAAAATATGTTTATTATAAAAGTAATTTCGCATATATATTTTGAAAGCATGCATATATTATAGGAAGTTTGCATATTCTTTTGTGTGTATATACATTTGTTTTCGTATATATATTGTTTACATATGTTGTATATATAAGGTGCATATGGTTGTTTGGGAAGCCGCACTTATATTTGTCTTCACATATAAATTGTTTGTATATCTCATATGAAAATTTTGAAAAGATAATACAGTTGTCTATTAAATATCGATTGTTAAAATGTATATATATAGATTCCTCTGTGTGTGTGTGTATATATTGGTCTGCATTTCATATTTTATCTAAGAAGCTTGTTTTTCTTCCCATTGACGCAGCCAGCTCCTCAATTCTATGTTTAGGAATGATAGGTATAATACGTTTAAAAGCTTATTTACAATTTATATTTTTAACAGATTGCGATATAACATGAATTATATATAAAAGGATAGTATATATATTTTTGTAAGGCTGCGAGTATATTGTGAAAGTGTGTTTAAAAATGTATTGATTTCATGTAGTGTTAGTATACATATATCAGTGTATATATTAGCTTGCTTATTTAAAAAAGGGATATGTGTCAATATGCATAGTGATTATATATGTCAGTTTGTATCTAATATATATATATATATATATATATATTATATATGCGAATTTTATATAAAGTTTAGGTCAGTTGTATATATGTTAGTTTATATATATTATAATAAAGTAAATTTATATTGATTTTAAAATATAATATGTATATAAGTATATATGTTTTTATATTAGTCTATGCAGATAAGAATATATGAGTTGGGTTTTTCCAAATATATATATGGAGATTTGTTTTATATTTGTTTGAATTAAGTATTGATTTGAAATTATATGTATATAAATTGATTTTAGAAAGAAATATGCTATGCTTTTCCATCTTGACTTACTTTCTCAATATCGAATTGTCGCAGCATTCCTAGCTTATCGCTGTCTCACTCATTCGTATCCGTATCCGTGCCCGTGTCATCTTCTTGTTTCTCTAGCCTCGAAAGGTGAACGATAACTCACAATTAACATTCTTATATTTTACTAAATTTGATTTCACTTGAAACGACAAATGAAATATGCTGTTAAATTTGAATTGTTAAGTTATTTAATTGTTAAATATGATATGTCATTATCTGCAATTGTTTACCTATGACATATTACACCATAACGCGTTATTTGTATTATGATTAAATTTGTAACTGATGGTATATGCCTATTGTTGATATGTTATATTTCATCATATTTGTTCTCACTCTGCAAGTTCCCTGTTAGTTTAGAATACCCCATCGGTTGAAATGATACAAATCCGAACGATCTTATAGAATAGAGAAAATCATTATGGGTTGAAATGATAAACCCAAGCGATTTTCATTGATTTTGAACTTTTGGGATTGCGTGTTGAAATGATATATACCCGTAGATATTTAAATTGCGGATTGAAATGATAAATATCTGTATCACTTGACCATGTGATAGAAAATTATATAGAGACACCGTGGTTCTATTTTGAAAGGAATGATTTCCATAGTCTTCAAAGTAAATTTATGGGTTTTAACAAATATTGATTTTTAAAATATAATGTATATAAATTTAGTTTTTGTATATGTGAAAATTTTATTTTTTAAAATTATATGTTTTGGAAATTTCAAATTTATAAGTTAGGTTTGAAATATAATTTTTAAGATTTTTCTTATAATATTATTATTCTAAAAATATATAAAATCATATTTAATACAAAATACATTTAATAATAAGATTTAGTTTAATAAAATTTAATTTAATCCATTTATAATATGTTTAAGTATTTATTTAAATTTAGATTAATATTTAAAAATAATTTTTATAACTTAAATAATAAAGATTGGGAGGATAAATTTATGTTGACTTAGAGTTTAAATTGGTTAATAATTGAATTTAAATAAGAATTGATTGAGCTTATTGATTTTTGAGATTTTGAAAGATATGATTGATAAGTTGATTTGAAAAAAGTGATTAAATGAATATTCTCAATTTTAAATAAAAATTGAGATTGAATATTTAATATTGATTTAAATTTATAAATCGAGATTCTATTTAATTGTTATAAAAATGATTAAGTGAATATTTTCCAATTTGAATAAAATTAAAGCTAAATGTTTAAATATAAATGAAACTTATACTGAAGAATACTTAAACTTTGAATCTTATTGGAATTGAAGTGATAGTTCAAACCAGGATTTGAATCAATTTGTGGAATTAGATGAAACAATTCTAATTTGGAAACAATTTTAGTATAATCTCTTTAAATAAATATAAACTATTTTAATTTATAACTAATTTAATATATTAATTTTTTTAATATACAAACTATTTTGATTTATAACTATTTTAATATATATACTAAGATTTCCAAAGTGTTATGATTTTGAAAGTGTTATGATTTTCAAAGTATTATGATTTCAAAAGGGTTATGATTTCAAAAGTGTTATGATCTTGAAAATGTTACAATTTTCAAAAGTGTTATAATTTTGAAAGCGTTACAATTATACAAAATGAATATTATTCAAAGTAAATAATGATATCGAATTGATATGATTTTGAAATGAATATGATATTTTGATATGAAGTATGAACTATTTGAAATGAAATGACAATGGTACGAAATAAGCGTTTGGATGTTAAAGAGACTGGGATTGGATATTGTCATACTCTACGCCAATATCGAAAACCACTTTAAAAACTGTGTACGTGGTGGAGAATGCAGAACGAAGTAGGATCATTTGGAGATGATTTTGTATGAGGTATTAACGCAGCCCTGACTCCCATGAGTCAGCTTGATGTGGCTAAAACAGGAGCCACGACGGGCCAGTGAAGTCATTCCTCCTATCGGACACATTTCTTCAATACCATTCTATTAGTTTATGATTTGATTGGTGCACCTTTTGATTTGGAAGTGTGTCTCGAGGTGGGCGATAGTAGCTTCTATGCTTTACCACCAATCCAGATCCGCAAACAGTATATCTACCCTGACATTGCCTCGTGTGCCTTGTCACATGCCTTATCACGCTTTCTACGAGTTTGTTTTGTACCGTACCTATGGGTTATCCTCTGGGTAAACCATCGGTTTGGTGGATCGTACGGCATTGTATAGACTACGAGAATATATAAAATGTGTTAAGGGGGATATGGGTAACGCCTTAACGCTATGTTAATACTTTACTTTACATATAGACAAATTATAATAGTGTATATTACTACATAGTAGATAGTTCCATGGATCCTTAGAGGATTGAAATTCCAAACAACCTTTAAGTTACTTGTATTTCAGTTGACTTTTCACTTGAGTTGAATTTACTGGTATAAGAATGTTAATCCTGACTAGAGTGTTATGTGTTTTGCTTTATGCTCTGGTCAGACTGAGTGCCACAGCATTTGAGACTCACCTTTGGAGATTAGAGCTTTGTTTGAAGATCTATCTATCGAGCTTTCAGTTACTTTAGCTTATTCCAGTCGTTTATGTTTAGACTCATCAGTTGCTTATGTATTAGAGATTCATTCGTATTTGAGATTCTGTTGTATTTTGTTTCAAACTCTGATGTTTATAGTAGCTTCATGAACTACTATTTATCTATTCCGCTACTTATTGTTATATTACTCTGTGTTTGTGATTCTGTGATTTGTTTATTTACTACATATACTGAGTTTTTCCAAATATAAATTAACAATCTGTTGTTTTGAGCAATTCAAGTCTGACATGAGTGGATGATTGTCGATTTGAACGGTTAGAAATACCAGGTCGTTACAACCAGCCATACGCTGCCACCAACTTTTGGGATCTAATTCTAAAATGTAGCCTCTACCTAGTTAATTCATTAACCTCCAAAATACTCAACTTGCTCCCATTTAAATTTTTATTAACACATAACAAATAAAATTTGAATACACCAATTAACGTCATGGAGACCGCAACTACACACAAATAAAGATAGTTTGGGACTCCAAACTCAAATTTAAAAACAACGTCTTTCTCAACGCACGATCAAAAATTCAAATATTTAATTTATTTTAAAACTTAAGGTTAGCATCAAAACTACTTTCGTACCGTCTCCGACTACTATTTAATGACCGTAAAATGTTGTTTCAAAATTAATTTTTCTCTTGACATAATTATACTTAATTACAAAATGAAAACGTTCATTTTATTTTATTTCCAAAACATTCTTTTAATTTGATTAAAATATTCCTTTTTATTAAATCAAATTCTCTTTACAATTAAAACATATGTTTCCATTTTATTTCCTCAATTTTCTCTTTTATTTTATTTCAAACGTATGTTTCTATTATTATGTCCATTAATTACAATTAATGTTCTCTTTCCTTTTATTTAAGAAATTTCAATTGCATTAATTGCAATTAATCCTAAAGTTAAAGTTTTAAAAAAAGAAATGAGACAATTCAATTCCTGATTATAGTAATTTAACATATTTTTGGAATCATTGTACATAAACCAAAAGTCATTAATTTTATTTATTAAATAATTAATTTCTTACACCTGTAATCAATCTTTCAGCTACCAAACATTTAAAATGATTAAACATATGATTTCTTCTTTAATAAAGAAACGTTTATTATTTTTTATTAACATTTATTATTCCAATTAATTGGAAATTTATATTCAGAAAGTAGCCAATTCCATTCAAACCAATATTATTAATTACACAGTATCCAATGTTATTATTCTTACCTTATTGCAAACATAAGTCATTAATAGGCATTTAAACTAAGCTCATAACTTATGTATTATAATTCGGTTTGCATCAATGCAATCTTAAATTATTTTTTCTAACAATTTTATTCAAAAATCTTATTTAATTTAACATTTTTAAATGGTTAAAATACGGGTTGTTATAATCTCCTAACTCAAAACTTTTTGTCCCTGAAAAGGAACAAGAAAGAATCAAGAAATTTGACGTATTTTACTCGAAATAGTCAATTTATAAACAATTTAGCTCACATATTTAGTTTAATATAAATTTAAAAATAACTCAACTTCCATGAAAAATTTCTAAGCCCTAAATTCATGAAAAATTTCGTAGCATCTCATTTGTGCGGTTAGGTCCGAAAATAACAGTATCAATAATTACATTGTATACATCATATTTCGATAATAAAGCATCCTAATCTATAGGAAAAACAATAAAATACCGCTAGAAAACCATAATCCGAAAACGTACCTATTTTTCGTTCAAATAAAACTATACTTATGAAAACAAAAGCAATAACTATTACTTCCATAAACCAGTTTCTTACTTATACAATCCAAAAGAGTTAGAACTATGTAAAAAGGGTAATATATTAGTTGTTCCAATTAATAGCACAAGCAAAACAACGTATATAACAATCATATGCGAACAAAAGCAGTACGACCATTATATGCAACAAAAGAATCCATCACACATCCATAGCAACAAAAAAATAATGGTTTGTTCAGGTTCAGAAACTTTTCATCGCATAAGCATGATAAATAAACTACCAAGTGTGCCTTCTGCTCAACAGCCTTAAGTAATTACTTAATAAATTATTCATACAACCTCAAACAATTTGAAGTATCATTTTCTAAACTTCCCATCAACCAAACAAAATAGAATTTATATATTATTTAGGTTTGTACGATGCACATATATCATTTGTGTACAATATCAATTCTGATCGCTTGCTTGAATACACAAATTTCACTTTCAAATTAGTATTGTTAACTCGTCTACTTTAGTGCGGACTTTGATCGAATTTCTTGATTAGAAATCTCCATTCTCCTTGCATAGCCAAATACTATGATAGAAAATTTTCAAATCCTAACAAAAATTCAAATCAAATGTTCGACGTCAATAATCGAGCGAAAAATCCTAATTCGGACTGGTGCGTATTTTCACAAATCATGTATCGAATCTGGATCGGAACTGTTATGTAAATAAAATGATCTACGAACAACTTACATATTTTATTCTATTGGTTTCTTTAACAAGTCATTTACTTTTCATTTATTTTAATTCTCATTCATTCATACAAGAACGTCTTTTACTAATTTATATTCATTTACTTACATAAATTCATTCAGTGTTTAAAATCATCAATGAATACATTCTTAAACTATTATATATATTTCTTTGCAGTTTAATTCACATTTATTATTTACTTATAACTTGAGAAATAACCATTAATGAATCATTACAGTATTTTCTTATGTTTATAAGGTATACTCTTTCTACTATTTAATTTAATTATTAAGCATTTCAAAAATTAACTTAAGTTTATAACAATTCTTATACATCTTAAATCTTTATTTACATATGGACATAATTTTATTTGGAAATATTTTTGTTATTTAAGTTTTTACTTGTGTGATATTCCATTATCTTTTAATTTCCAAGTTACAAAACTTCAATTTTATATTTTCATTAAACACTTAGCTTTTGATTTCATATTTCAATCTGGAAGTTTTCGACCATTAAAATAGTCAAAGGTGCCATTTAATTTCAATAATTGAAAATCACTAATTAACAAAAAATTTAAGAACTAAATACCAGGTTTCAATTTAAATCACCATGAAATAACATATAGTTATAATCATACGTAGGAAATTACAATTAAAATTTGTTTCACCAAAACGACTATGAAGCAAAACTACTATAGTGGTCTTCCCACTTTGAAATCCGAAAATGAACGTCGATAATGTCACGATCATCATCGAAATTATTTTCCAACGACAAAAGAGCGGAGTGCATAACTTATTTTCTTTAAAATTCTTTTATAACATTTCTTTTAAATCCCATTAAAAATATTTCTATCCAAACATACTTCCAAATATTACTAATAGTACTTTCCAAATCGATGAAAATCAATTTCAAAACACTGGAACTTAAGTTCACAAATTTTCAATTTAAATTCATTTTATTTATAAACCATATTTATAAATTACATTTTCTTATAACATACAATAGTCAATGGTTTTTAAGAACCTTGACTAACCGACAATAAATGACAATAATCGAATATTATCATGTTCTAACATCCAACACACCAAAAATAACAATATTAATTTATAAATATTATTCTGCTTAAATACAAAAATATATTCCTAGGTAAAAATTATTTCATCTACCTATTTCAAAAACAATATTATGTCGGTCTACCTTGCTCAAGTGTTTAGAAAGCCCTATCGATATCGTAGTGTCCTATGTGCCGAGAGGAATTCATAAATACTCATCAAAACAAATTAACACAATACGAAATATTTTTATAGCACTAACAAATACGCTCTCTCATATAAATAATCTCAATTCATAATAGAGCATTCCATTACCCTATCTTTTAATGAGTTTAACCCCCCAACAGGCTAAGGTATCTCTAAGCCAAAGCTTTGATACCAGCTGTGGCGACCCACCTTTTTGGATGATTAAAGTCGATAATAAACCACACATCTCTAACTCAAACCGTTCAAATGGGAGGATTGTCAATGTGGTTTAATAAGATAATAAGAGAAAATAAGGAAAGCAAAACATAGAATCTCGCAGCGAAATGACAAAATATAATAATAAAATAAACAGTTCATGAAACCGTAGCACAATATACATTTGATTACAAACTTTTACAACATAATTAGAGTACAGTTAACAAACATACCAAAATAATGCAGCGGAATAATAATAGTGAATACGCTCTAGCAAACTCCATCTTCAAGGAATAATGTCTTCAAACACTGAAATACTTAGGCTGGCCCGAGCGAAATGAAAAGACAAACACTTGAGTCAGAACTAAAAGTTCTTAGATAAGTTAAATCAATAACAAATAAATATGAGCCTAAAAGCTTTAGAGATGTTTACGGGATTTTCTGTAGCGACCCGACTTTCTACCACCAGAAAGACGCATCACTAATTAAGAAAGAAAGGGATAGAAGAAGAAAAGAAAGAGAAGAAAGAAAGACAACACATCAGAATCTCACAGCGGAACGAATGAAATATAATATATAACATATACATAGTATCATATACATCAGAGTACACAACTATACATCTCAATTAGACAATTATAGCATTTCTGTCTAATATACAATACAAGAACATCAACACAGAATAACACACAGCGGAAACTCTAACTATATCTACACGCTGAAGCCTCCTGCTCCAAAGCTCCTCCAGATTTCGTCAAGAGATAACCTGAATCACTCGACTACTCATATATAATATGAGTACCCAAGAGTTTAATAAAACAGAAAATAAACACTCGGGTCAGACAGGGGTCTGGTGTGAGTAAACAGTTTAAGATTGCTTAACTTTAGAAAATCCTTTGAAAAGAAAAGGTATCACGTAAGACTTCCCACACATAAACATGGAAAAGTTTTTACCTTACGCTAACCAAAACATTTGATAGGAAATCCAGTGATATTATAATAGTGTCTAAGGTTTTCAAATAAATATGAAATAGCCGAAATTGTTACATTCATTAAATTCCAACTACTAGCCACAAAAGTGGGTAATACAAACAAAACCGTAGGGTCTCGTAGGAAGAATGGGTTTCCAACAATGGCAGGGCTACTGGGGTACCGCCCGTCACAGTACATGGCCTAGATCACCGTACCGAGGAGTACGCACACTCCCCTACAACACAAGGCCGAGACCATTCCTTACTAAACAGTCCCGAATAAGACCACCCCGGCAGTTGTTGCAATCAACTGCCCCACACAGCCGAATATAAAGGGACTTCTAGACAGGGATGAATCTCACTCTCCAGTGGGAGCTACCCACGAAGCCTTGCTGCACCTCCCCTATTTTAGCCATTCCCGGTTGATGAGGCTTGGGGCTGCGATTACCTTTATAGAACACATCTATCTTAGAATGCTCATAGCCCTCCTGACGATGTGCTGAAAGCATTCAATCCATGCAAGTTCGTTCCAGGTTCGAACGAAACCGAAGGCACTATCTCGTTGCACTCATTTTGGAATCACCCTCAGAGTCAACAACCATAGCCCTTGCACTCTAAATCACCATCTCGAACCTATAAGTACTATTCCGTCAAACTCATTACGGAATCACCCACAGAGTTATACTGACGTATAGTTCTTACACCTCGAGTCTTCACTTGCTCCACTTTGATTCACGACCTAACGTTTAATTGGAATCGATGTGGTTTTCGGATATCCAAGTATGGAAACCCGATACCGGTCTCACCGAACCAAACGCCATTTTAATGTCTAAGTTGTACTTAAGGGATTTTAAACAGTATATATTCAGAATATCACTTAAACATAAATGGATGATTCACATTACACAGGTAGATAATTCACTATTATCACATTCATCCATACATATCACAAAACAGCATATATATCACATCTCAGACATATAACATTCATCACATATCAATCAATGTCATCTAATATCATCCAATACCATTAACTCATCCAATGATACTTATCAACCAATCATTAATCATCCATAAACAAGTTTGATCCAAACTTAATTAATTTAATTAATTCTTATTTAAATTAATTCCATACCTAATCACTTGGATTTATCATCAATCCATCTTACTTATTCATTAATTAATTACAAATTAATTAACACATATCACTTAATTATCCACTTTAATTAATCATCCTTGATTAATTATTACTTAATTACTTTAAGTAATTATTCCTTAATTACAATTTTAATTAATCATCTTGATTAATTACTTCTTAATTATACCAAGTAATTATCCCAAATTACTCTTTTAATTTAATCATATTTGATTTATTATTTTTTAATTACCTTGATAATTATTTCTTAATTATCCTTTAATTACACCTGATAAATCACCTTTAATTAATCACACTTGATTAATTACTTTTAATTAAATACTATTGATTAATTACTTTTAATTAATCCCATTTAATTAATTACTTCTAATTACATTTAGTAATTAAAACCTAATTATAAATTAATTATCCTTAAATTATTAATTATTAATTAATTAATTATTTCCATTAATTAATGATTACTTCCATTAATTAAATTTCTTCCTTAATTTATTTACTTTAACAAGTAAGTAATCACATTAATTAACTACTCTTAATCCCTTTATTAATTAACCATTGATTAAAAAATTTAAAACTTTAATTAATTACATTAATTAATTCTTTAATTAATAACACAAAGGATTAACTCTTAATCACAATCACTTGATTACTTCCATAAAGTAATTATCTTTTACTTAATTACCTCCTGTAATTAATCACTTAATTACCTAATTACTTCACCAAGTAATTAGATTAACCCATAAGTGATTATCTTTAATTAATTACTAATTAATTAAATTACTAATTAATTACTTAATTAATTATTAATTAATCATTTAAATTAAATAATTCTTTAACTTCTTATTTAAAAAGATTCTTAATTAAGAAACCATTAACTTAATCAAATCATTTACAATAACCAATAACTTTTCAATGGTTGATAATTTAATTACTTAATTATCTTTACAAATTTAATTATCTTTAATTAAATCAAAATTCCAATTTACATAAGATAAATCTTTATTATAATTGATAATCAAATTCTTAATCATTTAACTTTATTTTAAAAATAAATTATATTTGAAATCAATTATAATTAAAATAATATTAAACATTCAAATAAAATTTTTCCGAAGTTATTTAATAAAATTTAATACAAACTTTAATCAAAAAATTCACTTATTTTATTTTTAAAACATTCATATTTTAATATATAAAACCTTGTTTTAATTTGTTTTAAAACTTGAATTATCTTCAAAAATCATATTTTCTTTGTTCAAAAACCTTTAAAACATTACTGTTTCGATCTCAACCCAGCTCAACCAAAACCCCAGCTATACCCTTACACAATCCCGGGTATCTTTGAGAAAACAAGCAAAATCCCCGAGACTTCCCCGAGTAACCCCAACCCTATGACTGCTTCGAGAAAAAGCATCAGATACACGAAGGCAACTTCGAGTTTTCCCTTCTTCCTTCCCAATTCAAATCCTGCTGCATGACAACCGTGCACGTTCACGTGCACCACGATGCTCGTCGCCGGCGACCCCATGCCTGCTTCGTTACGTCGCACTTGACCCCACAACAACACTCAAAACCTAGAAACCATAATTCTTACGCAAATCAAAAATTTCGACAAACGAACCCATCAACTCGAATGCACTTCATTAGAAGATCGGCCCTCCATAGCAACCCCGGCCTCGTGAAAACACACCATCTCCACCGTAGCCTCGTCGTGGCCTTCTAATCCCACGGCAACACCAATGAACACCTCCGAAAGCTCCATGATGACGCAAAATCAAATAGAACAACCTCGGCAATTACAGGTTGTTAAACCCTATTTCCTCGATTAACGATCAACGCAATCACTAATAAAATCCCAAGGCAATTTTCTCATTATTCCTGCTGCCCCCTCCACCTTCGAGTTCAACCACGTCGTCAATTACGCCGCCGTTTGCCGTGATTTGGCCAAAAAGCCCAAAGTAGATAAACCCAGACATCTCCCAAATTTTCCAATTAAAAATCGAAATAACCACACTAAAATTCATGGTTTTCAATTGCTATTTCAATCTTGCAATCAAAACTTAAAATTGATTTAATGAATTTTTGACCCAATTTACCATTTTACTGTATTTGAAAATTTTCAGCCAATTATTCACTTTAAATACTTTCTATTATTTTTAGATAAATATTTACATGATTACAAACAACATTTGTTTACAAATCACAAGCAAATTCGAAATCAACATTGTGTTCTTGAATTTATTATGAAATTGAAAACCTGTTTATAAGGATACTGAGCACATATTCATGTATACAGGCAACTCACAATCATAAAACACCCATACATCTACATGCATTAGTTTAAATCCAATAATCTGGACAAATCATCATAATTACACAAGAACAAGATAAATTTTAAGATTCAAAACTATTTTTAAAATTGCATTTACTCACCTTTGTATGAAAGCAGAAGACAGAGACTTATATGCTTTCCAGGCTTTGCAATTTATCTTGCATGTTGAATGAATCCTCTGAATCTATCCTTGCATGTTGATGTTTACATTTTATTGCTTTTGAATTTGATGAAGTTTTACATCTTGCTTGCCCCTGATTTTGAAAATCCAGCATATTACTTTCAGGTTTCTTCTTCCTTGTTATTTCCAGATTTCTTTACGGTTTCATATTCTTTTCATATTTGTATTCATTTTTGTGAAATGAAGAAAAGAATAGCTGAAGATTAAAATTCTTCTTTTTATTTGCCAATTAATTTTAAATTTAATTATTAAAGAGGAAGACATTTGTCACTATGAAGCTCTAATTAACTTACACCTATACATATATGATTACAAGTGTCATTAACAATATTAATATACTTACATGTGGTTTTTAATGTTTTATAAATATCCTACAAATGTTATTATGTTTAATTCATATTTACAAAAGTTATTTTTCTAATGTTTTATTAATTTTTAAAATGTTATTTCCTTTTTAATAATCTATTTAAGCTATATACATATATTTATGTAATGTTTAGATAATTATAAAATGTTTTTTTTATATAAAAATAAACTTTAGACTTACATTATATTAAAAGCAAATTCATATAGGCATTTTTAAATAACTTATATTTTAATCAATTTAATTTTATCATTTGTTTATAAATCGAGAAACTTAGTTTAACTCTTTATATAATATTTTTTAAAACAATTTTATCTTGTTTAAAACAGAAGCTAAAATATATGTTTATAAAATAAGAAACTAACTTTGTTATTTAAAAATTTAAATTTCAAATATCATTTCAAAAGCATTAAATCAAATTAACATTTAAATTTACAAATTATAAAATAAAGTTTGAAACCACTTATTAAATTCAAATTAATAAAATTCCTATATCAAATATATATACGAATATATACACATTTCAAATAGAAAAACATTAAATTTGAAAATTACTGTGTTGAATTTAAAAATACAAATCAAATCATAAAATATTCGTATATATTACAATTTGAATATAAAGTTTTATTACATTAAAACTTCCTATTTACAAGATATATCAATATATATATTATAAATAGATTTTGATTAACTTTTGGAAAATAAATCTTACCAATAATAAATTGCCAAAATAGATATTTTCAAATTAAAGTATTATAAATTTCCAAAGGAGTTAAATTACCAATTTATACTTGTTAAGAAAATTGTTGATAGATATAAAGAACTTATTATTATTAATCTTTAAAATAATTTTAACTTGTCAATTAATAATGTAAAATGATCAAATCAATTTAATTATTATCAAAGATTATTAAATTGATATTGCTCAAAATTCCGGGTCGTCACATTCCTCCCCCTTAAAAGAATTTCGTCACCGAAATTTAAAAGCAAAGATAATTTAATAACCCAGCAAAAGTTTTTAAATTTTCAAACAGCAATCACACAATCAATCATAGCAACCAATTCAAATAAACAATTTTATTTATCCAGACAAAATTCTAAATAGAACTTCCTAATATTATCAAGAGTTTCCAGTTCCTGTACTGGAATACTTGCTGTAGAGAATCTTAAGTAACTATATTACTAAAATCAAGAACTCCCTCTCATCTGGATCTACAAATCTGAATAAGATATCAGACTAAACTCAAAACCATCACAACTACCAGATCCTTCTGAACTGCTAATTCTATCACTCGATAAATCATACACATATTCCTTAAAAATATGTGAAATACAATGAATTCCAGTTATCCGAACTGGCAATTTAATCCTGTAGATTCAAAATCTAATCTTCAGAAAACACGGGAAAACTCAAAATACTTCCGGAACTAGCTCTCCAGTTTTACCCAGTCTTATAATTCCTTTGATTGGATAGAACTAGAGTAATATTCAAATTCCAACTTCACATTCCGAATCTCCTTAATTCTTAACTAACAACTCTTCTGATGCTCTTGAGTCACCTTCAATATTCCTGATCAACTTAACTCTTGCTGATTGCTTCATGAACAAACAGGACCATAATCAAACCAATATCTAGATCCTACTCAACAAAATGGCTCTCCACAAATTGCTGAAATCCAAAAACACAACTCTATACCACAAGCATCAGGGGACTTCAGACCTGCATCTCCTATCTGGAATAGCCAAACAGTTGCACCTGACAACCTTACATTCCAAATCCAGAAAATTTCTTCATATTTGAATTTCCAGTAGAAATTCTTTAATCCAAGAAACTGCAACTCCCGGTTGCTCCCACTCTAGAATAACTGCTATCTTGCTTCCGCTGCACAACTCTAATCTGGAGTAGATGAGAATGCTATCAAAGAACTCGAGCACAAACTTTCTCCATACACTGTTCATCCGACTCATAAAATCTCAGTGACCATTCACTTGATCAAATCATCTCAGTAGAATCTTAACTTAGAATAAGATGATCAATCCCTCTCCAAAGAATCTTGAGCCGCCTCACCAAACTCTTCTCGCTCTAAGAGTCATCCCTCTACAAGGCTGAACCATCAATACTGCTCCTGGAAATCCAAGTTGATAAGAAAACTAAATCTCCAATTCGGGTAAATTCTGAATTCATCCAAAAATATTTCAAAAATCTCTGACTACTTAAGTAGCCTTTACCTCCATATGAGTTTCCTCACTTTCCAAACCAAATAATACTCAATATTCCCAAACTAATCGCAAGTCACTTTTGCGATCCTATCCAATTCAGATTCCAAAGAAACTATCTCCCCAACTAGAACAGCTTTCTCCTATCAAGATCAATTTTCTCAGAATGGCTAATTTATCATAAAAAACTAATAGATCACTTCCAACAGATATCCTGTTCTGCTGAGCCTCCCGAAGAAATGGATAAGCCTTTACAAATTTCCTGGTCTGCTGATAGGTAGAGTCCCAAAGATCACTAAATCATCGAAGAAACAGATCCATGCTGCTGCTCCTAAACTTTACTTCAATGATACAACCAAGCCAAAAGATCATCCTTAAACACAAGCTTCTTGAAACACAAAACTATCACCCAATTCCACTAAAATTCCTTGAGACGGGTATACATCTTCTCAAGAAACTCGTCCCAAACCCAACACCAACCACTTGTCTTCTTAAGGAAAACAAATGAGACCATGTCCAAAGTGAGGTAACTCATCGACCTTAGTCTCATACTTCAATATAGATAAGTTTTCCTTACTTGAGATCCAGAAGATTCCTAAATATCTGAATCATCCCTGCAGTAGGCATCAACGTTCTTCCAACACCATCTTAATCTTGCCCTAGAAGAACATCTTCAGAACCATCAATGGTACTGCATCCCATCACACAGCTATTCATTCCTGAAGCCACCAAGATACCATCACCTGCTTCTGCTTAGCTGATAGACTCAACTCTTGGAAATCCCGCTCACTCGAGAGCAAATCAACCTCACACTTCAAGAATATACTCTAATCCTTGAAAAAGACTTCCTCCGGACTCAATAAAATCCTTTCACCAATCTACAAAGCTTATTCGAGATGGTATTAGATCTATAATCTCGACAGATACACCTCCAACCACTACATATAAGCCTCTTCCATTATCGGTAGTCGTATTCCACACACTCCTATCTTATCTACCTTTATAACTTATGCTGAAAATCCGAACAGATATCCCAACAGATTAGGCAGATTTATAAATATATCTATATATATATATAAACTACAAGTACGCTCTCTCAAGATAGACATCACTCCAGAGCCTAGGTATTCACTCAACCTAATGCTCTGATACCAACTGTAGCGACCCGACTTTCTACCACCAGAAAGACGCATCACTAATTAAGAAAGAAAGGGATAGAAGAAGAAAAGAAAGAGAAGGAAGAAAGACAATACATCAGAATCTCACAGCGGAACGAATGAAATATAATATATAACATATACATAGTATCATATACATCAGAGTACACAACTATACATCTCAATTAGACAGTTATAACATTTCTGTCTAATATACAATACAAGAACATCAACACAGAATAACACACAGCGGAAACTCTAACTATATCTACACGCTGAAGCCTCCTGCTCCAAAGCTCCTCAAGATTTCGTCAAGAGATAACCTGAATCACTCGACTACTCATACATAATATGAGTACCCAAGAGTTTATAAAAACAGAAAATAAACACTCGAGTCAGACAGGGGTCTGGTGTGAGTAAACAGTTTAAGATTGCTTAACTTTAGAAAATCCTTTGAAAAGAAAAGGTATCACGTAAGACTTCCCACACATAAACATGGAAAAGTTTTTACCTTACTCTAACCAAAACATTTGATAGGAAATCCAGTGATATTATAATAGTGTCTAAGGTTTTCAAATAAATATAAAATAGCCGAAATTGTTACATTCATTAAATTCCAGCTACTAGCCACAAAAGTGGGTAATACAAACAAAACCGTAGGGTCTCGTAGGAAGAATGGGTTTCCAACAATGGCAGGGCTACTGGGGTACCGCCCGTCAGAGTTCGTGGCCTAGATCACTGTACCGAGGAGTACGTCCGCTCCCCTGCAACACAAGGCCGGGACCATTCCTTACTGAACAGTCCCGAATAAGACCATCCCAGCAGTTGTTGCAATCAACTACCCCACACAGCCGAATATAAAGGGACTTCTAGACAGGGATGAATCTCACTCTCCAGTGGGAGCTACCCACGAAGCCTTGATGCACCTCCTCTGTTTTAGCCATTCCCGGTTGATGAGGCTTGAGGCTGCAATTACCTTTATATAACACGTCTATCTTAGAATGCTCATTGCCCGCCTGACGATGTGCTGAAAGCATTCAATCCATACAAGTTCGTTCCGGGTTCGAACGAAACCGAAGGCACTATCTCGTTGCACTCACTTTGGAATCACCCTCGGAGTCAACAACCATAGCCCTTGCACTCTAAATCACCATCTCTAACCTATAAGTACTATTCCGTCAAACTCATTACGGAATCACCCACAGAGTTATACTGACGTATAGTTCTTACACCTCGAGTCTTCACTTGCTCCACTTTGATTCACGACCTAACGTTTAATTGGAATCGATGTGGTTTTCGGATATCCAAATATGGAAACCCGATCCCGGTCTCACCGAATCCAAACGCCATTTTAATGTCCAAGTTGTACTTAAGGGATTTTAAACAGTATATATTCAGAATATCACTTAAACATAAATGGATGATTCACATTACACAGGTAGATAATTCACTATTATCACATTCATCCATACATATCACAAAACAGCCTATATATCACATCTCAGATATATAACATTCATCACATATCAATCAATGTCATCCAATATCATCCAATACCATTAACTCATCCAATGATACTTATCAACCAATCATTAATCATCCATAAACAAGTTTGATCCAAACTTAATTAATTTAATTAATCCTTATTTAAATTAATTCCATACCTAATCACTTGGATTTATCATCAATCCATCTTACTTATTCATTAATTAATTACAAATTAATTAATAGATATCACTTAATTATCCTCTTTAATTAATCATCCTTGATTAATTATTACTTAATTACTTTAAGTAATTATTCCTTAATTACAATTTTAATTAATCATCTTGATTAATTACTTCTTAATTATACCAAGTAATTATCCCTAATTACTCTTTTAATTTAATCATATTTGATTTATTATTATTTAATTACCTTGATATTTATTTCTTAATTATCCTTTAATTACACCTGATAAATCACCTTTAATTAATCACACTTGATTAATTACTTTTAATTAAATACTCTTGATTAATTACTTTTAATTAATCCCATTTAATTAATTACTTTTTAATTAATCATTTTGATTAATTACTTCTAATTACATTTAGTAATTAAAACCTAATTATAAATTAATTATCCTTAAATTATTAATTAACAATTAATTAACTATTTCCATTAATTAATGATTACTTCCATTAATTAAATTTCTTCCTTAATTTAATTACTTTAACAAGTAATTAATCACATTAATTAACTACTCTTAATCCCTTTATTAATTAACCATTGATTAAATAATTTAAAACTTTAATTAATTGCATTAATTAATTCTTTAATTAATAACACAAAGGATTAACCCTTAATCACAATCACTTAATTATTTCCATAAAGTAATTATCTTTTACTTAATTACCTCCTGTAATTAAACACTTGATTACCTAATTACTTCACCAAGTAATTAGATTAACCCATAAGTGATTATCTTTAATTAATTACTAATTAATTACTTAATTAATTATTAATTAATCATTTAAATTAAATAATTCTTTAACTTCTTATTAAAAGATTCTTAATTAAGAAACCATTAACTTAATCAAATCATTTACAATAACCAATAGCTTTTCAATGGTTGATAATTTAATTACTTAATTATCTTTACAAAATTAATTATCTTTAATTAAATCAAAATTCCAATTTACATAAGATAAATCTTTATTATAATTGATTATCAAATTCTTAATCATTTAACTTGATTTTAAAAATAAATTATATTTGAAATCAATTATAATTAAAATAATTTTAAACATTCAAATAAAACTTTTCCAAAGTTATTTAATAAAATTTAATACAAACTTTATTCAAAAAATTCACTTATTTTATTTTTAAACATCCATATTTTAATATATAAAAACTTTTTTTAATTTGTTTTAAAACTTGAATTATCTTCAAAAGTCATATTTTCTTTGTTCGAAAACCTTTAAAACATTACTGTTTCGATCTCAACCTTGCACAACCAAAACCCCAGCCATCCCCTTACACAATCCCGAGTATCTTCGAGAAAACAAGCAAAATCCCCGAGACTTCCCCGAGTAACCCCCAACTCTATGACTGCTTCGAGAAAAAGCATCAGATACACGAAGGTAACTTCGAGTTTTCCCTTCTTCCTTCCCAATTCAAATCATGCTGCACGACAACCGTGCACGTTCACGTGCACCACGATGCTTGTCGCCGGCGAACCCCACGCCTGCTTCGTTACGTCGCACTTGACCCCACAACAACACTCAAAACCCATAAACCACGATTCTTACGCAAATCGAAAATTTCGAAAAATGAACCCATCAACTCGAATGCACTTCATCAGAAGATCGACCCTCCACGGCAACCCCGGCCTCGCGAAAACCCACCATCTCCACCATAGCCTCGTCGCGACCTTCTAATCCCACGGCAACACCAGTGATCACCTCCGAAAGCTCCATGATGACGCAAAATCCAATACAACAACCTCGGCAATTACAGGTTGTTAAACCCTATTTCCTCGATTAACGATCAACACAATCACTAATAAAATCCCATGGCAATTTTCTCATTATTCCTGTTGCCCCCTCCACCTTCGAGTTCAGCCACGCCGTCAGTTACGCCGCCGTTTGCCGTGATTTGGCCAAAAGCCCAAAGCAGATAAACCCAGACATCTCCCAAATTTCCCAATTAAAAATCAAAATAACCACACTAAAATTCAAGGTTTTCAATTGCTATTTCAATCTTGCAATCAAAACTTAAAATTGATTTAATGAATTTTTTACCCAAATTACCATTTTACTGTAAATTTGAAAATTTTCAACCAATTATTCACTTTAAAAACTTACTATTATTTTTAGATAAATATTTGCATGATTACAACAACATTTGTTTACAAATCATAAGCAAATTCGAATTCAACATTGTGTTCTTGAATTTATTATGAAATTGAAAACCTATTTATAAGGATACTGAGCACATATTCATGTATACAGGCAACTCACAATCATAAAACACCCATACATCTACATGCATTAGTTTAAATCCAATAATCCAGACAAATCATCATAATTACACAAGAACAAGATAAATTTTAAGATTCAAAACTGTTTTTAAAATTGCATTTACTCACCTTTGTATAAAAGCAGAAGACAGAGACTTATATGCTTTCCAGGCTTTGCAATTTATCTTGCATGTTGAATGAATCCTCTGAATCTATCCTTGCATGTTGATGTTTACATTTTATTGCTGTTGAATTTGATGAAGTTTTACATCTTGCTTGCCCCTGATTTTGAAAATCCAGCATATTACTTTCAGGTTTCTTCTTCCTTGTTATTTCCAGATTTCTTTACAGTTTTCATATTCTTTTCATATTTGTATTTATTTTTGTGAAATGAAGAAAAGAATAGCTGAAGATTAAAATTCTTCTTTTTATTTGCCAATTAATTTTAATTTTAATTATTAAAGGGGAAGACATTTGTCACTATGAAGCTCTAATTAACTTACACCTATACATATATGATTACAAGTGTTATTAACAATATTAATATACTTACATGTGGTTTTTAATGTTTTATAAATATCCTACAAATGTTATTATGTTTAATTCATATTTATAAAAGTTATTTTTCTAATGTTTTATTAATGTTTAAAATGTTATTTCTTTTTTAATAATCTATTTAAGCTATATACATATATTTATGTAATGTTTAGATAATTATAAAATGTTTTTATCATATAAAAATAAACTTCAGACTTACATTATCTTAAAAGCAAATTCATATAGGCATTTTTAAATAACTTATATTTTAATCAATTTAATTTTATCATTTGTTTATAAATCGAGAAACTTAGTTTAACTCTTTATATAAATATTTTTTAAAACAATTTTATCTTATTTAAAACAGAAGCTAAAATATATGTTTATAAAATAAGAAACTAACTTTGTTATTTAAAAATTTAAATTTCAAATATCATTTCAAAAGCATTAAATCAAATTAACATTTCAATTTACAAATTTTAAAATAAAGTTTGAAAACACTTATTAAATTCAAATTAATAAAATTCCTATATCAAATATATATACGAATATATACACATTCCAAATAGAAAAACATTAAATTTGAAAATTACTGTGTTGAATTTTAAAATACAAATCAAATCATAAAATATTCATATATATTACAATTTGAATATAAAGTTTTATTACATTAAAACTTCCTATTTACAAGATATATCAATATATATATATATATATATATATATATATATATATATATTATAAATAGATTTTGATTAACTTTTGGAAAATAAATTGCCAAAATAGATATTTCCAAATTAAAGTATTATAAATTTTCAAAAGAGTTAAATTTACCAATTTATGCTTGTTAAGAAAATTGTTGATAGATATTAACAAATTATTATTATTAATCTTTAAAATAATTTTAACTTGTCAATTAATAATGTAAAATGATCAAATCAATTTAATTATTATCAAAGATTATTAAATTGATATTGCTCGAAATTCCGGGTCGTCACATTTTCCATCTCCTATCAAGTGTACAACGTGAGTGCAATAAATTAAGATATGTTATGGGATTTCCCATCTCCTAAGGATCCGTCAAACTATCTATATGCAGCAAGATACGCTATATATGCAGTGCCTATCAGTAAAGTATTAAAATAGCGTTAAGGCTTTACGTTGATCCGTCTTAACACATTTTTAAGTGGGTAGCCTATGCAGGTCCTGTAGCACATCCAGTAACATCGAAAGCCAGTGTGTCCTCTATAAGTACCATACTAAAACAAAATCGAAATGGGTGCATATAAGGATAAAATTATGAGAAGGCACGTGAGGCAATGTTCAAGGTATGATTCTACTAGTTTACCCTTTCTGGCTGGTCATAACACATCGCAGCCACGTCAGGCGAACGAGTCCACCACCCCTAAAATTAAATCAATTGCGTCGATCAAGTCAAAAGTCAATATAATACGAAGAGGTGGGGCCCCTAAAAATAGCTAACCCTTGGCTAGACATAGTCTCTTGTTTTAGTCATTTCAAATTGACATAAGTTTCAGGGTCATCCATCATCGTCCTGTTTCTTCAAATTTAGCGAATGTTCGCCAATCCAACCACTTCATTCTAGATCATCCACCACGCATACAGTTATTGAAGTGGTTCCGGCATTGATAGAGAGCTTGCCAATAATCAGCCTCAGTCCCTTTAACAACCAAACGTCATTTTTACACCGGTTGGTTCTTTTAAATTTCAAGAACAAGTCATACTTCATATCAAAATATCAAATTTACTTCTAAATCATTTCGAATTCAAACAGGTTATAGCTTCATATCAAAACATTCGTATTTAAATCAAAGATTTAAATCTAAATAGTTTCCCCTTTAAAACAGTTTGAATATTGAAAATGGTTTCGAATAACTAAAATAGTTATTGAAATATAGTTTAGATAATTTAAAATAGTTTTAATAGTGAAAGATAGTTTGGAATAATTAAAATAGTTTTAAAGACTGAAATAGTTAGAATATAAAATAGTTTTAATATTGAAAATAGTTTAGATAGTTAAAATAGTATATATACTAAATAATTTGATTGTTAAAATATTTTTATATTAAAACTATTTCTTTCTTTCATGAAAATTTGAACTCATGTTCCAAATCACAAAGAAATCAATTCTTCGACTTCCAATTCAAGTAAAAATCATATTAAAATTTTAATTTAAATCAACCTCAATTCAGATAATTTCCAATTTTACTCTAAATTCCATTTAAACGATTTATTCAAAAGTTGAAAGTTTCAACTCAAATTCTCATTTTTTTTAAACAATTTAGTTTAAATCCATTTCTCATCCAAAACTTTGAAATGCCACATTAGTTACGTTAAATTCAAAGTTTAAATTAGAGTTTAAATCTTTAAAATAATTCACTTTCAATAAATTTAAGCCATTTCTCAAATTCATCTTAAGATTCCAAATTTAACCTTTAGACAATTTCATTTAATTGTTGCAATTCCAAGATTTCAAAGCTCGAATTTAGAAAATAATTTAATTCATATAAATACAATTTTAATTTTCTTTTAAAAAAATCAAGATTTTGAAACCATTTAATTTAGCCAATTAGGTGTCCGTATATAATTTTCTACCCTATGACCAAGTGTTCGGATATTTCAATTTTAATTACATGAATATATATATCATTACAACCTATATTTAAACGACATAGGTATATATCATTTCAACCTATTTCTTAATTCATTTCAAATATTACAAGTGAGAATATATAAGATGTCAAATAACAAATAGGATAATAACGGGGATGTATCAAAATAAATAACGACCATACATCCAACATATCAATCAATAAACATCTAAATCAACAATATATCATAACCGTTACTCATTATCAATTTTGATGTTTGACTAGCAATTAAATTCAATATTAATTTAGATGTCAATTTAATTCAATAAAAAATTCAATTTCATTTAAATGTCAATTTAAACTATCAGACAACAACCAATAAAATCTTATCACTTCACAATTTCAATTTAACTAACATCAGAAAATTTAGTATTGCGTAAGTGAGTTAAATCACTTATCTTTAATTTAAGACAATTAAAAATCCAATAGAACCCCAAAATCTCAATAGTCTCTGAATTCAACCAAACTAGTTTCATATTATCCGGAATTTCAATACGAGTCTAAGGGAAGAAATCACGCGTGAATCAGAGTTTGTATGCAAAAGATATTCATGTTATAAGAAATATTTTTAAAATAATAATTGGTACATATACTCACGTTTTTCTCAAGATAAAGCTTCAAGCAAAGATGGAAGAACAAACTAATATGAGGGCAAGACTTGTAGGCAAAATGAAAATTGAAACTCATGTTTCATAACAAAAAGCTTTTGGTTTGATTTATTTTAATTTGCCTCCTTGTTATACTATATATTTAGAAGGTTTTAGAAAAAGGGAATTAGATTTGAAAAAGAAGAGTTGGTAAAGAAAAGGATTAAAACAAGAAGGGTTGAAAATGAAAGAGAAGATTAAGATTTGAAAAGGAAGAAAAAGTTTGAAAAAGAAGAAGATTTGAAGAGAAAAAAGAAGAAGTCTAGAATGGACGCTAGGATTTCATTTGCATCATACATTAATTATGAGCTTAGAGTTAGGTTTAGGGCCATTGAAATTTGGAAAAAGTGTCTGCTATTAAGTTAAAATAAATGAAATGAGGCTTCAAGAAATGAAGTTGAAAAATGAACGTCAAGGCAGTAAAGTAAATATGAAAAACTAGGTATTGAAATAAAGTAAATATGAATAGCTTTTTTAAAGTGGCAAGTATTAAAAAGAGGTGAAGGAAAGAATTAAAAGCATGAAAAGTAGTTGATGTTTACAAAATAGAAATGCTTCAGACAACGTAAATGGAAAGGAGTAATGGAACAAATGAGGAAGTAACAAAAAGAGTATGGCAACTATTAATTAGAAAGGAAACGAACGGACTGTAACAACCCGGTATTTGCATCAATTAATAATTGACATTTTGACGATTAATATTCTTGCAAATTTCCATTTGAAGTTTTTAAAATTTTGAATTTAAAATTCTTTTATAAATTGTTGAAAAGTTTGATGGGCCTTAAAATAAATTCTCGGCCCACGATTCCTTTTTTTTTATTATTCAAGCCGGTCCCCCTCTTTCCCCTTTTCATTCGAAACCCTACATTATAATCGAACGAAGAAAAATAAATGGCGGCCTCTCTCGTTCTTCCTCAAATTCGAACGGCTTCCCCCAACTTCCACTGCGTCCCCTTTGATTCCGAAATGAGGGCCGCGTTCGTCTTCGCTTCAGGCCAAGGTGAGTGGTCCTCCGCTCACATCTAATTCAAGTCGTTTTAATGATTTCTGGCTCGTTTAAATTCGTGATTTTGGTTGCTTGATTAATTGATTCCCACGGTATAAAAATTGGTCCGTTGCGATGATGATTTTCGGGTTCACTTGTTTCGAATTTCTGGCAATTGATTTTTATGTAAATTTCGACATTTGCTCGACCTAATACTGTTAAGCTTTGTTCGTACCCACCACCATCGTTGCATTGATATTGCTTTGGCCATCTCTGTGTTCATCTCTGTAGCATTTTCGACTTGTCTTTGTGTTCTGGACTTTGTATGCATTCATGTTGATTTTCTTCTGATCTCTGGTCTTTGATTTGTGCACTGACATGAGTTCGAACCTCTTACACACTGTTGGTTCATGTTGCACCATTTTGTTGCAAGTATTCATGTGCTTTATCAACTACTGGAAGCCCTGTCTAGTTCAACCGCATGTCTGCACTTAGATGTAGTTGTATATTCTTGTACATTTGGTTACCTTCTCGGACATTTCGGTGGTAGCTGCTGTTATAGGATATACTTGACTATTTTTGTATTCGTCCCCGAGTAGTTTTGATTTTCATGGACATTTGTTCATGATACATTTGATATTTTCCCTTTGAGCATTCTGATCTGTAAAGTATTTTGATCATTATATGTTGACTCGAGTCGTCAATTGATATTGATCCTCATAACTGTATATATATATATACAGTTTTGAGCTTGGGCATTGATGTTGGTTTTTTTTTGTTGTTGTTTGGTGCCTTCTTGAAATTGCAGACTTGGGTTTGATGCATCTGTGCTCTTTCATGATAATTTCATGTTGTCGCTAAACTTGATATGTGCAGTTCATTATTGATGCTCTGTTGAGAATGCATCTTTTGGCCTGCACATCCTTGTGCCTCCTCTGTTTCTTTATGTTCTTTTGGTTTCCCTGCATGTTAATTTTTATACATGTGAATGTACAACCAATTTACCCATATTTGTAGTATGCATTGTCCCTCTAGTTCATGACATCTGTGTGCTACATAATTTGCTGAGACCACACTTGCACACGTCTCTCGTATCACAGTTTTCTTACTTATCTGATTCGTGCCTTGATATGGACTGCTACACTGCTTCATGTAGTCAGCTTTGAAGCATTCCTTTGGTGCACTATGCCTTAGCCTCGCTTGTGCATTGCGCTACACACTTGTTGCATCTACATTGTCACTGTATCACTTTTGCCATAGTTTGCATCTTTGTTGAAACTGTTCCATTGCAAGTGTATTGAGTCCTAACAACAGTGACTTGACCTCTGCATTTTGCTTGATTTTCGAAATATACTTGAGTTGAATCCGGTAACTCGGGTTTGACCTTGTGCTCGTGTCGTGATTTTAAATATATTTCACCTGTGTTGAACCCGTCTTTTTATTTTGGGTTTGACCTTGTGCTCGGTTGTGTACATCATCACTGTAGTGGCAAGGCAGTGCACGCAAGCGTGAACTGCAGCCACACGGAATTGAGTTTTTGGGCACGATATCACTATAGTGGCGAGGCAGTGCACGCAAGCGTGAACTGCAGCCACACGGTATGGCGTGTATGATATTCTATTTGTTTTGACTTATGGATCTTTTTGCATATTCCATATTCCGTAGTGGCGAGGCAGTGCACGCGTGCGTGTACTGCAGCCCTACTTGAATTAATATTTTAATTGATATTTCAATGGTTTGAACTGTTTGTTCATTTCAATTCAATATTCTGAATTGCATTCTGATTTGGTTTAATTACTGTCGCCTGTTCATTATTTAATTATTATTGCTTTTGTGCACTAATAACTGAGTTTGAATTAGACTGACCCGAGTATTATTTTCTTTTGAATCTAATACTCGGGTCAGACCGAGTATTTCAGGTTGTAGATATTCTGCTTTGGGTTGCTGCTAGAGCTATGAAGTTCTTTCATATCTTTTGGAGTAGTCGTCGTCATTTGTAGTAGTCTGTATAATTGTATAGGAAGATATGTATTCATGTATATTATATACGTTAATGTACTTGTATATGTAGCTTCCTGAGTCGACTGTTGTGGTTGTATCATATGTACCGTGTCATATGTATTGTAACTGACATCAGTTATTGTATATATATGAGACTTTCTGTTTTATTTGTGTTCCCCATTATATTGTCTATGTAATATTTTATATTTACTGTTCTAAACTATTACGAACCATCGTAGTTCATTTTATACTGGTATTGGAGTATGTCGATGGGAGAAAATAAATCAGAGATGAAAAATTTAAGAATATTTATATATATACATACCACTCCTATCGAGATAACCAATACTAGTGTAAGGCCTAACTATTGATGGCCGCTCCTCAACAGCCTTATTCTCCGCGCTAGTTGACAGCACTACACCGTAGTGTTCTTGGCTGGCGTGGGTATAGAGGTGGGGCGTCACAGCTTGGTATCAGAGCCTGGGGTTTAGAACAAATATAAAACATAACTTAGATAGCACATGTGTTACAACTATTTGTCGACGTTTTATCTCTCATATTTGCATATGATTGTCTTTGATTGTTAGGTATGAATTCCTAATGCTTATTCATATGCATTTGATTTTGAATTCTTGTGTTTTCGGCTTTGATTTGATTTAGCCGATGATTGATTTTGTTCGAATCTCAGTGATTCTGAACTTGATATTTTATGTTTTCCTCGGCTTGATTTCCATTCGACTTCGGTCACTTTGTTTTTGAGAAATAGCTAAATTCTTGATTTCCAAGACTCTGACTTTGTTTGACGTTGAGTCCTTTGATGATGATGTTGAATCGTTTTGTACTCTATTATGGCCGTTATTTGTTGACTTCGGCATTGACTTGATTTTCATTTTTTGTTGAAGTCATTTATGCATTTATGCTCGTTCTGCTTTGTTTTTCTAATTGTTAATCGATTCTTCTTTTCCGATTAGTTATCTTCTTTAGCAACTTCGATAACATTTTCTTCGGAATTTTTGTGAACATTCCTTTTGATAGATACAGTATCGATTTCTTTGGATTCTATTCACATCTTTGTATGTGAATTCTTGTGCTTGATTGTTCCTACAATCATTTTTGTGATTTGTCACTTTAAAAATATAAAGGTTTTCTATACTAGAAGTAAATATCAAAACCCTTTTCTCCAAACGATTTCAAAACTATTTTACTACAAAACTCTTTTCCTAAACCGTTTTCCAATCTATTAGTATATACTAACCTTTACCTCACTCGTATGAGAAATCTAATTAAACGACTTAGTAAAACGAGTGGTATATAACGCTTGCGTTTACTTCGCCGGTTAATTCTTGGACTTATTCGATTGAATCTCTTGTGACAATTTTCTAGTGAAGATTTACAGTTTGTTCGTAAATATTTATGTTAAGCAAGTGGTTATGGGACATGAAGCTAAACTTTTATATTTACTAGCTTAGTGTAATTGACACTTCTCGTTGATCTTGACGATCGCTTTATGAATTAGACTAGCAATTGTGCTATGTCTTTTTATTTGCGAGGTTAGACTAGACACCACTTGTGTGATTCCATTCACACATACCTTTCTGCTTTTTGGTTAGTCTTGACCTCAATCTGTGTGATTCCATTCACACATGCTTAGTGTAATTGACACTCCTCGTTGATCATGATGATCATTCTGATGGTCAGACTAGACATCACTTGTGTGATTCCATTCACACATACCTTTCTGCTTTTTGGTTAGTCTTGACCTCAATCTGTGTGATTCCATTCACACATGTGGGGTAGCTCCCCTTGGTCTTCGGACCGTCATGTGATAGGCCTCTTTTCCTTTTTCTGTGATTTCTAGATTCCTTATGTTAATTTCTGAAAATTTTATGCTTCACCTATTTTTGTGTATTGGTGAATTCATATGTTATTGATTTGTCATGAGTACAAATTTGGGGTATGATACCTCTTTGGATCTTTGAGAAGATTCTTGTGATATTGATTATCTCTTATCGGTTGATCTCCTTTTGATCATTATTTGCATACTTATAGTCGTATGTCAGTATGGATATTTCATATTTATGCCATACCTCTCATCGGTTGATCTCCTGTTGATCATTATTTACATACTTATAGTAGTATGTTATTATGGATATTTTATGTTATGCCATATCTTTTATTCTATTTCACACATACCTTTTTGAATGTTGGTTAGTCTAGACCTCAATCTGTGTGATTCCAACTCACACATGTGGGGTAGCGCCCCACGGTCTTCGGGCCATTCGTGTGTCAAAATTAATGGCTTGTAATCATGAGATAGCGTCTCGTTATGCGTTGCACGTGTTGGTGATTTTCATGCTCACGTGTAGGTGAGATTCTGTGCTCCCGTTCTCGCTTTGCGTTGCACGTGTTGGTGATTTTCATGCTCACGTGTAGGTGAGATTCCGTGCTCCCGTTCTCGCTTTTCTTTACTTGTGCTGACGAGTTTTCATACTCCGGTTCGAGTTTTCATACTCCGTTCGAGTTTTCATACTCTCCTTCGAGTTTTCATACTCCGTTCGAGTTTTCATACTCGCGTTCGAGTTTTCATACTCTCATCTTGTGATTTCTGGATTTCTTGTGTAGATTTCTAGAATTTGTGCTTCACCAATTTTTGTGATTTCTATTGATAAGTTTTATCAATTTTTGTGCATTGGTGAACTCGTGTGTTATTGACTTGTTATGGATACAAGTTTAGGGTATGATACCCCTTTCTATCTTTGAGAAGATTCTTGTGACACTTTTGATGAATGAAAATCCACTTATCGAAGTTGCTACTGATGTCGTTGTTTTAATCACGTGTTTTAAAAAAATGTTTCAAAATATAAATCAAAATTGTTTTCAAAACTTTTACGATTTGCGCTTTCAAAAGAATGAGGAAGCGAATTAAACGTTTCATAAAAATCGAGGACTATGACCCCTTTCTTTTACTGATTCGCTTAATTCCGAACTTGTCCATTTGAGAACGTAAAATGTTATTTATTTAAAATACACAATTTTGCACTTTCAAGGAAACGATGAAGTGAATTAAACGATTTAGTAAAACTCGTGGTTATGGGTCATGTGCGTTTGCTATTTCGGTTAATTTCGGACTCGTTAATTGAAAATTTGTGATTTCTGATTATCGTTTGTGATAATCAGATATTTGCTGTTTCTGATTATCGCTTGTGATAGTCAGATATTTGAGATTTAATTATCGTTTGTGATAATTAGATATTTGTGGTTTGATTATCGTATGTGATAATTAAACATTTTCGATTTGAGATTTGATTATCAATTGTGATAATTAAATATTTGTGATTTGAAATTTGATTACCGTTGTGGTAATTTCTGATTATCATTTTGATAATTGGATGTTTATGATTTCTGATTTATCGTTTTTGATAATCAGATATTTATTGTTTCTAATTATCGTTTATGATAATTAGATATTTGTGGTTTGATTATCGTTTGTGATAATTAAACATTTGCGATTTGAGATTTGATTATCAATTGTGATAATTAAATAATTGTTGATTCGTGATTTCTGATTTATCGTTTTTGATAATCAGATATTTATTGTTTCTGATTATCGCTTGTGATAATTAGATATTTGAGATTTAATTATCGTTTGTGATAATTAAATATTTGTGATTTAAGATTGATTTTCGATTTTTGATAATCGAATACTTGTTGATTTGATTATCGTTTTTGATAATCGAATATTTGTGATTTGAGATTTCTGAATTATCTATTGATAATTAGATTTTGTTGATAATTTGTGAATTTCTTTTATGAAATTAAAAGATTTCTTTGGCGTTTATATTGTACTACGCCGGTGTACCGACTCAATTTTCTGCTATTCATGATGTTTTCCACGTCTTCCAATTACGGAAATGCCTTAGGGATTTCCGATTTCTATTCTTGAGCAACCTTATATTCACATCATTGCTTCGGGGGTGTAGCACCTTCGAAATAAAGATGTTTCTCTTGTGGAGATTCTCAATGGTTCTCAAATTCTATGGATTTCTCTTAGGAATCCAGAGAATTCATCGAGCAAACACGTTCAGGCTTTCTCTTTCATGCTCTATATGGTGAACTTTCTATTTCTAATTTCTTCATCTTGTGATGATGTTCTTTATGGTTGTTACCATTTGTCCATTTATTCCTTATGATTGCATGGACGCAATTTCTTTAACGAGGGGAGTCTGTAACAACCCGGTATTTGCATCAATTAATAATTGACATTTTGACGATTAATATTCTTGCAAATTTCCATTTGAAGTTTTTTAAATTTTGAATTTAAAATTCTTTTATAAATTGTTGAAAAGTTTGATGGGCCCTAAAATAAATTCTCGGCCCACGATTCCTTTTTTTTTATTTTTTTTTATTATTCAAACCGGTCCTCCTCTTCCCCCTTTTCATTCGAAACCCTACATTATAATCGAACGAAGAAAAATAAATGGCGGCCTCTCTCGTTCTTCCTCAAATTCGAACGGCTTCCCCCAACTTCCACTGCGTCCCCTTTGATTCCGGAACGAGGGTCGCGTTCGTCTTCGCTTTAGGCCAAGGTGAGTAGTCCTCCGCTCACATCTAATTCAAGTCGTTTTAATGATTTCTGGCTCATTTAAATTCGTGATTTTGGTTGCTTGATTAATTGATTCCCACGGTATAAAAATTGGTCCGTTGTGATGATGATTTTCGGGTTCACTTGTTTCGAATTTCTGGCAATTGATTTTTATGTAAATTTCGACATTTGCTCGACCTAATACTGTTAAGCTTTGTTCGTACCTACCACCATCATTGCATTGATATTGCTTTGGCCATCTCTGTGTTCATCTCTGTAGCATTTTCGACTTGTCTTTGTGTTCTGGACTTTGTATGCATTCATGTTGATTTTCTTCTGATCTCTGGTCTTTGATTTGTGCACTGACATGAGTTCGAACCTCTTACACATTGTTGGTTCATGTTGCACCATTTTGTTGCAAGTATTCGTGTGCTTTATCAACTACTGGAAGCCCTGTCTAGTTCAACCGCATGTCTGCACTTAGATGTAGTTGTATATTCTTGTACATTTGGTTACCTTCTCGGACATTTCGGTGGTAGCTGCTGTTATAGGCTATACTTGACTATTTTTGTATTCGTCCCCGAGTAGTTTTGATTTTCATGGACATTTGTTCATGATACATTTGATATTTTCCCTTTGAGCATTCTGATCTGTGAAGTATTTTGATCATTATATGTTGACTCGAGTCGTCAATTGATATTGATCCTCATAACTGTATATATATATATATATAAATATATATATATATATATATATATATATATATATATATATATATATATACAGTTTTGAGCTTGGGCATTGATGTTGGTTTTTTTTTTGTTGTTGTTTGGTGCCTTCTTGAAATTGCAGACTTGGGTTTGATGCATCTGTGCTCTTTCATGATAATTTCATGTTGTCACTAAACTTGATATGTGTAGTTCATTATTGATGCTCTGTTGAGAATGCTTCTTTTGGCCTGCACATCCTTGTGCCTCCTCTGTTTCTTTATGTTCTTTTGGTTTCCTTGCATGTTAATTTTTATACATGTGAATGTACAACCAATTTACCCAGATTTGTAGTATGCATTGTCCCTCTAGTTCATGACATCTGTGTGCTACATAATTTGCTGAGACCATACTTGCACACGTCTCTCGTACCACAGTTTTCTTACTTATCTGATTCGTGCCTTGATATGGACTGCTACACTGCTTCATGTAGTCATCTTTGAAGCATTCCTTTGGTGCACTATGCCTTAGCCTCGCTTGTGCATTGCGCTACACACTTGTTGCATCTACATTGTCACTGTATCACTTTTGCCATAGTTTGCATTTTTGTTGAAACTGTTCCATTGCAGGTGTATTGAGTCCTAACAACAGTGACTTGACCTCTGCATTTTGCTTGATTTTCGAAATATACTTGAGTTGAATCCAGTAACTCGGGTTTGACCTTGTGCTCGTGTCGTGATTTTAAATATATTCCACCTGTGTTGAACCCGTCCTTTTATTTTGGGTTTGACCTTGTGCTCGGTTGTGTACATCATCACTGTAGTGGCAAGGCAGTGCACGCAAGCGTGAACTGCAGCCACACGGAATTGAGTTTTTGGGCACGACATCACTATAGTGGCGAGGCAGTGCACGCAAGCGTGAACTGCAGCCACACGGTATGGCGTGTATGATATTCTATTTGTTTTGACTTATGGATCTTTTTGCGTATTCCATATTCCGTAGTGGCGAGGCAGTGCACGCGTGCGTGTACTGCAGCCCTACTTGAATTAATATTTTAATTGATATTTCAATGGTTTGAACTGTTTGTTCATTTCAATTCAATATTCTGAATTGCATTCTGATTTGGTTTAATTACTGTCGCCTATTCATTATTTAATTATTATTGCTTCTGTGCACTAATAACTGAGTTTGAATTAGACTGACCCGAGTATTATTTTCTTTTGAATCTAATACTCGGGTCAGACCGAGTATTTTAGGTTGTAGATATTCTGCTTTGGGTTGCTGCTAGAGCTATGAAGTTCTTTCATATCTTTTGGAGTAGTCGTCGTCATTTGTAGTAGTCTGTATAATTGTATAGGAAGATATGTATTCATGTATATTATATACGTTAATGTACTTGTATATGTAGCTTCCTGAGTCGACTGTTGTGGTTGTATCATATGTACCGTGTCATATGTATTGTAACTGACATCAGTTATTGTATATATATGAGACTTTCTGTTTTATTTATGTTCCCCATTATATTGTCTATGTAATATTTTATATTTACTGTTCTAAACTATTACGAACCATCGTAGTTCATTTTATACTGGTATTGGAGTATGTCGATGGGAGAAAATAAATCAGAGATGAAAAATTTAAGAATATTTATATATATACATACCACTCCTATCGAGATAACCAATACTAGTGTAAGGCCTAACTATTGATGGCCGCTCCTCAACAGCCTTATTCTCCGTGCTAGTTGACAGCACTACACCGTAGTGTTCTTGGCTGGCGTGGGTATAGAGGTGGGGCGTCACACGGACCAACTCTACACTATAAACAAACATTTGGAATTCAAATTTCAAAAAACTTTTGTCCACTTAGTTAATTTTTTACCCCAAACATACTAAAATTGACATCCATTAATGATCTTTTAATTAACACAGAATAGACGAATATATATTTTGTACACAAATTTGTGTAATTAATTAAGAGAATATATAACATTAAAAATATAACAACATAAATGAGGTAATATAAAGTAAATAAAGAGGACCAACCGTACACTGCTACCAACTTTTCAGATCTAATTCTAAAATGTATTCTCCACTTAATTAATTCATTAACCTCTAAAATACTCAACTTGTATCCATTTAAATTTTTATCAACAGATAACAAATAAAATTTGAATACACCAATTAACGTCATGCAGACCGCCACTACACACAAATAAAGATAGCTCAAGACTCCAAACTCAAATTTCAAAAATACGTCTTTCTCACGCATAATCAGGAACTCAAATATTTAATATTTTAAAATTTAAGGTTTGCGTTAAAACTACTTTCATACAGTCTTCGACTTTTATTTAATGGCCGTAAAATGTTGTTTCAAAATTCAATTTTTCTCTGTTCACACAATACTACTTAATTTCAAAATGAAAACATTCATTTTATTTTGTTGCCAAAACATTCTTTTAATTTGATTAAAATATTCCTTTTTACTACATCAAATTCTCTTTTCAATTAAAGCATAAGTTTCCTTTTTATTTTCTCAACTATCTCTTTTATTTTACTTCAAACGTATGTTTCTATTATTACGTCCATTAATTACAATTAATGTTCTCTTTCTTTTTATTTGAAAGATTTCAATTACATCAATTGCAGTTAATCCTAGAGTTAAATTTGAAAAAAAAAGAAGTGAGACAATTCAATTCCTTTTTATAGTAACTTAACGTATTTAGGGAATCATTGTATACAAACCAAAAGTTATTAAATAATTGATTTCTTATACCTGTAATCAATCTTTCAACTACCAAACATTTCAAATGAATAAACATATGATTTCTTCTTTAATAAAGAAACATTTATTATTCTTTATTAGCATTTATATTCCAATCATTGGAAATTTACATTCAGAAAGTTATCAGCTCCTTTTAAACAAATATCATTAATTACACACTATCTT
Source organism: Allium cepa (assembly GCA_030765085.1). NCBI lineage: Eukaryota > Viridiplantae > Streptophyta > Magnoliopsida > Asparagales > Amaryllidaceae > Allium > Allium cepa. Next base: position 724,923,807 of record CM060939.1, on the reverse strand, counting down.
ATGTTATTATTCTTACCTTTTTGAAAACATATGTCATTAATAAAAATTTAAATTAAGTTCATAACTTATATATCATAATTTAGTTTGTATCAATGCAATCTTAAATATATTTTTATAATAAGTTTATTCAAAAATCTTGTTTAATTTAACATTTTTAAATGGTTAAAATACAGGCCGTTACATAAATATATATATATATATATATGTATATATATGTATGTATACTTGTATAAATAAATAAAATAAAATAAATCTCAAACTACAAACTGTACAGTTAGAATACATATGAACAAAGTAATAAATATTGCCATGAAAAATTATTAATAATGACATTTAATGAATCAATCAATTTAAACTAAATAGAGAAAATGAAAGATTTCTTTCTTCATTTAATGCTATTAATGCTCTCAATTAATTCTTGTTTTAGAGAAAGAAATGAAAAGTTTCATTCCCTGTACATTAACACTTATAAACAAATGTTTTTTTGGCAAGGGCAGCGGGGTTAAAAAATGGACCCCTACCTTTTATTGATATACCTAGAAAGATGTACAAAGATGGAAGTAACAATGCCACCTAAATACTTAGGCAAGCAAGAAACAAAGCAACAAGAAAACTAAGGAAAAACAGGCATATCAAAAGCAAATTAAAAAAACAACAACACAGGAACTCAAGAGGAACCGAGACAAGCATGAATCAGGAGAGTGCAGTCAGAAATTCAGGATCAAAAATATGCCTGGAAGCAACAATTCCAAACCTCAATCCCTCCACTATAGTTTCTTTCATTTGCATGAAAGTTTTCCTTTTTGCACTAAAGATAATTGCATTTCTTTCATCCCAGGTGATCGAGATGAAAACTTTAAGGGTGAACAGTAGAACATAAGAACATTCACATTTCTACCTCGTAGCCTTGAATATTAGATCCCATTCTACTTCACTAACTAAAGCAACGCTCCTTCCAGTGGTGAGGATATTCATAGAGCACCATAACATGTAGACATATGGACAGTTAAAGAACAAGTGAAGATAATCCTCCTCAGCAGCTTGGCAAAAATTGCAAGTGGTATCAATATTGACTCCTCTCTGTCTCAACATAATTTTCGTTTTCAAAGCATTGCCGAATATCTTCCAAAGAAACAGGTTTTGCCTCTCCGAGTTATGACTTAGCCAAATACGCTTATGCCAGCTGAAAGTCACGCAATTACTCTGGCAAAAAGGTGCTTGTACATGCCACTAATCTTATACTTGTTTTGATAGAAGGACCAAGATATTCCATCATGCAGAGTAAAGGGAACATGATAACCACGCAAAAGATTCCAGTGTTGTCTGACGTACTGATTACTAGAGTAAGGGAGGACAACATGACCATCATCAATAAAATTATATGCCAAAGCATTCTTGCTAATACCATATTGCACTTGCTAGTTGAAAGAAAGAAGCTGACTTCAGATAGTGCCTTCCTTCACCTATGGGTCATGCCAAAAGGACATTCGACCATTAAATCCAATCTTACTTTTAGCACATGGAAGAATACCAGTCCTAAGTTTCAGAACACAATGCCATGTCCAACTGCAAGATTATGGAATAGCCATGGTCCAGAAATTTTTATTTCCAATAAAATTACTTATAAGACCACTTCACCCAAATGTTGTCTTTATAATTCAAGAAGTTTTCAATGTGATAAACCATAGCAGCTCGATTCCATATTAGCATATTTTTGATACCTAGGCCCCCTCTGGACTTCGGCAGTTCAAGATTGGAGAAAGAACAAGGAGATAGCTTATTAGAGTTAACAAATCCATGCCAAAAAAAATTTGGCATTGCACTCCTAATCATATTGATCAGCTTGCTAGGTAGGATGAAAGATCTTGACCAGTGTCATGGAGAAGATAATAGATTTAATGAGTGTAAGCCTACCATCTTGACTAAGCAGCCTATTAGTCCACACAACAAGTCTAGCAGTGAACCTCTCGTACAGTGGAATACATTGGGAATACGAAATTCTTGATGTAGCCAAGGGAATTCCTAAGTACATGGAAGTATCAGCTCTTTGTGTAATGGAAGTGAAGTTAGAAATTTGGTTGATCATGTCATTACCCACACCAGCTATCATCAAATCAAACTTAGATAAGTTAATGGAAAGGCCAGTAATTTTGAAAAATTTATCAAGACCATCCCTAATAGAGCTAACTGTCATCATGGTAGGCTTGAAGAAAATCACCAGGTCATCGGCAAACATTAAAGAAGTAATGAGGGGAATTTTGCATTTTGGGTGAATAGAGAAACTACCATCATAAACATGTTGGATAAGAATTTGAGTTAAACTTCCATCACTAGAATGAATAAATAGGAAGACATAGGGTCACTCTGCCTAATACCTTGTTTACTTTGAAAATATCCCACATTACATTTATTAACCATAATGAAAAACCTAGCAGTCGAGATGCAAGCTTCAATCCAAGCCACAAAATGTTTGGGGAAATTCATTGGACCCATAATTCTAACAATAGAGTCCCATTGCAATAAGTCAAAAGCTTTAGAGATGTCAAGCAACATGGCTCTGGGAGATACATAAGAGGTGTTGTACCCCTTCAGCAATTCGTGAGACAACAGAACATTATCGAGGATACTTTTGCCACTAAGAATAACAGCTTGATTGGAAGAAATGATGTTAGGCATAACCATCTTGAGTCTATTAGCTGTGATCATAGAAATGCACTTGTATATGGTGTTACAGCATGAGATAAGCCTAAATTCAAAGACAAGACATGCATTCTTCACTTTAGGAATGAGGGCTATGTTAGTAGTATTGATAGAACCAATAATTTTGCATTTGTTAAAGAAATTATGAATAGCTTCGTGAAGATAGGACCAACAGTTTCCCAACAAGACGTAAAAAAATAGGCATTGAACCCATCAGGTCCTCCAGTGGAATTTGCATTGAGAGAGAAAAGGGAAATTTTAATCCCAGAGTCGGAAATAGCAGAAGAGAGCAAGTCATTATCTTCAGAAGTAATTCTAGGAATGTAAATCGAATCAAGAAGCTCAAGCGAAGGAGTGAATTCATTATTGTTACCAAGCAACTTGCTGAAATAGTCAAGAAACATATTAGAAATAAGGGGAGGGTCAGAGATAAACTCACCATTATCTTCTTTAAGAACACTAATTAACTATCTTGACTGTTTAGCTTTAACAGATGAATGGTAGAAGGAAGTGTTCCTGTCACCATCCTTGAACCACTCCATTCTGGTTTTTTGTTTAACCATGAGGCCTTCATGCTTTAAAGCCTCATAAAGTTGGGAAGACAAGGTAGCTTCTTAGGCTACCAACTCACTGTTAGAGGTGTCAGACAGCATGGACTCTTGAACCTGTTGTAATTTTTGTGAGAGGCGGGTAGTTGCCAAGTTGCCTTTGACAAATTTACTCAATGACCACACTTTTAATTCAGTTTTGACTGCTTTAAGCTCACACTGTTAACAAACATTGGATTAACAAAAAAAATGAATGGACCAAGCTTTGTTAACAATAGGTAAAAATTCAGGGTGAAGAACCCAAGCATTATAAAATTTAAAATTAGATTTTCTTATCCTCGTAGCAGCACCAAAGGATATAATTTGGGGTGAGTGATCAGATAGGCCAGGCATAGGTAGGAGATTAAACATATTAGGCCATTTGGTGAGAGCATAAAGATTAAAAAAGGAGAAATCAATTTTGGAGAAAGTTCGAGAAGAGGATCTTCTTGAGTTGTTCCAAGAGAAGGGGGCACCCACAACAGTAATCTCAATAAGGTTAGATTGAGAGATGGAACAGTTAAGAGGCCTGATTTCTCGAAGAGATAGGGGATTTCCACCATGTCTATGTGATAAAAGAAAGGAGAAGTTAAAGTCTCCAATTACTATCCAGGGATGATATTCTTGTCTAAATGGTGGGAGAAGATTAAGAAAGGATTGTCTGGCAATTACAAAGTTAAGACCATAAATAACGGTAAGGTAAAAGGAAGTGGTGGAAGAGACATGGATACAGTGCAAGTGGATAAGCTGAGAAGTTGAAATGATATGAGATAATAAGTAGATCGAAGGGTTAAATAAAAGAAGGATTCTGCCATAAGGAGCATCAGATAGATTATTAATCATCTTCCAAGAAGGTTAATGAAATTAGCAACTTTGGAAGAAAGAGATGCATTAAGCTTAGTTTCAAATATAGCAAGAAGACTCAAAGAGTGTGTGACAATAATGTTTTTACATTGGTTTAATTTAATATCCGAGTGGGCACCTCTAATATTCCATGCACTGATGTTGTTCAACATTGATCAACAAAATGATTATAAAGGAGTTTCTTTTTGTTACTCCTAGTCAGAGGAGTAGTTTGAACATTAATTCCTGGAAAGGTAGAAGATGATGTGGTACCAGCACTTGGGTTGAGGTCCAAGTCAGATTGCTGTTTTGATGTTTTGGATGACTTGCAGTTACGAGCTAGAGTATGACCAGCTTGTTTCACCACAAACTGATTTGCAATGCTAGAGGAAGGGTTAGCAGTGGGGAGGGATAGAGAAGGAGGAGGTGTTTTCCAAGCATGGGGAGCATGAATATGATTATATGGATGGTTAGATTTCTATAAGATGGCAGAATCATTTGTTGGTGGAGATTTTAAAGTATCAAAATTACATGTGCTACTTTTTTGGTTGTGCACGTGCACAAAGGATACGTGCACAGACTTAACTTGAGAAGTTGATGGGTTTGATTTAGCAGCGAAAGAGATTTCCTTGTTAATGTTTGTTGGAGACGAAGTTAATGAGCAAACATGTTCACTGATAGCAGGAAGAAAGAGAGATGGGGAAGATTCTGGATTAGAGGGGGTGGGACAGCAGCAAATTTTCTTTTGCAAGGGGGAACAGAAATATCATTGTTTTAATTGTTTTTACATGCATCTCAGAGGGAATCAGTATTAAGTTTGCATTCAATAACTTGTTTCTCAGTGGCACACTTTTCCTTGACATTAGTTGGTCCTTGATTACCACTAATGTTTACATCACTCGTACCATTCCCAACACTATCAAAAATGCGAGCATCCTCTTCAGTATCTATCTCACCCAATTCAGCAAGTACACGAAAACTATTTTCTTTCAGCATAATTGAATTACCAATAACACTAAACATTTCTCCATCATCCACTGTCTTAACAGGCAAAGCATTTTCTATTTCCCCTTCCTCAAGCTGATCACTTCGTGCCTCCTTATTTTTATCAGAATTGTTAACTTCATGAACAACCTCCAGATTGACTTTCGTAAAAGAAGATTTAATCCTCTATCTTCTAGCTTTATTCACGACTTGCCATTTTTGTTTCCTCTGACTCAAAATTTTACCAGCTTCTTTCGTGTTTTCCTTGAAATCGTTAACATTGGCTTCATAAGATATATTTTTCTTTTCATTCATGTCTATAACCACACTTGAATTTATTCTTATCTTTTTGCAGTTAGATTCAGAATGACCAAATACACAACAACGTGAGCAAATATCAGACTTCCAATGGTATTCAATATGAATAATTTGGGTTCCTCCATCTAGAAGCTGAACCGAAAAGGAATTAATCAGACCCCGATCAGGTTTAATTTCCACCAAACACTTAGCAAAAGATAGCCTCTCCAACCTCTCCGTTGATTCATTCATACAAACAAGTTTACCCAATCTTCTAGCTAACCAGTTAATTCCAATATGGGTCCAGGAAAACATCGGAATATTTGAGAATTTCACCCACACTGGCACGGATGAAATACTCTCACAAGCATTTTCCACGTAAGGATCCCATTGCTTTACAATAAAGAGTTTGTTTCGCATAACAATGGGGTCATCTTGCAGAATTCTGTTCCTGTCTTCATCATAGGTCAGCAGGAGTAAGAAAAGGAAACCATTAGATCTAACTCGATCCTTTAAGTTTCCAATATATGTTTAGGAAGTTAATAACTGTTAAGTAAGACATAGGCTTATCAAGGAAGAAACCGACCAGGTAGTTGCTCCATTCTTGAGCGCCTGCTTCAATAACGTTGGAAGGTGGAATCATAATCTCATTCTTGAACTCGGGGGACAACTCAACTGGTATGTACTTCCCTGCATTACTCGGTTTACGCTTGAAAAGGGTAGTCCATATCAGTTGAGAAGGCTGAGGTAGAAGTGGCGGCAGAGGAGCAGAGGGAGGCAATGGAAAAGATGATGAAGATGGGATGCAGTGAGTTGGCACCGAAGGCAGCGGCGGAGGAGGAGGGTCATCAGCAGGACGATGTTGACATGTAGGGGAAGACGTATGAGGTGAGGAGATGGAAGCAGGAAAAATGGGAGAGGACGAAAGAAGTACAGGAGGGATGGAGTTTGCTGCCATGAGGACAAAATTTTTTTTATATAAATAAATGTTAGGAGTATTTGATGCGCTATACATTTGAAATTAAATTTATTTAAACTTCCATTTAACTATTTTAAATAAAATAGAATACAAGATTTTATTTAAACAAAACTTAGAAAAGTTCTAAATGAAATTTAGACTTCGTAGGCCCTTTCAAGATCCAAAATGGTAAAAAAAATTGATTATCCTTTTTTCCCACTGTAGGCTAGCCCAGTTCCTTTAATGGTGTCAGAGCCCAACAGCCTATACGGTTACGGTGTAAATTAATCATGTTAGAGCTAACTAATTAAACTGCTCATTAAGTACGGTGCCTATAAAGGTAATGTCTAGGCTTGGCATTGGGTAATCAAGTCCTTATTCTACCTGATTATCAGTCCAGCCTGAAAGGTGAGCGACTTCAAAGGTTGTCCCTTATAGAAAAGACCCAATTTGTATTGGGTATTGGACTAGATTTCAAAATTGTTTTGAAAACTAAAATAAAACATGTTTATTATAGAAGTCATAATACAACATAAGTTTTCAAAATGTTTGAAAGGATAACGATATTTTCAAAATGTTTGAAAATATTTACATACAAAATTCAAATTTTAAATATTTTTAATATGAATAATAAAATGAATTAATTAAAAATGTTAATTAATTAATACATATATGCATACATTATATATGTTGATATATGTTATGTTATTTTAAAATGTTTAGGATAACATAAGTTTACATGTATGTATGTAAGATAAATTTTGATATTAAATAAAATTTAATCAAAATTGCTTAATTGAATAAATTAATTAAAGGTCAATTAATTAAATAAAATACACATATATAAGATATATATGTTCGTTATATTATAAAGTTATATTGTGCACTATAAAGATTATGATCGATATCCAGTATAAATGTTATATAGGAATTATAATATTAAATTAATCAAAGAAATTAATTAAAGAAAAAATTAGTTAAAATTAATTATATAAGATTTAATTAATATAATATTTTACATAAAACTATTATAAAATTTAATAAAGTTGCATAATAATTCAGCTTATGTAATATGAATGTATAACAAAAGGTGAAACTTTAAAGAAATCCTAAATGGACTTAAGGAATAAATGCATATGTAAATGTACATATACAATAACTTCTGATGTGGCTAACACTTGGATCATGAGAGTATTTCATAAGAAATACATTATTCGATAAGTCGATATCACTCGATGTAATATATTGAAGATTATGAATCTTTAATATAAAGTTGTCCTCTATCATTTATATATTAATAGATTACTTGCATACTCCTTAGTTGTAAAGCTTTTCTCAATCTAGGGATGTTATTTGTAGTACTATTAATATATATTGAATAGATGAGATAAGATAACCACATGTATTTGTTGAGCTTTCCTTAAGGTACGTGGATAGTCCCACTTTAATTGTTGAGCTTTCCTATAGGTAAAGGCGGGATTAGGACAAGGTAACAAAGGTTAGGAGTTGTATGTGATACAACCAACAAAGAGATATCTATCATTTGCGGGCCTACGATTTGTTGAGCTTTCCTCAAGGTCAGAATCCTAAAGCATATGAGTCCTAACGCTTATTGGTGAAGTTGAAAGACTTCTATGTTTCGCTTAGGGTTTGGTGAAACATAAAATAATACTGGGATCCTTATTAGAAAAATGAAATGGTAACATTTACTCTTCCTAATATTGTATAGACATATGCTAAATAATGTTATCATTATCTAAATTGATAAATTTGTGTATTTAATATGATTGATAAAATGTCTATCAACTAACATATACAAATGAACTTCAGTTCGGTGGAGCTCATAACAACATTAGATGAATACAAAATAGCGGAAACAAAAGATGATTTCAATTATAAACATCACATATACAAGATGGATATAACATTTGATTACAATACTTGAACATTATCGTCAGAGTGACATACATGATATAACAACAAAATATAACGCCACGGCGGAGAAACAACAGAGTTTCAAAACGTTTCCAACATACTTTGACTTCGATAAGGTCTTTCAAAATTCCCACAACTTTTAGATCTAAAAGGCTTCAAAAGATCTCCAAACCAAAAGCTTCCAAAAATTAGACATCTTCCAAAAGACTTCTAAATTCAAATCTACTATCCGAGCTAGCTCCAAAACACGGATAACCTGCTTTTAGGTTGCCCGTGTGGAAATTATGGGCACCCAGAGTTTAAGAAGGGAACAGTAAACTCCTAGTCAGTCATGGTACTGGTATGAGTAATCAAAAACAGTTGTTTGTACAAAAACAATTTATAAAAGAAATCTGATATACTTTTGGAAAATGAAACTATCATAAGGCCTCCCCACGCACACAATGCAATCGCACAATTGGAGGAGATTTCTCCTTATAATAGTCAAATATGCTTGATACGAGAAAACTCTTTTGATATTATAATTAGTGCATAGAGTGAAAACATTTCGAAAGTATAATATTAATCTTAGCCAGCATACGTACCATTATGGTATGCCTACATAGCTACCATATTTGTGGCAGGGTTTATAACCAAAACCGTACAGGGCTCGTATTGGGTAATTGGATTTCCAACAGATGGCCAAGGCAAAGGAACTTCCTTTACCAAATGGGTCGCCTCTGGAGGGAAGCCCCGAGAACTTAACCAGCTCTCTGCCAACACAAGGTCGAGTTACCTCTGTAACTAGGTAACTAACAGTCACGAGTACGCCATCCCCCAGTCGTAACCAGCCTTTATCGAGGGCCTTCAACACCAACAAACACAAAGCAAATTATCTGGGCTCCATACTAGAATACCACTTATTAACCAGAAGGGAATTTACAAACCTTAAAGGGCGAGGCCCTCATAACCTTGCCGCATCTTTCCTGTTTCGACCATTTCCATGGTGTGATGTTCGATGAAGTCTCGTCCCACAAAGCTACGCTTTTCAAAAATACCATGCTTTGATCAACAAATGATCATCACTCACCATGCCACACTGCCAAATTGGGAGTATATCACTAATAACCATCAACTACATAACCTCTGAGCTCGTACGTCTGAGAGAAGGGTGTTAAGCTAAAAGAATAAATTCTCCGCCACCAAACGAAAATGTATTTGATAGAAATCAGCTTTATATATCAAAGTGTAATGTCAGACATACAACCATACAAGTCCATTCTGGGTCTGAATGGAACCGAAGGCACTTCATCCAATAAAGGAAGAAGCCCTTGCAATCCGGGAATCCACAATCCCGACCGGACTCCCCATCACAGTATGGAGAGAAACTCAGTGCAGAGACAATAGATAGGTAATCCTTTCGTTCTCGAAGATACCCGATCTTCACCGCCGTCTTCAAATGCACTCCAATTTCATCGTATCTTTATTCGGAATGGGTTTCATGACACAAATCCCTCTCCCGGCTAATTAGAATAATGAGCGTTTATTTAAGAAAAGGTGGATAAATAAGTCATAAAGATTCACCATTCAGATTCGATATGGGTTTCGAATAACCATTTGAAATCCGACTCCCTATCGCATCGAAATTCAAATGCCATTTAAAGGCCAACAATTTTCACATTCACACAAAAACATATCACAGATATCATAGTACAATTCAAAGCAATTCACATCACAAAGTATCACAATCACATATCAGATGTATCAACCAATTCAAGGCATTCAATAATAATCAATCATCTACAAGTAAGATGAATTAATCGTGTGATTATAATTAATTAATCACATAATAATTTTCATTAATTATCCTTAATTAATGATTAATAATCCTTAATTATAAATTAATTAATCTTTAATTATTAATTAATTAATCTTAATCAATTTTTGATTAAATATTTCTTAATTAATCACATTAATTAATTAATCCTTAATTATAAATTAATTAGCCTTAAATTAATAATTAATTAACCTTTAATTAATTATTCTTTAATTATTGAGTAATTATAAATCATTTATCTTAATTAATCATTTAATTTGTATTAAAATATTTAATTAATAAACCACAAAATTAATAATCATTAACACATAAATTAATTTAAGAGATTAAGGTTAATTAAAAATTAAAACAATATTTCATCTTAATTAACTTTTAATTACATTATTTATTTAAAATAAATTAAGAATTAATTAATTAATAAATAATAATCACATAATTATATAAATTAAACTTAATTACTTTAAATGTAACTTTCTTAAAACCTTTATTAATCTAAATTTAAGCAAAACAATTATTTAAAAACATGGTTTAAAAATGTTTAAAATTTTGAATTTGATTTTAAAGTTAAAAACTGTTTTTGTATTAAACCCGAGACCTCCCCCAGAGTCACCCAAGCCAAAATGCTATCTACTTCGAGTCTTCTCCGAGCTAACCCCAAAATTCCTCTTTAAAACTTAAATTTGTTGGTTAAGTTTTTAATACCCGGTACAACTCAAAAATACTCGAACCAATAATCGAGCCTGCACCCAGACTTCCCAAAGACCACTTCGAGGCAACACCCTTATTTCCAAACTCCTGTCTACTGACACAAACTAAGGCCATGTGTACGTGCACAACCAATCCGGCCACCTCCGGTCGATGCTACGGCACTCAACACATCGGCGACAACCTCCCCGAGCCTCACAACCACCCAAAAAACCAAATCATTGACAAACTCGAGGTTTTACCATCCAACCCAAACTGGAATAAAACTACGATCACCAAAAACCCATTTGCCTCGCCGCCTTAGGCCACCAGAGGACATGCAACTCCGTCAGAAGCTTTGCCTATCTCCCTTGGATCGATCGCCACCGGTGCGATCAACTCTGATGCGACGAAAAGACGACAGCAACACTAAATCCGACCGTGACTAACAGGTAGGTTTAAACCCTAAAACATTGCCGTCCGACCACTACGGTAACGTATAATTCCACCTCCATATTTGCCGACACCACTGGCCTCCTCGCCAACTTCACCAGCGATCCCGAAGTCCAAGAATTCTCGATCACCAGAATTTTATCAAAACCCATTTTACGTTCAACTTTCAAATTCTCATAATTTATTAACTTAAAAATCATGAAATTTTTATTAAAAATCATGGTTTATAAAGACGAACAGGATCATGCAATCAAAACTCAAGTTTTAATCAATTAAATTTTGAACAAAATTTGATTTGGCTATGTTTTTATATTTCCCAGTGAACCCTTTTATTTTAAATACTTAATAATGTTTCTAGAATTAAGATCTTGGCAATCCTAACATGTTTTCTTTAGACATCAAGGTCAATAGAGGATTAAAAAATGAGATTTGGATTTTTCAAACAGGTTTTGAAACCTGTTTACCTGGAATATAGATACATATGTCTATTTTCCGGACATGCACAACCACATCCATACATATATATACAGATTTATACACATGCAAGCAATTTTCAGTTTACTTTAAACATGTTTTCGAACAACAGGTTCGTATCCAATTTTTATTAAAGTATTTACTCACCTTTAAGAGAAGAATACAGAGAACTGGAAGTTGATTATTTGAAAACTGGAAGCTTGTTTGATTTTATTTTATTTTTTTGAAAATTTGGGAAACTGTTTTGATTTCTGAACTTGTTAAAGGGTTGAAGTTGAAATCTTGCTCAGGTTGAAATTTGAGATGATCTGAATTTAATTGCTTAATGCTTTAATTTGCTTTGCTTTGATTTTTTGTTTTCTGATCTGATTACTTGCTTTTGATATTTTTCTTTTCTGGTTTTAGAGTTTACAGGTTTTTGATTACTGATTTTTAAAGTTTTGTTAAAAGAAATGAGAAGAGAGGAGTTAAAGAGATTTTATAACCTTATTTCTATTTTTGTTAATTATTTCAAAAATAAAAATAGATTGACACTTGTAAATTTTATTGATAAAATCATTACACTTGTTTAATTTCATGTTACATTTTTAACACTTGTTAATCTTCCCATGTTACAAGTTTACATTTGTAATTTGCATGGTTTTTTTCTTTTATGTCTTTTATATATATATATATATAATTTATACATATATTTAAATGCATCTAGTTTATATTAATATGCTTTATTAATTTATTTCTATTTTCAACTATATATTTTCTTATATTAAAATTTATATAGCCATAAAAGAAAATGTTTTAAAATTAATTTACTTACTAAAAAAATTGCATATGTATTATTTTTAAATCCAAATATTTTTAAAATATTTAAATTTAAATTTCAAATTCAAATCTTAAATCACAATCTATTTATATGTATATATATATATAAATCGGTATTTATCTTATTTGTTCCTGAAAATTTAAAATTAATTCAAATTAACTCCAAATTTTTATATTAATTAATATTAGTTACCAAATTAAATTTGATTTAAAAACGGGATCGTTACAGATTCCCCCTTAAGAAAATTCTGTCCTCGAAATTTGAAAGAGAGAGACAACAAAGAATAAATGAATACATATAAAAAGATAGAGAAATGGCTTACCAGATTAAGCCGAAATATCCACTCTACACTTGGGATAGTACTTCTGCATACTATCCTCTGTTTCCTAAGTACAGTCATTTGAATCACCACTCCATTGCACTTTAACCAGTTTCACCACTTTATTTCTCAGCTGCATTTCATCTCGATCAATTGTTTTCAACGGTTCTCTTTTCACTGCAAGTTGGGTGTGATCTCCAAATCCTACTGAGCGGCTTCTTTAATAATACAATCTGGATTGTGCACATATTTTCGAATGTGAGAAACGTGAAACACATTGTGTACGCCAGATAACCAATTAGGTAGCTGCTCTCACTATGCCAAAGGACCGATCCTCTCCTGTATGGGAAAAGGACCAATATATCGTGGTGCCAACTTACCAGTCTTTTTAAATCTCAACGCACCCCGCATTGGAGAAAACATTAGGAAAATGGAATCTCCAACCTAGAATTCTAAATCTCTTCTTCTGTGGTCAGCATAGCTTTTCGACGACTTTGAGCAGTTTTCAACTTCTTTCGAATAAAATCAACTTTTTCAGTAGCTTCCTTTATCATATATGGTCCAAGAACGAGTCTATCACCTGACCCAATCAACATGCAGGTGATTGACACGGATGCCAATATAAAGCCCCAAAAGGACCCATTTTGATACTGGCCTGATAGCTATTATTATATGAAAATTCTACCAGATGCAAACGGTCCTCCCATGAACCGCCGAAGTCAAGAATACAAGCACACAAAAGGTATTCTAAGATTTGATTTATCCTTTCTGTATGTCCGTCAGATTGTGGGTGGTAAGCAGTACTGAAGTTCAGTTTGGTTCCTAATGCGGCTTGAAATGCCTCCCAAAATCTGCTAGTGAAGATCGCATCACGATCACTCACTATACTGCTTGGTATTCCATGGAGACGAACAATTTCTTTCACATGCAACTTTGCCAAAACTTGCCGCCGTTCGGGTAGATTTTACTGGGACGAAGTGGCTAGTCTTGGTTAGACGATCCATGATAACTCAAATCGCCTCATTACCTTTCTGAGTTCTTGGAAAACCGTCTGTGAAATCCATAGACACTTGATCCCACTTCCATTTAGGTACCTCCAACGGCTGAAGTAAACCCACCATCTTCTTTTGATCACTTTTGATTTGTTGACAAGTAGCACAACGACTCACATAAATATATATATCCATTTTCATTGTTTTTCTCCAGAAGGTTCTTTTGATATCTTGATACATCTTATTAACCTCTGGATGGATATTAAGTTTGGACTTGTGACACTCATCCAATACTTTGCGTTTATGATTGGGGATGTCTAAAACACACAACCTGCCTTTCAATCTTATAATTCCACTATGATTGGTTTCAAAACTGGAATCTTTGCCTCGAAGGATTCTCCTATATATTTCTCGAAGAAACTTGTCTTCTTTATTCCTGCTAGCGACTTTCTACAGGAGAGTAGGACTGACAACAAGATGAGCAAGAATAGAATGTTTTCTACTCAAAGCATCGGCTACCACATTGGCTTTTCCGGGCTTATACAGAATATCCAGGTCATAAGGCGCTAGAAATTCTAACCAGCGCTGTTGCCATAAAATCAAATCCTTCTGGGTAAAGAGATATTTCAGAGATTTATGGTCGGTGAATAATTCAAAATTTTCACCTAAAACAAGAAGGATTTATTAAGTAAAAACATTAAGTTAAGTTAAACTTTTAAATTTTTAGGAAAGTTGAAAGAGATTTTTACCCAGAAGATAATGACGCCAGATTTTTAAAGCAAAAATAACGGCTAGAAGTTCGAGTTCATGGGTTGGGTAATTTTTCTCATGTGGACGCAATTGTCTACTTGCGTAGACAGTCATTCTACCTTCCTGCATTAGCATAGCACCCACGCTCTCGCTACATGCATCAGTATACGTAGATAAGCCTTGATTCCCGTTAATGATGGCCAGAACGGGAGCAGTTGTCAATCTTCTCTTCAACTCCTAGATCGCTTCTTCGCATTTCGGAGTCCAATCGAATTTAGTATTCTTCATAGTCAGTTTAGTTAATGGACTGGCTATCTTGGAGAAATCTTGGACAAATTTTCTGTAATATCCCGCTAAACCTAGGAAACTTCTGACTTCTTTTGGAGTAGTGGGTTGCTTCCGGTCTAGAATAGCGGAAACCTTGCCTAGGTATACCGAAATTCCCTCATCGGTAAAAATATGACCAAGAAATCTAACTTCTTTGACCTAAAAATGACACTTAGAAAATTTGGCGAACAGAATGTTCTTCCTTAATATTTCCAAAACAATTCCCAGATGTTCAGCATATTCCTCTTCGGTTTTAGAGTAGATCAAAATATCGTCAATAAATACAAGAACAAACTTGTTCAACACTTCTCAGAACACTCGGGTCATTAAGTCTACGAAGTATGCAGGAGCATTGGTTAGTCCAAAAGGCATGACTAACCATTCAGAATGTGTCTAGGCCCTTGAAAGTTGTTAAGTGAATACAATCTTCAGCAATTCACAATTGATGGAATCCCTGTACTAGATCCATCATTGAAAAGAACCAAGTGTCGTGCACCTGATCGAACAGATCGTTGATTCTAGGCAGAGGGGATTTTTTTAAGATTTAATTTATTGAGATCGTGGTAGTCCATGCACAATCTCAAGGATCCGTCAGACTTGGAAACAAAGACAACAGCTGAACCCCAACTGGAAATACTGGGACGTATTTATCCTTTCTCTAGCAAATCTCGGGTTTGCTTGACTAATTCTATTCTTTCCCTTGGTGCCATCCTGCGGCTTGCATGAACAACAGACGAGCATTAGGAACTAAATCGATTCTGAATTCAATTTCTCTGTATGGAGGCAAAGATTTAAGCTCTTCGAATATGTTGGGAAATTCCAGGACAAAAGGTATAGACCCCAGACTAGGTTTGGGATACTCCAAAGTATATATCAACTCATCCCTTTTTGGGATCGAATCCTCACAAGAAATTTCGATAAAATTTCCAAATTTGGTTCTGATCGACATTATTAGATTGTTGCAATCTAGTTTAGCTTCATATTTCGTTAGCCAATTCATTCCAAGTAAGATTTCAAATTCATTAAGTCGAGAATAAAGAGACTGATAGGAAATTGATGACGAGAATACGAGATAGGAACTTCTCTACATCGTAGACAATGGTTCGCAGGGCCACCAACTGGATTATTCACACAAATGTGTTCGTCGACAAATTTGGGTTCAAATTTTAATTCGTTTATGGTTCATTGGGAGATAAAGCTATGTGTGGCTCCAGTATCGAATAATACTCTAACAACTCTATCATAAAAGAAAAGGTTACCTTCTAAAACTTCTTTTCCTTTATTCGCTCTAGATGTTGAAGGTTTATTTTTGATCTTATACACCTTCGCCACTTAAGCTTGCTTCATTTTCGGACAGTCTTTAACTACACGACCGAGCTTGTGACAGTATTAGCATTCCCTTGCTTGTTGACTTGTCTTCATGGGCTGATCCTTCTTTCCTTATTTCTTAGGCTTCATACATCAACTTGAGTAATGGCCCTTCTCCAAACAATTAAAACAAGTAACGTCCTTGGTCTGGCTCTCCTGATTATTCTTCTTCTCCTTGCCTTGCCACGGTTTCTTCCCTTCGAACTTACTTTTCTTCCAATTCAGATTGCTTGCACTTCCTTTCTCCTTCGAAACTTCCTGCTTGTCGGGGTAGCATCTATAACTCATATCTATCAAATCATAAAAAGAATCCTTCACGTGGGCAGTCATTCTCTCATGGAACTTCTTATTCATTCCTCGAATAAATCTTTCATTCTTCTTCAAAGGTGTATTCACTACCTCTGGACCAAATCGAGATAACTCATTGAAATTATTCAAGTACTCTTCGAAAGATAGGCTCCAATGCTTCAAGTCAGTGAACTCCTGGTACATTCTAGAGATACCAGCAGACGGCATATAATGTTTCTCAAACACCTCTTTGAATCGATCCCAAGTGAACTCATCTTCCAGCTTATCCACTGTAATAGTCTCCCACTAGGCTAGAGTTTCCTCTAGGAGTTTCCAAGAAGCTATTAATCTCATTTGGTCATCCTCCAACTTCAATCGTTTGAAAATTCTTTCACACGATCGAATCCAGGCTTATGCTTCGATAATAGACTCCTTGCCTGTGAACGGCTTTCCACCAAGTCTTGAGAAACTTCGATATAAATCAACCATATTCGGTTGACGTTGAGTGGGAATAGCTGCTTCCGTTGTTGCAGGGATTTGACCAACTGTAGTGGTATTTCCCCGTCCCTTACCTCATCTTCTTTCAGTGCTCATTCTGACTATTTGTAAATAGTAAGAAAACTTGATTTAGGCCATATGGACAAGATATCTTAGGGATATACTTATTCTAGGGTATTTCTATCTCCAATGAGTCACCTAATGTGTTATACTCCATAGCTAAAGTTCTTACTCAACCTGTAGCTCAAATACCACATGTCACGACCCGAAATCTGTGTTCAAAAATCGACATCAAATACCTCACTTGTATTCGACTGCCGGTGATTCAAACGTTGAACTTTAGTTTGGTGGATCTTATAACAACATTAGATGAATACAAAACAGTGGAAACAAAAGATTATTTCATTTATAAACATCACAGATACAACATGGATATAACATTTGATTAAAACAGTTGAACACTATCATCAGAGTGCCATACATGATATAACAACAAAATATAACGCCACGGCGGAGAAATAACAGAGCTTCAAAAAGTTTCCAACATACATTGACTTCGACAAGGTCTTCCAAAACTCCAAACACCTTTGGATCTAAAAGGCTACAAAAGATCTCTAAACCAAAAGCTTCCAAAATTCGACAGCTTCCAAAAGACTTCTAAATCCAAATCTATTCTCCAAGCTAGCTGCAGAACATGGATAACCTTCTACTAGGCTACCCATGTGGAAATTATGGGCACCTAGAGTTTAGGAAGGGAACAATAAACTCCACGTCAGTCATGGTATTGGTATGAGTAAGCAAAAACAGTTGTTTGTACAAAAATAATTTATAAAAGAAATCTGATATGCTTTTGGAAAATGAAATTATCATAAGGCCTCCCCACATATAATGCAATCGCACAATTGGAGGAGACTTCTCCTTATGATAGTCAAATATTCTTGATACGAGAAAATTCTTTTGATATTATTATTATTAGTGCATAGTGTGAAAACATTACGAAAGTATGATATTAATCTTAGCCAGTATACATACAATTATAGTATGCCTACAATAGCTACCATATTAGATGGCAGGTTCTACAACTAAAATAGTATAGTGCTTGTATTAGGTGATTGGATTTCCAACAAATGGCCAAGGCTAAAGAACTTCCTTTACCGAATGGGTATGCCTCTGGAGGGATGCCCTGAGAACTTAACCAGCTCTCTGCTAACAAAAGACCGGGTTACGTCTGTAACTAGGTAACTAACTGTCATGAGTATGTCATCCCTCGGTCGTAACCGACCTTTATCGAAGGCCCTCAACACCAACAACCACAAAGCAAATTATCTGGGTTCCATACCAGAATACCACTTATTATCCAGAAGGGAATGTACATACCCTAAAGGGCGCAACCCTCATAAACTTGCCGCATCTTTCCTGTTTCGACCATTTCCGGGGTATGAGGTTCGATGAAGTCTCGTCCATAAAGCTACACTTTTCAAAAAACCATGCTTTGATCAACAAACGATCAGCACTCGGTGTGCCACACTACCAAATTGGGAGTATATCACTAATAACCATCAACTACATAACCTCTGAGCTTGTACGTCTCAGAGAAGGGTGTTAAGCTAAGAGAATAAATTCTCCGCCACCAAACGAAAATGTATTTGATAGAAATCAGCTTTATATCTCAAAGCGTAATGTCAAACATACAACCATACAAGTCCATTCTGGGTCTGAATGGAACTGAAGGCACTTCGTCCAATAAAGGAAGAAGCCCTTGCAATCCGGGAATCCACAATCCCGACCGGACTCCCCATCATAATATGGAGATCTCTATACTGGAGAAACTCAGTGCAGAGACAATCGATAGATAATCCTTTCGTTCTCGAAGATATCCGGTCTTCACCACCGTCTTCAAATGCACTCCAATTTCATCGTATCTTTATTGCGAATGGGTTTCATGACACAAAGTCCTCTCCCGGCTAATCCGAATAATGAGCATTCATTTTAAAAATACGTGGATACACAAGTCACAAAGAATCACCATTTAAATTCGATGTGGGTTTCGTATAACCATTAGAAATCCGACTCCCTGTCGCAACGAAATTCAAATGCCTTTCAAAGGCCAACAGTTTTCACATTTACATAGAAACATATCACAGTTCTAGTCACAACAATTCACATCACAAAGTATCAAATCACATATCAGAGGTATCAGCCAATTCAAGGCATTCAATAATAATCAATCATCTACAAGTAAGATGAATTAATCGTGTGATTGTAATTAATTAATTAATCACATAATCATTTTCATTGATTATCTTTAATTAATGATTAATTATCCTTAATTATAAATTAATTAACCCTTAATTATTAATTAATTAATCTTTATCACTTTCATTAATTAAATATTTCTTAATTAATTAAATTAATTATTTAATCTTTAATTTTAAATTAATTAGCCTTAAATTAATAATTAATTAACCTTTAATTAATTATTCTTTAATTATTAAGTAATTATAAATAATTTATCTTAATTAATCATTTAATTATTATTAAAATATCTAATTAATAAACCTCAAAATTAATCATCATTAACACATAAATTAATTTAAGAGATTAAGGTTAATTAATCTAAATTACTTTAAACTTAATACATTAAACGTAACTTTCTTAAAACCTTTATTAATCTAAATTTAAATCAAAACAATTATTTAAAAACATGGTTTAAAAATGTTTAAAATTTTGAGTTTGATTTTAAAGTTAAAAACTGTTTTTGTGTTAAACCCGAGACCTCACCGAGAGTCGCCTGAGCCAAAATGCTATCTACTTCGAGTCTTCCCCGAGCCAGCCCCAAATTTCCTTTTTAAAACTTAAATTTTTGGTTAAGTTTTTAACACCTGGTACAACTCAAAAATACTCGAACCAATACTCGAGCCTCACCCAGACTTCCCGAAGACCACTTCGAGGTAACACCCTCATTCCCCAACTCCTGCCTACTGATACAATCTAAGGCCATATGCACGTGCACAACCAATCCGGCTACCTTCGGTCGACGCTATGGCACTCAACACATCAGCACAACCTCCACGAGCCTCACGACCACCAAGAAACCCAAATCATTGACGAACTTGGGGTTTTACCATCCAACCCAAACTGGAATAAAACTTCGATCGCCAAAAACCCTTTTTCCTCACCACCTCAGGCCACCAGAGGCTACGCAACTCCTTCGAAAGCTTCGCCTACCTCCCATGATTCGACCACCACCGTGCGATCGACTCCGATGCAACGACGAGACGACAACAACACTAAATCCGACCGTGGATAATAGTAGGTTTAAACCCTAAAGCGTTGTCGTCCGACCATCACGGTGGCGTATAATTCCACCCACCATTTTTGCCGACACGACTGGCCTCCTCGCCAACTTCACCAGCGATCCCGAAGTCCAAGAGCTCTCCGATCACCAGAATTTTGTCAAAACCCATTTTAAGTTCGACTTACTAATTCTCATAATTTCTTAACTTAAAAATCATGAAATTTTTATTAAAAATCACGGTTTATAAAGATGAACAGGATCATGCAATCAAAACTCAAGTTTTAATCAATTAAATTTTGAACAAAGTTTGATTTGGCTGTGTTTTTATAT
Source organism: Allium cepa (assembly GCA_030765085.1). Lineage (NCBI taxonomy): Eukaryota > Viridiplantae > Streptophyta > Magnoliopsida > Asparagales > Amaryllidaceae > Allium > Allium cepa. The sequence goes on along the minus strand of CM060939.1, from coordinate 724,903,086 downwards.
TTCCCAGTAAACCCTTTTATTTTAAATGCTTAAAAATATTTCTAGAATTAAGACCTTGCCAATCCTAACATGATTTCTTTAGACATCAAGGTCAATAGAGGATTAAAAGTTGAGATTTTGATTTTTCAAACAGGTTTTGAAACCTGTTTACCTGGAACAGAGATACATATGTCTGTTTTCCAGACATGCATGGTCACATCCATACGTATATACACAAATTTATACACATGCTAGCAGTTTTCAATTTACTTTAAACATGTTTTCAAACAATAGGTTCAAATCCAAAAAAAAATTAAAGATTTTACTCACCTTTAAGAGAAGAAGGCAGAGAACTGGAAGGTGATTATTTGAAAACTCGAAGCTTGTTTATTTTTTTTCGAAAATCTGGGAAACTGTTTTGATTTCAGAACTTGTTAAAGAGTTGAAGTTGAAATCTTGCTCAGGTTGAAATTTGAGATGATCTGAATTTAATTGCTTGATGCTTAATTTGCTTTACTTAGATTGTTTGTTTTCTGATCTGATTACTTGCTTTTGATATTTTTCTTTTCTGTTATAGAGTTTACAGGTTTTTGATTTCTAATTTTTAAATTTTTGAAAAGTTAAATGAAATGAGAAGAGAGGAGTTAGAGAGATTATATAACCTTATTTTTATTTTTGTTAATTATTTCAAAAATAAAAATAGATTGACACTTGTAAATTTTGTTGATAAAATCATTACACTTGTTTAATTTCATATTACATTTTTAACACTTGTTAATCTTCCCATGTTATATATTTACATTTGTAATTTGCATGGTTTTTTTTTCTTTTATGTCTTATATATATAATTTATATATATATATATATATATATATTTAAATACATTTAGTTTATATTAATATGCTCTATTAATTTATTTCTATTTTCAACTATATATTTTCTTATATTAAAATTTATATAACCATAAAATAAAATGTTTTAAAATTAATTTACTAATAAAAATTACATATGTATTATTTTTAAATCTAAATATTTTTAAAATATTTAAATTTGAATTTCAAATTCAAATCTCGAATCACAATATATATATATATATATATATATATATATATATAAATCAGCATTTATCGTATTTGTTCTTGAAAATTTAAAATTAATTCAAATTAACTCCAAATTATTATATTAATTAATATTAATTACTAAATTAAATTTGATTTAAAAAGGGGATCATTACATTGAAAGTTGACGAAAGGAAATATAATACCCTCTATTAAATGCCTATTGCATGCTAATGTTTTCTATACCCATTTAAGTGCCTAATTTTTACAACTACTTATTATATTTTTTAAATGATCACTTACTTGCTTATTTGGTTTAGATCGCGTATTGCATTTCATGAGTTTCGAACTCTAAAAGCAATAAAAGACATGGACGGATATTTGATCCGTATTCTATCACACATAAATGTTATATGGTTAACGATCATAGTTCGTAATGTACGATACTTCAATGAATATAGTTCATTTGAAATAAGCTAATAAACTGTACAATGAGATCGGATATTCAATTTTATTGATTACATAAAAGATCATGCTGTGTTAATTGCAGCAAAAGATCAAAACTACAAGATAGATCTAAGAACTTGATCGTTGAAATGTCAGTTTAATTAGTTTATGTAAAGTGCAACATATTTGATGTCCTTAAATGTTAAGGATGATCAAATGCGCATCATAAATGTTTGTTATAATATTGTAGTAAGAGTTTTCTTTTGAATGGATTGACCATTTAGTAAGGTAAATGAGTGTATAAGAGTAAATGTGATTTAAGGTATTGCTGGGATGGAGAGACTGAATAGTCATTTCATAACGAAACAAACGAAACAAGAATTGTAATAGTAGTGACTGATACTTAACAATGGAATGAGAAATATGATTTCTATTCCAAAATGCATTTTGATATCGAAATTGTTTTCTGTGAGATTTGTTTCTTTGAGTTCAAGATATATGATTAAAGAACTCTCCACAGTAAACTAAATGCAGTATATAAAAAAATTAAGTAAATAATGGACCTTTGAATTTAGACGCTATTATAGTAATGGTGGAGACAGTGGGAGCATATCATATAACACTTATTGATTGCATCAAATTATAAAAATTGTTTTCATAAACCGTACCCAACATTATTTATGAAATAATGGCTGTTTTTGGTTATCGACTAAAAAAATGGACGTGGTTATATTTCTACGAATTTCATGAATATTTGTTATGAAATAAAACTATAATCTGCTATTTGTTTTCATGACAAAAGTGATGCATTAGAAATTATAGAAGTATCTAATATTATTTATAATTATTCTAGAATGATAAACTAAGCCGTAGTTTCGATAAAATGATTTTATTATATGAATTTGAATCATATGATACTTATCAATTATATCTCAAACAATAAAGCATTATGCACCCATTTAGTGTGAGCATAATAAGAGTTGGTTGGATTGTTACATGTAGATGTATGCAATCATAATTCTATAAATACCAAAATGGTTCCACGTACTTCGTCATACCCACTGATGAGAAATCAATGACAAGGACATGTGTATTTGATACATATGTGGTATGTTTATGATAAACTCATTGAATATAAAATAGAAGTAAAAATAACATGCGATAGAAATATTTCGATTTGATTGAATGAGTGAGTATATTGGAAAAGGTTCCAAACGTTCCTAAAATGAATAAAGATTCAATCTCAAAATAGTTCCTTCATGTAATACATAATGATGCATCAATATGGAGTAATCATACTTTGTTGGATAATCTACAATTAATTGTGAGTGAAGTTTAGTTAGTTTCTTTCAATAAGGTAATGTACTTAAGAGTGGTACACAAGGTTAATATTATTTCATCTGAATAACAATTTACAAAATCTTACAAGATAAGAGTTTATTAGAAACTCCAACATATTCTAGATCAAGGAGTTGGTAGGTTATGCGAGTCAAAAGATTGTACGTAATGATTGTTTATGATGGGTCTTGTATGAATCTCCTTAAAAGGATTTTGGAAAGGACAATCATTGAATGACATATTTATTTTTGGAACATAATTTCTATAAACTAAAACCAAATCAGTTTTATAAATGAAGAAATTCATAAAGCGTTTACAAACCCCTATTCTATTTACACTGAGAAACAATTGTTATTTCAAGATATACCAACTACATTGTAAAGAATTTCTTTTAGTAATTATTGATTTTTAAATGGAATTGAAAACGATCCATAATAGAACTAATTATATGAGATGAAATGAAACTAACCTAAATGAACACATACCATTAGAACGTCTAATAAGTATTTTCGTACATCAAAGAGAAACTATGGGTTTCTTATTAATGTCGAAACTATATAATCCTCGGTTATTTAATCAATCCATTGAGAGTGTTGACCCTATTTGGTATGATGTGCAAATCCGAAAGAATTCTAGGTATGCTATCAAAATATGATTTTAGTGGTCGTAATCGAAGGTATGTGATCCATCAGCCAAGATTGTGTCTTTGTGAGAAGGACTAATGTAGTTGGAATTAAATGAGTAATGTTGATAAGAAAAATATCACAAGTTTCAATTGTTGAAATTAGCAAAATAGATTTGGTATTCAACATGCTCAAGTTAATTCAGAGTTGCTCACAAAATTACCGCTTGATAAGACTTAGTCTTTTGGTACATATTTATCGAAGCAAAAAATTCTAAATAACGATTTAGTGTAAGTTGTTTACACATATTAACCAAAAATATCTCGAAGTCAGTGAGAGCGATATTGAGTTTTTGAGTCTTTGGATATGATCCAAGAAATGATACAAAAGTATCATTTTATAAGCATCAAGATTGAATAAGTATTTTGATAGAAGTTATATAGTTTGATTTTGCAATAAAAGTGTAAAGAAAGCGTGTGCCGTAAGAAAGAATGTTAAAAGGTACATTAATATTTCTAAACTGTAAGTAAACAACACATTGTTGATTTTAACAATGTATTTGTATTGAAATCAACCTTAGTTGTTTTAATACTCAACTTTGGATTATAAATGATGTCTTTTACAGTGACTATAAAAGATATTGGGAATGTTCCAAATTGATATGTAATTACACCTTATTAAATTATTTAATACAGAACATGTGAGTTCGTCTTGCACTGGAAATAGAAATTATCATACATATTATTTTGGTTACGATATCGTGATTTGTTTATGCATTTGATACATAAAGAAAATATCAAATCCAAATTTATATCACTTAATGGTTGTTTGAAGTATTCTCTTGTATTTATGAAATACTAGGGAATTGTTTACAAAAAAAAACTCCTTATGAAGGAGTGTTCGGACTCAATAATCATAAGAGATACTGAGTATAATATGCCAATAATAAATTTAAGTTAAGAATATTTAAGTTGAAAATTTTTCAAATGAAAGATAGTGGCTGGTTCAATGAAAAAGGTTAAGTACATCGTCTTGAATAGAGCCGCCATAAAAACAATGTATATAAATACATAAGTGTATAAATTTATAACTAAGCCAATTCCAAATGTTGAGAATCTCATAACATTTTTATATGATAACAATGTCGTAATATAGCTCATAACAGAACTTAATGCTTACAAGAAGTCAAGAGACATACTCCGAATAGTTCCACATGTTAAAACAATTCATCACCATCGAAAAAAGTTGATTGATAGAGTAGACAATTGAAACAAAATAGCATTCTCATTCACAAAGGGACTGACCCAATTTGTTTTAAGAAAACCGATTAGAGATGTTGGAATAAGATTCTATAATTGACCCTAAGTGCATATGGGAGAATTGACAGAGTTAAGGGTATTCTCTAGGGGGAAATTATGTAATTTGTTACATATATCTAACTCGTTGACTAATCTTGTTCGAAATAAAAGTGTTTTTTTCTATTGTACACTTGATATTATGTGGTTATCTTAATTAATTAATTTGACTAAAAGTATATTTAATAGAAAATCCATAAATAGTATGTTTTGTGAAAGTATTCACAAAGTATTGTAACTATGTGTAATTTATCACAACTAAACCAACATATCATTTTAACTATTTCTAGTCAAGATGCATCGTGACTGGATATCGATGTATTCGTCGAGACTAGAGTACGTAACGCTCTCAATATATTGGGCAGTTTGTTACTCATGACTAGTGGAGGCACCTATGGATTATGTGCTAATCGTTATTAAATACACTATGGAACAACTCAATAGGTATTTTTCTGTTGCTTAATATAACTAAGGTCAAACAGAAAATATAGATGTGACTAATTTACATAGTTCTCTCGACTTGAGAATAACATAAATCTTCAATATAAAAGCTCCGCTTTGATTATCGTCAAATCATGGCATAGCGTCCACCTGGTGACTGTAGATAGGTCGAAAGAAAGTATTAGAAGTGAAGCACTATTCAAGAGAGGATTCATCTCCTCAGTTATATGAGGTTAGTATCACGTTCAACTCAAGTCAAACCAAAGTCAAAATACCTGACCAGAGTAGTTCGGTTTATTTTTATGATTTCTAATTACTTTTCTAATGATTTCTAAAGGTTTATTTCCATTTAAGAATTAGTCAACATTTTTTTTAAAAGAATAATTATTAAATTTTAATATGGCTTTGTAAAATAGCTTTTATTTAAGTATATTTATCGGGATTAAACTTGGAATTTTTTTAAAACTTATAAGTATATTTTGAGATAATTTTAAAATAAAGTTTTAGGAAGTAATGGTATACTCGCGTGGCGTAAATCAAATGCAATGAGTGCATGCAGTTATGTTTTGAGATAGAGACGTAACCATTGAACTGTGATCCATGTTTTAATACCGCAGTGGTACTTTCCATGTTATTTTAAAAGGTTTTTCAAATATTCTTTTGAAAAGAATAATTTGTCACGACCCGAATTTCAGTGTTCAAAAATCGACATCAAATACCTCACTTGTATTCGACTGCTGGAGATTCGAACGTCGAATTCCAGTCGGATGGAGCTTATAACAACATTAGATGAATATAAACAGCGGAAAATAAAACTGCCAACATAAATATCCCAGATACCACATCACAATATCATTACAAAAACATCACCAACATTAGAGTATTTTTAAACATATACAACACAACTTCAAAATAGACCATCACGACATAACCACAAGTGATTGCATCTCAAGAAAGTCTTTAAATGAAATGAAATGATAGCGAACATCCAACTAAGAACCCTGAGATCCAAAAGTTCTAAAATATCTCCAAGTCAAAAAGTCTTCAAAACCAGTAGCCTCCAAACCATACGACATCAAAATATAGGTAGCACCAAAACACGGAAGACCTGTTACTAGGCTGCCCGTGTGGAAATTATGGGCATCCAGAGTTTAGAAAAGAAACAATAAACTCCGGGTCAGTCATGGGACTGGTATGAGTAAACAAAACAGTAGTTTGAAAAAAAGGCAGTTATTTTTAAATCAAAAGCGAACAAAAGATTTTGAAAGAAATTCACAATGCTTTTTGAAAATGAAACTGCCATAAGGCCTTCCGCCACACACACAATGCAAACGCAGACTTGGGGGAGATTTCTGCTTATAACAGTAAAAAATGCTTGATACGGAAAAATCTCTTTGATACTATTACTAGTGCATAGTGTAGAAAACATTTTCGAAAATATAATATTAATCTTAGCCGGCGTAGACATTCCGAACTATGCCTACTATAGCTACCATTTAAACAGTGGGGTGCCACCATAAGTAAATGGCAGGTAATACAACTAAAACCGTATTGGGTTTGTATTGGTAATTGGATTTCCAACAAATGGTCAGGCTAAGGAACTTCCTGGGCCACATAGGTACGCCTCTAGAGGGACGTCCCGAGAACCTAACCGGATCTCTACCAACACAAGGCCGGGTTACCTCTATAACTAGGTAACTACTGACACGAGTATGCCATCCCCCGGTTGTAACCAACCTTTATCCGGGGCCCCAACAATAATAATCATAAAAAGTAATATATATATATATATATATATATATATATATATATATATATATATTTGCGATATCCACATAAGTTAAGTATCTGGGCTCCATACCATGATACCACTTCTATCCAGAAGGAAATGCATATACCCTAAAGGGCGCTACCCCCAATAACCTTGCTGGATCTTTCCTGTTTCGACCATTACCAAGTTGTGAGGTTCGACGAAGTCTCGTCCACAAAGCTACGCTTTTCACAAAAGCCATGCTTTGATCAACAAATGATCAGCAATTGATGATCATCACAGAGCAACACTTAGTGTGCCACACTACCAAATTGGGAGTATATCGCTGATAACCTTCAACTACATAACCTTTGAGCTCGTACGTCTCAGAGAAGGGTATTAAGCTAAGAGAATAAATTCTCCGCCGCCAAAAGATATGTATTTGAAAGAAATCGACTTTATGTCTCAAAGTGTAGTGTCAGACACACGACCATACAAGTATGTTTCGGGTTCAAACAGAACCGAAGGCACTTCGTCCAACAATGGAAGAAGTCCTTGCAAATCTGGGCGTCCACAATCCTGATCGGACTTCCCATCACTTAGGAATCCCTATACTGGAGCAACTCGGTGCAGAGACAATCGATAGGTTATCCTATCGTTTTCAAAGACACCCGGTCTTCACCACCGGTCTTCAATTGCTCTCCATTCATCGAATCACTATTCGGAATGGGTTATATGACATAAAGGTCCTCTCCTGGCTAATTTGAATAGAGAGCGTGAATTTTTTTAAAACATGTGGAAATGTTGTTCACAAAGATTCATAGGTTCGATGTGGGTTTCGGATTACCAACTGGATCCGACCCCCTGTCGCATCGAAATTCAAGTGCCGTTTCTACGGGCAAAAAGGGGTTTCACATTCACAAAGAAAATACAGGATCACAGCTCAGCACAAACAATTCATATCACATAGCATCACAATTACAATCAGAGATATCAATCAATAGCCATCATACAATAGTTATCAATCATATACAACTACGATGAATAAATTGTGTGAATTAAACTAATTAATCACAAAATTAATTCATTAATGATTTTAATCAATGATTCGTTATCCCTAATAAAAAAATCTTTAATTATCTTCATTAATTAAGCATTCCTTAATTAATTACCCTAATTAATAAATCCTTAATTGTTAATTAATGAAACCCTAATTATTTTTATTTATTAATTAAACCTTAAATTTAGGTAATTACTTCTCAAATAATTATATTATCAAATCTTTAATTATTTAATAAATCAAAAGATAAATTAATTACTTTGATTTTTCTTTAGAGCTTGTTTTATAAATTATCTCTATTACATTAGTTAGTTAAAAGATTAAGTTTTGCTTAAATAACATTTATTTTAATTATCTTCCTTAATTTCATTATTAATTTATATAAATAAATTCTTGAATTGATGTAACAAAATTTAAATTGAGTTTAATTACTTTAAAATGTCTTGTTTTAAAGCTTAATTAGCTAAAGCCCAATTAAAAATCATCATTTAATAAAAGGCATTTAAAATCGTTCAAAAAGTTGAATTTTCATTTTAAAGCAAAACTGTTTGTACATAAAACCCGAGGCCACTTCGAGTCTTCCCCGGAAGATTTTGCTGTTTGCTTCGAGATTTTTAAAAATCGACCCATGCTGTTACTTTTTTTCCTTCAATTTTTTTTCCTAAGTACAAACTCGTGCGACCCAAATTCACTTCGAGTCAAAACTCGAGTTTAAATCCCTATCCCCCGAAGCTTCCCTCGAGTCTACTTCATCTTCCATCATCAACATCCCCAGGCACACACAAATGCACGGTGTACGTGCACCATCAATTGGATCAACTCCGATCAACACCGCCGTTGCCAACAAGTTGACAACCTCTCTCTACGTCAACGCAATCACTCAGATCATCAAAACGATAATAATTTCAAAATCGAGCTCGATCGAACCCATTTGAACGAAACCGACCACCCAAAAATCAACTCGAACTGTCGACGTCGACCCCTAGAAAATTCTATCCCCCGGTCACGACTCCCTCATCCACCCAGCTATCACCTCCCAAATCCACGTGCAACTCGATGCACACACGAAGCCCAACGAGCATTTCTTTTCGACCATTGCCTAAATTAGGGTTAAAAAGTTAATCTCCTCGTCGCCGCCACCATAGTGGATTAGGACACTTTCACGTATTTTTCCCCGACTCACAGTAGTCCCTTCCACCTCCACACCAAGCCACGACCCTCATCATCGTGCCAACGACCGGAATTTTGCAAAACCCCTAAATCTGGTTATCTCGACTTATCCCAGTAATTTCTAACTTAAAAATTTTGATTTTATTTTCAAAAATCATAGATTGTGATAAGCTTTCAAATGGAATATATGAAATTAACATCTACCAGATTCGAATATGAACATGACTTGAATTTTTACTGTATTTTCCTGTTCCAGGTCCTAAATCCTGAATATTATCCTTTTTAAATGTTTTAACTTTCTATCTTACATGAATTTAAACGTTTATATTTTTGATACTTAAGTCTAACTCAACTGAAATCAAACAAGTTTGATTCTTGACAGGTTTTCATAAAAAAAATAACGGAGGAAACCTGTAGCTAGAACATGCATAGGCAAATGCACAATTCATTTACAGATTTTATTTGCGTGCAAATCATATTCAACTTTCATACATCAAGTATTCAAACAATCAGATAAAGATCAAATTTATTGAAAGATTTACTCACCTGAAAATTTAGCAGAGACAGATTCTGTTTTAAAATTTAAAACCTGGACTATCTTTTTCTTCTTCTTCTTAGCTTGATTTTTAAATTTGTTAGCTGCAACAAATTTGCATAAACTTGTTTAAATCTTTGATTTAATTTTACTTACTTAATCTTATAACAGCAAATAACAAAAGTGAAATTACTTATAGTAATTTTTTTGGTTGAAATAGAGGAAAAACTCTCTGGCCTGCAACCTTAAGCTTTGTATATTGCTGTTTCTTTTTTTTTCATGAGTTAATCCCTGATTCTCCCTTTAATCTTTGAAGTTTCAGCTTGATTTTGTAGTGTTTGTTGAAGATTGGAATTATCCTTGCATTCTTCTTCTAGTTTGAAATACAAAAGGGAAATTTGCTGCAGATTTTTTTCTTTTCTTGGAAATCTGTTTTCTGATTTCAAATGTTAAGGAAATTTTGTTTGTTTTTGATGATTTTTTTTTCTCAAATCTGTTTCTTTTTTTCTTTTTTTTAGGCTTTAGAAAATGTGTAGAAGATGAATTACCTAAGTATTTTTTCTTTTCTATGAATCTTTAAGGAAAATGAAGGTGATATATGACACATGTTTAACTTTTCTTCCCTTGAATTACATTTGTCACCATAGTTATTATTAATTTAGCACTTGTAAAAAAAATTCTTTATTAACATAATGATTTATATTATATAAATTATATTTAGACTTATATTTTCCCATTAATAAATATTAACTTTATATTGATGCATGTTACCAAAAGAAAGTGTTTTGAATTTATTTTTTAAAATACATATTATATAAATTGCATATATATACATTTATAAATCAAATTATTTTACAAAACATTTATTTTAAAATTTAAATTCAGATTAAAAATCAAATTAAATATATGAATTTCAAATTTACCCACATATGCACTAATACATATATATTCACATATATGAATCAAACTTAGATTTAAATTATTTTAAAAACTTTTAATATTTCCAAATTTTTAAACTCAAAAGAAATTTGAAATTTTTATTCATTAAATTTTTAACTTATTATTTATGTAACGTCCCGCCTTTTCGCACGCTTTAAATCGACACACGTGCCAATTCAAACCATACGGAAGGGCGGATTGTTATGGGGTAAATAAGGAAAAACAGGGAAAGAAAAAACAAAATAGAATCTCACAGCGGAAGAATAAAATATAATAATAAATGTACAATTCATAAACTGTTTACAAACATTTGATTCTTCTTTATACAATAAATATCAGAGTTCACATACCAATCATAATCAATGCAGCGGAATTAAATAGTGTAGTGGAATATAATTAATAATAATAGTAGAAATCTCCGTCTTCGTCCTCCAGATCTAAAGTCTTCGATCCTGAAACGCTCGGACTGACCCGAGCGAATTTGAAAAGACAAAACACTCGAGTCAGAACTAAATGGTCTTATGTGAGTTAAATTAACAGAAATAAATATGAGTGCAGTAACTCAAGAGATGCTCGGGATTTACATCTCCTAAGGACCCATTAAACTATTTACTATATAGTATATTGCGCTATTACAATAGTGTCTATTTGTAAAATAAACTTACTTTTTAATAGCGTTGAGGGGTTACCCATATAGCCCTTAACACAAATAATGCCAATAGTCTATACAGTACCGTAATACCTCCTGATCGGCAGGCTACCAAAGGATACTCCATAGGTACGACACAAATAGAAACTCGTACAAGGCGCGATAGGGTAGGTGACACGGCACAACTAGGCAATGCCAGGGTAGATATACCAATTACGCTTCCGGGTCGGTGGTAACGCGTAGCGCGCAGCTACCGCCCACCTCGGGCCACACCCCCAAATAAAATCAAAAGTGGCCACCGAATCAATCCAACGTCAAAGTATAATATCGAAGGGATGCGTCCGATCAAAGGTGCTACCTTATTAACCCGTCGATCGCTCCTGTTTTAGCCACCTTATGCCAACTCACGGGAGTCGGGTCCACGTATTTACCTTAAAGGAAACGCCACCACCATCCTACTTCATTTTGGAATCTCCACCGCGTACACGGTTGTTAAAGTGGTTTTCGGGGTTGGCAGAGAGTATGACAACTTCCGATCCCGGTTGCTTCAACAACCAAACGTTATTATAACACCGCGGTCTTTAAAATAGTTTATACTTTAAAACTAGAAAATAATTATCCATTTCAAAACCCATAAATACGATATCATTCCCATTTCGAAAACAACTCATTTCGATATTATTTATAAAACCCGAATCAATAATATAATTTTTATTTCAAATATATTTCTTTTCCAAAATCATACTACTTAAAATTTATAATATCTGAAAAACAAACATTTGGATTATAACTTTCAAAACATAATACTTCAAAATTCATAGCTTTAAAACCATAACTTTCAAACTTAAATGCTTTGGATATTCAACAATATATAAAATAAAACAGTTGAATTTTATTTCTCTTTAAAACTAAATAAATTCCACTCCTTCACAATTTTTATTCACTTTAATTCCAGTGTAAACCCATAACTTTTAGATTCACTTTCAGTTTAAATAAAACACTTCGATTTCAATATTTTCTAACTTTGAGTATTTAATGAATTTCAAAACTAAGGTTGTGAATAAATCAACAATTCATTTTCCTATTATTTAGTTTGAAAGGTTCACATGATAAATCCATAACCATTTAAAATAAACTAAATTTATTTACACTAAAAATTTCCTTCCATTTATTTATACTAAAATTATTTATTAAATCCCGTTATAAATATCATACCTTTAAAATTTCTAATTTTAACAAGGTAACATCAACTTATGGAGTTAAATTTTCAAATAAGCTCAATTTATATTAAATTTCAAATTTATCTTTCAATCTTTATTGATTTAAAACATTTAACTCTATATATATATATACACAAGATCTTAAACCTGTACTTAAACGTATAACATAAATTATCAAATGTCATTTTTCAACTTATTCATTTTTATTTAATAGATTTATGCATAGCTTAAATTCAACAATTTAACTATGTATGTATATATAAAATATATTTATATCATATCCAAATTTAATATTTATTTAACCGTATCATATCCAAACCATAAAATAATTTCAAAAATAATTTTATATATATACCGCGGTGCCTGTATATAATTTTCTATCCTATGTTCAAGTGATACGGATATTTATCATTTCAATCCGCAATTTAAAAATAAAAATGCGGTTGTATATCATTTCAAACCGCAATCCCGAATGAAATGAAAATGCATGATAACTTGCAGTTTATATAAGATAGAACACATCATCCATTCACCCAATATCAATCATCAACCAATTTATTTCAATCATCAATAATTTATTTCAATCATCGTCAATTTAAACAAACATCAATATATATCATATGCAATATAACAGGAAATAAATGACAGTTATTTACTAACAGTTTATATTGAAAATAAATTTAATAGCTGTTTAACTAGCAGTTTTATGCAAATAAATCAATTTTAACTTTCAAATTTATATGCAATAATAAAATTAATTAATAGTTAAATTAAATAAATGCGATTTAACAGAGATAATGAATAAAACATGCCAAACAGTCATAAATAAATTTCTACTCATATCTAAAATCAATTTAACAAACATAGCTCTGACGCCCCACCTCTATACCCACGCTAGCCAAGAACATTACTGTGAATGCTGTCAACTAGCACGGAGAATAAGGCTGTTGAGGAGCGACCATCTGTATAATTGCTTTGTGCGAGTACCGATATACCGGATAAAAATATAACTTTTCATCTTAAGAGGAAATCCGACATACCGACACAAACTCAAAGCTACTACACAGTGGCTATAAAGGTCTTCGGAAACAAATATAGAAATAAACATAACACAAATCAGTCACAGACAATTCATATCACAAAGGCGGAAATAGATATGAATATTACACATGAAAGTGTATATCAGAGTAGTGGTCTAAAAAGATCCACAATATCACAAAAGAATAGTTACATGAACTACACAAAAGAATAAGTATACATTATGGAGTCTATATCTCAAATGTATACAACAAAAACTACTAATCTAAGTAGTTAACCAAAATTCAGAGGAATCAATCCCAAGAGAGAAGTCAAGCAGAAGCACCTGTAACATCTTGGTCTGACCCGAGTATTATTTAATAAGAAAATAATAAACGGATCAGTCTAGCTATAAATATCAGGTGAAACGATATAGAATAAGAGATATGACTAAACAATAATAATCACTATGCCAAGTTGTGATATATATAAGTAATTGAAAATCAACAAGAGATTAATCAATATCACCAAATCTACACAAGAATCAAAGAAATGTCATACTCCTTATTTTGTTCACCAAACCACAAATATTGACGAATATATCAACGTCAATCACAAAAGTCAATGACACACAAATTCACCAATGCACAAATATTGACAATAACATCAATGTCAATCACAAAAGTCAATGACACACAAATTCACCAATGCACAAATATTGATAAAACTTATCAATGGAAATCAAGAAAATTGGTGAAACACAAATTCTAGAAATCATCTCAAGAAATCCAGAAATCACAAAGGGGGGGAGGCCTATCACAAACGGGAGCATAAAGCCCACCAACACGTGTATCACAAACGGAATGCTAATTCCATGGTTGCTAACCATCACAAATTGAGCCGAAGCTCCACAAACGGCCCGAAGACCATGGGTCGCTACCCCACCAAATTGAGTCGAAACTCCACAAAACGGGGTTTAGTATCCCTCACAGACAAAGAGACATCGCACATTGCTAGTCTAAATCACAAAGATGATCGTCATGATCAACGAGAAGTGTCAATTACACTAAGCTAGTAAATATAAAAGTTTAGCTTCATGTCCCATAACCACTTACTTAACTTAAACATTTACGAACAAACTGTAAATGTCCACTAGAAAATTGTCACAAGAGATTCAATCGAACAAGTCCAAGAATTAACCGAACAAGTAAACGCAAGCGTTTCATACCACTTGTTTTACTAAGCCGTTTAATTAGATTTCTCATACGAGTGAGGTAAAGGTTTGTGTACTAGTAGATTGGAAAACGGTTTTATAAACGAGTTTGATATTGAAAATATAGTTGAAATCGTTTTGATGAAGTAGTTTTGTATTTAATACTAGTATTGAAACCTTTATATTTTTAAGGTGACAAATCACAAAAATGATTGTAGAACAATCAATCACTAAAATTCACATTCGAAGACGTGAATAAAATCCAAAGAAATCGATACCAAATCCATAGAAATGGGTATTTCCAAAAAGATCCATAAAATGAAGCCATCAAAGTCGACAATAAGTGATAACGATTAATAGGATCGCTAAAATCGATAAACAATGGAAATTCACACAAAACAGCCTGAATAGGCAAAAATAAACATTTCCAGACGTCTGATTTGGAATCCATACGTCTGGATTTGTTCTCTGGAAATAACCCAGAGAACACTTAGACGTCTAAAACCTCAAGTCAGACGTCTGAGACCTATCCAGACGTCTGGTTTGATGGTTCAGACGTCTGAAAATAGTCTCTGGCTTTTTTTTTATAATATGCGTGCATACATATTTACTTTCCAGTTCCAAACCAGACGTCTGGACTTGGTCACCAGACGTCTGGTCACCTGGTCTAGGCAACAATTTGCCTAGGCCAAAGTGGCCAAAACGTATCGGGAGCGATCGGACGAGCAACGACAACTAAGGATTTATGCCTAGCGACAACCCGGTCTTATAGGCTCTCCGAAACACCTCTTAAAGCATGATCAAACATCAAAGTTATGATTTTTAGAGAATTGGCTTCAAACACCAAAAATGGAAATATTCACAAAACCAATCCAAATCAAAAGCAATTGCACATGAATAAATGTTAGGGATTCATACCTAACAACAAAGATAGATATAGACATAGATGTAAGATAAAAATCTCACCTTTGAACCCAAATCAAATGAATGAGAAGCTTGAATCAATGGAAGACCAACCACACTTCAATCTCAACTCAAGAAGCTAGATTCTAAGCTAAAAAGAGAAACATTTCCCAAATTAGGTTTAGGAAATTTCTGAAATCAAAGAGAGAATGAGTTGGAGAAGAAGAAGGAGATGCTTACCAATGGGTTCTCATAGATTTTGGAGCAAGAACTTGGATTTTGCAAAGAAAGCTAGGGCTTGGAGTTTTAATTTCCACTCTCCACCTCCATTATTGCTAAAGCTTGAAGGGTTAGGAATTAGAATGAAGTAATGAAGAGGAGAGGGGTTGGGACTGAATACATAAGTGGGGTTAATGGGCTCAGCCCAAACCAAAGCCCTAAGTAAAAAGCGGCAAAAATCAACTTTCTCCTAACATATCGAAGCTTATACTCAAAAAGGTCGCAAACGTCATTTTAAACTCGATGGAAGTGGTCTCGAGTCCCGATTCGACAGTTTGCAAAAAGTAGGTTTTCGGACCAAAATCCGATGAACGGTGAAATATTTAAATAAAATATTTAAATATATAATCGATAAATATGCGGGTTGTTACAGACTCCCCTCCTTAAAGAATTGCGTCCTCGCAATAATTAAGAAGGAAATATAAGAAGTAACAACCATAGAAGCATATTAACACAAAAGAAAATTTGAATCAAGAAGTTTACCATAAAGAGCACGAAGGAGTAAATCCGAAAGTTTTCATTCGATGAATTCTCAAGATTTCACATGAGCAATCCTTAGGATTTGAGAACCATTGAACTTCTATCAAAAAGAATATCTTTATATCGAAGGCGCTCAACCTCCGAAGCAATGATGTGAATGGAATGGTGCTCAAAAGTCAAATTTGGTGAAACTTCAATCTCCACAATATCACCGGGCTCAAGAATGAAAACCGGAATCCCTAAGGCATTTCCGTAGGTAAAAGACGTGGGGAACGTCAAGAATAGCAGAAAATTGAGCCGGTGCAACGGCGTAGTACAAAAACGGTAGGCCCGAGGGACTAGAAACTCGAATAATTTGGAACACCGACGTAGTACAAAGGCGGTACGTCCAATGAACCAAAAAGCCAAGTCATTGATGTAGTGCAAACGGTACATCCAATGAATCAAAAAGCGAAGACATTGATGTAGTGCAAACGGTACATCCAATGTATCAAAGACACTGATGTAGTACAAACGGTACATCCAATGAATCCAAAAAGAAAAGACATTGATGTAGTACAAACGGTACATCCAATGAATCAAAAGCAAAGACATTGATGTAGTACAAACGGTACATCCAATGAATCCAAAAAGAAAAGACATTGATGTAGTACAAACGGTACATCCAATGAATCAAAACCCAAATAATTCGAAACACTGACGCAGTACAAAAACGGTACGCCCAATGAACCGAAGCCCGAATGATTTTCGGAACACCGACGTAGTACAAAAACGGTACGTCCAATGAACCGAACACAATAAAAGAACATCGGACGCAAGCTCATAAAAGAAATGAGATGAAACTCAATAAAACGAAGTACATCAAAACGCCCGATGAACTTGATAAAAAGATAATTTCATTCGGTCATCAACAAAGAAACAACCCCTTGTTGCTTACGACTAAACGCATTGGCAACACGATTTCCCCTTCGGGGATAAAAAGAATATCAAGATCATAGGAAGCTAGGAACTCGAGTCAACATGCAGTTCCTTAAGAGAACATAAATATTCCAAAGATTTATGATCGAGGTAGATAACAAATTTCTCATCCAAATATGATGATGCCAAATTCCAAAAGCAAAAACAATAGCCACGAACACTAGATCATAAGTGGCATATCTAGTCTCGATAAGCTATAATGATTTAGAAGCACAAGTGATAGCACGTTCTCTATGGCAAGAGAATGGCATCCAAACCAATACGACTAGTATCGGTACAAATAGCAAAGTCTTGGTTCCCGTTCAGGAATCACAAGAAAGAATAAGAGTATCGAAAAGAAAGAACTTCTTTTAAATAATTCTCTTCCCCGAAAAGTTAAAACTTTCAAAATTACATTTTTACTTTTATGTAATAATCTTTCTACAAAAATTTACATTTTTACAAGTCAATATATCGTGTCTGATTGTCACATCAAAGCGTTTAGGAAATTCCTATCGATAACGTTGATCAAGCGCATCGACCAAAATTCTTAAAGCACTCAACGGGCAATACAACCACAAAATCATCTTTTACAGGATAAATAAATCTCTTAAAAAGTTTTAAGAATATTCTTTGTTCGTTTCAAGAACAAAAATCCAGTTTTACTTATAAATAAATCTTATGAAAAAGATTTGCAAAATTTTAAATTACTATTTTCATCCAAAATCAATAAATACAAGAATGGTCTCATCGAAATATTCATAGAATATTCGATTTATAAAATGGATGAAATAAGCTGGACAAATTGAATGACATAATAAGTCATTCATAAGAATCATAACGAGTGCGGAATGCGGTAAGTGGAATGCTAATTTCCGCAACTCGTAGCAAACGAAAACCGGTGGTAAAGTCAAACTGAAAAGACCTTAACACCACACAAAAGATTTCTTAGGTGATAATCCTAAGACAAACTCAAAAATACCGGAAAATTTCTCAAACTACATGAATGAGAGAAATAACGCTTTCCTTATAAGTGGGCTTAAGGAATAAAATGATGCCATCAAGTTGGAGTCAAAATCATAAAGGAAAAATAGAAATCTGCTTAACAGATTGAAAGTGTCGAAGATGAATAATCCACTCGGAAAAATAGGATATGGGCTTCACAATGATTAAGCCAATCCTTAGAGAAAAAGTCAATTCCGAAGCCAAAGTAAATATCAGCTCGGAAAGAAAAGTCACATAAAACAATCTCGACATCTAAACAAAAGCAAATTGAGTGTTGCGGATCTACCATCCGGATTCGCAATTCTCAATGAAGTCAACAAGCCCAAAATATTTAAAGAAAAAGAATTAACAAGTCCTTTTGATATAAAATAATGAGATGGACTCATATCAACAAGAACTTGAAAAGAATATTCACGAGACAAATAAAACCAAGAATTGAAGGAGAAAGACCTTGATCAAGAGAAGAGTTTCTAGGGGCTTGCACAATATTTAGCTTTCTCATGTCCTTGTTCAAAAGTTTGGGACATGCAGATAAAAGATGACCCGGTTTCTTGCAATAGCGACAAGAATGGGGTTTTGGACACATATTCGCATAGTGTTCCTTAGAAGTACAATTGTAGCATCCTCCACGATTAGGGATTGGAGTCTTTGCTACAAAAGTAGTTTGCTTCACTCTCTTATTGGGATTAAGGCTCTTGAACTCAATTTGCCTCTTCTTGGAAGTCCCAATATCACAAGCACTTCCTTTACCAACCTCTCCATGAAGAAGAGTAACATCCACAAGCTGATTGAAAGAAACTTCAAGTTTCAAAGGTAGAACCATTTCGGGGTTCTTACTCAAAGCATAGGTAAACTCTTGATTCTTTACAAGATCCAAAAGTTGTTGAGCAGACATGAATACTCCATCCAGGGGAGTAGCACTAGATTGACTGGCGCTGGGACGGCCTGGTCTAACCATTTCTCTTCTTTAAGAAAGAAAGAAGGAGAAAAGTTATTCTCAAAATAAATATCAAGCAATCTTAATAGATAAAACAAGGAATCATAAAAAAAATAGGATAGGACGGTACGAAGACCCGAATAAAATCCTAAAGCACGACTCCTAAGATGGACTTAGGACGATGA
Organism: Allium cepa; assembly: GCA_030765085.1. Lineage (NCBI taxonomy): Eukaryota > Viridiplantae > Streptophyta > Magnoliopsida > Asparagales > Amaryllidaceae > Allium > Allium cepa. Next base: position 724,883,546 of record CM060939.1, on the reverse strand, counting down.
TCCTTGTTAAATTATTATACATTGTTCCGAAGTTTGGCTCTGATACGAAGCTGTGACGCCCCACCTCTATACCCACGCTAGCCAAGAACATTACTGTGAATGCTGTCAACTAGCACGGAGAATAAGGCTGTTGAGGAGCGACCATCTGTATAATTGCTTTGTGCGAGTACCGATATACCGGATAAAAATATAACTTTTCATCTCAAGAGGAAATCCAACATACCGACACAAACTCAAAGCTACTACACAGTGGCTATAAAGGTCTTCGGAAACAAATATAGAAATAAACATAACACAAATCAGTCACAGACAATTCATATCACAAAGGAGGAAATAGATATGAATATTACACATGAAAGTGTATATCAGAGTAGTGGTCTAAAAAGATCCACAATATCACAAAAGAATAGTTACATGAACTACACAAAAGAATAAGTATACATTATGGAGTCTATATCTCAAATGTATACAACAAAAACTACTAATCTAAGTAGTTAACCAAAAGTCAGAGGAATCAATCCCAAGAGAGAAGTCAAGCAGAAGCACCTGTAACATCTCGGTCTGACCCGAGTATTATTTAATAAGAAAATAATAAACGGATCAGTCTAGCTATAAATATCAGGTGAAACGATATAGAATAAGAGATATGACTAAACACATAATAATCACTATGCCAAGCTGTGATATATATAAGTAATTGAAAATCAACAAGAGATTAATCAATATCACCAAATCTACACAAGAATCAAAGAAATGTCATACTCCTTATTTCGTTCACCAAACCACAAATATTGACGAATATATCAACGTCAATCACAAAAGTCAATGACACACAAATTCACCAATGCACAAATATTGACAATAACATCAATGTTAATCACAAAAGTCAATGACACACAAATTCACCAATGCACAAATATTGATAAAACTTATCAATGGAAATCACGAAAATTGGTGAAACACAAATTCTAGAAATCATCTCAAGAAATCCAGAAATCACAAAGGGGGGGAGGCCTATCACAAACGGGAGCATAAAGCCCACCAACACGTGTATCACAAACGGAATGCTAATTCCATGGTTGCTAACCATCACAAATTGAGCCGAAGCTCCACAAACGGCCCGAAGACCATGGGTCGCTACCCCACCAAATTGAGTCGAAACTCCACAAAACGGGGTTTAGTCTCCCTCACAGACAAAGAGACATCGCACATTGCTAGTCTAAATCACAAAGATGATCGTCATGATCAACGAGAAGTGTCAATTACACTAAGCTAGTAAATATAAAAGTTTAGCTTCATGTCCCATAACCACTTACTTAACTTAAACATTTACGAACAAACTGTAAATGTCCACTAGAAAATTGTCACAAGAGATTCAATCGAACAAGTCCAAGAATTAACCGAACAAGTAAACGCAAGCGTTTCATACCACTTGTTTTACTAAGCCGTTTAATTAGATTTCTCATACGAGTGAGGTAAAGGTTTGTGTATACTAGTAGATTGGAAAATGGTTTTATAAACGAGTTTGATATTGAAAATATAGTTGAAATCGTTTTGATGAAGAAGTTTTGATATTTAATACTGGTATTGAAACCTTTATATTTTTAAAGTGACAAATCACAAAAATGATTGTAGAACAATCAATCACTAAAATTCACATTCGAAGACGTGAATAAAATCCAAAGAAATCGATACCAAATCCATAGACATGGATATTTCCAAAAAGATCCATAAAAAGAAGTCATCAAAGTCGACAATAAGTGATAACGATTAATAGGATCGCTAAAATCGATAAACAATGGAAATTCACACAAAACAGCCTGAATAGGAAAAAATAAACATTTCCAGACGTCTGATTTGGAATCCATACGTCTGGATTTGTTCTCTGGAAATAACCCAGAGAACACTCAGACGTCTGAAACCTCAAGTCAGACGTCTGAGACCTATCAAGACGTCTGGTTTGATGGTTCAGACGTCTGAAAATAGTCTCTGGCTTTTTTTTTATAATATGCGTGCATACATATTTACTTTCCAGGTCCAAACCAGACGTCTGGACTTGGTCACCAGACGTCTGGTCACCTGGTCTAGGCAACAATTTGCCTAGGCCAAAGTGGCCAAAATGTATCGGGAGCGATCGGACGAGCAACGACGACTAAGGATTTATGCCTAGCGACAACCCGATCTTATAGGCTCTCCGAAACACCTCTTAAAGCATGATCAAACATCAAAGTTATGATTTTTAGAGAATTGGCTTCAAACACCAAAAATGGAAATATTCACAAAACCAATCCAAATCAAAAGCAATTGCACATGAATAAATGTTAGGGATTCATACCTAACAACAAAGATAGATATAGACATAGATGTGAGATAAAAATCTCACCTTTGAACCCAAATCAAATGAATGAGAAGCTTGAATCAATGGAAGACCAACCACACTTCAATCTCAACTCAAGAAGCTTGATTCTAAGCTAAAAAGAGAAACATTTCCCAAATTAGGTTTAGGAAATTTCTGAAATCAAAGAGAGAATGAGTTGGAGAAGAAGGAGGAGATGCTTACCAATGGGTTCTCATAGATTTTGGAGCAAGAACTTGGATTTTGCAAAGAAAGCTAGGGCTTGGAGTTTTAATTTCCACTCTCCACCTCCATTATTGCTAAAGCTTGAAGGGTTAGGAATTAGAATGAAGTAATGAAGAGGAGAGGGGTTGGGACTGAATACATAAGTGGGGTTAATGGGCTCAGCCCAAACCAAAGCCCTAAGTAAAAAGCGGCAAAAATCAACTTTCTCCAAACATATCGAAGCTTATACTCAAAAAGGTCGCAAACGTCATTTTGAACTCGATGGAAGTGGTCTCGAGTTCCAATTCGACAGTTTGCAAAAAGTAGGTTTTCGGACCAAAATCCGATGAACGGTGAAAAATTTAAATAAAATATTTAAATATATAATCGATAAATATGCGGGTTGTTACAGAAAGAAATTTTAGAAGTTGTGAGTGGGTTAAAACACTCATCTTTTGAATTTAAATCGAATTTAAATCCGATTTAAACCCAAAAATCTGACAGTCTCCAAATCCGTCCAAACAAGCGCCAAAACATCCGAAATTTTATTACGACCCTAACAAAAAAAATCGCGCGTGAAACGGAGTTTGTATGGGAGAGTTATCATTGTTAAACGGTTTGAAATTTGAAATAAAACAAAATAAAATAAAGAAACAACTCACTCAACCCAGATGCCACGTCACCCTATCTTTCTTTCTCTCTCACGCGTTCATCCTCTACAGAACACGCCCGAACCCAAGTCAACGCCCCAAACTCCGCCTTTGACTGTGATTTACACGAGCTACCGACCACCTGAAACCCTCCGGCCACCCTCATTCCCACCGCCTTGACGAACCTCACCCACCAGCACCTTGCGGCCTCCCCACGTCACCGGAATCGCCATGCCCCGCCACCCCATTTGCAACCCTAATCGGGAAAATTTGCTCGATCTAGCCGTTAACTTCCCGAACGAAACCCATGGACGCGAAGCACTCGTCGATCTCCACCAAACCCAGAAACGGTTTCTCGATTCGACGAAGTTCGTCGTCAACGGCCGCGATTTATACATTAAATTCTGGATACAGGAAGACTCGAATCGAAAAACGAATTGCACCACTGAATTACGTTCGTCAATAGCATCAACATATATTTTTTTGAGAATTTTCTGAGGCCTTTGAAATTTTTGACTTTGGATCTGATTTTTTGAAATCCGAGTTTAGATCTAGGGTTTGCAGCCATTGGGAAGAGAAAGATTTGAAGAAATGAACGCACAAACAAATGAGTATAGATGGAGGCTAGGGTTTATGACCGGGTTTATATAGGTAGGTTAGAAATAGAGAAGATGGATCCGATAAACAAACGTGTTGAACGATAATTGGCCCAAAAAGCTCGTTCTGACCCCGGAACGAAATTTGTTAAAACTATATATCCAAATAGGTGTTTTAAAATATTTTGAACGCAATGGAAAAAGTTTCGCATCCAAATTCGATCGGATGAAGAAGTTATACTGAAATCAATATTTTCAAATTGATTTCAAATTGATTTCAATTAAAACGATTTCAAGGCGTTTCGCGATCGTACGATCAAACGACAAGTCCGATTGCTACGAAACTTGAAACCCTACAATAATTTACGGTTACGGATCCGATGAAACTAGTTTCGTCAAAATCCGAGTCCGTGACCAAAATGGCTATTTTTATATTAATTAAATAAATTAAGAATTAGTAATAAATCCAATTTTTATATTCCAGTTTTAGAATTTGAAATTTTTATCACTCAATAATTCTCAAACATTTAAAATGATTTAACAAATTTTCAAATGTAAATTAATTAAAGATTAAATCAATAAAATCTCCAATTTCATAAAATTTCAACATTTTGGACAAATTTCCAAAATTTCCCTTTTATTTGAATTACCCTATATTTATGCCATTCATAAATTTCAAATATAAGGGTTTACCATTGGATTTTAACTTATCACATAGATATTTCCAGTTTTCAATCTTAAATTTTAAATTAACATAAGAATTTCATATTTGACTTTTTTTATTCATTTGCAATAAATCCAACTATCATATTTTTAAAACCAAATAAATAAATAAAGCTTGATTCCCATTTAGATATTTAACTCATTTGATTGCAATTAACCCTTTTATAGTAAACTAAATTCTGATACTAATGAAACTTTATTTCCATTCTTTTTTTTATTCACAAATCATCATATTATGAAGAACATTTACGTTATTCCCCATTTATTACCTTAATTTATTTATCGTAACCTTTATATTTGCAATGATTTCCGATTTAATTGAAGGAACTAAGTATATAACTCATAATAGTTGTGGTAAAACTCTTAATCCCACATTTATAAGTATATCCTTATCCGTTATATCTATTAATTAAATAAATTCCATTTTTAAGTCCATTTAAATTTATTACTAAGTACCCATTTACTTTTTTTTTTTTGAATTTCATCCATTTACCATACAATTACTTTCCCATTCACACCTTATTATCAACCCACAATTATTGCAATTCATTATCTTATATTGATTTTATACAATTACCATTAACTTTACATTCAATTACTATTCAATGCATATTTATTCATCAATCAATTTGATATTTACTTTTCTTTCCTTCTATTTGATAAATAACCTAGTATACATTTACATACATTCATTTCATTCCATTTATTTATGGGTATTGCGTTGAAATTTAATTTATTAGCTAATACCAACATTATTACCATAAATTACAATTGGATTCCCAATTTTATTCAATACCATGAATAAATAACATATATATTAATCAAATCCTTACATTTGTTTTTCTCATATTCCATTTAAAATCAAACATTTTTTTTGATTTTATTGAATTGGAATTTCATTCAAGTCATAAATTATTAACTTGCATTAACATGATTCCTTAATTTATTCCAATTACCGTTTACACTCTTTTATTGCACTAAATCAATTTAATATTTCCATAAATTTCTCATATTAAATTTTATATTCAGGTAAGAATCCTATTTCTACTTAATTCATTCGGATTTTATTCAAATTTCTATAAATAGGTTTTAAGTCACCATTTACATAATTTATTTTAGCCTTCATTTTAACATTTATTTATCCCCTTTATTGTTTCTACTAAAATAAATTTCAAAAATCCTATTAATAAACAAATTAAATTGTTGAAATTTACGGGTCGTTACAGTTTATTTATTTTTTAACTTTTTAAATTATATTATAAAAGTTCAACAATAACTAAATTTAAATTGATAAAATTTTGGTATGTTACAAATTTGTGAATATACTGAGTTCAATAAGATAAGTACATGACCCTTGATAAAGAGATTTGTTTTATTTAAATTTAAATTTAACAAGGCTTGGTGTTTTTCAGTGAAAATGAGGTGTTTGGTTGAATCGATTGTTTACTTCATAGTCAAAAAACCGACTATCAAATCTGGATCCAACTATAACTTGGAAATATCTAAAAGAAGAAACAGTTATCGCTCGAGATGCTATATTGTACATATAAACTCGTTTCATTCTTCTAGGACATTTATAAGGAAATCCGTCCATTAACGGTTAGGAGGTGATCTTCGATCTTATTTTCGTCTGTTCATTTCCTAAAGAACCCGGGTTGAGTTTACCGGAAATATCGAATGTTGTTTCGAAGAGATCGGGATCGGATTTCTGATCTGAAAACCACTTCGATCCAACGAGTACATTTTCGAAATGAAGACAAGAGCATGGAGTCGAAGATGGAGCAGTGAAGTGCAAGGGCTAATCGCAACTAATCCTGAAGGTGATTCCAAAATGGATGTAGTAGGAATGGTGCCTACAGTTCCGCTCGAACCGGAAACAGACTTGTATGGATTATTGCTATCAGTACATTGTTATTGAAGGACAATGAGCATTCTAAGTGAATATTTCTAAAAGGGTAATCGTAGCCTCTAGCCTCATCAACCGAGAATGACTGAAAATCAGGGGGATGCAAACAAGGATAAGTGGGTCGCACCCAAATAGGGTATGACTATCACCTTTTTAGATACCTGCGGATATTATTTATTACTACGAGGTATGCATTGAGTTTAGAGAAGGGTGGGAACACCAGGGGTGATAGCATATTCGGTCTATCTAGATCAGGGATAGTCCGGTCTTGTGTTGCAGCGGATCCCGACATGGTCCTCGATAAGTCATTCGTATGGAATCCATTCTCCAATACGTGCCTTTACAGTTTTGATTGTAGAGCCTAGTATGGATGAATTTAATTAATGTAACATTTTTTGTTATTTGAATAAGTATTTGTACTTAGACACTATTATAATATCAGAGGGTTTTGATATGAAATGTTTTTGTCATCGTAAGGTAAAAATCCATCGTGTTTATTTATGATGCAGTCTTACGAGATACCTTTGATTTTCAAAGGATTTTAAAACTTTAATAATTCAGATTGAGTGTGTTTTCTCATGCTGGTTTTCCAAATTGACTAGTGTGTCATTTTATTATAATGCTCGGGTCAGACCGAGTATTTCAGGTTCAGATTAGGATGCTATGGAGTTCAGAAGACGAGTTGGATGGCGAAGACATATTACTCGTACTTGTCTATTTTTGCTGCAGTGCTTTGTTTGAAATTACTAGAAATTGTGAAGGCAAGTTGTTATAACTGTCCAGGCTGGTAATATTGATTGTGTACTTTGATATGAAATATGTATATTACAGTTTTAATTTGTGCAAAGAGTTATTGATATTATACATTATTCAGTCTGCTGTGAGATTCTATTTTGTTTAGTTTCTTCTTCTTCTACCTCCTTTTTTTGCCCTCAACAATCTGTCTTTTCGGGCCTCGATCGTTCGGAATGCCATACAATGGGCGTATTTATGTCAATTTTCAAGGGTCGAAAGGGTGGGTCATCACAATTGGTATGAGTGCTTAGGTTGGAGATATACCTAGGCTTTGGTGGGGGATTACTCATTAGAGATAGAGTCGGTAATACTGTAGAATGGGTTGAGTGTATTAATAGCTATGAGAGCAAAACTGTTAGTGAATATAAATTTTTTTTATATTGTGTTGACTTATAGGTTGAGTGTTTATGAATTTTGGTCGGTACAGGAAGTATAACCATATCGAAAAAGGTTTCTAAACCCTTAAACAAGGTAAACTGACATCGTGTTATTTTAAAGTGGGTAAATGAAATAATTTTAACCAAAATTATATTTTATTATAAATGGAATAATTTTCTGAAATTATTATATATGTTTGGATGTTTGGTTGTTAATATTATAATCAAAACAGATTACAAAATTGAAATGGTTTTACATGTAACCAAATAGAAATTTATAAGTAAGATTTATATGAAGGAGGATAACTAAAATTTGATTTAAAGCCAAAATTTAAATACCGAAAATTTTTGAAATTTTTTTTAAACTGGGTTTGAACTAGATGCTTGGGAATTTTTAAATCTTGGAGCTTTTTGAAAATGTTTTCCAAAGTGCTTGACATGAAGAATGGTGATATTGTTTTTGGAGACATTTTTGAATAAAAATTGTTTTAAAATAAATTTTGGATGTAAGAAGCACTGAACTCACTTCAGACGCTGGAAAATAATCCTGGTGATGATGGCCACATCATCAGTATTCATTTTCGAGTTTCTAAGTGGTGGATTGCTACCGTGGTGGTTGGGTATGATTAATTGTTTGGACTTGTTTGATAAACAAGTTTGTTTTAGAAATTCTAAAGGGGAATCGTTTTGGGTAAAACCAAGTAGGTTTGAGATTTCAAAAGTATGATTTGATACACCAGAGTGATATATGTATATTTATGAATTCAAAAATGTTTTGAAATAGAAATGGATGATTAGATTCTGGGATTTCTATGTAAATGATTTGAAAATTTAAGGAAATTGGTTATTAAAACTATAAATTGGATTGGATATAGATAAGAAAAGAAAATGTAAATTTTAATCCTGGAATTAAAATTTAACTTGAGTAAACTAAAGTGGATAAGATATGTTGGAATTTAACGTAAGATAAGTTAAATAAAATAAAATTGGAATTGGGTATTAAGTTGAAATGTAGAATGGTTATATAATTATAAGTTATAATTATTAAATGAGTGGGTACACTTAAGCTATTAAGTGATGTGTATAATCCAGAGTTATGATTATAAGATGTGAATAGACTCAATTAAGCAATATAGGATTTTAGGTAAATAAGTTTTTGAACCTATGAATTGAAAATAAAATGGTAAAAACCTAAATAAAAATGGTTTGTCATTATGGTAAAAGAATGGAAATTCAAAGATTTGAATTTTAAAATGAAGGGTGAATTGAAATAGAGTAATTTGAAATATAAATATGAATGGTGAAGTAATTGTATGACTATAGGTTATAAATATTGAATGTGAATAAACTTAAGTGGAAAATTCAAGGAATCGTGAATAAATAAGTGGTATAACTTATTAAACTGGAAAAGTGAAGGAAGTATAACCAAGTTAAAATGGTTAAGCAATTGATAACAAGAAGTGGGTTCAATATAAGGGTAAATGAATTGAATGTGATTTTGGGATATGGAATGGATAAGATTGAATATAAACTTAAGTAGCGATATGGAATATTTTAATAAACCTTAGAAATAATTTTATAAAATGGCTTATAAATAAATTAGCTTGAAATGAAATGTCGTTCACTATAAAATAAAGAGAATAGCACTATGTGAATTAAATAAAGAGAATGGAAAAGATGTAATATAAGTGGAAGTAAAGTAAATAGGAATGCTAGTGCATGAACCATGTTATGATATAATGAATTGTCAAAAAATGAATGAAATGTTTTCCAAGTGATAGTATAAATTGGATATACTAAGTAAATGAAAGCAAGTGAATTGAATGAATCAATTTAAAAGGAATTAGAATGTGGTTGCAATGGAAAACTTAACTTAAGTGATTATTTATGAAATAGATTCATAGATAAAATTAACACGGGTTGGAATATGTTTAATATAAAAATGAAGTAAACAAAGTTGGTGGATAACTTGAAGGGAATCAAATGGAAATTAGGTAAATTGATTTAGGGCCAATTTAAAAAGTGAATAAATTGAAGTTAATGAAATAGATTTGCATATAATGGAAGTGAAGAATAAATGGAATGCAAATAAATTGATTATGGATCAATTTGAAAGTGGAATAGAAGTGAATTTATGCAAGTAAAGCAGATATAAATCAATTTGAAATAGATACGAGTTTGGGTGTTGTAAATATGAATTGAGTATAATAAATTTGGTTGTAAATCATTTCGAATTGAGTGAAATGATATAAAGGATATATGGATCCATGGGGAAAAAATTAGATTAGTGTTGAGACCTTATAGTTGCTTGTGAATATATGGCTGGCATGTTCGGATTATGAAGTTTATGTGTCTGGCTAGTAAATAAATGAAATGTTATTAAAATTCATGTTTATGAAACTTATATGCTTATTTTGAGTAAGTACAGGTACATAAGACTATTGGATAGATTTTGGGTTGCGTAAATGTAAATAAAATAAGCTGCTCGCTTAAAAGGCTAATATGAGGTACACCTACGCAATAAAATTAAGAAATGATAATATATTGTTATATGTTTTTTTTTTCTGACCGTGTAGGTCGATGTATATATATTTATCTCTCTTGTGATTTTTGTAAAAGGGTCTCTGTACAAAGGAGACTCTGCCAAAAAATTTCAAAATTTTTGGGTGTTTGCAAAATTTTCGAAAAAATTGGAAAAAATTTATTAACTAAAAGCTTTTGAATCATATTAGAAATCAAGGGTTTTGGAAATAGAAACGAAATCTTATTGTTTTGATAAAACCAAAAGGTTTTGAGAAGCAAGTATAGAATTTTAATTAGGTGGGTTTTGGATAAGTTATTGGGTTTTGGAGCATTTTTCCTACCTTAGCAATTTCGAGGATGAAAATTTTTTGTGGGGGAGAAGGAATGTAATGACCCAGAATTTTATTCGTTAGTTTTGAACATTTAATTTGTTTTTAAATGTTGAATTTGAATTATTAATTGATTTTTAATATGGAAGAATCAGTGAAATGGTTTAACATTTCAAATATAGGGATAAATTGGATTTGGGGTAAATATAAATTTAACATTTGAAATTGGGAAAATATGGGAATCGGTAGTTAAAATAGCCTTCTAGGGCATAGTCTCGGAATTCGATGAAACCGGTTCCATTGGATCCGTGATAGTGTATTATTATTAGATTTCAAATTTCATAGTGTTTGGAGTTATCTTTTGGTCGTACGGAACAGAAACGCATTGAAATAAATATCGAAAATTTAATATTTTAATTCGATTCAAAAGGCTATCTTCCACATACGATCTCGAAACATGTTCCATTGTGTTTGGAATGGGGGTAAAATGTTATAAACGCCAGGCGGCACGTCTCATTTGGAGTTCGCTTGAAAAAGCACGTTAAAATTGGAAATAATATTAAAATAATAAACATGTACGTATATATATACATTTGAAATAGTAAAACCTAGCTAAGTTTTAACACAGCCGCCGCCATGAATTAATGGCCGAAAACTCTACATTCTTCTCCTTGATTTTTCTTTAAATTCGTAAACTAAAATTGAAATCTTACAACTAGTAAATCGTAGAGGGCATCAAGATCTACGAAGTGAATGGTGATGATTGGTTTTTAAGAAGCGGATCGATGGGGTTTTGCATGTGAATGGCTGGCATTCGTCATTATTTCTCTTGCTGTAGGCGAAGTCGAGTGGCATCGGCCATGGGCCATAGGCGCGTGGAGGTGGGGGCTATTGTATGGCGTGGCCCGATCACATTCTAGGGCTCGAGAAGGCGAGCGACGGTCGGTCAAAGCAATGCGATGGTGGGTTCTTGTTTGAACTGGATGACTGCGGGAGGAAGAAGAGAGGCATGGCTAGGATTCTCAAATGCATTTTCAATGGCACAGATTTAATCTAAGGTTTTAAAATAAAATAAAAAGAATTTATTTATATAAATTTATACTCAATCTTTAAATTGACTATCTCGTTCAACGAGGTCGAAATTGGACGAAATAAGCGGCCTTGAAATCATAGTGATGAGCACTATGTTGTGGTGTAGATCTAGATTCGATCGAAGCTAGCGAAAATTTTACGTTAAATCGAATGTCGTTCGACTTAATTTAAAATTGGAGTGTTTAGCGAAATAAAATCAAGGCGAGTAAGTCTCACTCAATTTTGGACTGCTAGTAATTAATTTTAAATAGTTAAAATTAATAAATGATTGATTGGTTAAATTGATGCATTTTTATTAGTTGGATGTGATATTATATATAGTAGTATATATATTGGAGTGATTGATATTTCCATATATATAGCGAATGAGACCCTATGTGCCCCGCATAATAGCGGATGACCCAATATACCGCGATATCTCCCTCGAAGTGGGATTGGTATTTTATGTTGCACTAACATCTGTGGATGTAGGGAAACAAGTTGGAGGGATCCAACTGGATTCCTAAAAAATGTTGAATTTAAATCGTATATGGTGATATATGTTTGTTGAATAATCTGTGACATGTTATTGTGTGATTTGAATTGATTAAACGATATGATAGTTTTAGCTGGACTTTGGTATTTTAAATGCCAATAAAAATATGGTTTTAAAATTGGTGAAGAATTATAAACAGGGATTTTGAAGTAAATATCTATATAGATTTTTTGGGTAAACCAATGGGATAAAACAAATGGTTTTGGATTTGTAATATAACCATTTTGGGTTATGGTGAACAAGTATTTTTTTTTTAAGTATAAAATAGGGATTTTAAATAATAAATCCTTAAATGGTACTTTGTTAAACATAAAAGGGTTTTAAAATCGAGATTTAAATATTTTTGAAGATAGAAGTAAATTTGAAAATAAGTATAAAATTGGTTATACTGGTGTTCAATTAAGGTTTCCAAATTTATGAAGTGAAGTTAAAATTGTGCAATTGGACTTGTTTTGAAAAGAGGATTTTAATTATTAACTCCATAATTTTGAAAGTGTTAAAAATATTCTGGAAAATTAGTGATTAGATTATTTTTAAATATTTTAAATCATATTTTATTATTAATTAGTTACTTTTCTAATGATTTCTACAGGTTTATTTTTATTTAAGAATTTGTCAACTTTTTGTTTTGAAAGATAATTATCAAATTTTAATATGGCGTTGTAAAATTTCTTTTATTTAAGTATATTAATCTGGATTAAACTTGGAAATTTATTTTTAAAAAAAACTTATATGTATATTTTGAGATAACTTTTAAAATAAAGATTTTGGGAAGTAACGATATACTCGTGTGGCGTAAATAGGAGGCAGTGAGTGCGTGTAGTTAAGTTTTGGATTCCTCTGGGATAGAGACGTAACCGTTAAGCTGTGATTCATGGTTTGAAACTGTAGTGGTACTTTCCACATTATTTTAAAAGGATTTTCAAATATTTTTTTGAAAATAATAATTTGTGAATATACTGAGTTCGATAAGATAAGTACATGACTCTTGATAAAGAGATTTATTTTATTTAAATTTAGTAAAGCTTGGTGTTTTTCTAGTGAAAATGAAGTATTTGGTTGAATTGATTATTTTTTTGATAGTTAAACAACCGACTATCAAATCTGGATCCAAATATAACTTTGGAAATATCAAGAAGAAGTACAGGGATCATATGGTACCGTTACCGCTCGAGGCGCTATACTATACGTGTAAACTCGTTTCGTTCTTATAGGACGTTTATAAGAAAATCCTTCCATTAATGGTTAGGAGGTGATCTCCGATCTTATTTTCGTCTGATTATTTCCTAAAGAACTAGGTTGAGTTTACCGGAAATATCGAACTTTGTTTCAAAGTGACCGGGATCGGATTTGTCATCCGAAAACCACTTTGATCCAATGAGTACGTTTTCAAAATGAAGACAAGAGCATGGAGTCGAAGATGGAGCAGTGAAGTGCAAGGGCTAATCACTACTAATCCTGAGGGTGATTCCAAAATGGATGTAGTAGGAATGGTGTCTTCGGTTCCGTATGGACTGGGAACGTACTTGTATCTATGAATGCTATCATACATTATCATTGGAGGACAATGAGAATTATAAGTGAATTTCTAAAAAGGTAATCGTAGCCTCTAGCCTCATCAACAGGAAATGACTGAAAATCAGAGGGCATGCAGCAAGGCTAAGTGGGTCGCACCCAAGTAGGGTATGTCTATCACCTTTCTAGATACCCAGGCATATTATTTATTACTACTATGTATAGATAGAGCTTAGAGAAGGGTGAGAATACCTGGGGTGATAGCCTATTCGGTCTATCCAGGTCAAGGATAACCCGGTCTTGTGTTGCAGGGGATCCCGGCGTGGCCTCGGTACGTTGTTCTAGATGTGCACTATGACAGAAGGTATCCCAGTGCCTAGTCATTCATATGGAATCCATTCTCAAATACGTGCCTTTACGGTTTTGATTGTAGAGCCTAGTATGCTAAAATTTAATAAATGTAATAATTTCAGCAATTTGAATAATTATTCGTACTTAGACATTATTATAATATCGGAGGATTTTGATATGAAATGTTTTGGTTATCGTAAGTTAAAAACCCGTCCTGTTTATTTGTGACACCGTCTTACAAGTACCTTTGATTTTCAAAGGATTTTGAAACTTTAATAATTCAAATTGAGTGTATTTTCTCATGCTGGTTTTTCAGACTGACTCGGATGTTATTTTATTATAATGCTCGGGTCAGACCAAGTATCTCAGGTTCAGGTTAGGATGCTATGGGGCTCAGGAGATAAGTTGGATGGAGAAGACGTATTACTCATACTTGTTTATTTCTTCTGTAGTGTTTTGTTTGAAATTACCAGCAATTGTGAGGGAGAATTGTTATAACTGTCCAGGCTTGTAATTATTGATTGTGTACTCTGATATAAAATACGTATATTATAGTTTTGATTTATGTAAAGTGCTATTGATATTATATATTGTTCAGTTATCTGTGAGATTCTGTTTTGTTTAGTTTCTTCTTCTTGTGCCTCCTTCCTTTTCCCTCAACAATCTGTCTTTTCAACACTAGATCGTTCGGCATGTTATACAATGGGTGTATTTATGTCAATTTTGCGACGTTCGAAAGGGTGGGTCGTCACAAGTGTGAACATTAACGTTCGAATAGTTCGACGTTAATCGCAGATCGAATTTACATCCAAGAGTCGCACAACCAAATCGATTTATTCTCTTAAGTCTGAATGACTTAATTAGTTTATAATTGTTATACATTGGTTAAATTAATTAATATTTATGAAATATTAATTGTAAATTTTGGATATGATTTGTGTCACGACCCAGTTTTTGACCTTCGAAAATCGACATCAATTCGTCCACTGTATTACATGCCGAACAATCGAATGCCGAAAATACCAGATCGTTAGGTAAAAGAAGAAAGAGGTAGAAGAAGAAAATAGAAATAACAACATAGAATCTCACAATCGCAACAGAATAATATATAATAGATAACAACTGATCTTTATACAAAAGAACTATAACTGTTTTCATATATTACATCATCAGAGTACAACACAAATCAATAGCACAAAACTGGACAGTTATAATAACTTGTCCTTCAAAGAGCTGTTTATACAGCATACCATATACAGTGGAATATAATTTAGATACGTGATATACGTCTTCGCCATCCAACTCGTCTCCTGAGCTCCATGGCATTCTACCCTGTGTTTGTAATACTCGGTCTGACCCGAGCATTATAATAAAATAATACCCTAGTCAATCTAGAAAACCAGCGTGAGAAAACACACTCAATTGAATTATTATAGTTTCAAAACCCTTTGAAAATCAAAAGTATCTCGTAAGACCACGCCACAAATAAAGATGCCGAGTTTTTACCTTATGATAACCTAAACATTTTATATCAAAATCCATTGATATTATAATAGTGTCTAAGTACAAATACTTATTCAAATAGCTGAAATGCTTGCATCTCACGTTCCAGCATAGTTGGGCACAATCAAAACCATACGGCGCTTATTGGAGATTGGGTTTCATACAATGGCAGGGCTACTAGGGCACCGCCCATCATGGTACACCTCTAGAATAATGTACCAAGAACTACTCTCGATCCCCTTCTACACAAGACCGGACTATCCCTAACCTGGATAGCCTGAATAAAATCACTCCGCCATTGGGATCAGCAACCGCCCACACAGTCGAAATTAAGGGACTCTACACAGGGGTAACCTTACCCTACTTGGGGGCTACCCACTTAGCCTTGCTACACCTCCTCTTTTTTAGTCATTCCCGACTGATTAGGTCTGAGGCTACGGTTACCTTTTTAGAACGCATTCACTTAGAATACTCATCGTCCTCCAACGACAATATACTGATAGCATTCATCCATACAAGTCAGTTCCCGGTCTGAACGGAACCGAATGCACTATTCCTACTACATCCATTTTGGAATCACCCTCAGGACTAGTAGTGATTAGCTCTTGCACTTCACTACTCCATCTTTGACTCTAATCTCTTGTCTTCCTTTAGAAAACGTACTCGTCGGATCGAAGTGGTTTTCGGATCGCAAATCTGATCCCGATATCGTCGAAACAACGTTCGCTATTCCTGGTAAACTCAACCCCGATTCTTTAGGAAATAAACAGACGAAAATAAGCTCGGAGATCACCTCCTAACCGTTGGTGGATGGATTTTCTTATGAAGGTCCTAGAAGAACAAACGCGTTTATATGTACGATATAGCACCTCGAACGGTAACTGTACCATATAATTTTCGTACTTCTTCTGGATATTTCCAAAGTTATTTTAGGTCCAGATTAGACAGTCAGTCATTTAACTATCAAATAAACAATCAATTCAACCAAATATTTTATTTCCACTGGAAAACACCAAATCTTATTTATTTCATATTTTAAATAAGTTGAATCACTTTATCCAAAAATATACACTTAAAATATATAAAATAAAGCTACTTAAAATCACTTTATTCAAAATAATAGTTATGAAATTGTATAATCATTCTCCAAGTAAAACTTTAGCAAAAAACTACTTTTAAAATAAAGCTACTATATAAAATATAAATATTTAATAATTTTCCTTTTTAAATCGTAATGCTAATTTAACCTTTAAAAATAATTAACTACTCTAGCTAAATTAATTAATGTTTACTTTAAAAAAATTAAAACAATTAAATAATAAATTTTTCTGAAAACATTCTTTTAAAAACACCTTTAAACTTTCGAATTAATACTTAAAAATCTTTCTTTAAAAAATAGACTTAACTTCTCAGAAAATACATTTCCCAAATCTTTCTTTAGAAATATACTTAATTTCTCAAAAAATACATTTCCCACTTCGATATAGCCCATCTAATCATTTATAAATTCCTCTCGGTTTACTTCCAGTTTGAATTTATGTTCCAATCCCGTAAATTTCTTTTTCCACGCCTTTTAAAACTAAAATTACTCTTTATTTTTAAAACGATTTACTCATCTCCTTATAAATTCACATGGTGAAATTATAATCTCACGTTAACCACCGATAAACATTTCACTTAATTTATAAACCCAGTTTATAAATCCCATAGCCTTATTTCCTTTTAAAACCGTTTTAAGACACATAAGTCGATTTCAAAATTGATTTTTCAGAGTTAAATTTCATTCTAAAATTTATTCCTTAGTTAAACCGACTTATTTCAAAATCCACTAATTTTAGATTTACTCTCTTTTTATGATTTAAAATCTTATTTAAATCTGAAACATTAATTTTATATTTTATTCTATTCTTTTCAAATTTCCTCTTTGTATTTTTTTCCCAAATCTATTTTAAATCCTGGATTTAAAATAAATACTTTTATTAAAATATTTTCAAATCTCTACCTTCCATATTTAGAAATTATAAAGTACGATTTTAAAATCAAACTACTTATTTTTCCAAATTCATTACTTTTAAATTTATCCATCTTTACTATAAATCTCTTACTTTAAAATTTCTTTTTTTGTTTTCCTTCAAAAATCCAATATTTATATTTTGATATTTTAAAATGCCAAAAGTATATCCAACAATATCATAGTATCCAATAAATTAAATTTTCCAACATAGTCTATCACAGATTATTCAACCTTTCATTTATCACCAAAATGAGAATAAATTCAACATTTTTGAGAAATCCAGTTGGATCCCTCCAACCTGTTTCCCTGCATCCACAGATGTTAGCACAATATAAAAATATCAATCCCACTTCAAAGGGATGTCGCGGTATATAGGGTTATTCGCTATTATGCGGGAAGCATGGGGTCTCATCTGTTATAATGCGGGAATATCAATAACTTCAATATATATTTATACTACTATATATGTGATACCACTTCCAGACTGATAATAATTATCACGTTCAATCAATCAACCTATAATTTAATTTTTACTGTTTGAATTAACCAGTAATCCAATTTGAGTAAGATTAACTCATCTGAATTTTTTTATTGCATCGATTTCCAACAACGAACCAACTCGGCTGTTTCATTCTATTCAGGACCTCGTATAACTGAAATTTTCGAATTTATTAGCAATTGACATGATTTAAACTACCACTAACATTCTCATTTTAATTTAAATTTATTAGCTTAATAAAACTTTAAAATTACCTTACTGTTAAATTTTTTCTTTTGGAAAATGAATTCATAAATCAACAAATTAAATTACAAGTTTTAAAATTAAGTGATACTATATTAAAATGTTTAAAATCAAGTTACCTTAATACGAACCAGGAAATCAAAATCGTTGAGCTCCTGCTCTTATGCTCTGCACGAGATTTTCGTACTCGTCGCTCATCTCCACTACGTCGACGGCCTCCATCACCAGCCTTAACCCCTAAACGACAACCACACTCGAGTCCCTACCCTTGTTCGACGCCCCTGCCCGACTCACCTCCACCACAACCCCTCGTGATCGAGCCGCCCACCATCGCTACGAACTCCAACCAGACCGACCTATCCGCACTCGCAACTCGAGCTTCCCCTCTATTATCGCAAAGGTGAAACCTCGCCTCCTTCCTACGCACTCGCGTACGCGAGCGTACACTCCTCTAATCGCGACACTCAAGACTGCGGGTGCCAAAAATCACCTCCATGAGCAAGTCGATTTGAATCGCGATCCTACCGAAGGTCAAACTGATATCCTTTCCTTTTTTTGGTTTGCTTTCGAGTTCAATTAGAATCATATTGGAGGAGAAGAGGAATTTGGGGGAGGGGCAGTTTTTAACTGGTAGGTGAGGGAAAGTTGACTTTTCTTAAGAAGGATGAAAATGAGTTTCGCAGGCCAATTTACGAAAGAACGAACTTTATGATTTTCGCAGGCAATTCAAATTGGGTAAAATTTAACTTTCATCATTTATTCAAATTGGCTGTACTGTTTGAAAGCAAGAGGAGGGAACATGATTTTGAAGGGTGGGTTGCATGTAAAGTTGGGTTATGAATAGTGATTGAGGAGAAAGCATAAAGTTCTGATGTGAATATATATGTCAATTAGTATAATATATATATATATATATATATATAAAAATTAAAACCGTCTTGATTCCGCAACTTAAAATCTCAACCCCCTATCGAGGCATGGCGCTAGACGTTCATCATGTTATAACCCTATTCCAAACTCAATGGAAAAGGTTTCGAGTCCTAATTCAATCATATGGTGAAGATAGCTTTTTGGACCCAGTTAATATTTATAATTTTCGATATGATTTTAGGGCGTTTATATACCGTACAACTATGATGACTCGAAACACTACGAAATTTAAAATTCGATAATAATATAATATTACGGATTAAATTGGAACTATTTTCGTCGAATTCCGAGACTGTGCCCAAAAAGGCTATTTTTAAATGTCAATTTAAACGATATATATTTTTAAAACTGAAAAACCATTTTTAAATTCAATTCTAAAGATTTTATTATCTTTTAGTATTATTAATATAAATTTTATAAGCCTTTAAATTATTTCTAATAGGCATAAAACTCCAGATTCAACAATTTACACACTTTCCCAGTTATCAAATTCAATGATTAAATCATCCAATAAATAGTGATATTTGAAATTAAAATTAAAAATTAACTTCTAAATATTTAAAATCAATTAAAGATAATAATTTCAAATGTCTACAATTTTGGATCGTTACGATTTGATAAATAAATTTGTTGCATATATTTATAAAAGGGTTATAAATATGTTGATCGATATAAGATATCGACAATAAATTTAGATAAATATAATTATGTATATTTAAATTGGGCTAAATGGGCTCACAATCCATGCATTTTTAGTGGGAAAATTCATTGATTTAGCTGGAGGAAAAGGGCAGCTACTATGCATGAGATTAGAATTTTGAGATGTGTGGTTGAGATCATTTTTGCTCTCTTATCTACCAATATAAAAGCTAATCTCAAAACCTAGTATAAGCTATTCATTTTTGAGCTGCAACTTTCTTCTTCCTCTTCCTCACTTTAATGACAACAAATTTTCTCTAAAATCCTCCTCAAAATTCTCAAATCCAATTCAAAATTCAAAATATTAATTTATAGTATAAGGTCTCCAATCTTGGATTGGCAACCTAATGGACTGTGAATTGTTCTTAGAAGAGAAATCAATGTTCAACGTGGACTCAAAGGCTTCACTAGGAGGTGCGCTTTTATTTATTATTATTGTTTTGATTTTAAGTTTATCATATAAAAGTTATTTATATCTAAATCCTATATTTGTATTTAGATCTATTTATTGTTTAGATTATGTGAGATTTTTGTGGGTATAGTTTAAGTATATTGGTTTTGTACTTAATATAATATTTATTTATTTATTACTGAATTAATTTTCTGAAAAATATGTTTGAATATATACACACACACACACATATTATATATATATATATATATATATATATATATATATATATGTCTAGATTAATTGTGTACAAATCTGCAAATTATGGATATGTACAATTATATATATATATATATGTTTATGTATCATATATATTAAATCGTAAAATTTTCTTATGATGATTTGTACCTATTAGGAATCATGAAATGTGGAAATATTTTATTAAATATGTATATACATATTTTATTATGATTTAATAATTTTGTGAATTGTTTATTATGAATAAAATAATTAATGGTTCAAAATTTTAGTTTTATATTTTATATTTGCTGCACCTAATAAGACTATAGTAAAAAAATTAGATTTTTTGAAATTAATTTATTATTTTTTATAATTAATTTACATTTGGCCAGCAATCAATTATTTAATTAAAAACATGGTTTCAATTGAGAAAATTCTAGATATTTTTCTTAAGCCTTATATATGTATTTGGAACATTCAAAAAAAATTCTGCTTTTTATAACTTATTTATTAATTTTTTTGAATTAATTTATTTTCAACCTTCAATTAATTATTTAATTAAAAATATAATTTCAATTGAGAAAATTCCTGAAATTTTTCCTAAGCACAAAATATACCTCATATACCTTGAAAACTTATTTTAGAATTTTCCAACTTGATTTTCTATTTTTAAGAATTATTTTGATTACGGGCTATTATCAATTATTTAATAATAAATATTATTTTAATTGTAAAAATTCCATAAATTGATCTTAAGCCCAAAATGTATTTCCATATTTGATAAAATTTAAAAACTTGTGTTATTATCGTATAATTATTTTTCATTAATTTGTTATGGCAGAAATTGTTTTATTCAATAAATTATAAACACACACGCACGAGCATATTATAACCTTCATGGATTATGATGTTACACATGCACATACACACACACACACATGTATATGATACATACATATACACATAGATACATACATACATACTTGTATAAATAAATAAAATAAATCTTAGACTACAAATTTTACGGTTAGAATACATATGGACATAGTAATAATTGCCATGAATAAATTATTAACAATGACATTTAACGAATCAATTAATTCAAATTAAATAGAGAAAATGAAAGATTTCTCTCTCCATTTAATACAATTAATGCTCTCAATTAATTCTTATTTTAAAAAAAGAAATGAAACATTTCATTCCCTGTACATTAACACTTACAAATAAATGTTAGGTATATTTGATACACTATACATTTGAAATTAAATTTATCTAAACCTCCCTTTAACTATTTTAAATAGAAACAAGATTTTATTTAAACCAAACTTAGAAAAGTTCTAAATGAAATTTAGACTTCGTAGGCCCGTCAAAGATCCAATTTGGTAAAAAAAAATTGAAATTTACTCATTTCTTCCGCTGCGGGCTGGAGCAGATCGTTTATTGAGTTGATTTTCAGTAAAGTTAAAAATCGAATTACACAACAAAAGATTATCGAAAACACCAATTTAATTAACCACATATCATCGTAAATCGAAAAATTTAGTAATTTTTTTTACTTTTAGGAATTAAATTAGTATTTTTAAACAAATTTCAAACTTCTATAATTAATAAGTTAAAATAATATGATAAATTAAATTAATTAAAATGGACAGCCGTCGAATTCAAATCAAGATCGACACTCTAGATTTATTTACCTTTTTATCATATTTTTGAAGTAGGTCCAAAATACTTTGGATCAATGTAAAATTCAAAAAAATTATTTTTCCACTGAATATTTTCTTTTATATCAATTTATAATGATAAATATAATTAAGTTACACAATGCTTAAAAATATATTTAAACTAATAAAGCAGTTACGTGTCATAAATTTCACCGAGGTTGTATAATAGACAGACTGAAGGTTGCATAGATTGATCGTTTGAGTTCGATTTTCAGTAAAATTAAATGTCAAATTACACTACAAAAGATTATCGGAAACACTAATTTAATTAACCACAAGCCATTGTAATGTTGAAAAATTTAGTAAAATTTTCTTTTTTTAAATTAAATTGGTATATTTAAACGAATTTCAAACTTCTATAATTAATAAGTTAGAATAATATGATAAATTATATTAATTAAAATGGACAGCTGTCAAAAACTGAATGACGAAGCGTTGGAATGGTCCGTTACTATTTACCTCCTCCTTTCCAGTAGTGTATGTTGCAGTCAAAGTAAGAAGGTTCAAGGTGTAGTTTCCAACCAAACTACAAGAGGGCAAGCGACAAGAATTGTCAAATATTCAACTATTCAACTGCTTAATTTTCCCTCATCGAGTGTTAGTAAAGATATATTCAGGTATAAAATAAGCGGTCACTATTTTTCTCGTAATAACGGTGCTGTAAAGTGCTTACTTGGGCTGCAACTTGGCCGGATAGTTATTTATTGGGCCTAAAATAAACTATTTTCGGCTATGTTTAGATGTGTTAAACGAACAGGGTTTTTCAAATTGGATCGTGGTTTAATCAGGGTTCATTACAGATCATGGTCTGCTGTCATTCCGGGCTGGTCTGGTCCAGTTGTTTTCTCCGGTGGTCCGGTTCATTATGATAACTAGGATTAAACCATGATCTGCAATGAAATTAATTAACATATAGTCCGTTCCAGCTATGATAACAAGAAATTAAAGAAATTATTGTGAAGAACAACACTTCAGTATTTTAGCCTGAAGAGCAACTTTCTTTAGGTATGAGTTTTTAGTCATTGATAGCATATTTTTATGTATCGGTGTGTAGTTATCGGTAGCAGTTTTTAGGTATTAGTTTTTAGTTCGACGGCAGTTTTGCAAGAATGTTTGTTCTTATGAATAATTGTGGAAGAATGTTTGTCTTTTTGAGTAATTTTTTGAAGAATGTTTGTTCTTGTGGTTAGAATATTGAGGCTGTGTCCTTAAGACTAAAAATTATACGAATTTTTGTCTTTTAAATTAATTCTCTCGAACGTGATATTGAATCTCATAATTGGTTCGAAGTCGAAAAATATCTGTTTATGTTCGTCCGTTTCTCATTTAGAAATTAAGACAAGAAAATTTATACAACATTTTGTTTGTATGAATTGTTCGATGAATTTATTATTATGCTAAATCATTCGGTTTGTACAAAGAGTGTTCGTGTCAAACTGTCGTTTGGTCCCTATCCATTCTAAACTCTTATAAAACAGGATATGAATACACTTATGTCCGTTCCGCCGTCCGATTAACACCCATCTGCAAGAAAACAAAGAAATTATATTGCTAAGCTGCCCAAATCTTTTTCTAAAATGATATCAGTTTTCTATTTAATTTTTTAGTGATAGTTACTAAAATTTCGTACGGAATATTATCACGTAAGCGTTTTCTCTCTGTCACTTTTAAAATTGGAGTTTTGCTGCGTATTGCCGAGGAGCAGTCTTGTGACTCTTGTCTACCTATGCCACTGTTTAACTATAGTTTACATCAATATCAATTTTAAGTAACGAAAGCTAGAGTATAAACTGTATAGCTTCTAAATTACATATGTTTTAGCAAAGTATTCTGTTATTATTTGTTTTATTGTATGTTTTTACTGTTTCATATATTTAATATAGATGTAGCTTATGTGGTTATACACAGTGTTTTGAAGATCTAGCTCAACCTCGCCACGATCACGATTAACCTTCAATCTTGATGTGCTACGACTTTGAAAATGAAGTAACTTTACATGTGCAAGAACACGTTTAATCTCAAAATCCTGAAAAAACCGCTTAAGCAACTTCTTTGAACCATACGATTTTTTCAAATTTTAGGAAAAAAAAATACTGATTCACTGTTCATTTTTCACATAATCAGATTAACAAATAATTTTATAATCTTACACACTAAATTATTGGATTATATTATCGATTCAGGAAATTATTGTCAAGAACAAAATTTCTCAGCATTTTAGCCTCAAAGACAGACCTTCGGCATTTTAGCCTGAAGGACAACTTTCTTTAGGTATCAGTTTTTAGTTATGGATAACAGTTTTCAGGTATCAGTTTGTAGTTATCAGTAGTAGTTTTTAGGTATCAGTTTTTAGTTAGGTAGCAGTTTTGAAAAAAATGTTAGTCCTTATGAATAATTTTGAAAAAATATTTGTCCTTATAAATAATTTTTAGGAGAATATTTTCCTTGTGGTTAAAATACTGAGGTCGTGTCCTTGAAGTTAAAAATATACAAATTTTTGTCCTTTAAATTAATTCCCTCAAAAGTGGGAATTAATTTAAAGGACAAAGATTTGTATATTTTTTGCCTCAAGGACACGACCTCAATATTTTTACCACAAGGAAAACATTCTTCTAAAAATTATTCATAAGGACAAATATTTTGCAAAATTATTCATAAGGACAACAAAACTGCTACCGAGCTAAAACTGATACCTAAAAACTACTACCGATAACTACAAACTGATACCTAAAAACTGCTATCAATAACTAAAAACTGATACCTACAGAAAGTTGTCCTTCAGGATAAAATATTGAAGGTCTGTCTTTGAGGCTAAAAAGCTGTGAAATTTTGTCCTTGACAATAATTTCCTGTAATTTAAAATTACATAGGCATGTATTTTAATGATATTATTTGCAAAATTTAACGTAATGTAAATAGTGTTCTAGTCAGCTAATATTGAAGAAATATCTATTAATATTGCTAGCGTAAGCTCAACGACAAAGCCACATGAGAGCATGGAGATCAGTTGACCTCGCCAGGAATCCATCAAATAATTATTTTCCTTCTTACTATACTTTTCACAAAGAGAAAACCTACATCAATTTTCATGTTGGGCCACAATCGGTTGGATATTCAATTTAGCCCTAATCAATTCAAGGGAAATCAAAACTATAAACAAATGGAGATTAGCGAAAATGTACCGGAATCCATTGAATCAATTTGTATAAAGATTCTGATCTTTCAGGAATACAGTTTCTACTTTCTGTCTGCGTTTCTCTCTGACGGGGAAGAAGAGAAAACAAAAGTACGTACTGTTTCTCGGGGACCCAATCGTTTTATTAACGGGACCCAATCGTTTTATTAACGGACAAAAATTAATTATTTTGTATTTACAATTTAGCCCCTCATTAAATTGTAAATACCGCTTAATGTTTTATACCTTAATTTTAATAGCATCATACACTTTAACATATGTGCCCACGATAGAATTTTAATCCAACAATCTCCCACTTGGGCAACATATGTTTCTTTATAAATGTATAACCTTGTGAGCTCAAAATTTGCTATTAAATAAAGGTAACCTTTAATAATCTCATCCATCAACCATATTTATATAAGATCACAGTGGTCTTTGTCATATTAATCATGACTAAACCCACCAGTGGTTACATACATATGTATAGTCAAATAACATAGATCAACCTATTTTCAATTTGTCCTCCTTAAACTTAAGTGAGGTCAGAATCAAAATAATAAAACAGAGTGAATGAACTAAATACTTTACTTCTGATCAGAAAGTCAAACACATAAATGCCTTAAAGCAAATATACAGTACATATAATACAAACTCCCACTAAACCATAATATCATCAAGCAATACAATACCCATATGAGCAGTGTGCTCATGAAAGACCTTGGGTGGTAAACCTTTTGTGAGCGGATCCGCTATCATGAAGTTTGTTCTAATATGCTCTATAGAAATCTGTCCACTCTGCACTCTCTCTTTCACAACTAAGTATTTTATGTCAATAAGCTTCGACTTAGTAGAGCTTTTATTATTGTTAGAATATAGCACCGCTGACTTGTTATCACAATATAACTTCAGCGGTCTTTCTACATTTTCAAAAATGCACAGCCCATCGACAAAGCTGCGTAGCCATATTCCATGATTTGATGCCTCATAACATGCTACAAATTCTGCTTCCATAGTGGAAGCAGTTACAAGCGTTTACTTAACACTTTTCCAGGATATAGCTCCTCCAGCCAACATATAAATATAGCCTGATGTAGACTTTCTGCTATCTTGGCATCCAGCAAAATCAGAATCAGAATACCCTACGACCTCTAAATAATCTGATCTTTAATAAATGAGCATGTAATCTTTTGTTCTCTAAAGATACCTCATAACCCTCTTGGCTGCTTTCTAATGGTCTATACCAGGGTTGCGTAAGTTTCTGCCTAACATCCCAACAATGTATGCAATATCTGGACATGTACATCGTAATGACCGGTATAAATTCGATGTTTAAAATGAATTAAATTTAAATTTAGAAAGAAATAAAAATCTTATTTATTTATATGAAAGCGAATGTTGAAATTAGATGTACCAAGGATAATTAAAATTTACAAATTAAATTATATATTGCAAGTAATTGTAGTGGAAATTGTCGCATTTGGATATAAAGTTAAAAATAAGTAAAAAGGGGCAAGTATTGAATTTGTCAATGGAATTAAATATTGATTAAAGGAAAGTAAATGTAAATGGAGGTAATAAAGTAATGCAGGACAATAAATAATTTTTTTAGTACAATCCCTTTTTTTTATTTGTAAACTATTGTAAGCTGTTAATTAATTGAAATGTGAAGACTAGGAGATAAACTCAAAATTTATGTTAGACAATGAATTGCAATAATTAGAGTTAATAATTAATGGATTAAATGGAATACCAATTTACTCATAAACGTGAATATAAGAGAACTAATAAATATTGAATAAATTTTGGAATAGTTGCAATAAATGTTAATTGAGTAAAACCAGTGTATGTAAGTAATTACAATGTTGGGGTGTAAATAATGAACCTCTAAAAGTGTAATTAAGAGTTAAGGACTATATTTATTGTACTTACTTATTTTATTAGGTTGTTAAGTTTATTTGTAATCAATTTCAATTAATTCACTAAATTATAGCAGTTAATGTGGAATAAATTGGTAAGTAAAGAATGTTGAATTCAAATAAGATGTAACCAAAGTAAAATTCCATTCATATTAGTATAATAAATGTGATAAAAAGAAATGAGACCAAAATAAAATTTGGAAAATATAAATGTAATGAAATCTAAAATAATATTAACTATGTTGGTTAAGTAATAAATTGATTCAATATTAAGTTGTAACCGAATAGAAATCAAATTCGAAATTAATTTGCAATCAATTGGATTAATTGCAGCTGACATTTGAACACTGTATTTACTGGAATAATTGACACTAAATTGATATGTGAATTTGCTTTTAGTTAATGTATATATCAAAGGGATTAATTGCAATTAAATGTATTTAGTATTTAAAGATTTTGTAGATATTTATTTAGATGAAATTGAAGCCATTATATGAGTATGAATCTAATGTAAATTTTTACTTATAGAATGGACAATTGATATTAAATGAAAGGAATAAAATTTAAGTGGGTCAATAAATTAAAATTTAATGAAATCAAACATCTAATTATGTTAATAGAAATTTAAAATGGAATCTAAGAATATTTGTATAATAGATTTTGAGTCAAATGTTGATTTCATCCAGTGTAATATTGAATTTAACAACAAATGAAGTTTTAACTTATATTTTCTAAATTTAATGAAATTTGGAAATTAACACTGAAATGGATAGATTTATCAACTTCCAATGTACATCTAAACTTGTTTAAACTTCTACAAATGATTAAGAAATATAAAAGGGAATTTCTAAAATCGATAAATTTAGCAACTTTCAATTAACTTTCAATTGTTAAACTATTGTAATTGATTTAGAAACATAAAGAGTTGCTTATTTATTTGAAGTTAAATTTTGGAAATTGGGTTATTTCAATTTAATGGGAATAAAATGTTAAATGTTACGTTAATCGAATTTAAGTTGAAAATTTAGAATAACAATATATTAGACCATTAACCAATGCTAATTTATCTACTTGGCGATAATGGAGTGAATAGAAGAATTTAAAAACCAAATTAATGAAATTTAACACTTAATTTATACGTTAATAGAAAGTTAGATGGAATGTAAGAATATTATGATAGTTTGCAAATTCAATGAAAAATTTTATCCATTTAAAAATAGTGAATTGAATAATAGATATGAAACAAAATAATTATACCATAAGAAGAATGTATTGAAAATAAATGGAAAGCTAATTTCATTGAAAATTTTGGAAGATTTAATGTATAATCTATAAACAATTGAAATAGAAGTTAAAGCTTTGAAAGTGTGGAATTTGCAACATCTAATCCATATGAGGAATCTTTGAATTAAAAGAAAAGAGAAGTTAATTGAAATTTATGGCAATTAATATAAGAAACGTACATTTTTGAGTTAAATAGAAAGAGCATTTTTTATGAAAATAAAAGAACAGTTTGAGAAAAATAAAATGAACGTTTCATTTTAAAGATAAGTAAAATTTTATAAGAAAGGAAAAATATGAATTTTAAAACAATATTTTACATTCATTTTATAACAATCAGAGGCAGTATAGAAGTGATTTTAATGCCGACCTTATATTTTAAAGTAAATTTAACATTTTGAATCGTGATTGCACGTTGAGAAAAACGCCGTTTTTAAATTTGAACTTCCATTCTCGGTTCATATTTTATTGTGTGCAGCGCGGTCCCCAGTGGCATTAATTGGAGTGTTACATTTTATTTAATATGTGTTAATAAAATTTAATTGGGTGTTAATAAGGTGTATAATTAGGGTTAATAGAAATTAATTTAGCGGAGAAGACGTTTTGAAATTGGATCTCAAAGTTTTAGTACAACTGGTCCATTTGCTACTTTATATTTATTCGTTACCACCTCTTTTTTTGAAATGTATAAATTTTCATTTTTGCTACCTGAACCATTCATTTCATTGGTTCCATCCTCCATTAGCCTCATTTCAATTTTCCAATCTCACTGAACTTCATTATGCAAACATGACCCTATTTCATTTTCTCCCTCACCTGCTTACAACAATTTTTCCTAATCATTCTTGAAGCTTTGAGTTGCGTGAAAGCCTCTCCACCTCACCCAATCCTTGCCGCCACCTTGTTAGCAGGTACCCTAGTCGCCTTATCCCAAAACGTGAAATTTGGTATTTATTTTGTTTATTTTAATATCACTATATATATACACTTTATTATGGCAATGGTCATCTTATAACTTGAATAACTTTCGCATACAATGTCCGATTTACGCACGATTTTTTTTTTGAAGGATCATATTGAGATTTATGACATTTTGACGCTACTTTGGGCAGATTCTGAGGCTGTTGAATTTTTGGGTTTAAATTGGATTTTAATTCAACTTAAATCCAAAAGGTGAGTGTTTTAACCCACTCACAACTTCTAAAATTTCTTATGTTTATTAAATTTATTTGAGATATGGGTAGAAATTTATGACTATTTTGCATATTTTATTCATCATCTTAGTTAAATCGCATTTATTTAATATAACTGTTAATTAATTTTATTATTGCATATAAATTGGCAGTTAAAATTTATTTATTTTGTATGTAAACTGATAGTTAAACAGTTAAATAAATTTATTGTTGCATATATACTGTTAGTTAATAACTGTCATTTTACCTGTTATATTTCATATGCTCTATATTGATGTTTGTTTAAATTGGATGATGATTGTAATAAATGGTTGATTATTGATATTTGGATGAATGGATGCTATATTTTATATTGTATAAACTGTAAATTATTATGCATTTTCATTCATTCAGGATTGCGGCTTGAAATGATATACAACCGCAAATTTTTGTTTTAAGTTGCGGATTGAAATGATAAATATCTGTATCACTTGACCATAGGATAGAAAATTTTGTACAGGCACCGCGGCATATATATAAAATTATTTTTGAAATGATTTTTATGGTTTGGATATGATACGGTTTAATAAATATTAAATTTGGATATGATATAAAAATATTTTATACATACATAGTTAAATTTTTGAATTTAAGCTATGCATAAATCTGTTAAATAAAAATGAATAAGTTGAAAAATGACATTTGATAATTTATATTATACGAGTAAGTACAAGTTTAAGATCTTATATATATATATATATAGAGAGAGTTTTAAACGATTCAAATCAAACAAGATTGAAAGATAAATTGGAAATTTAATTGGAATTGAGCTTATTTGAAAAATTAACTCCATAAGTGATGTTAACTTACTACAATTGGATTTAGGGTATGATATTTATAACGGGATTTAATGAATAATTCTAGTATAAATAAATGGAAGGAAAAAAATTTAGTGTTAATAAATTTAGTTTATTTTAAATGGTTATGGATTTATCATGTAAACCTTCAAACTAAATAATAGGAAAATGAATTGTTGATTTGAAATTCCCAACCTCAGTTTTGAAATTCATTTAATACTCAAAGTTTGAAAATATTGAAATCAAAGTGTTTTATTCAAACTGAAAGTGAATCTAAAAGTTATGGGTTTAGACTGAATTTAAAGTGAATAAAATTGTGAAGGCATGGAAATTATTTACTTTTAAAGAAATTTTAAATTCAACTGTTTTATTTATATACTGTTGAATATCCAAACCATTTATGTTTGAAAGTTATGGTTTTAAAACTATGGATTTCGAAGTATTATGTTGAAAGTTAAAATTCAAATATTTGGTTTCGAGGTATTATGAATTTTAAAAGTAGCATGATTTTGGAAAGGAAATATATTTGAAATAAAATGATATCACATTTATTTGGGTTTAAAAGGAAATGATATCATATTCATGGGTTTTGAAATGGATAATTATATTCTGGTTTTGAAAGTATAAACATTTTTAAAGACCGCGGTGTTATAATAACGTTTGGTTGTTGAAGAGACCGGGATCGGAAGTTGTCATACTCTCTGCCAACTCCGAAAACCACTTTAACAACCGTGTACGCGGTGGATACTCCAGAATGAAGTAGGATGGTGGAGGCGTTTCCTGTAAGGTAAATACGTGGGCCCAACTCCCGTGAGTTGGCATAAGGTGGCTAAAACAGGAACGATCGACGGGTTAACAAGGTAGCACCTTTAATCGGACACATCCCTTCGATATTATACTTTGACTCTTGGATTGATTCGGTGGCCACTTTTGATTTTTATTTGGGGGTGTGGCTTAAGGTGGGCGGTAGCTGCGGCTATGCGTTACCACCTACCCGGAAGTGTAATTGGTATATCTACCCTGGCATTGCCTAGTTGTGCCGTGTCACCTACCCTAGCGCGCCTTATACGATTTTGGTTTTGTACCATACCTATGGAGTGCCCTCTGACGACGCCCAGTACGGGGGAGATTACGGTGCTGTATAGACTATGGGAATATATAACTGTGTTAAGGTGGAAAATGTAAAGCCTTAACGCTATTTAAAAGTAGGTTTATTTTACAATTAGACACTATATTAATAGCGAAATATACTACATAGTAAATAGTTTAATGGATCCTTAGGAGATGTAAATCTCAAGCATCTCTTGAGTTACTGCACTCATATTCCTTTCTGTTAATTTAGCTTACATAAGATCTTTTAGTTTTGACTCGAGTGTTTTGTCTTTTCAATTCGCTCAGGTCAGTCCGAGCGTTTCAGGATTTGAAGTTCAGCTCTGGAGGACGAAGATTTGTATTACTATCGTCTACTATTATTCCACTACACTATTTAATTCCGCTGCATTGATATTTATTGGTATGTCAACTCTGATATTTATTGTATAAAAAAAGAATCAATTGTTTTGTAAACAGTTTTATGAACTGTATATTTTTTTATTATATTTTAACCTTCCGCTGTGAGATTCTGTTTTATTTTATTTCTTCTCTGTTTTTCTTATTTACCCCATAACAATCCGCCCTTCCGTATGCTTTGAATTGGCACGTGTGTCGATTTGAAGCGTGCGAAAAGGAGGGACGTTACATCTGGTATCAGAGCTTTGGTTTAGCGATAAACCTTAGCTTTGTGGGGTTTGACTCTTTACTAATAGGGTAGTAATACCCTACGGGAGTCGCTGAGTGTATATATATGAGAGAGCGTATTTGTTAGTGTTATAAAAAGGTTTTAATATTGTGTTAATCTATTCCGTTTTGTATTTATAAATTCTGGTTGATGCATGAGACGCTACGACATCGATAGGGATTTCTAAACACTTAATAGAACAGACCGACATAATATTTGTTTTAATATAGGTGAATGAAATAATTTTGCCTATTATATTTTCTATATATAAATTTTTTTCAAATGATGTCTATATTTGGCTGCAATTGATTGGTTGTTAGGCAATAAAGTGTATAAATAATAATAGAAATAAGATTGAAAAATAAAATAAATGAAATTTGAAAATTTAAAACTTAAGTTCCGGGGTTTTGAAATTTCTTCCGAATAAATTTTGGAATATAATAATATTGTTTAGAAGTATTTTCTAATAAAGATGATTTTGGAGAAAATAAGTTTTGTACTTTCCTCTCTGTCGCTGGAAAATAATTTCGGTGATGGAGGCCGCATTATCGACTTTCATTTTCGAGTTTCGAAGGGGAAAGGCCACTGTAGTAGTTTTATTATAGATTAATTTTTGAAAAATATATAAATTTTGAATTGTTTTAAATATAATTAGAGTTATATAAGTTGTAAGAATATATTTATCTATTATTTTAAAATAAATTGAAAATTTAACCCGGTATTTAGTCTTAAATTTCCATTAAATAATAGTTTCAATTATTTTAGTAAATTGGAAAGTATGTAATTAATAATTGAAACCTTTAAAGTAAATAGATATTTAATGCTAGGTATGAATGAAATTAAAGGTAATTTGAAATTGCAACTTATAAAACAAAGATGAAATTATTGAACCGTTAATTAATTAAAAGAATTGAAAAAAAAACTTGTATAACTTTAAAATTACACACTTGAATAACATATTATATGACTTACCAAATATTTGAAGTTGAAATGTTTAATAAGAAATGTAATGGAAATTATACAACAAAAAGTAGGTAATGAAGTATTCAATGAATTTGCTATTATAAATGAGAATTTAATGTTATAAACTTAAGTTATAATTGAAATTTTACTATAAGTAAATATAATTAAAGGTAAGTAATTCAAATAGATGATGTTCAACTTAAGTAAATAAAATGGAAATACTAAGAAATTAAATAGGACATGAATACTATTGATAAAAAAATGTAAATAAATAAGGGCATGCAATAAATGAATGAATAATTACAATGAAATAAAAAGAACTGGCATGACCTGAGTTAATGGAAATGAATAATTGTAAGTAATAAGGGAAATTAAATGAAACAAACATTGCATGAGTAAATGAAATTAAAATTTTATTATAAATAAATGTAGATTATAAAAGGAAAATTTACGTGGTATGAGAAAAAAAGGGAAAAAAGAAGGAAATTAAACAACAAATGTATGAATGAAATTAATAAGGATAAAAAAAGTAGTTGTTCAAATTTGGTTGTTGTTTGGTTATGGTTGTTTGGGTAAGATACTTTAAAAATTGGGTTTGGGAAAATGAATAATCTATTTAGTTTTATCTAAGATTGTTGAGTAAATGATGCGCTAGTAATTTATTCTTCATTCCGTACAATTTAAAAGTTTTGAACCCAAACAACTATTTGTTTGTTTGATTGAATGGTTGTTTGTATTTGTTGTATATGCTGTTTGTGAAACTGTTGGTTATTGTATTCATTTGGTGTTAGTGATTGAAACCACTTAAATATTTCACTTTATATAAATTGTTCACCCTTTTGGATTTTATAAGTGAAATGTAGGTTATGGAAACAATTGCTACTGCTTTTGGTTCCATAAATTAGCGTAAAATGCCCGAATAATAGGTATGTTTCGGATTTCGGTTTATAGCGCTATTTTATATATTTTCCCGTTTAGGGATATATTAACTTGAAAAATATATGTTTTATACTGTTATATTTAATATTATATTTTCTCTCGAGCCTCTCCGTACAAAGGAGACTCTGCCAAAAAATTTCGTAAATTTTTGGACTTAGAATTTATTTTGAAAATGTTTTCCAAACTTTAGTAATTTAAGTATAAAAAAAAATTAATGGTTATAAATTGATATATTTTATCTAAATTAATTAATTTTATAAATTTAATTGTTTATAAAGTTAATGTTGAATAAGGTATATTGATTTCTTAGTTCTTCGTTTTCCCTTCTTTTCCTTTTCGGGGACGAAAAGTTTTGAATGGGGGAGAGTTAACGACCCGTATAAATTCGATGTTTAAAATGAATTAAATTTAAATTTAGAAAGAAATAAAAATCTTATTTATTTATATGAAAGCGAATGTTGAAATTAGATGTACCAAGGATAATTAAAATTTACAAATTAAATTATATATTGCAAGTAATTGTAATAGTGGAAATAGTCGCATTTGGATATAAAGTTAAAAATAAGTAAAAAGGGGCAAGTATTGAATTTATCAATGGAAATAAATATTGATTTATGGAAAGTAAATGTAAATGGAGGTAATAAGGTAATGCAGGACAATAAATAATATTTTTTAGTACAATCCCTTTTTTTATTTGTAAACTATTGTAAGATGTTAATTAATTAAAATGTGAAGATCAGGAGATAAATTCAAAATTTATGTTAGATAATGAATTGCAATAATTAGAGTTAACAATTAATGGATTAAATGGAATACCAATTTACTCATAAACGTGAATATAAGAGAACTAATAAATATTGAATAAATTTTGGAATAGTTGCAATAAATGTTAATTGAGTAAAACCAGTGTATGTAAGTAATTACAATGTTGGGGTGTAAATAATGAACCTCTAAAAGTGTAATTAAGAGTTAAGGACTATATTTATTGTACTTACTTATTTTATTAGGTTGTTAAGTTAATTTTTAATCAATTTCAATTAATTCACTAAATTATGGCAGTTAATGTGGAATAAATTGGTAAGTAAAGAATGTTGAATTCAAATAAGATGTAACCAAAGTAAAATTCCATTCATATTAGGATAATAAATGTGATAAAAAGAAATGAGACCAAAATAAAATTTGGAAAATATAAATGTAATGAAATCTAAAATAATATTAACTATGTTGGTTAAGTAATAAATTGATTCAATATTAAGTTATAACCGAATAGAAATCAAATTCGAAATTAATTTGCAATCAATTGGATTAATTGCAGCTGACATTTGAACACTGTATTTACTGGAATAATTGACACTGAATTGATATGTGAATTTGCTTTTAGTTAATGTATATATCAAAGGGATTAATTGCAATTAAATGGATTTAGTATTTAAAGATTTTGTAGATATTTATTTAGATGAAATTGAAGCCATTATATGAGTGTGAATCTAATGTAAATTTTTACTTATAGAATGGACAATTGATATTAAATGAAAGGAATAAAATATAAGTGGGTCAATAAATTGAAATTTAATGAAATCAAACATCTAAATGTTATGTTAACAGAAATTTAAAATGGAATCTAAGAATATTTGTATAATAGATTTTGAGTCAAATGTTGATTTCATCCAGTGTAATATTGAATTTGACAACAAATGAAGTTTCAACTTATATTTTCTAAATTTAATGAAATTTGGAAATTAACACTGAAATGGATAGATTTATCAACTTCCAATGTACATCTAAACTTGTTTAAACTTCTGCAAATGATTAAGAAATATAAAAGGGAATTTCTAAAATCGATAAATTTAGAAACTTTCAATTACTAAACTATTGTAATTGATTTAGAAACATAAAGAGTTGCTTATTTATTTGAAGTTAAATTTGGAAATTGGGTTATTTCAATTTAATGGGAATAAAATGTTAAATGTTACGTTAATCGAGTTTAAGTTGAAAATTTAGAATAACAATATATTAGACCATTAACCAATGCTAATTTATCTACTTGGTGATAATGGAGTGAATATGTTAACGTAAAAATCAGACGCTAAACCCCGGTGTAGGTTTGAAGTTGAGCGAAAGCACCACCCGTGAACACGGGAACTAAAAACAAATAGAAAAGTCACAGAGAAAGCAGAAAAGACGACAGGTTTTATAGTGGTTCGGCTTAGGGTGAGCCTACGTCCACTTTAATTCTCTTTATTGCTGAATCAATTACAACTTTACAACAATCTTTAATTACAATTCTGACGAGACAAACAACTAGAACTTTGATGCAGAAGAATTCTTTGAATCCATGTAGATTTCGTTAGATTTCCTCTCGAAGTTAGTCGAGATGCCTTTCGTACTTGAAGTGTTGAGTGAGTCGAGAATTCTGTAGAGTATCGGTGCTTAAAGAGATCCGCCAAAAGTCCTTCTCATGCTTGAGGTAGGTTGGTATTTATAGGGAAATCCCCCCTTAGGTCGTAAGTCGTGACCGGTCGAAGGTAAGTCGTGGCCGACTCATCTGGCCCCTTCATGGTTTCATAAAGGTTTGTTTGTACAAGTCCCAGGTCGCCCCCGAGTTAACACAACCTTGTCTCAGTAATACGGCATCGGGCTTACTTTTGGTAGCTTTAAGTCGTGGACGACTCATGCTAGGTCATGAGTCGTGAACGAGTTAACTGGCAAGTCGCAAGTCACGGCTTAACTGGTAAGTCCTGGATCATGTACGAGTTAAGAGGCTACTATGCCAAGTAGCTGCATTGAACTTGCCTTCCTTTGCTTGGGTCGTGAACGACTTAACATAGGTCATAGGTCGGTTGCGACTTAGGTCGGTAGCTATCTTAGGTCGGCAACCTTGTTAAAGCATTAGGTCGGTAGCCTTGTTAAGGCGTTAGGTCGGTAACCTTGTTAAGGTATTAGGTCGGTATACCCCTTAGGCCTTAGGTCGGCATTCCTCTCAAGCCTGTTAGGTCGGTACGCCTCTCAAACCTGTTAGGTCGGTAACATTTTTAAGCCTTAGGTCGGCATCCCTTTGAGTTGCTGAGTCAAAACCGGGGCGTAGTTAACAATTGCCCCTCGAAGTATACGCCTACTGGTTAGGTCGTGTGCTTCGATATCCTCTAACTCGTCCACTCTCTAAGTCGGTAGGTCGTACGCGACCTAACAGTTGGGTCGTAACATGCCGCTTCATATTCCTCCACTGCAAGGTATAAGTCACATCTTCTTCTTCCTTCTCATTACCTACTCCCTTGATTCTGCCATTAAGAACTTTCCCAAGCTCCAAAAGGCGATTTCGTTCCATCAACCACCGATAATCATTAAGTAAGTGAATCTTCTTCGATCATAGGTTACCGTTGGTTCATGAACTGCGTCACTCACACTTAAACCGCCTCTTTGTATAATGCTTCATCATGAATTCTATTACACCTTCAGCTGATGAAGCTTAGGTTGCTCGATTTGGCTTCAAATGATTGATGAGATGATGTCGATGGGTTACTGATTCAGGCTAGTTGATCTTGATTTGCGTTAGGATTGTAAGGTGTTGAATTTGTAGTGGTTTCGAACTATCTTATTGGATGATCTGATATCAGGAATGAAGATGAAGGCTGTTGCTGATGAAGCAACTATCGGGTTAACGGGTTGAGTGGAGTGAGGTATTGGCTTGGACGTGACCCAGTGATTTTGGGTGACCTAACCCTCTGGCCGATCTAGCTTGACGCGACCTAAATCTTAAGTCGTGGCTGAGTTAACCCTTGGGGGAAAACTGCCGACCTAATCTTCTGCCGATCCAACCTTTAAACCGTGGCCGAGTTAACCCTTAAACCGTGGCCGAGTTAACCCTTGGGGAATTTCACACCACTTTTTGAACCGGAGCCTTTACCCTTCCTACTTCTTACAACTTAAAGATCCACCGATCTAAAGAATCAGAAACTTAATCTTAATTTGCGAGAGACTCCTTGGGTCGCCGCCGAGTTAACACTTGGATGCCCAACTCGAGTTCTCACTTGAAAGCATAGTTCCAATTTGAATTCTTTGCTTAATCTACTGGACTGAACTGCTTAAATCCTGGATTGTTTTAACTTTGTTGCCTTATTTCACAGACCACATTGACTCATAGGCTAACAACCTGCTGAAAACAACAATCACAAAAACCAAGGCGAATATACTGCCATTGACTGCCCGCATCAAATGACAGATTAGTCGACATAAAGTAATCAACTTAAATACACTGTATGAAATGTTGCGAACCAATCAACTAAAGTGAAGTATTAATGCAAAGCATCGCTAACTTGAACTGATTTGTTTGCATCAACATTACACTTGCATATATAAAACAATGAACCCTGGACTTTACAATTAACAAATACTTGCTAGTTTTTATTCCAGTTACATTTGCTTATTGCTTGATTGATTTTACACAACACTCCACAAACTTTAGGAAACGTGCACCTTCATGTTTGAATATCCAGTTGTTTGTGTAGAATGACTTCCCACCAAGAAGAAGAAGGGGTAGCTCAAGCTGAAGAGACCTTTCCGATAGCTATTCCCGTAGAGAACCCTCCAGAGAGAACTTCGACTATCTTAACTCCGAGAGCGTTTATTCAGCTACGCATTCAGTTTGGCTTTGCTGAAAATGATGCTCTACTACCTGGACCAAATGCTACTGCCGACAGTCCTCCTCATGGTTTTGTCGCAGTCAATCGTCAAATGTGCCTAAGCGGGGCGATTCCTCCTTTTAACGATTTCCTTCGAACCCTTCTCCTTCGGTTGACAATCTCTCCATTCCAACTTCATCCTAATGGCTACGCCATTTTGATGGGGTTGTGTGTTTTGTTTAGGAGAACTCTTGATGGCTTGCCGAGTTTTGAAGAAATTCGCTACTTATGCTCGTTTGCAAAGAGTAAAGACCATCCTTCCCTCATTATTGTGATAAGTGCTAGAAACCGCAAGCTTATCTCTGATCTTACAGAAAGTGTTCATGGATTTTTGAACCAGTTTTTCTTTGCTCGCTGCCCCTCAGGGTTTTATGCCATCTGGAGAGTAGGAAGTAAGATTACCTGTATCTATTTTCTCCATTTTCAAACTCTTTCGAGATCCGAACTACCAGTTGCTAATTTCATTCTTTCCTCTTTTCAGCGCTTCCTCTCCCCTCTAGAGATCCAAGCCATAAGCAAATTTTTGAAAGATTGAGTGCCGTGGCCGCAGAAGAGAGAAGTATAAAAATTTTGTTAAGGGGTGAATTTTTGCATCAGTATGGGCTTTTACACATTTCTCGCTCTACACATCCCCATGAGGTCCCAGACTCTCCGGCTAAAGCATTAGATGCCCCAGTCTCTTCTGACGAACCCTTACCAAAAGAAACTACCTTCGAAACTTCTCTGGTGAAGTGTTCTACCACTGTCGATGTTGCGGGGTCGTCTGGCAAATCTGCACTTGCCCCAGTCATTGAGGAAGAAGAACCTCAGGGATCTCCCCAACGTTCACAGAAGTCTGGCGAAGAAGCCGGGAAAACAAGCCCTGTCAGGCATAGCGGGGACGATACTTTCGAAGGGTTGAGCGACCTCTTTGTCACCTCACAGGAACTCTTTAAAGACGATCCTGTCGCTACTAGGGTTTCTTCTTCAGTGGTGGAAGCGACTTCTTCTCTGCAATAAGCTTCGTTGACCCAAGAGTTGACTACTACCCCTACGATTACTCCGCAATCAAAGAGTGGTTCGTAGTTTGATGCGTGTAGTTTGCACATCACACACACTTAGAATCTTTTGGCACATTTATACTCCTAACTCTTTGTACTTTGAAGATTCTAAAGTTATGCTTCTTTTCTCTGAAGACTTTTTAAGACTTGTTTTTTTTTATTTCAGATTCCCCGATGGGACGCAGCGTCTCTTACTATGACGACTTTCAGCGCTACGGGAGGCGTAGTCAATATGATTATAGGCGCTACCTTCCCGTTCACAGAGAAACCGATGAAGAGAGAGCCGCCCGAAAGGCTCAGGAGAGGAGGGCTCAAGAAGAGCGTTATGAGAGAAAAGAAAGGGAGGAGCACCATGATTCTTCCCAGAGAGGAGATGATTCTCACAAGAGAAAGTCGCATGATGATCGGGGAAAAAGCCATATAGTTGAGGACCCAAGCAAGCGTGCCCGGCACGGTGAAAAACATGCTTCTACAACTCCTGAAAAGGTCACTGCCCCCGTCTCACTTGACATTCCTTCTGGCTCTCCTGCTCTCGGGAAGACAGACATTCAGACCATAATCAGCAGGCCTAAATTCCAAGTTGGATCAGGCCCGGCTACTCTGCAAAGCCGGTTCCCGCACTGGTGCCTAAAGGGAGTGCGGTTCGATCTTGACTAGGTCCCTATTGACAAGCCCGCCATGTTGCGAAATATTGATGTCGTCAGGCTTGATATTGAAAGAATGTCGAACTGGCAAAAGCTTGTTGACGAGCTTCAAAGGGTAAACCGTGCGAATCTCGAGGCCATGCTTACTATGGAAAATGACAAAGCTGAATGGCAAAAGGTTCTTGAGCAGCACGATACTGAAATGAGGAGCATTACTACTTATAACGAAGAGCTTGAAGCGAAGGTCGAGAAGCTTAAAGAAGAACTCGCCACTTCTTCTACTTCCTACACTCAAAAAGAAAAGGTGCTTCAGAAACAAGTGAGAGATGCTCATGTCGGCCAAAGAGACGCCGAAGACAGGCTCGAAGTGAAAAAAAGAATCAATGAGGGCTATATTGCTGATATTACAGAGCTTCGGAAGAAAACCGAATCTCAAGAGGCGGAGATCGAAATGCTTAAGCTTCAACTCTCCAAAGCTGAAAGAGAGCGTGATGAGGCCGTTGCCGATAAAATTACAGCTGAAGAATCTCATGAGGCAACGAAGACCAGTATTAGCTCGACATTATTTGACTTCTACCTGCATAGCGTCTTGGGGCGCGGTAGCCTCGCCTTCCTAGGTCCCAAATATGAAGTTACTCTGGCTGAAGTGTGGGAGGCCGCACTTGACATGCTTGGCGGTAAAGGTGCTAGCTATGCCGAATCAGCTCTTGAGGAGCATTACTTGGATGACGACGCTCGCGCCGCTCTCGCCAAGGGAAAAGAACAACTTGCAAAATTACGAGCCGAGATGGCCGAAGGGGAACGTTTAGGAAAGACTACTTCAACTATTCCAGTCCAGCCTTCACCTTCGGCCGAAATCGACATTTTCGGCTCCAGTTCTCATTCTCCATCCCTGGTCAAAGTTACAACTGAGATTACAAGTACACAGGGTGGAGATGAAGGCGAAGAGAGCGCCGAAGCACAGGCTTATGAGGTTGATATCAGGAAGCCGACTTCTCCAGGTAACTCTACTGTTAATCTTGCCCAAGTAGACTGCTCATTTACTTCTTATGAGTTCGATGAGCTTCTTGACTATTTCCTGAACCTCAATGAGCCTTTATCTCCTCTCTTTACTGACTTTAACCTCTTTTCTTCTATAGAGAAAGTGTCGAGCGTCGTTCAGACTCCTCCTCCTTCAATTATTCCTCCTCCTTCAATTATTCCTCCTCCGCCTCTCCAGGTCACTCCTCCATCCGCCTCTCAACCCGGGTCGCAAGAGGAGCAAATAGAAGCTCTTCATGGCTTCGATGATCCTATTGCCTCTCAAGACCCAAAAGGAGAAGAAACTGAGGGGAGCGAGAAGACTCCAGAACCAACTGGTTCCGATGATGAACCGTTAACTAAACTTTTCTCTCCGGGGAGCGGGTCTTCTTCCAAGAAGAGAGGGAAGCCGGGAGTCTCTAAGAAGAAGAAGGAATCTTCAGCCGGCGAGGAAAAAACAGAAGAAAGTCCAATTGTGCCCCTTTCTCCTTCGTCCCCTACTCTTACAAGCTGGCCTAAGAAGTTGACCATCCGGCCGGGCGCAGGCTCAAAAGGTGGAAGGAAGAAAAAATGATGGCTTTTTGGTTCTGTGCTTTTTATACCGCTTTTTGCTTTTTGCATGTACTGGCCCGAGATTGTGCGGGTACCGGCCTCCGCTTTTCTTTTTCCTTTTACTTTGAAACATGTACCTGTACAAAATTTTAACAGTATTGAATGAATAAAATGATTCTTCTTGTTTGTACAAATTTCTGTCTGTATTTGAGAATGCATTTACTATTCATTTTTGTACAAGTTTCTTTATATGATATTGCAGTGAGCTTGTGGTATGTTGTTTGAGCGTAATTTTTACCAATGTAGCTAAACCATGTTGCCCCTATACCATAAGCTCGTTGCAATATTTTATACTTTGAGGGGACTTGTACTCTTATTTTTTTTGGAGAATAACTATTCCATACTTGGAGGAATAATATTCTGCTCAAAATAGAGTACAGCTCACTCCATATGAGTTTCTACGCTTCATCCTTCGAAGATATCCCTTTTTCTTTTGTGCTTTCACACAATTTTACCAAGTGAGTTCTTCTATGTGGTAAAGCGGGCCTCTGAAGGGCACTTTAACTTCTTTTTGAGGAAGAGTATTTTCAAGAATAGAAGAACCAGTCTTTCTTTGAAAGCTAAAGTGTGCCTTTGAAGAGGGCTTCTTTTTTTTATATTGCGCCTCGGTGGAGGGCTTTTGATCTTTGCTTTGCATTTCTGGTGAAATGCTTCTTTGAAAAGTTGTACCTCTGAGGAGAGCTTTTTCACGTTTCAACACTTGGAAGTTTTATTTCAATCTCGGTGGAACGTGTGCCT
Source organism: Allium cepa (assembly GCA_030765085.1). Classification (NCBI taxonomy): domain Eukaryota; kingdom Viridiplantae; phylum Streptophyta; class Magnoliopsida; order Asparagales; family Amaryllidaceae; genus Allium; species Allium cepa. The sequence goes on along the minus strand of CM060939.1, from coordinate 724,840,538 downwards.
CCGAAGAGTTGTGCCTCCGAGGAGGGCTTTCCAAGTTTCAACACTTGGAAGTTTTATTTCAATCTCGGTGAAACGTGTGCCTCCGAAGAGGTCTTTCTGTTTGATTGCACCTCTGGGAAGAGGTTTTTTGTTTGATTGTGCCCCTGGGAAGGGGTCTTTTTGTTTGATTGTGCCTCTGGGAAGAGGTCTTTTGTTTCTTCCCCTTGGGAGAGGCTTTTGTTTTTCCCTGTTCACTGGGAAGCGGGCCTCCGAAGAGGGCTTTTCACATTTCATCTCACGGGAGTGTATCGACCGATCACGGTGAAATGTGTGCCTCTGAGTAGGGTTTTTGCCTGGAAGTTTGGAGTTTCTTTCTCTCGGTTGGACGGATTCACGGGAGTGTATCGACCGATCAGTCCGCAATTTTGTATCGAGAAAGATCTCTCTTTTTCTGGTTTAGCCCGCTCGATGTCTTTTAGAATTTCAACTGTGGCGAAATGGGCCTCCGAAGAGGGCTTTTCACGTTTCAACACTTGGAAGTTTTATTTCAATCTCGGTGAAACGTGTGCCTCTGAGTAGGGCTTTTTCTTGGAAGTTTGGAGTTTCTTTCTCTCGGTTGGACGGATTCACGGGAGTGTATCGACCGATCAGTCCGCAACTTTGTATCGAGAAAAATCTCTCTTTTTCTGGCTAAGCCCGTTCGAGGTCTTTATCCTCCGAAGAGTTGTGCCTCTGAAGAGGGCTTGTGCCTCCGAAGAGATCTTTTGCTGTTTGATGCTTGCTCGCCCATGTCTCTTTGCCATCTATTCATGTTGGCGATCCCCCTTGTTTTTGCGAGTGTCATCCCTTTTTAGTTGCCAATAATTTCCCTTATCCAAAGAAACATACTTCATAGTTAAGCGAGTTGGTGGTGGTAGACATAGGCTATTTAACTAGTTGTTTGTTTGTACAAACATTTGCAGTTAGTTAGAAATGGTCCACTTTCATCCACATCGCTAACTTTTGTTCGAAGCACTTCTTTTGTAGGATTTGAGTATGGAAATTTTAAATGGTTTAGCATTTGCTTGCTGGATGATGTCGGAGATCGCTTGGTCTTGCGATGGGCAGGCTTTGTTTTTATGGCCTGCATTATTAAATCGACATTTTAGTAGCACAGTTAACGTATTTTATATGTCGAAATAAAACAAAGCAGTTATAATAGTAGAGAACACAAGATTTATAGTGGTTCGGCCAAAAACTGGGCCTACATCCACTTTATAGCTTTTCATTATTCACTTTCTTTACAATTGCTTTCAATACAAGGATCATATATTCATAATTCTTTTACAATATTTCAGCAAAGCTTTCAAGTAAAATAGGGACGCAAATGATTGCTGTTCCAAGCTCTTGGGATTGGTTCTCCTTCGACAGTTGTGAGTTTGAATGTGCCATCAAGGAGTTTCGCGCCTATAACATATGGCCCTTCCCAGTTTAGCCCAAACACACCTATGGCTGTCACAATTCTCTTCAGGACTAAGTCCCCAACTTCAAAGCTGCGCTGACGAACTTTGGAATTGAAGTGCCTGGTTATTCTTTGCTGCTGAGCTGCAATTCTAAGTCTAGCCTCTTCTCTTCTTTCATCGAGGAGGTCAAGTGCTTCCAATTGCAATTTTTCATTCTCATTTTGATCAAAATGGATCCTTCTGTGTGAGGGGACTTCAGTTTCTACTGGAATCATCGCTTCTGATCCGTATGCCAATGAAAATGGAGTATGCCCAGTCGCAGTTTTGTGGGTGGTTCTGTATGCCCATAGCGCAAGCGGTAACTTATCGACCCAACCACCTTTTGCTTTTTCTAGCTGCTTTTTGATGGTTGATTTGATGATTTTGTTTACTGCTTCCACTTGCCCGTTTGCCTGCGGGTGAGCCACTACTGAGAAGCTTTTTCGGATCTTGAATCGTTTGCAGAAATCTTGAAACTCCTCACTTTCAAACTAAGTACCATTGTCTGTGATTATCTTCTGAGGCACACCATACCTGCAAATGATATTTTTAGTCACAAAACTTATCATTTTCTTAGAGGTAATAGTAGCCAATGGTTCGGCTTCAGCCCATTTAGTGAAGTAATCAACAGCAACGATAGCATATTTAATCCCCGATTTGGCAGTCGGCAAAGGCCCAATGAGATCTATTCCCTAGATAGCAAACGGCCATGGACTGACCATTTGTGTTAGATCAGTGGAAGGTGCTCTAGGAATTTTAGCGAATCTCTGGCATTTATCACACTTTCGGGAATAGTTAGCAGCATCCTGATTAATTTCCGGCCAAAAGTATCCATAACGGAGGATTTTCTTTGCTAAAGTTTGACCACCTGTATGATCCCCACATTCCCCTCTGTGTACTTCAGTCAGAATTGTCTTAGCTTCTTCCTTTGTCACACATCGGAGTAATGGCATTGAAAATCCTCGTCTGTTCAAACGACCATCTTGAACTATATATCTGGAGGCTTTCCTCATCAGCTTCTGTCGTTCCTTTGAACTTTCTGGCAAAGAACCATTGAGTAAATATTCAAGTATTGGAGTCATCCATGATTCTTGTTCTTGGGATACATTCATAATCCAATCAACATCCATTTCATCTGTGCTTGGAGCTGACAAGACTTCGACGGGAACTAATCCCAATAGTTGAGTTTCACTGGTACTCGAATACTTTGCGAGAGAATCCGCCTTCATGTTCTCTTCTCGGGGTATATGGTTTATTGAATAACAGTCAAAATCTTGAAGGAGCTCCCAGGCTTTTGATAAATAGGCGGGTAGATTCCCTCCTTTAGCTTGAAATTCCTTCCTGACTTGGCAAACAATAAGTTGAGAATCATTGAAGATCTGCAATGCCTTGATATTTAGTTCTTTAGCGATCCTTAAACCAGCAATGAGAGCTTCATATTCGGCTTCAATGTTTGTCGAAGGGAATTCTAGTCTCAGCGCATAACATAGCAATCGCCCTTCTGGGGTTTCAAGGATAACCCCTGCCCCGGAACAGTAATCATTCATTGCGCCATCGACATACAATTTCCATTGGATTGGGGCGCTATCAGTGACTTCTTCCTCACTATCACCCTTATCCGTACATTCTGCGATGAAATCTGCCAAAGCTTGTCCATTTATTGCTTTTCGGGGATGGTAAGTGATGTCATATTGGCTGAGTTCAATATTCCATTTCAAAAGACGGCCTGAAGTCTCAGGACGGAATAGGACTTGCTTTAGAGGTTGATCAGTGAGGACTTTGATGGGATGAGCTTGGAAATACGGCCTCAATTTTCTTGATGCGATCAACAAACAATAGGCGAGCTTTTCTAATCTTGAGTAGTTCATCTCTGCCCCCAGTGAATCTTTTGTTGATATAATAGACTGGGCGTTGAATCCTGGCGTATTCCCGTACCAACACCGCACTGAGAGCATGAGACGAAATTGCCAAATATATGAAGAGATCTTCACCACTGTCAGGCTTTGAAAGTATCGGAGGCACTTCCATATGACGAACCAACTCATCAAATGCTTTCTGACATTCAGGGGTCCACTCAAAGTTTTTTCTTCCTTTCTTCAGAGCATCAAAGAATGGAATGCATTTGTCAGTAGCTTTGGAAATGAACCGACTCAAAGCAACAACCTTTCCATTGAGACTTTGCAATTCCTTCTTTGTTCTAGGAGCCTTGACCTCTCTCAGGGCAGTGATCTGAGCTGGATTGGCTTCAATACCCCTAGCGCTCACAATGAAACCCAAAAACTTTCCGGACTCCACTCCAAATGAACATTTTAAGGGATTAAGCTTCATTCTGTACTTTCGGAGTACTGCGAACATCTCTGCTAAGTGATCCATGTGGTCCACTGCTTTCTTAGACTTTACTAGCATATCATCAACATAAACTTCCATTGTCTTGCCAATCTGTGGTTTAAACATGGCATTAACAAGCCTTTGGTAAGTTGCCCCTGCATTCTTGAGTCTGAAAGGCATGATCTTGTAGCAGTAGAGTCCAACATCTGTGATGAAGCTCGTATCCTCTTGATCTGGCTCATGCATCATAATCTGGTTATATCCGGAGTATGCATCCATAAAAGATAACAATTCATGTCCTGCCGTCCCATCCACCAACTGATCGATCCTGGGCAGCGGGAAATAGTCTTTGGGGCAAGCTTTGTTCAAATCTGAGAAGTCAATGCATACTCTCCACTTTCCATTAGCTTTTTTCACCAGCACTGGATTTGATACCCAATTTGGATAAGTAGATTCTCTGATGAAACCGTTCTCCATGAGCCGATCCACTTCTTCCTTTAACGCTGCCGTTCTCTCAGGACCCTGGGTTCTTCTCTTCTGTTTCATAGGTGTAAACTTTGGATCAATGTTCAGAGTGTGTACTGCAATCTCTGGGGATATTCCACACATGTCAGCATGAGTCCAAGCGAACACATCCAAATTAGCCTTCAAAAATGAAATCAGAACATTCTGAACTGTTGTGTTGAGTTATGATCCCACATTAAGCACTTTGTTTGGGTCCTTTGGGTCAACGGGCACTAGCACTGTTACCTCTACCGGTACTACCCTATTCTCCCTTGCATTGGCTTTCCTTGGATCCATCTCTCTTCGTGCACTACTACATTCGCCAGTGCAGGGTCCACCCTGTAATTGCTACAAGGTTGGTTCTTTGATGCGGACTGGAGCCGTCGCACCTTTTCCCATTTCTCTTTTCCTTGATTCTCGCAACTCTGCAAAGTAACATTCTCGCCCCGCATCTTGGTCTCCCTTAATCACACCAACTCCGTTATCTGTGGGGAATTTTAGAGTCAGACACCATGGGGCAAGAACAGCTTTGAACGCAGCAAGAGTTGGTCGGCCTAAAAAGGCATTGTAGGCAGAGAATTCTTCAACAATTATAAAGGTTTGCTTTCGAGCCACCTTCCTCAATCCCTTTCCAAGTTCCACAAACAAATCTATGGTCCCAATCGGTTGTTTGGGTTCTCCAGCAAATCCAGCAATCTTAAGTGATGAAGCTTGAACATCGGCCATTGGAATTTTCATTTGATCAAAGGTCTTCTTGAAGAGGATGTTGCATGAAGCTCCACAATCAACTAGAACTCTTCTCACAGTTGCCGGCCCAATACCAGCGGATATGACCAAAGGATCTATGGTCGGAGCCTCGACACCCAAAGAATCCCTGGTACTAAATACAATATCATCTGTGGAAGTCTTTGTTGCTTTAAAGGCGCATCATTCTCTAAAACAAAAACATTCTCTTCAGCTGGAACATGCCTCAAGGCCCGGGCATACCTTTCCATCTCGCCCCAGCTTTTGCCTGCTGGGTGAGGTCCTCCAGTTATTATATTAATAACAGGTCTTTCCGATTCATGCTCTACGGCCTTCTCACTTGAAGCAGGACGGTGAGCGGGAACTTGTTGTCCTTGAATTGACAAAGCTGGGGCATTTCTGTTCCTTTTCACATACTGCTGGAGTTTGTTTTCCTTCAAGAGTTGTTCAGTTACCTCTTTTAACTGACGACATTCGTTAGTGTCATGACCGGGCTGGTTGTGGAACCGGCAGAACCTTCCACTTTTTTCCATCCTAATCCCAACTCTCATTTTAGGTGGTGTCGGATAATTGACATCATCCTTGGTCGCAAAAAAGATGTTCTCAGAGGTATCGGTCAAGGGTGTGAAATTGAAAGGACGGCCTTTCTTAGCATCTCCCTGTTTCTTTCCACCATCATTTCCCCTTTTTTGAGTGTTAGGTTCTTTCTTGTTCGAAGCAGCACCATTATTCCCGGTTTCCATTGATACCACCTTAGCCGGTGTTTGGAGGCTCTCCAAGCGCATGAATTCATCCGCTTTCTTGTAGAATTTGTCAAGTGAGTTTGGTTTCTTCATTTTCAACCATTTTTCAAATTCACTCGATTTGTTAATCGCCCTCATCAAGTATGTTAGGACCATGCGTGGCTCAGCATTATCTACCTCGGCCAAAGCTATGTTAAAACGATTCAAAAATGACCTGATGGATTCTCCCGGAGTTTGCTCTAGACTTGACAGTGACATTATATCCTTTGCTTTAGAAGCATACAATCGAAACTGCTCCTTGAATTTCCTGGTCAAATCGAAGAACTGATCGATGGACCTGACCGGCAGCTTTGTAAACCACAATAGAGCCACACCTTCGAGATATACCGGGAAATATCGACATTTAATTTCATCCGACACCCTGGCACCAGTCATATGCCAGTCGTACTTATACAGAAACTCGTTAGGATCACTCGTCCCCTCGTAAGCCGGAATAGTAGGGGGAACGAATTTCCTTGGGAACTCTGCCTTCAAGATCTTCTCAGTAAATGGAGTTTTGCTTGGAGCAAAACCCCACTCTTTCTCATCTTTATCTCTTCGCATATTTTCCTTCATGATTTGACGAACCATACCCGAAAAATACTCTTCATCATTTAAAGGCTCTGGAGGGCACACATCAGCCACTCTCTCCGAATTCTGCCTTGACAATCGTTCACGGAGGGTCGGCTGCGGTCCTGATCCTCCAGCTTGAGGAGGAGTCCTTTCTACAGGGTCTGCGGCTCTTTGAGAAATGTTCCATTCAACATCCTGAACTCCCACAGTAGGATTCCCATCATTATTAACTGGTTGACGATTTGCCCCAATCAGATCATTCAACTTACCCAAGATCAGGGCATTCTGGGCATTCTGGGCTTCCAACTGCGCATTCTGAGCATTCAATTGTTGATTCAGCCCCAAAACTACAGCGTCCAATTCTGCTCGCGTAACTCCAACAGTTGAAGCTACTTGACTTGAAGGAGGATAGGTAGTAGTATTCTCTTGAACATTGTCGGATCTTACAGAACTTCGTTTTCTCCCAGGAGCCATTATTTCCAATAAACTTCTGGTTTTAAAAAAATCCTTTCAACAGACCTTTGCGGAGCAATGGTAGAAGTTTCTTGAGTTGGGCTCTCAATGAAAGCACCAAAAATGTTAACGTAAAAATCAGACGCTAACACCCCGGTGTAGGTTTGAAGTTGAGCGAAAGCACCACCCATGAACACGGGAACTAAAAACAAATAGAAAAGCCATAGAGAAAGCAGAAAATACGACAGTTTTTATAGTGGTTCGGCTTAGGGTGAGCCTACGTCCACTTTAATTCTCTTTATTGCTGAATCAATTACAACTTTACAACAATCTTTAATTACAATTCTGACGAGACAAACAACTAGAACTTTGATGCAGAAGAATTCTTTGAATCCATGTAGATTTCGTTAGATTTCCTCTCGAAGTTAGTCGAGATGCCTTTCGTACTTGAAGTGTTGAGTGAGTCGAGAATTCTGCAGAGAATCGGTGCTTAAAGAGATCCGCCAAAAGTCCTTCTCATGCTTGAGGTAGGTTGGTATTTATAGGGAAATCCCCCCTTAGGTCGTAAGTCATGACCGGTCTAAGTTAAGTCGTGGCCGACTCATCTGGCCCCTTCATGGTTTCACAAAGGTTTGTTTGTACAAGTCCCAGGTCGCCCCCGAGTTAACACAACCTTGTCTCAGTAATACGGCATCGGGCTTACATTTAGTAGCTTTAAGTCGTGGACGACTCATGCTAGGTCGTGAGTCGTGAACGAGTTAACTGGCAAGTCACAAGTCACAGCTTAACTGGTAAGTCCTGGATCATGTACGAGTTAAGAGGCCACTGTGCCAAGTAGCTGCATTGAACTTGCCTTCCTTTGCTTGGGTCGTGAACAACTTAACATAGGTCATAGGTCGGTTGCGACTTAGGTCGGTAGCTATCTTAGGTCGGTAGCTATCTTAGGTCGGCAACCTTGTTAAAGCGTTAGGTCGGTAACCTTGTTAAGGCGTTAGGTCGGTAACCTTGTTAAGGTATTAGGTCGGTATACCCCTTAGGCCTTAGGTCGGCATTCCTCTCAAGCCTGTTAGGCCGGTATGCCTCTCAAACCTGTTAGGTCGGTAACCTTTTTAAGCCTTAGGTCGGCATCCCTTTGAGTTGCTGAGTCAAAACCGGGGCGGAGTTAACAGAATAAAAGAATTTAAAAACCAAATTAATGAAATTTAACACTTAATTTTTACGTTAATAGAAAGTTAGATGGAATGTAAGAATATTATGATAGTTTGCAAATTCAATGAAAAATTTTATCCGTTTAAGAATAGTGAATTGAATAATAGATATGAAACAAAATAATTATACCATAAGAAGAATGTATTGAAGATAAATGGAAAGCTAATTTCATTGAAAATTTTGGAAGATTTAATGTATAATCTATAAACAATTGAAATAGAAGTTAAAGCTTTGAAAGTGTGGAATTTGCAACATCTAATCCATATGAGGAATCTTTGAATTAAAAGGAAAGAGAAGTTAATTGAAATTTATGGCAATTAATATAAGAAACGTACATTTTTAGGTTAAATAGAAAGAGCATTTTTAATGAAAATAAAAGAACAGTTTGAGAAAAATAAAATGAACGTTTCATTTTAAAGATAAGTAAAATTTTACAAGAAAGGAAAATTTTGAATTTTAAAACAACATTTTACATTCATTTTATGACAATCAGAGGCAGTATAGAAGTGATTTTAATGCTGACCTTGTATTTTTGTTTGCACAAAAAATGGGCAAACACCTCAAAGTCGTACGATTTAGTTGATTATATGTTGTTCTTAGTGATTCAGGTGATTTATGCAAATATGTAAAAAGCAGGGACTAAACTGTAAAAGACACATAGATTTATGGTGGTTCGGCCAGAACGTGCCTACGTCCACTTTATATGGTATTCTCCTTTTTATCTTTGGATTACAAGTACAAAGCTTTGTATACAAGTATATGAATGTTGTTTGAAAGTTCTATCCGTGCTTGAGCTCTCAAACTTGTCTGCCATTGTTGTACCCCTGCCCCTCTATTTATAGAGTGAGGTTGGGGGCAGGGGTCTAGGATGTTTATAGCTGCGGTGGGCCTGGGCTGATGCAATCTGGACCGGCAACTTTGGTTCGGAATGCTCTGGTTCGATGAGGAGACATCCGGTGATGGTTGGTCCGGTGCTTGATTCTGTGGGGTTTGGATCGGTGGGAAGCCATCCGGTGAGGGTGGTCCGGTGCTTGATTCTGTGGGGCTCGGTTCGGCATTGGTTTAGTGGAGATGTTGGACCGGTAGTGGGTGGTGAAAGATGGAGCTTCGGTTGTAGTTGATTCGGTAGGAAGGGAAGTGGAGTTGGTTCGGTCTCGGTACTACCGAATGGATCCTATACTGAGAATGCCGAATGATCCCTTGTGTTGGGATTGCCGAATGAGCCTTCATATTTAAGAATGCCGAATGATCCATGGGAAGTTCGAATACCGAACGAACTCATACACTTGAACTACTGGACGAAAGCAAGGGGTTTTAAGTACCAGATGACGCTTATTACCGGATGAACTCGAGGAGTGTAGTGTCGAACGAACTCTTGCCTTGCTTTACCGAATGGACCTTTGTACTTGAATCGTGAGTGAAATCCCAGACTTATATACGCTTGCTTGCTTCTTCTTGTTCCGGTCGTGGTGGAAACGCACACAACATTGATATTCCAGTTTTGACCAAAAATGGGATAACACTTTGCCCCCCAAAACATGCCTTGTGATAATAAGGCGTGTTTTGAATAGTTCCGAATCCATTATCCAAAGTCATAACCATATTGCCAGAGAATATCATCCTTGACTGCTCCGAGTCGATATCCAGTTCCAAATCCAATAACCAAAGCTTGAGCCAATTCCATGTCCATCCGAACTCGACAACCGAGCCCCAAACCGTTCTTATCCAATAGCCAATAACCGAATCCAGGATCTCTCCGGGCTCCTGCCAAGCGCAATCTACACCTGACGGCCGTGATCCAGTCTCCCTGGATGTTAAGTTAGCCTCTCCGGGTTCTTGCCAAGCGCAATCTATACTTGACGACCTTGGTCCAGTGTCCCTGGACATTGAGCTAACCTCTCCGGGTTCTTGCCAAGCGTAATCCACACTTAACGACCTTGGTCCAGTGTCCCTGGACGCTGTGTTAACCTCTCCGGGTTCTTGCCAAGCGTAATCCACACTTGACGGCCTTGGTCCAGTGTCCCTGGACGCTGTGTTAACCTCTCCGGGTTCTTGCCAAGCGTAATCCACACTTGACGACCTTGGTCCAGTGTCCCTGGACGCTGTGTAATGCCATGGCTTATGTCCTAAGCCGAATCCTGGTCTCTCCGGACCCTTGTGGAGCATAGTCCATACTCAACGACCTGAAAATAACAATTGATAATACAGGGCCTAAGTCCTAGGCCGAATCTTGGTCACTCCGGACCCTTGCCGAGCATAGTCCATACTCGACGACCTGAATGAGTCAATTTACCATGTTCGGGCGAAGCGACTCACCCCTTGCCAGGCATAATCCATACCTGACGACCGTTTATCAAAAATCAGATAAAAATCCAATCGAAATCAAATCCAAAATCCACATCCAAAATCCAAATCAAAGCCAGAAAACCAGAATAAAAATCCAATCAAAATCCAATCCAAAATCCACATCCAAAATCCAAATCAAAACCAGAAAACCAGAAATCCAAACCAGCATCCAAAACCGAAAACAATCGTTCAAAGGAAAATCCAAATCAAAAAGCAAGAAAAACCAGGAGCTCAATCCAAGCTCCAAAACCGAAAACCAAAAACAAAAGCAGTGTCCAATCCAAAAGCAAAAGATAAGTTTCACAAACCATAGCATTGCAGTTTATCATCATTCAGAGCATTCCTAGGGGCTATCTCCGTCCCCGTACATGTGTAAATGACTTGGTTGCTTGCCAATAGTTCGCTACTTATTTCATAATAACCTGGTCAATGGATGATCAACCGGCCATCATTCCTGGGCCTCCCGCCATCGTAGCTTGAGGTAGGCGGCGGTTGCTCCTGCCCCGCCGTTGCATTTCGAGGTCCAACATATTGTGGCAGCTGTCCATTCCTTACATGCTCCTCAATTATGTCCTTTAGGTGCCTGCAGCTGTTGGTGTCGTGTCCATCCAAATCATGGAAGAGACAGTGCCTTCCTGATGTTCTTTCCCATTCTGTTGGTTCTCTCCTAGCCGGCCTCCGGTAGGGAAGGCGATTTCGAGTATCCAGGTATATCCGCTCCAGTGTCTCGTTCAATCCTGTGTATGTGGGAAACTTTGGATCCTTCCATTGCTTCCTAGCATTTCTAGAATCATCGTCCAACTTCCTTTTTCCTTTGTCTTTATCCAAACCTTTGCTGGATGGTCCTCCAACCTCAATTGCATTAACCTTTTTTAACTTTAAATCCGTACTCGCATCTTCTTGCCGAAGGAACCTTTCTGCCTCGTGAACGAATTCGTCGAGATCCCGTGGGGGATCTCGTATCAAAGATACCTTGAAATCCGAGTTCTCCCTGACTCCTGATACTGCTGCCATTAAAACCATCGATGGATCGGGTCGATCGAACGAAGCAACTGCGGCACTGAATCGAGTTAGAAAGGCTCTAAGCGATTCATCGATCCTTTGCTTCACCGATGTTAATGTCATCACGTTCTTTGGTCTCTTGACATGAACTCGAAACTGTCCCAAAAACCTTTCCACCAATTCCCTCCAAGTCCTGATAGATCCTTCTCCCAGCTGCCTAAACCACATCGCAGCTAAGTCCGTTAAGTACAAAGGGAAGCATCGAGCCATCACTTCCTCCGATTCCCCCAGCACCTCCATGTGTCTGGTGTACCTCATCAGGTGATCCGTAGGGTCTGCCTTGCCATCGTATACCTCCACGCTAGATAGCTTGAACTTAGGTGGATTCTGAGCCATCCTTATTTCCCGAGCGAACGGACTCCTGTTTACCCCTTCCAAGTCCCCCCTGGTCAAACAACCTCGCACAGTCTTCCTGATTATATCTACCAATCCAGCGTTGTCTGTCGGGGGTTGCCCCCGAGGGAATTCCGGTACATACTCTTCATGTGGCTCGCTAGCAGCAACGTCGGTTCTAGCCTGTTGAACTCCTTCCAAAGGTCCTCTTGTGTTGTATCCTGCGGGCCTGCCCCCAAGCCCTTGTCGATTGCCCTCTGGCTCTGCATCCTGTCCTCCATTGGGTTCCATAACCCTAGCTCCTTGTCCTGCATCCACCGCCGTTGTAGCTGTTCCTAAGTTCTGGGTCCCTGCAGCTCTCATTTGGTCCAAGAAAGTCTGCATCATCTCCTGTTGACTCTTCAACAACCTCTCTTGCAGTGAATTTGTTATGGCTTCCATTTCGTCCCGGGTTATGTAGATCGAAGCCGGTCCTTCCTCAGCTCCGGAGGATGCTTGCTGACTTCCTTCTGGTTGGCTTCTCTCAGCCCTTTGCCTTCTACTATTTAGCCTAGCCATTGTCTCCCAAATCCAAACTTCTATCCGATATAGCGGGCGCTAGTTCCTTTCAGTGAAAGCACCAAAATGTTTGCGCAAAAAATGGGCAAACACCTCAAAGTCGTACGATTTAGTTGATTATATGTTGTTCTTAGTGATTCGGGTGATTTATACAAATATGTAAAAAGCAGGGACTAAACTGTAAAAGACACACAGATTTATAGTGGTTCGGCCAGAACGTGCCTACGTCCACTTTATATGGTATTCTCCTTTTTCTCTTCAAATTACAAGTACAAAGCTTTGTATACAAGTATATGAATGTTGTTTGAAAGTTCTATCCGTGCTTGAGCTCTCAAACTTGTCTGCCATTGTTGTACCCCTGCCCTCTATTTATAGAGTGAGGTTGGGGGCAGGGGTCTAGGATGTTTATAGCTGCTGATGGGCCTGGGCTGATGCAATCTGGACCGGCAACTTTGGTTCGGCATGCTCTGGTTCGGTGGGGAGACATCCGGTGATGGTTGGTCCGGTGCTTGATTCTGTGGGGTTTGGATCGGTGGGAAGCCATCCGGTGAGGGTGGTCCGGTGCTTGATTCTGTGGGGCTCGGTTCGGCATTGGTTTAGTGGAGATGTTGGACCGGTAGTGGGTGGTGAAAGATGGAGCTTCGGTTGTAGTTGATTCGGTGGGAAGGGAAGTGGAGTTGGTTCGATCTCGGTACAACCGAATGGATCCTATACTGAGAATGCTGAATGATCCCTTGTGTTGGGAATGCCGAATGAGCCTTCATATTTGAGAATGCCGAATGATCCATGGGGAGTTCGAATACCGAACGAACTCATACACTTGAACTACCGGACGAAAGCGAGGGGTTTTAAGTACCAGATGACGCTTATTACCGGATGAACTCGGGGAGTGTAGTGTCGAACGAACTCTTGCCTTGCTTTACCGAATGAACCTTTGTACTTGAATCATGAGTGAAATCCCAGACTTATATACGCTTGCTTGCTTCTTCTTGTTCCGGTCGTGGTGGAAACGCACACAACATTGATATTCCAGTTTTGACCAAAAATGGGATAACAATTTTAAAGTAAATTTTGATATTTTGAATCGTGATTGCGCGCTGAGAAAAACGCTGTTTTTAAATTTGAACTTCCAGTCTCGGTTCATCTTTTATTGTGTGCAGCGGCAGTCTCCAGTGGCATTAATTGGAGTGTTACATTTTATTTAATGTGTGTTTATAAAATTTAATTGGGTGTTAATAAGGTGTATAATTAGGGTTAATAAAAATTAATTTAGCGGAGTAGACGTTTTAAAATTGGATTTCAAAGTTTTAGTTCAACTGGTCCATTTGTTACTTTATATTTATTCGTTACCACCTCTTTGTTTGAAATGTATAAATTTTCATTTTTGCTACCTGAAGCATTCATTTCATTGGTTCCATCCTCCATTAGCCTCATTTCAGTTTTCCAATCTCACTGAACTTCATTATGCAAACATGACCCTATTTCATTTTCTCCCTCACCTGCTTGCAACACTTTTTCCTAATCCTTCTTGAAGCTTTGAGTTGCGTGAAAGCCTCTCCACCTCACCCAATCCTTGCCACCACCTTGTTAGCAGGTACCCTAGTCGCCTTATCCCAAAACGTGAAATTTGGTATTTATTTTGTTTATTTTAATATCACTATATATATACACTTTATTATGGCAATGGTCATCTTATAACTTGAATAACTTTCGCATACAATGTCCGATTTACGCACGATTTTTTTTGAAGGATCGTATTGAGATTTATGACATTTTGACGCTACTTTAGGCAGATTCTGAGGCTGTTGAATTTTTAGGTTTAAATTGGATTTTAATTCAATTTAAATCCGAAAGGTGAGTGTTTTAACCCACTCACAACTTCTAAAATTTCTTATGTTTGTTAAATTTATTTGAGATATGAGTAGAAATTTATTTATGACTGTTTTGCATATTTTATTCATCATCTTAGTTAAATCATATTTATTTAATATAACTGTTAATTAATTTTATTATTGCATATAAATTGACAGTTAAAATTTATTTATTTTGCATATAAACTAATAGTTAAACAGTTAAATAAATTTATTGTTGCATAACTAACTGTCATTTTACCTGTTATATTTCATATGCTCTATATTGATGTTTGTTTAAATTGGATGATGATTGTAATAAATGGTTGATTATTGATATTTGAATGAATGGATTCTATATTTTATATTGTATAAACTGCAAATTATTATGCATTTTCATTCATTCGGGATTGCAGCTTGAAATGATATACAACCGTAAATTTTTGTTTTAAATTGCAGATTGAAATGATAAATATCTGTATCACTTGACCATAGGATAGAAAATTTTATACAGGCACCGCGGCATATATATAAAATTATTTTTGAGATGATTTTTATGGTTTGGATATGATACGGTTTAATAAATATTAAATTTGGATATGATATAAAAATATTTTGTACATACATAGTTAAATTGTTGAATTTAAGCTATGCATAAATCTGTTAAATAAAAATGAATAAGTTGAAAAATGGCATTTGATAATTTATATTATACGAGTAAGTACAAGTTTAAGATCTTGTGTGTGTGTGTGTGTGTCTATATATATATAGATCTTTAAACGATTCAAATCAATCAAGATTGAAAGATAAATTGGAAATTTAATTGGAATTGAGCTTATTTGAAAAATTAACTCCATAAGTGATGTTAACTTACTAAAATTGGAAATTTTAAGGTATGATATTTATAACGGGATTTAATGAATAATTCTAGTATAAATAAATGGAAGGAAAAAAAATTTAGTGTTAATAAATTTAGTTTATTTTAAATGGTTATGGATTTATCATGTAAACCTTTCAAACTAAATAGTAGGAAAATGAATTGTTGATTTGAAATTCCCAACCTCAGTTTTGAAATTCATTTAATACTCAAAGTTTGAAAATATTGAAATCAAAGTGTTTTATTCAAACTGAAAGTGAATCTAAAAGTTATGGGTTTAGACTGAATTTAAAGTGAATAAAATTGTGAAGGCGTGGAAATTATTTACTTTTAAAGAAATTTTAAATTCAACTGTTTTATTTTATATACTGTTGAATATACAAACCATTTAAGTTTGAAAGTTTTGGTTTTAAAACTATGGATTCCGAAGTATTATGTTGAAAGTTAAAATTCAAATATTTGGTTTCGAGGTATTATGAATTTTAAAAGTAGCATGATTTTGGAAAGGAAATATATTTGAAATCAAATGATATCACATTTATTTGGGTTTAAAAGGAAATGATATCATATTCATGGGTTTTGAAATGGATAATTATATTCTGGTTTTGAAAGTATAAACATTTTTAAAGACCACAGTGTTATAATAACGTTTGGTTGTTGAAGAGACCGGGATCGAAAGTTGTCATACTCTCTGCCAACTCCGAAAACCACTTTAACAACCGTGTACGCGGTGGATACTCCAGAATGAAGTAGCATGGTGGCGGCGTTTCATGTAAGGTAAATACGTGGACCCAACTCCTGTGAGTTGTCATAAGGTGGCTAAAACAGGAGCGATCGACGGGTTAATAAGGTAGCACCTTTGATCGGACACATCCCTTCGATGTTATACTTTGACTCTTGGATTGATTCGGTGGCCACTTTTGATTTTTATTTGGGGGTGTGGCTCAAGGTGGGCGGTTGCTGCGGCTATGCGTTACCACCGACCCGAAAGCGTAATTGGTATATCTACCCTAGCATTGCCTAGTTGTGTCGTGTCACCTACCCTAGCGTGCCTTATACGATTTTGGTTTTGTACCATACCTATGGAGTGCCTTCTGACGAAGCCCAGTACGTGGGAGATTACGGTACTGTATAGACTATGGGAATATATAACTGTGTTAAGGTGGAAAATGTAAAGCCTTAACGCTATTTAAAAGTAAGTTTATTTTACAATTAGACGCTATATTAATAGCGAAATATACTACATAGTAAATAGTTTAACGGATCCTTAGGAGATGTAAATCCTGAGCATCTCTTGAGTTACTACACTCATATTCATTTCTATTAACTTAACTTACATAAGATCTTTTAGTTCTGACTCGAGTGTTTTGTCTTTTCAATTCGTCCGGGTCAGTCCGAGCGTTTCAGGATTTGAAGTTTAGCTCTGGAGGACGAAGACGAAGATTTGTATTACTATCATCACTATTATTCCACTACACTATTTAATTCCGCTGCATTGATATTTATTGGTATGTGAACTCTGATATTTATTGTATAAAAAAAGAATCAGTTGTTTTGTAAATAGTTTTATGAACTGTATATTTATTATTATGTTTTATCCTTCCGCTGTGAGATTCTGTTTTATTTTATTTCTTCTCTGTTTTTCTTATTTACCCCATAACAATCCACCCTTTCGTATGCTTTGAATTGGCACGTGTGTCGATTTGAAGCGTGCGAAAAGGAGGGACGTTACATACATACTTGAGCATACGTTAGACTCCCAACAGCTGAAGCATAGGGAATCTTTTGCATTTCTTGAATTTCAAGATTGCTTTTAGGACACGGACTAAGACTGAATTTATCTCCTTTAGCCACAGGGGTATCTCCTGGTCTACAATCTTGCATGCCAAACCTTTTAAGTACTTTATCAATATAGCTCTTTTGTGATAATCCAAGAATACCCCGAGAACGATCTTGAAGTATCTGAATACCTAATACAAAAGAGGCGTCCCCAAGAACTTTCATTTCAAAATGTTTAGATATAAATTTCTTGGTTTCGTGCAATAAGCCTATATCGTTAGTGGCAAGCAAAATGTCATCGACATATAGAACCAGGAATATATGTTTACTCCCACTGAACTTGTGATACACACAACCATCAACAACATTTGTCTCAAAACCGAACGAGATGATTGTTTGATGGAATTTGTGGTACCATTGACGAGAAGCTTGCTTAAGTCCATAGATGGATTTTGTTAATTTGCAAACCATATTCTTTGGATCTCCCGACACAAAGTTTTCTAGTTGTTCCATATAAATTGTCTCATCAATGTGTCCATTGAGTAATGCCGTCTTAACATCTATTTGACGTAACTTAAGATCAAGATGAGCAACAAGTGTCATAATTGTCCTAAAAGAGTCTTTCGATGAAACTGGAGAGAAAGTCTATATAAAATCAATGCCTTCTTTCTGAGTATAGCCTCTTGCTACAAGATGTGCTTTATACCTCTCTACATTACCCTTTGCATCCCTCTTGGTCTTAAATATCCATTTACAGCCAATTGGTTTTGCACCTTCTGGTAATGGGACAAGTTCTCAAACTTTATTGTCCTGCAAGGACTTATACTCCTCATTCATGGAATCAACCCACTTTTGAGAGTTAGCCTTTTTCATGGCATGATGAAAGTTGATTGGGTCATCTTCCATCATTCCATTATCATTCTCTTGTTCTTGGAGAAATACAATATAATCATCTGAAATAGCATTTCTCCTTTCTCTCATGGGCCTCCTTAATGGCACTGGTTCTTGAGGTTGTTTTGTTTGTCCTTACGGAACAATAGCTTCATTTTGAATAAGGGATTGTATAACATTGTCTTGTTGAGGTTCCGGAATCACTTCTTGATTAATGATAGGTGCAGGCAACTGTATAACATTGTTAAAAGTGACAATAGGAACTGGGTTTGAATCTAATCCTCCTCAAAAGAAATGTCTTTAACTTTATTTCTCCCCACAAACTCAATATCCTCAAAGAATATTGCATTTCCCGTCTCAAAAATATTCTTAGCTATGAGATCATAAAATTTATAGCCCCTAGAATGCTCAGAATAACCAATAAAGTGGCTGCTCACTGTGTCGGAATCAGGTTTCTTTCCATGTGGCCTATAAGGCCTTGCCTCAGTTGGACATCCCCAAATGTGAAAGTGATTTAGACTAGGCTTTTGGCCTGTCCAAAGCTCATAAGGTGTTTTTGCAGTTACTTTAGTTGGTAATCTATTGAGAACATAAGCTGCCGTCTTTAATGCTTCTCCCCAAAGAGACTCGGGTAAGGTGGAATGAGCAATCATACTCCTTACCATATCCTTAAGAGTCCGATTTCGTCTTTTAGCAACACCATTCATACTAGGTGATCCTGGAATGGTGTACTATGGAATAATACTGCATTCCTCTAGGAATTTAGCAAACGGTCCTGGACGTTGTTCACCTGAGCCATCATATCGACCGTAGTACTCACCCCCACGATCTAATCTGACACTTTTAATTCTTTTGTTGAGTTGTTTCTCAACTTTAACTTTATAAGTTTTGAATACATCCAATGATTGTGACTTTTCATGAATGAGATATAGGTACCCATAACGTGAGTAATCGTCTATGAATGTTATGAAATATTGTTTACCATTCCAAGATGCCGTAGGGAAAGGCCCACAAATATCTGTATGAATTAATTCTAAGACGTCTGAAGATCTATTGGCACCCTATCTTTTACTTTTGGTATGTTTTCCTTTGATGCAATCTACACATACATCAAATTCTGTGAAGTCAAGAGATTCTAAAATGTCATTAGACACTAAGCGCTCAGCTCTACCTTTTGAGAAATAACCTAAGCGCTCATGCTATAAAGATGCTGAATTTTCCTTATTAATTTACAGTTAGTACCACGCGATTCTACAAGCAATGTTTCATTATAGGATGAAATTGTTTCCAACAAATAAAGATTGTCATATGCGTTTAAATAACCAATTCCAACAACATTTGAATTCAAAGACAAAGTAAACTGATTGTTTCCAAATGAACAACAATATCCAAATTTGTCCAATACAGAAACAGAAACCAAATTCCGTCTAAATGACGGTACAAAAAAAATGTCTTTTAAATCCAAATAAAAACCAGTTCCTAATAACAATCTGAAATGTCCAATTGCTTCCACTTCTACCGATTGTCCATCGCCCACAAAGATATGTCTTTCACCATCACTTGGCTTTCGGTAGCTCAAGCAAACCTGCATAGAAACACTTATGTGAGTTGTAGCTCCAGAATCTATCCACCAAGTATTTCTAGGTACTGAAGATAAATTAACCTCAGAACAAACCAAATTAAGAAACATACCTTTCTTTTCACACCATGCATGATATTTGGTACATTCCTTCTTCAAATGTCTAGGTTTGTGACAAAAGAAACAACAGTCTTTTTCCTTTTGTTGTTTCTTTTGATCTGGATCCTTAGCAGCTTCATTTTTAAATTTTCTTTTCTTGCCCTTTGCTTTGGAGGTGCTTGCCAAATGGGCACTTTCAGTCTTATCTTGCTTCAGCCTTTCTTCCTCTTGTACACAATATGAAATGAGCTTATTGAGAGTCCACTTCTCCTTTTGACAGTTGCAACTGACCTTAAATTGACTGAATTATGGAGGAAGCAAGATAAGCACTAAATACACAAGCAAGTCATCTGAAAGCTCAAGATTTAGTGTCTTTAATTTTGAAGCAACGTGAGACATTTCCATAATGTACTCCCTTATGTTTTCGTTGCCTTTGAACCTCATGGAAATAAGTTTCTTCAAAAGAGTACTTGTTTCTGCCTTATCGCTTTTGGTAAAGCGTTTCTCAATTTCAACAAGGAAATCTGTGGCATCGGCAATCTCTTCGGATACCGCACCCCTAAAAGCCTCAGGTATGCCTCGTTTAATGATCATAAGACTCATGTGATTTGAACGGTCCCATTTCTCAAAAATTCTCCTTTCCTCGGAGGTACTAGCATCTGTAAGAGAAGCAGGCCGATCCATCCTTAATGCAAGGTCCAGATCCATGCAACCAAGAACAATTATTATGTTCTCCTTCCAGTCCTTAAATTTATTACCATTAAGGACCGGTACTGAATTAAGGTTAGCAGATACAGTAGCAATGGCGGAAACATAAAACGAATAAATTATATAAATTACATGCCTTTAACGACTTCATATAAAACAATAAATTCAAATAATGGTTAATCACATCTCAAGATACCAAACACATCATTAATATCAAGTCTTTGGACAGCAATATTAACTGTAAGCGGTACTCTTGTTGTAGCAATTAAACGCTGACAATAAATTATGTCAAACAATATGCAATCTTTGGACTGTCATATTGCTCACATAAAATACCTTATAATTGTCACACATTTATCACCACAAGTATGTATGAAATTCGGTCAAATATTAATTCACATTTGGGCTCGTTAATAAATGCATAAACTACATATACACAATTATTTTGATATTTTAATTAGAATAATCTACACAAAAGTGATCACTTAGATGATATTTTGTTTCAATTAAACTATTTAAAATATAAAATATCCTTAAGAAAATCAGAAACCATATTTGAATATAATGGGTTCCTTGATTTATCACAGGTCCGAACAAAAAATATATATATCAATTTCAATCCTGACATGATGTTTACTGTCTTGAACTAGTTAATGGATATTGCAGTTTCAATTTATGAAAGCAAAACTATCACTTGTATGCTAAAGTGCCTTCTATAATTGAAGCATGTAGTAACTCTTTAATGTCATATGCACAACTTTTGATGAATAGAACCAAAAAAAAAACTTTTGGAACCTCAATTGTTGGATTTTAATGACAACAACTATACAATTATGTCAAAGAATCTCTAAGCTAATTTGCAGGTACATGAGCATCAAAAAGAGATAAACAAATACGTTCAAAATGAAGATTCACAGTTCAAAAAAAAGAATGAAAGTATGTATATAGAGATACAATAAGAGATATACACGATAGAGACAAGACGAAGGTGAAAAACAAAGTTTTATTAGTCATAGAGTGTCGTATCTAGAATTTACAAATGTTAAAATCTTCTCCAAGTGGTATACATACATATACATTCATTTTTTAAATGAAAAATCAAGTTTTCAAAAATTCCATGGAGCGGGGCTCGTACCCAAGTCTCTAGTTTAGAAGGCAAGTGCTTTAACCAAATGAGCTATGATACTTTTTGTAATAGGCTAAATTCAGACGTCTGAAATACTTCATTCAGACGTCTGAATGCTGAAACAAAATTATGGTTCCACAATATTCAGACGTTTGAATGAAATATTTCAAACGTTTGAATAAGGCCAAGAATAGCTTATTTCCTTACTGTTTGCGTATTAATCCAATATAGAAGTCTGAATTTTTTTATTCAGATGTTTGAATATTTCTAACTGCTATTTTCTTGAAAAGTCACTTCGCTTCGCTAAAGAGAAAATCTTCAAAATCAATGGTTGCAGCTGTTCTTTTCAATATAACTTTTCATCTATAGTTGCAACTCTTTATACACTACGAATATATTATAGAATTCAACAAACAATCAATCGAAACCGAATTTACTTTGGACATTCTTCAATTCTCATCTATTCTCAAGCTTTCAAATTGCACTCAAATTGCTTACATACTTTGATCATTAATCACTTTATCTTCCATAATTCTCAAAGCACATCACACTATATATCATAGAGGAGAAGATTATAGGAAGATTGTACTCAATTGACTTATCAGTGTTATTTAAGAACACATAACAGTCAGATACATTTGTTATTTGTAAAGAAGTCCTATTCGGTTGCTCAGGCTTTTGAAGTCCTATTCGGTTTCTTAGGCGAGTGAAGTCCATTTCAGTTGCTTAGGCAGTGTAAACCTGTTCCTCCGGGTTAAGTGAGGGTTGTTGTAGTTGAAATTTCAGAAGAAGTCTGGGATTGGACGTAGAACGGGAAGTTCGAACCAGTATAAAAATTCCTGGTGTGCTTGTTTTATTTTTACTTATTTTCATTTACTTTGCTATTATCATACGTTTTCGCATTTAGATTTAATTATATTCCATATCACACTATCCTAAGTAATAGCTAGCCTTATTAGTTACTATCAATTGGTATCAAAGCCTGGTATTCTAGAGATTGTAACAACATCCTAGAATAAATGGCTACAAAGAGATCTAGTCAAGGCAATAAGAAGAGGAAGAGCAATAAAGAAAAATCAAAGGAGCAAACAAACAAATGCTTCATGGCAAAAGATAATGAGGTTAGTGATCTAACTTCTCATGATATGATAGAAATAAATTCAGAACTTCTAGACACTTTAAAAAGTCTTAAAAGAAAATATAAGGAAGCTCTGGAAAATCAGAAGAAAGAAGAATTCGAAAGAGATATGCTTAAAGACGAGAAGAAAATACTAGAAGAAGAACTTGAGAAAATTCAAGATTCACTCTCTGACAATTCGCAACTCGCTCTATTAAGTCAAGAAATAGAAGTTCAAAAAGAAAAGAATAATGCTCTAGCTTCTGAGAATCGTGAGTTAAAAACAAAAGGTAAAATTATTGAGTTAGAAAATGCTAGTCTCAAAACTAAGCTTGACGACATTACTAAAAATATTTTCAATTTTAATAAAGGGAGAGAAAATTTATCCAGGATTATTGAAAATTCTCATCCTGCTTCAAATAAGAAGGGATTAGGTTATGTTAAGAATTCAAAGGACCATAATGATTAAAGTGGTCTAGGATATGATAAAATAGATCGTAGAAATAGCACTAGATATGCTTTCATGTATAGTAAAAATGTTAGTGCTAGTACAAAATTTTGAGTAAAGTCTAAATCCAATTTTTATAGAAATTCAAATACTGCTATGACCAATAATGTTTATAATTTCTTTAGAAGTACAAAATCATTGACCAGAAATATGAATAAAATTATCTAAGTATCCAGGTTTCTATTAATTGGAAAAATACATTGATGATTATTTTGATATGGTAGTTAATAATGAAAATTATATTTATAAAGGTTCAACCACACCCAAATGGGTATGGTATCCTAATACCTAACCCCTTGGACCCTAACATAATAAGTGGGTACCTAAAATGATTATTATTTTTTGCAGGTACTCGGAGAAACAAAAGGAAAAGGATAGATTTTTGGAATTTCAAAGAATGTTCCATACGTTTAATAGAATTACATGCTTACAATGAAATATGGACTTCAGCAAATGTGGTAAAATCTATTTTATTTTTCCTCCACGATTAATAATGAGATTATCTCGTTATGTACAAGATATTTTATATAATTTATTATATTCCCTCATTCTTTTTGATAATGACAAAGGGGGAGAAATTCATTTGCATATGCAATAGGGAAATATTATACTTAGGGGGAGATGTTATACTTAGGGGGAGCTTTAAACATATTAATATTTTTATGAATATTTTTATAAAAAAAATTGTATAGTTGTCATCATCAAAAAGGGGGAGAATGTTAGAACCTCAATTGCTGGATTTTAATGACAACAACTATACAATCATGTCAAAGAATTTCTAAGCTAATTTACAGGTACATAGTATCAAAAAGAGATAAACAAATACGTTCAAAATGAAGATTCACAGTTCAAAAAAAAGAAAGAAAGCATGTATATAGAGATACAAGAAGAGATATACACGATAGAGACAAGATGAAGGTGACAAACAAAGTTTTATTAGTCATAGAGTGTCGTGTCTAGAGTTTACAAATGTTAAAATCTTCTCCAAGTGGTATACATACATATACATTCATTTTTTAAATGAAAAATCAAGTTTTCAAAAATTGCATGGGGCTGGGCTCGTACCCGGGTCAAGGCAAGTGCGCTAACCAAATAAGATACGATACTTTTTGTTACAGGCTAAATTCAGACGTTTGAATTACTTCATTTAGACATTTGAATGCTGAAACAAAATTATGGTTGCACAATATTCAGACGTCTGAATGAAATATTTCAGACGTCTGAATAAGGCCAAAAATACCATATTTCCTTGCTGTTTGCGTATTAATCCAATTCAGAAGTCTGAATTTTTTTATTCAGCCGTCTGAATATTTTTAACTGCTATTTTCTTGAAAAATCACTTCTCTTCGCTGAAGAGAAACATCTTCAAAATCAATGGTCGCACCTGTTCTTTTTAATATAACTTTTCATCTACAGTTGCAACTCTTTATATACTATAAATAGATTATAGAATTCAACAAACAATCAATCGAAACCGAATTTACTTTTGACATTCTTGAATTCTCATCTATTCTCAAGCTTTCAAATTGCACTCAAATTGTTTACATACTTTGATCATTTATCACTTTATCTTCCACAATCTCAAAGCACATCACACTATATATCATAAAGGAGAAGATTGTAGGAAGATTGTACTCAATTGACTTATCAGTGTTATTTAAGAACACACTACAGTCGGATACATTTGTTATTTGTAAAGAAGTCCTGTTCGGTTGCTCAAGCATTTGAAGTCCTATTTAGTTGCTTAGGCGGATGAAGTCCTGTTCGGTTGCTCAGGCAGTGTAAACCTATTCCTCCGGGTTAAATGAGGGTTGTTGTAGTTGAAATTCTAGAAGGAGTCTGGGACTGGACGTAGAACGGGAAGTTCGAACCAGTATAAAAATTCCTGATGTGCTTGTTTTATTTTTACTTATTTTCATTTACTTTGCTATTATCATCTGTTTCCGCATTTATGTTTAATTATATTCCATATTATACGATCCTAAGTAATAGCTAGCCTTATTAGTTACTTTCAAAACTTTCTGGAATGAAAGCATGCGCATGGACCCATGCATTGAAAAATCATTCCAATGACAGCACATAAAACTTTGAAATTCTAGTGTAAGGATACCAGGCACATGAAAAAAAACAGGACCGAATTCTTAGGTAACCCACTACAGCAGACGAATGGATGAAATCAAAATCATTTTCTATAGCAATTTTTCTGAATTGAGAACAAATATGCGTGTGTCGGAATCCAAAACATTATTTTCATGAAATTACTGTGTTCGAAAGATCATAATAATGCTACAGTCTCAAGAATCAATTTAGGGTTGCTCGGATACCAATTGTTGTATATTCAATTTATCCCTAATCAATACAAAAGAAATCAAAACTATAAACAAATGGAGATTAGCGGAAGCGTACCGGAATCAATTGAATCAATTTGTATGAAGATTCTGATCTTCCAAAAATATATTTTCTACTTGTTGTCTGCGTTTCTCTTTGACGGGAAGAAGAGAAAACAAAAGTACGTACTGTTTCTTTGGGACCCAACTGTTTTATTAACGGACAAAAATTAATTATTTTGCATTTACAATTTAGCTCCTCATTAAATTGCAAATACCGCTTAATGTTTTATACCTTAATTTTAATAGCATCATACACTTTCACATATGTGCCCACAATAGAATTTTAATCCAACACAATCGTCCTTTCTCATACAAGCTCCGCGGTATTCACGTACTGAGCATTCAAGTGCCGAAAAGATAAATTGTTGGGGTGAAAGAGAAAGAAAAGGCAGAACAAAATCTCATAATATGATGAATAATAAATAATATCCCAAAATTTCTTTACAAAAGATAACCTTTAACATCAAACAACATCAGAATTTAATATCTCAACCTGGACAATTATTACGGCTTGTCCTTGCAAATGCTGATAAACACAACCAATAAAAACATAGAAAAATTAGAAATACAGAAATATGTCCTGGGCATCTAGCCCAATTCCTGAAACTTCAAAGCATCCAAAGCTATCTCTGGAAAATACTCGGATCTTACCCGAGCATTATAAGAAAATAGTACCCAAATCAATCTGGTAAATCAGTGTGATAAACCAGTCTAGTAAACCCAAGTTATCTCTAGAATGCGAGAACTTCACGTTCCAACATGGTTGGATAAAACTAAGTCCATACGGTTGCTTATTGAAGAATGGATTTTATACAGTGGCAAGGCTACAAGGGCACCGTCTGCCACTGTAATGACCCATAAATTTTGATTAATAAATTAGTTAGTTTAATTTAAATTTTGCAATTTAATTTAGGAAGAAATAAGAATCTTAGAAGTTATAATGAAGCAAATGTTAGAAATTTAAATATAGAAATTGAAATTAAGATTTACAAATTCAAAATGTATGTGCAATCAATTGAAATCATGAAATTTGTCATACTTGGTTATAAGTTTAATAAAAGAAACAAAAGGAAAAATCGAATTAACTAATGAAATGTTATCATCAGAAGTATAATTGAAATGCTACTAAATTAATATAATAAGAAGGTAAGTAATATAAATAAATGATTGTAAACTTTAGTAAATGAATTAATGAGCAAAGGAATTGAATTCAACATGAATAACATGAATATTAATAAATGAAATTATGTAATAATTGATAAATGATGGCATTCATGAATGAAATAAGATTTGTAAGTAATAAAGGAATAATTAAAATAAACATTAAACCAATGAATAAAAGAAAAAGGTTGTAAGAAGTAAGATGTAAAGAAAAAGGATAGAATATATGTGAATGCAATCAGAAATATGGAAATAAATGCCAACATTGAATTGTAATAAATGTAATTAAATGTTACATTTGTGTGAAATGTAAAGACAATGGTTAGGAGTTGTTAAAAGGGGTATATTAAAGTAATGAATGAGAAAAACGAATCAATTAATATATGTATTTATTTCTTTAGTATATTGCATAAGATTTGGAAGTCAATTGCAATTAAAGGAAATTAGGTAGTACGATATTTGGAAATAAAATTAAGGGTACAACTATTATAAATTACCTATTAATTGGTCAATGAATTAATTTGAAATAAAGTTCTAATTATGTTAATTAATTAATACGTAAAGTATGTAAAGAAATTAATAGAATGGAAATTTTTATGTTGAAAATTTTATATAACGTAAAGTATTTAAAAACCTTAATTAATGGGTTCAATGGATAGAAGTACACATTTAAAAACGTAATATTCATTCAAATTAAAATGTAAATAGGCGTATATTGGTGTAATAAAATAAAATTAGCATTGAATATGGAATACCTATTACCTGGAATAAAATTGTAAAGTTGTAATTGGTTTGAAATCTGTAAAATGGGAATAAATTCAAAGCTACAATTAATTGATGGAATAACAAGGGATAAACTGTAATTTGATAATTTAATGTGAATTATACCCATAAAATGTCAATTTATTGAATTGCAAGATTTTAAATAAATAACGGTTTTATTGAGATTTCTATTAATAATTAATGAAGTTTAATGTGAAATCAATTGTCATTAATTGCCCTAATTTGTGCAGTTAGGGTAGATTGATTTGTCGCTAAAGATGGTTAATTCTATAAGATGTAATAAATGTTAGTTTTATTTATAATATGAGGACTGGTTGATTTAAGGAGTGAAAACCAAGATTTATTAATTTATTTATAATTTGAAATCTAATAAGTGGATTTACTGCAATTAAGTGGAATATAATATTAAAATATTACATAAATGAGGATTTAGATAAAAATTGAGAATGTTAATATAATGGATTTTGATTCCAATATTTATTTCATCTGTTTGTAATAATGAATTTGAATAATATGAATGAAAATTTGGTTTTTGAAATTTTAATTTATAATTTCTAAATTTAATGAAATTGGAATTTAACGCTAAAATTAATGATTGAATCAACATTTAATTGACATTAACAAATTTGTTTAAATTATTGAAAATGTTTGAGAATTTATAAAGTGACAAAGATTCCAAATTTAGGAATTTAAACGAGAAATTTGATTTAATTAATTTCTTATATATTTATTTAATTAATGGAAAAATAGCCATTTTGGCCACTGACTCGGATTTCGATGAAACAAGTTTCATTGGATCCATATCGGTGAATTATTGTAGGACTTCAAGTTTCGTAGCGATCGGGCTCGTCGTTTGATCGTACGAACTCGAGACGCCTTAAAATCAATGAAATTGAAATCAATTTGAAATCGATTTGAAAATATTGTTTTCAGCATAACTTCTTCATACGATGCAATTTGAACCTAAAACCTTTTCCATTGACTTTAAAATATTTTAAAACACCCATTTTGATATATGGGTTTACCCAATTTCGTTCCGGAGTCAGAACGAGCTTTTTAGGCCAAGTTGTTGTTAGCGCGTACATCTATCTTACCCGATCCATCCTATTTCAACTTTGCCTATAAATATCTTGCTATAAACCCTAGCCTTCCTAATTCTCATTTGTCTGTACATAAATTTATTCTATTACTCCTCCTCAATGGCAGACTAAAATTCCAGATCCAAATCCATTTCAAAATCAAAGTCAAAAATTCAAAGTCCTAAGAAAAATTCCGAAAAAATATATATTGAAGCTCTCAATAAGCGTAATCTTCTGATACTGTTCGTTTTTCGAATCGATTCGCCGTTTATCCTGAAATCGCAAATCATTCTCAGCCATTCGTATTGAATTTTGGGGGATACAAAGGTGGATCTACCTCCGATCGGCGATCGGGTGGTACCATTGCGTAGATGGTGTCGAGCAGGTCTTAGGGGTGCCATTCATTCGTCACCATGGTCGATGGGTTCGCCAAAAATTACATCCAAAGGGGCGGCGATCGCACGGTGCAAGGAGGCGCCGGAGGTCGTGGCATCTGAGTCATAGGGGCGGCTCGGCGTAGGGAACACGGAGGTGAGACCTGATCGAAGCGATGATCCACGGAGTGGCCGTGAAAATCTCAAATAGTAGCGATGCGTGGTGGCGTGGTTTCGGTCAGTAGAAAATGCTAGGGTTTTGCCTGAGAACGCGTTCAGTAGGGGTGATGACGTGGTAAGGGATTTGGTATTTTTCTTTATTTTTTTATTTTAAATTAAATTTTGTTTTGTAACGAACTAACGTGAATAACTCTCACATACGTTATCTGATTCACGTGCGGTTTTCTCCGCTAGGTTCGTATTGGAATTCTGGACACTTTGATACTGGTTTGGACAAATTTGGAGACTGTTCAATTTTTGAGTTTAAATTCAATTTAAATTCATAAGGAACCCACTCACAACTTCTAAGATTTCTTATGTTTGTTAAATTGATTTATGATGTGCTTAGAAATTTAATCATAGCTGTTTGGCATATATTTCATCATTTTCTTGGTTAATTTGGCAATTCATTTAATTTATTTGTTATTTAATTTAATATTTCATATTACTGCCGGTTAAATTTATTTATTTTTGAATATAAAACTGCCAGTTAAATTGTTATCTATTTATCTATTGCATTTAAAACTGCCAGTAAACAGTTATAATTTATTTTTGAATATAAACTGATAGTTGATACCTGTTATTATCACCTGTTATATATTGATGTATTGTTTAAATTTGGATGATGCTTGTGATAAATGGTTGATGGTTGATATTGGATGAATGAATGCTGTATTTTATATTGTTATAAACTACAAGTTATTATGCATTTTATTGCATTCGGGATTGCGGTTTGAAATGATATATAACTGTAATTTTATTTTTAAATTGCGGACTGAAATGATAAATATCTGCATCACTTGACCATAGGATAGAAAATTATATACAGGCACCGCGGTCTATATATAAAAATATTTTGAAGTGATTTTTCTATGGTTTTGGAAAGGAAATACGGTTTATTAAATATTAATTTTTGGTGTTATGTAAGTACTATTATATATATAAGTTGAATTCTTGAATTTAATATGTATAAAATTGATTAATAAAAATGAGTTTAAAATGGAGTTTGCTTGTATTGTATTATATGGTTTAGTATCTATTTAAGATATTGTATATATATAGAGTTTTAAATGACTTAAATGAAGTTAAGTTGAAAGATAAATATGGAATTGATTTAAATTGAATTATTTAAGAATTGTACTTGAATAACTTTGATTTAAAGTTAAATAAAGGCGATGATTTTAGTGGGTATGATTCTTATAACTTGATTTAGTTTAAAAGAATTTAAATGAATGTAAAGTTGAAATAACTGAATTTATCAGGTTAAACAAAATTGAAAAAAAAAATTATCCAGTTGTTTGAAGTTAAAAGTTTACTTAAATTTTATTGGATTTATTAAGTAAACATTTTTCAAATCTAAATAATGGTAATTGAATTTAATATTTATGAAATTGTCAAAGAATTCGTTCTTGAAATAATGGAATATCTAGACCTTTGAAATATATGGAAATTCAAAATGGTTTATTTGGAGGTTCAAATTGATATTGGGATTTTATTGTGAAATTTAAAGAAGCTATTTTATTTTATAAAGTAATATAGCATTTAAACCATTAAGTATTAAAAGTTATGTTTCAAAGCTATGGTTTCAAGGTATATAGATTTGAAAAGGCTATGATTTTTGGAAAAGATATATTTGATATCATATGGATTTGGGTCTTTAAAATATAAATGATATCGTATTTATATAGTTTTGAAATGAATATTTTATTCTGGTTTTTAAAGGTATAAATTATTTTGAAATAACCGCAGTGTTATAATAACGATTGGTTGTTGAAGAGACCGGGATCGAGAGTTGTTATACTCTCTGCCAACCCCGAAAACCACACTTAACAACCGTGTACGCAGTAGAGATTCGAGAATGAAGTAGGATGGCGGCGGCGTTTCCTTTGAGGTAAATACGTGGACCCAACTCCCGTGAGTTGGCATAAGGTGGCTAAAACATGAGCGATTGACGTGCCAAGGGGGTTAGCGCCCTTTATCGGATACTCCTCTTCGATACTATACTCTGACTTTGGATTGATTCGGTGGCCACTTTTGATTTTTGATTTTAGAGGGGAGTTTGTACGAGGTGGGCGGTAGCTATGGCTACGCGTTACCACCAGCCCGGAAGCGTAATTGGTATATCTACCCCGGCATTGCCTAGTTGTGCCGTGTCACCTACCCTGTCGCGCCTTGTACGAGTTTGGTTTTCTCTCGTAGCCCGTGGAATATTTAGGGTAGTCTCCCGATCTGGAGATGCGTTGATATTGGATGGACTACTGGGACTATTACGTATTAAGGGCTATATGGGTAACCCCTTAATGCTAAGAAAAAAGTAAGTTTATTTTACAATTAGACACTATTATAATAGCGAAATATACTATATAGTAAATAATTTAACGGATCCTTAAGAGATGTGAATCCCAAGCATCTTTCGAGTTACTACACTCATGTTTATTTCTATTGGTTTAACTTACATAAGATCTTTTAGTTCTGACTCGAGTGTTTTGTCTTTTCAATTCGCTCGGGTCAGTCCGAGCGTTTCAGGATCGAAGACTTTAGCTCTGGAGGACAAAGACGGAGATTTCTATTGTTATTATTCATTATATTCCACTACACTAATATTGTTTCGCTGCATTGTTATATGGTATGTGTAACTCTGATGTATGTTGTATAAGTATAATCAAATATTTTAAAACAGCTTTATAAACTGTATATTTGATTATTATATTTTATCCTTCCGCTGTGAGATTTTATTTTGTATTATTTCTTTCTCGTTTTCTTATTTACCCCATAACAATCCGCCTTTCTGAACGGTTTGAATTGGCACGTGTGTCGATTTAAAGTGCGCGAAAAGGCGGGATGTTACAATGTGGTATCAGAGCTTTGGTTTAGCGATAAACCTTAGCTTTGTGGGGTTTGACTCTTTACTAATAAGGCAGTAATACCCTATGGGAGTCGCTGAGCGTATATATGAGAGATCGTATTTGTTAGTGTTATAAAAAAGGTTTTAATATTGTGTTAATCTGTTCCGTTTTGTATTTATAAATTCTGGTTGGTGCATGGGATGCTGTGACATAAATAGGAATTTCTAAACACTTAATAGGACACACCGACATAATATTTGTTTTTAATATAGGTGAATGAAATAAATTTGCCTATTATATTTTCTATATATAAAGTAAATTTTTATAAAAAGATTATATTTGGTTGTAATATATTTGGTTGTTAGGTAATGAAGTTTATAAATAACAGTGAAAATAAGATTGAAAATAAAATAAATGAAATTGGAAATTTAGAACTTAAGTTCCGGGTTTGAAATTTCTTTCAAATGATTTTGGAATATAGTAATAATATTTTAGAAGTATTTTCTGATATAAATATTTCAATATAATTTGAAAGAAATGTTTTAAAAGAAATTTGGAAAAAATAAGTTTTGTACTCCCCTCTCTGTCGCTGGAAAATAATTTCGGTGATGAGTGCACGCATCATCGACATTCATTTTCGAGTTTCGAAGTGGGAAGACCACTGTAGTAATTTACTGCAGATTTGTTTTGATAACCAAATATAAAATTTTAATTATTTTAAATATAATTAGAAATATAAGTTATAACGATAAACCTTTATCCATTATTTAAAATAATTTGAAATTTAAACCCGGTATTTAATTCTAAGGTTTCCATTAATTAATAGTTTCAATTGTTGTAGTAAATTGGAATGTAGGTAATTAATAATTAAAACCTCTAAAGGAATAAGAGATTTAAATGCTTAGTTATAAACGAAATTAAAGAAATCTGAAATGGGTAACCTATAATACAAAGGATATAATTATTGAACATTGAATAAATTTTGAAGGAAATAAGATAAACTTGTATGATTTTCAATTACATTCTTAAAGGCATATATATAACTTACCATATAATAAAAGTTACAATGTTAATAAGAAAATGTAATGGGATATCTTACAAGTAAAGCTTAAGGTAATGAAAGTATTCAATGAATTTGCTGTATAAATGAGAATTTAATATTATAAATTTAAGTTATAATTGAAATTTTACTATAAGTAAATATAATTAAGGGTAAGTATTACAAATAGATGATTATAAACTTAAGTAAATAAAATGGAAATGCTAAGAAATTGAATGGGACATGAATACTATGGATAAATGAATGGAAATAAATGAGGGCGTGCAAATAAATAAATGAATAATTATAATGAAATAAAAGGAACTGGCATGATATGAGTTAATGGAAATGAATAATTGCAAGCAATAAGCGGAAATAAATGAAACATACATTGAATGAGTAAATGAAATCAAAAGTTTGATAGAAATAAATGTAAATTAAAAAGATAAATCATTTTATAAATAAAAAGGAAATCAAACAACAAATGTATGAAATGAAATTAATATGAATGAAATGGAAATATTGTTTAAATGGTTGTTTGTTTTGGTTTATGATTGTTTGGGTAAGGAAACTTTAAAATTGTTTGAAAGTATGAATAATCTATTTAGTTTCACTAAGACTGTTGAGTGAAGGGTACACTTAGTAGTTTAATCTTCATTTTGTACAATATAAAGCTTTGAACGCGAACAACTATTTGTGTTGATATGAATGAATGATTGAATTGTGTTGATTCTGTATGAAGGTTGCATGCTGTTTGTTGCGATTGGTTGTTGAATTGATTAATTGTTTGTGGTTGAACAACTTAAATATTTCATTCTATATAATTGCTAACTCTTATCAGATTATGTAAGTGAAATACAGGTTATGAAAGCAATTGCTACTGCTTTTGGTTTCATAATTAAGCGTTATTTGCCCGACAAATAGGTACGGTTTCGGATTTCGGTTTATAGCGTTATTATATTATTTTTCCCATGTTGGGATATATTTTATTTTGGAAAAATATGTTATATATTTTTATATTTGATATTATATTTTCTCCCGAGCCTCTCCGTACAAATGAGACTCTGCCAAAATTTTCCATAAATTTTTGGACTTAGAAAATATTTTGAAAATGTTTTCAAAACTTTATTAATTTGAGTATAAAAGGCTTTAAGGGTTATAAATTTAATATTTTAAATAAGATATATTGATTTCTTAATTCTTCTTTTCGATTCTTTTTCCATTTCGGGGACGAAAAGTTTTGAGTGGGGGAGAGTGTAACGACCCGTAAATTTTGATTAATAAATTTTTAGTTTAATTTAAATTTTGCAATTTAATTTAGGAAGAAATAAGAATCTTAGAAGTTATAATGAAGCAAATGTTAGAAATTAAAATATAGCAATTGAAATTAAGATTTACAAATTCAAAATGCAAGTGCAATCAATTGAAATCATGAAATTTGTCATACTTGGTTATAAGTTTAATAAAAGAAACAAACGGGAATATTGAATTAACTAATGAAATGTTATAATTAGAAGTATAATTGAAATGCTACTAAATTAATATAATAAGAAGGTAAGTAATATAAATAAATGATTGTAAACTTTAGTAAATGAATTAATGAGCAAAGGAATTGAATTAAACATGAATAGCATGAATAACATGAA
Organism: Allium cepa; assembly: GCA_030765085.1. Classification (NCBI taxonomy): domain Eukaryota; kingdom Viridiplantae; phylum Streptophyta; class Magnoliopsida; order Asparagales; family Amaryllidaceae; genus Allium; species Allium cepa. The sequence goes on along the minus strand of CM060939.1, from coordinate 724,806,115 downwards.
TATTAATAAATGAAATTATGTAATAATTGATAAATGATGGCATTCATGAATGAAATAAGATTTGTAAGTAATAAAGAATAATTAAAATAAACATTAAACCAATGAATAAAAGAAAAAGGTTGTAAGACGTAAAATGTAAAGAAAAAGGATAGAATATAAGTGAATGCAATCAGTAATATGGAAATAAACGCCAACATTGTATTGTAATAAATGTAATTAAATGTTACATTTGTGTGAAATGTAAAGACAATGGTTAGGAGTTGTTAAAAGGGGTATATTAAAGTAATGAATGAGAAAAACGAATCAATTAATATATGTATTTATTGCTTTAGTATATTGCATAAGATTTGGAAGTCAATTGCAATTAAAGGAAATTAGGTAGTACGATATTTGGAAATAGAGTTAAGGGTACAACTATTATAAATTACCTGATTAATTGGTCAATGAATTTATTTGCAATAAAGTTCTAATTATGTTAATTAATTAATACGTAAAGTATGTAAAGAAATTAATAGAATGGAAATTTTTATGTTGAAAATTTTATAGAATGTAAAGTATTTAAAAACCTTAATTAATGGGTTCAATGGATAGAAGTACACATTTAAAAACATAATATTCATTCAAACTAAAATGTAAATAGGCGTATATTGATGTAATAAAATAAAATTAGCATTGAATATGGAATACCTATTACCTGGAATAAAATTGTAAAGTTGTAATTGGTTTGAAATCTGTAAAATGGGAATAAATTCAAAGTTACAATTAATTGATGGAATAACAAGGGATAAACTGTAATTTGATAACTCAATGTGAATTATACCCATAAAATGTCAATTTATTGAATTGCAAGATTTTAAATAAATAACGGTTTTATTGAGATTTCTATTGATAATTAATGAAGTTTAATGTGAAATCAATTGCCATTAATTGCCCTAATTTGTGCAGTTAGGGTAGATTGATTTGTCGTTAAAGATGGTTAATTCTATAAGATGTAATAAATGTTAGTTTTATTTATAATATGAGGACTGGTTGATTTAAGGAGTGAAAACCAAGATTTATTAATTTATTTATAATTTGAAATCTAATAAGTGGATTTATTGCAATTAAGTGGAATATAATATTAAAACATTACATAAATGAGGACTTAGATGGAAATTGAGAATGTTAATATAATGGATTTTGATTCCAATATTTATTTCATCTGTTTGTAATAATGAATTTGAATAATATGAATGAAAATTTGATTTTTGAAATTTTAATTTATAATTTCTAAATTTAACGAAATTCGAATTTAACGCTAAAATTAATGATTGAATCAACATTTAATTGACATTAAGAAATTTGTTTAAATCGTTGAAAATGTTTGAGAATTTATAAAGTGACAAAGATTTCAAATTTCATAATTTAAACGAGAAATTTGATTTAATTAATTTCTTATTTATTTATTTAATTAATGGAAAAATAGTCATTTTGGCCACTGACTTGGATTTCGACGAAACCAATTTCATCGGACCCGTATCGGTGAATTATTGTAGGACTTCAAGTTTCGTACGGACTCGAAACGCCTTAAAATCAATGAAATTGAAATCGATTTTAAATCGATTTGAAAATATTATTTTCATCATAACTTCTTCATACGATGCAATTTGAACCTGAAAACTTTTCCATTGAGTTTAAAATATTTTAAAACACCTATTTTGATATAAAGGTTTACCCAATTTCGTTCCGGGGTCAGAACGGGCATTTTGGGCCAAGTTGTCATTAGCGCATACATCTATCTTACCCGATCTGTCCTATTTCAACTTTGCCTATAAATATCTTGCTATAAACCCTAGCCTTCCTAATTATCATTTGTCCGTACGTAAATTTATTCTATTACTCCTCCTCAATGGCAGACAAAAATTCTAGATCCAAATCCATTTCAAAATCAAAGTCAAAAATTCAAAATCCTCAGAAAAATTCCGAAAAAATATATATTGAAGCTCTCAATAAGCGTAATCTTTTGGTACTGTTCGTTTGTCGAATCAATTCACCGTTTACCTGAAATCGCAAATCATTCTCAGCCATTCGTATTGAATTTTGGGCGATCCAACGGTGGATCTACCTCCGATCGGCGATCGGGTGGTACCGTTGCGTAGATGGTGTCGAGCAGGTCTTAGGGGTGATGTTCGTTCATCACCATGGTCGATGGGTTCGCCAGAAATTACCTCCAAAGGGGCGGCGGTCGCACGGCGCGAGGAGGCGTCGGAGGTCGTGGCATCTGAGGCATAGGGGCGGCTCGGCGAGGGGAACACGGAGGTGAGACCTGATCGAAGCGATGATCCACGGAGCGGCCGTGAAAATTTCAAATAGTAGTGATGCGTGGTGGCGTGGTTTCGGTCAGTAGCAAATGCTAGGGTTTTGCCTGAGAACGCGTTCGGTAGGGATGATGACATGGTAAGGGATTTGGTATTTTTCTTTATTTTTTTTTTGTTTTAAATTAAATTTTGTTTTCTAACGAACTAACGTGAATAACTCTCACATACGTTATCCCACTCACGTGCGGTTTTCTCCCCTAGGTTCGTATTGGAATTCTGGACACTTTGATGCTGGTTTGGATAAATTTGGAGACCATTCAATTTTTGGGTTTAAATTGAATTTAAGTTCAAAAAGGTGAGTTTTTTAACCCACTCACAACTTTTAAGATTTCTTATGTTTGTTAAATTGATTTATAATGTGGTTAGAAATTTAATTACAGCTGTTTGGCATATATTTCATTATTATCTCAGTTAATTTGGCAATACATTTAATTTATTTGTTATTTAATTTAATATTGCATATTACTGCCAGTTAAATTTATTTATTTTTGAATATAAAACTGGCAGTTAAATTGTTATCTATTTATCTATTGCATTTAAAACTGCCAGTAAACAGTTATAATTTATTTTTGAATATAAACTGATAGTTGATACCTGTTATTATCACCTGTTATATATTATTGTATTGTTTGAATTTGGATGATGCTTGTGATAAATGGTTGATGGTTGATATTGGATGAATGAATGTTGTATTTTATATTGTTATAAACTGCAAGTTATTATGCATTTTATTGCATTCGGGATTGCGGTTTGAAATGATATATAACCGTAATTTTATTTTCAAATTGCGGATTGAAATGATAAATATCCGTATCACCTGACCATAGGATAGAAAATTATATACAGGCACCGCGATCTATATATAAAAATATTTTGAAGTGATTTTTCTATGGTTTTGGAAACGAAATAGTTTAATAAATATTAATTTTTGGTGTTATGTAAGTACTATTATATATATAATTTGAATTCTTGAATTTAATATGTATAAAATTGATTAATACAAATGAGTTTAAAATGGAGTTTGCTTGTATATTATATGGTTTAGTATCTATTTAAGATATTGTATATATATAGAGTTTTAAATGACTTAAATGAAGTTAAGTTGAAAGATAAATATGGAATTGGTTTAAATTGAATTATTTAAGAATTGTACTTGAATAACTTTGATTTGAAGTTTAAATAAAGGCGATGATTTTAGAGGGTATGATTCTTATAACTTGATTTAGTTTAAAAGAATTTAAATGAATGTAAACGTGAAATAACTGAATTTATCAAGTTAAATAAAATTGAAAAAAATTTATCCAGTTGGTTGAAGTTAAAAGTTAACTTAAATTTTATTGGATTTATTAAGTAAACATTTTTCAAATCTAAATAATGGTAACTGAATTTGATATTTATGAAATTGTCAAAGAATTCGTTCTTGAAATGATGAAATATCTAGACCTTTGAAATATATGGGAATTAAAAATGGTTTATTTGGAGGTTCAAATTGATATTGGGATTTTATTGTGAAATTTAAAGAAGATATTTTATTTTATAAAGTAATATAGCATTTAAACCATTAAGTATTAATAGTTATGTTTCAAAGCTACGGTTTCAAGGTACAAAGATTTGAAAAGGCTATGATTTTTGAAAAAGATATATTTGATATCATATGGATTTGGGTCTTTAAAATATAAATTATATCGTATTTATATAGTTTTGAAGTGAATATTTTATTCTGGTTTTTAAAGGTATAAATTATTTTGAAATAACCACGGTGTTATAATAACGATTGGTTGTCGAAGAGACCGGGATTGGGAGTTGTCATACTCTCTGCCAACCCCGAAAACCACTTTAACAACCATGTACGCGGTGGAGATTCCAGAATGAAGTAGGATGGTGGTGGCGTTTCCTTTGGGGTAAATACGTGGACTCAACTCCCGTGAGTTGGCATATGGTGGCTAAAACAGGAGCGATTGACGGGCCAAGAGGGTTAGCGCCCTTTATTGGATACTCCTCTTCGACTATACTATGACTTTGGATTGATTCGGTGGCCACTTTTGATTTTAGGGGGGAGTTTGTCCGAGGTGGGTGGTAGCTGCGGCTACGCGTTACCACCAGCCCGGAAGTGTAATTGGTGTATCTACCATGACATTGCCTAGTTTTGCCGTGTCACCTACCCTATCGCGCCTTGTACGAGTTTGGTTTTCTCCCGTAGCCCGTGGAATATTTAGGGTAGTCTTCCGATCTGGAGATGCGCTGATATTGGATGGACTACTGGGACTATTACGTGTTAAGGGCTATATGGGTAACCCCTTAATGCTAAGAAAAAAATAAGTTTATTTTACAATTAGACACTATTATAATAGCGAAATATACTACATAGTAAATAGTTTAATGGATCCTTAAGAGATGTGAATCCCGAGCATCTTTTGAGTTACTACACTCATGTTTATTTCTATTGATTTAACTTACATAAGATCTTTTAGTTCCGACTCGAGTGTTTTGTCTTTTCAATTCGCTCGGGTCAGTCCGAGCTTTTCAGGATCGAAGACTTTAGCCCTGGTGGACGAAGACGTAGATTTCTATTGTTATTATTTATTATATTCCACTACACTCATATTGTTCCGCTGCATTGTCATATGGTATGTGTAACTCTGATGTATGTTGTATAAGTACAGTCGAATATTTTAAAACATCTTTATAAACTGTATATTTGATTATTATATTTTATCCTTCCACTGTGAGATTCTGTTTTGTTTTATTTCTTTCTCGTTTTCTTATTTACCCCATAACAATCCGCCCTTCCGAACGGTTTGAATTGGCACTTGTATCGATTTAAAGCGTGCGAAAAGGCGGGATGTTACAACCGCGGTACACCTCTAGAAAAGTGTACCGAGGGACTCAGATGGACCCCTTGTTAATCAGGACTAGCATACCTCTTATTGGATAGTATCGAATATTTCATCATCCTATTTGCTTTGCAACCTTTCCACGAGACCTTTCATGCACAACCAAATCCATAATGTATATATCTAGAAGGATGCTGACAATACTCTAATGGTGCGATCTACATAGCCCTGAAGCATATCTCATGTTTGAGTCATTTTCGGTTGTTGAGACTAGAGGCTACGTTTTACCTTTTCATATAGCAATCCCAGTTGGAATGCTAACACTGCCCTCCAAACAACAATGCAACACCAACATTCGTCCATATAATTGTTTATGATATGAACAAACTGAAGACACTACTTCTACTACATGCCTAGTAGCAAGCAGTCCTTGCACTTCAAAGAGCTGCATCTTCAATTCCATCATCTTCAACCTGTCTTCATTTTCGAACGCTTGAATCGGTTTGAAATGATTTTTGGATAATTCATACTTATTTGATCTCGGTCTCTTCGAACGAACATTTGATAGTTTTTGATAAACTGAACTCCGGTTCTTTCAGAAATAATCGGACAATACATAAGGGCGGGGACCACTCCCTAACCGTTTAAGTGGATAGATCTCCTTGTCATTTGTTTGAGAAAAACATAGTGAGTTTATACATACAGCAGTTTCAACAAAGATAACTATACCATATAACTTTCATATTTCTCCTAGATATTTCTAGAGTTAAAATGGATCCAAATTTGCTAGTCGGTTATTTATTATCAAATACACTAACAACCGAACATAGATTTAATTTTATGTGGAATCCACTAAGTCTCTTTAATTAATCATAAAATTAGTTATTTCAATTATTTATCAAATTTTTATATACTTATCCCACCAGTATAAGTATATTCTCAAACCATTTTACTTTCTATACTTGGAAGCCTTTTCCATATATTTATACAATGGTATAAGGATATTTATAAAATACTTACGAAAGATTTCTTATTTCAAAATCATATTAAATGGATCAAAAATAATACCATTCAAAAACATTATTTACAATAAACCCAAAACCACTAATCCTTCGGTTTAAGTATGGAAAAAGACTTCATACCATCATAATTAAAAAAGATTATTTTTAATTCCACAAACTTGATTTTCTTAAGTGATTGAATTCATATAAAATCGAAGTTTATAAACCCAAAATCTTTTTTTCCAAAATTCCAACATTTGTTTCCAATTTAAAATTTTACATTCTTTTATTTAAAAATAATTCTCTTTATAAAATAATTTATTACTTTAAACACTTTATTTAATAAATGTATTACCTTTAAAACATCCCTAACAATTTATTAAGTTTAAAACATCATTAATAAATAAATAATTAACTTTAAAACACCATAATGAAAAAATTTAATAAACTTAATCACTATTAAATAAATGACTAATTAACTTAAAACATTATAAATATGTAATTAATAAATTTCAAAAACATCATTATTAAATAATTAACTAACTTAAACCTTATTAATAAAAATAATATCATTAATAAAATGATTAATTAATTTAAAACACTATTAATAAATAAATAATTAACCTTAAATCATTAATATTAAATAAATATTTAATTTTAAAATATTATTACATAGATAACAATAACTTTAAAATGTCATTATTAAAGTAAGTAGTTAACTTAAACTTTTAAATATCGAAAACATTTACTTCAAAATATTATAATTATTAAAGTAAATTTAAAACAATTTCTTTCGAAACTCGAAAAGAGGCTTAGGGACCTCAATGACACTTAAACAAGCTACCACTTATTTTCAGTTCAACCATCTAGATCATATCACTGATATTTACATAAGCAACACATATGTAAATAAAAGTCATAATTAACAAATAACAGATAACACATCATCTAACCAAGTCAACTGACATTTTAATAAATGTCTAAATTACTAAAATAGCGGAATAATGATTTAATTTGCTAAATAGATGTCCAATATAATCAATTAAATTTATATATAGCAGAATAGTGTTTTATTTTGCTAACACAATGTAAATGATGAAATAAAATTACCAAATAATGTAATTATTTTCTATAACTATTTAATCATTAATATTTTATACTTCAGCAATTCTGACAAATACTTATACAAATGTGTTTTACTAGTTAGTACGAACCTAACATCGAAATCGACGGGTCAAACGGACTTGTATAGATGTGCAGTGATTTTACAAAAGTTTAAACTATTATTGATTAGCTAATTAACTAAAGGAGTTTAAAAATCTCAAGGCCCAAGTCCCAATACCCAAACCCAAGCAAACCTTTCTCTTCAAAACACCATAACAAAATCAAAATTTTCCAACTCAAAATTTTAAATTGCCTAAAATCCAGAATGAAAAACCGAAGCATACACGTGCACGCGTGCACATGCACCACTGCCATCGACCTCCAACCTTCGATCCACAACCACCCACAAGTTTGCCTTATCGAACACATCGCACTACACCCCCCGGCCTCGCTCCTAGCCATCCGCATCGAAATTCGACCCTCTCCCCATAAAAATAAAAAACATGTCTGGAACCAAAAGACGCACGAACCCACTCCTTCCTCCTCCCCTACACCACCGCTCGATCACCTTTAGACCTCGCGGACACTACTGTCGCGACTGCCAAAGCCTGACACACCCCCATACTGCGCCACGTCAAGCTCAATGACGTCCATCGCCATTACCACCATCAAACTCGAGCACCATAACAGACAGCACCTAAAACCCTCAATTGAGCTCAATCGAGCATCTCAGACCACCAGAGACTACTTAACTTCAAATGCTTCAGTCGTCCCCCAAGCTTGCTCCAAACACCACCGCCAACCTTCTCGATTTCCACCTCGTTAGAAATCTAATTTTGAACCAAAACAATTCATCTCATCACCACGACGCGATCTCATGCCCTAAAATCACAAGGCCAGCCTTAAAAATCATGATTCGTATATACGAACATAACTGCAACCTCCATTCGTCAATCTAATCTCGAAAAAATCGATAATGTTTGACCATTTATTGATTTAAACCCATATCTTCTACCCCTACTTGATGAATCCACTCCCGACTATGTTTGAAATACCTAGAGTCTAAAGCTAACAACCTCACAGTTGGGAACTTTGGCTAATTTTAGGCGCAGGGTGTGACAGTGATTTTTTTGAATGAGGAAGTGTATGTGCTTAATTTGAAAAGCAGAGAACAGGAAAGTGAAAAGGAGAGAAAATTGATTGTTCTTGTGTTTATCTCCGGACATGTTCATTTACAGTAAGCATGCCTATTCAGTTTCAAAGTAAATATCAACAAGATGTGATTTAAATCTATTACAAAACATGGCCTCATTTTTAAATCAAGCCACTAACAAAATATTCAACATTTATTACTACCTTAAATACTAAACAAAGATTAATAATATCACCTTTCCCAATTTGCTGAAATGCTTGAAGCTTTAACCTTGATTGAAGTAAGGATTTTTATGTGAAAAAGATGAGATTCTTCCAAAACAAACAAAAGTAGAGAAGAGGAAAAAAAATTGAAGCTAATATGTATGAAGATAAAAAATGAAAATGGAAAGAATGTATATATAAAAAGGCTAAATAAATAAAAATAAAAATAAAATAAAATAGAGACGGTTAAGGATCAAAATGTCCCTAAATCAAGTTTTCAACTCACGCATTGTTTCTTAAACCATCAAAGTGTCCAATTCTAGAAAACATGTTGGATATTAGAGTGGCTCTGGTACTTTTTGTTCACTTGTTTACTTAAGGCTTTATGAAATGTAAACTCAATTTCAAATCCATGCTTTCATTATTTAAATTTAAATATATTTAATTCTCATTATTTTAATCATCCTTGTCTTACAAATAAAAAGATTTTTTTCCAACTTTAAAATCGTTAAAATGTTGTTTTAGAGAATATGCAAGTGTATTAGGACTTTCTACAACTTGTCGTTTGATAAAATGTTAAAAATTCAAAAAGCGTCTTTTGGTCATATTTTCAGTTTTCTATCAAATGTATATTTTTATAAAAAAATTCAAAAATGAATTTTCCACCATTAATTATAAATTAAAAGAGGGTATTAAATAATTAAAGTGGAAAATAGGCACAAGGACAAACATTGAACAAAATTTAGGCTAAAGGAAAACAAGTTTCATTTTTGGGCTAAAGGACAAAATTTGATAAAAATTAGGCTGAAGGACAATGCTAATTATGCTAGCATTTTGTACAGTGTAAAACTGAATATAATGCTAGTTATGACTGTCATTTTGTATAATGTAAAATCTGAATATAATGCTAGTAATAATTAGCAATGTCCTTCAACTTAATTTTTTTCAAAGTTTGTTCTTCAGCCCAAAAATGAAACTTTGCGTGCTTCAGTCTTATTTTTTTCAAAGTTCGTCCTTTTTCCTAATTCCCTCCTATTTAAAACCATTAATTGATTATTTAAAACAAAATTAAATATTCACATACCAAAGTGATAAATTCCAGCTTATTACATTTAATGCTTAATAGTTACTGTTTGATAAAAACTAGCTTCTGCGGCATGATTTCTCCAAAAATTGTAGGGTGAAAATGCTGGATGATAATGGGGTTAAATAAAATTAGTAATAATGGACTTTTACTGATAAAAAATAAAATTAAATAAACATTAATTTTGAGCATCTGGAGTTAATACAATATAAATTAAAAAGAACATGATACAAAGGGTGGAGTCTGTAGTGAATTATCATTTGTATTTAATACAAATTGATGCTTTTCAGTATAAAATGCTGAGTAAAAAATAGGAAATCAGTTGATCATAAATACAAAAACTACTTAGTACTGAACTGCCATCTAAACCTAAGTTTTATTTATGAAATATGTCTCTAATTTGTTATGATTATCTACTAATTTATCCTTCGTTTTTGGATAACTATTTCTATAATTGGCAAAATTATTCAGAAGCATCTTCAAATCCGGTAACTACTCTAACTTGCGAAGCCTTTTACCGTTTATAATAATACTTGCATTATTGGACGTGGAGCTATACTGATGCAAGAGGGTAGAGTAGCTGCAGTTTTAAGTTGGCTACTATAGTATTTGCTCTAAGTTATGGAGGCATTATTTGCTAAGAAAAAGGTTTAAGTTACATACTGAACAAAATCCTCTTAAATATCTATTTTCTCAAAAGAATCTGAATCCAATATAGAAAAAGTGGAGGAGTTCTTGGCTTCATATGATTTTGATATTGCATTCCAGGTAAGATGGAATGTAGTAGACAATGCTTTGAGTAGGAAATATGTGACACTAGGTTTTATGTTAGAGGAGTGGATGTAATTAAAGTTTATTGTTCATTTTGATTTTGGATAAAGAGAATTGATTTGTAATGAAATGAATTTTGATTCAAACTGAAAATTAACAGTAAAATGTTACATACAATCTCATGATACACGGCAAACTATTTATATACAAATATAGCAAATGGGCTTGGCCCAGTATTATAGTAATCCACAGCAAATAGATGAACATGATATAGGCCGTTGGATATATGATGATCTGATGGTTGAGGAAGCAAGCGTAAGATGTGTATTACTTATTACTTCTAATTGCCGCCCTCAATTTGATCTAGGGTTTTCTTTATTCTCCTCCTCTTTTATCCCAGATCTGCTTTCAATATTTTCGATCATTAAATTAGCTTTGAATCTTTCAAAGTTATGCCTCGAAAGGGCTTTAGTCAAAATATCAGCGATCTGGTGACTTGCTGGAATATGATTAACAGTGAGTTCCTTCTTGACAACTTGTTCTCGAACGAAATATAGATCTATTTCTATGTGCTTCATTCTCGAATGAAGAACAGGATTTGAGGAGATAGAAATAGCTCCTGAATTGTCACACCAAATTACTGGTTGATTCAAGAAATTGACTTTGATTTCTTTGAGAAGAGATCTGAGCCAAATAATTTCAGCTGCTGTGCTGCCACACTTCGATATTCCGCTTCAGTGCTGGAGCGAGACACGGTGAGTTGCTTCTTTGAGCACCACGACACTGGGTTGCTTCCCAAATATATGCAGTAACCTGCCGTAGATCTTCTGTCGTCAAAATATGATGCCCAGTCCGCATCGGCGAACCCTTTGATAGATAAGTCTTTACATACAGTCAGCTTTAGACCTTGATTGATAGTTCCTTTTAAGTATCGTAAGATATGTTTGACTGCTTTCCAGTGAGGCTCTAGTGGTTTCTGCATAAATTGACAAACTTTATTCACAGCAAATGATAAATCAGGTCTAGTGATCGTGATATACTGCAAAGCTCCTACAGTACTTCTGTAAAGTTTTTCATTATCAAAGGCTTCCCCTTTGTCTTTAGATAAGCGTAAGTTGCTTGATATTGGGGTAGGCATGGGCTTTGCAGCACTCATTTTTGTTCTAGTTAGAACTTCATGTATATATTTTCTTTGACAGAGAACAAGTTCATGTTCATATTTCCTTATGACTTCAATACCTAGAAAATATTTTAAATTTCCTAAGTCTTTCAATGAAAATTTGTTGTTTAAGTAATCAGTGACATACCTGATTTCCTTCATGCAATTTCCTGTGATTATGATATCATCTACATAAACAAGTATGAACACAGTAATACTGTTGTAATTTTTGACATATAAAGAATTATCAGATTTAGTGGGATGATAGTTAAGATCAACAAGAGTAGATTTAAGTTTTTCATACCAGACACGTGGAGCTTGCTTAAGCCCATATATGGCTTTGTTGAGTTTACACACCCAATTTTTTCTATAATCTTGAATATATCCTAATGGCTGTTGCATAAAAACTTCTTCATGAAGTTCACCATTTAAAAATGCATTATTGACATCTAATTGTTTTATTTGCCACCTATTATGAAGAGCAATAGTGAGAATAACTCTTATAGTTGTGGGTTTTACAACTGGTGAAAAAGTTTCACTAAAATCTATCCCATATTGTTGAGAATAGCCCTTGGCTACACGCCTGGCTTTATATTTGTCAATTTGCCTTCAGAATTTTTTTTAATTCTATATGTGCATCTACAACCAATGATATTTTTATTCTTTGGTGTAGGAACAAGAGTCCATGTTCCATTTTTGATGAGAGCATTGTATTCATCGTCCATTGCAGCTTTCCATTTCTCATCCTATATGGCTTCATCAAAGCAAACAGGTTCAGATGAGTTGCTGAGGACATGATATGCTTTGGGTTTGAATATACCATGTTTTGGTCTAGTCATCATATGATGACCAGTTCCTTCCTCATTGGGATTACAGTGATGAGGAGTAGTGTTGCTTTGGTTTTCTTGAACAGAGATAGTCTTTGTGCTGGATTCATTGTTGTTGAGATCATCATTAGAGTCACTTGAATTTTGACCTGATTCTTCATTGGATATTGTGAGTTGAGATTTGAGTTGACTCTGATTTGTGGTTTCATCAATTTTATTGTGAGAAAGGATGGGTATTCCAGGTATGACCTTTTTTGCATTATAAACCTTTTCAGTTATTTTGTTTTCTGCATCAGCAAATGAAAATATAGTTTCATTAAATCCAATATGTCGAGATATCATAATTTTTCCATCACTAGTTAAACATTTGTATCATTTCTGATTAGAAGTATAGCCAATAAAGGTACAAGATGTTGATCTGTTGCTTAATTTATGAGAATTATATGGTCTCATATAGGGAAAACATAGACAACCATATGTTTTGAGACTATTGTAATCTGGAATAGTGTTAAATAATAATTCTAAAGGAGTTTTATTATGCAGTACCTTTGTTGGCATTCTGTTGATGAGATGCACTGCTGAATAGAAAGCATCAGGCCAGAACTTGAGTGGCATTGAAGCATGTGCCAAAAGAGTGATGCCAGTGTCAACAATATGCCTATGCTTTCTCTCAACTAACCCATTTTGTTCAGAGGTATAAGGGCAGGTAGTTCTATGTATTATTCCTTTTTCTAGAAAATAATTTTTTAATGGTTTAAATTCTGCCCCTCCATCAGTTTGAATTATTTTTAGTTGATGATTGAGTTGTCTTTCTACTTGAGTAATAAATTGAATAACTGCCTTATATGTTTCTGCTTTAGTTTTTAGGAAATATATCCATGTGTATCTTGAAAAAGAGTCAACAAAAGATATATAGTATTTGAATCCAAAATCAGAGTTTATTGGGGTTGGTCCCCATAAATCTGTAGCTACCATTTCTAATGGTTTAGTATATTTGGTTGATGACTCAAAAAAGGGTAATTTGTGATTTTTTCCTATTTGACATGCAGAACATATGTAGGGTAAAGATATATCAAAATCAACTGCATTATTCTGCAACACGAATTTTACAGTATTAATACTGGGATGACCCAGTTTACAATGCCAGAGATCAAAGATTTTGTTATTTCTGATGTTATTTTCAACATTGTTACACCATTTTCCAGAGTTAGGAACCCTATTATGCTCCCTCAGGTTGAATGAGTATAGCCCATTTTGCACATTACCCTGCAGTAAAATTTCTCTAGTTGATGCATCTCTAACTAAACAGGTTTTTGGAAAAAATTCAAAGTATACTTGATTGTCTTTGGCAAATTGAGAAACACTTATAAGATTTTTCTTTATTTGAGGAGCTCTAAGTAAATTATTTAAGTGTAATTCTCTTTTGCCAAGAATTTTAGCATTCCCAGTGTGTGTGATTTTTATGGATCTACCATTACCTAAAAGAATTGATTGCATACCTTTGTATTCTTTGTTGCCTAGATTCAGATTTTCCAAATTGTTAGTAATGTGATTTGTAGCTCCTGAGTCTGGGTACCATTCTTCATATGATGCATCCTCATTTTTTGAAGGTTGTGCAGTATTTCGGTTGCTGGTATCCACTTCAGTGTGTGCCATGTTAGCATTTGGATTAATTGGTCTTTGACTGTTATTGTTGCTGTTGTTGAGTGAATAATTTTGGTCGAATCTGAAATACCACTTTGATGCAGTATGCCCTATTCTTTCACAAATTTGACACTTCGGTCGATTGAAATTGTTCCATCTACCTCTACCTCTACCTCTGCTGCTTTGACTGCTTTTATTTCCTCCTCTAAACCCTCCAGTTTGATTTTTGATTGAGTTTTGAGTAGTGTCTTGACCTTTCTTTTTATTGACAGATGCATAATTGATAGAGTAGCCTTATTTTGTATTTTCTTTTGATCAATTCTTCCTTCATGTGCAAGAAGAGTTGCATGAACATATTGAATGTTTGGTAAATTCTTCTTAGCAGAGATAACAGCTACTATGGATTCATAATCTTCATCCAATCCACTCAAGATTGTGAGAATTTGCTCAGTTTCAGATACTTTATATCCTGTTGTGCTGAGGAGATCACAGAAATTTTTGGCTTTTGTTAAGTATTCCCTCATTGACATATCGTTCTTTCTTAAGTTATGTAGTTGCCTTTTGTAGTGTATAATTCTTGCAGAGGATTGGGAACTAAAGAATTGTTCAATGGATTCCCAGATTTCTTGTGAAGTTTTGCACCCAACAATATGAGATAAAATGCTGGTACTGATTGATGACATCAGCCATGTTGCAAGAAGATTATCTTGCCTCTGATAGAATGTGAATTCTTGATTGGGAATCACCTTGTTTTGATTGTCAGTTATCATTTTGGGAGGAATGGTCAGAGTACCATTAATATATTCTTCTAGTCCGTGACCTTTAATAGCAGTTCTGTTTGATATTTCCACATGATATAATTGCTTTCATCTAATTGAACTGCTGTCTGACCTTTTAATTTTATTATTCCAGAGAAAATGGCAGCGTTGTTGGCCCTGACTTCTGATGTAGCAACAGTTGCACTCTCTTCAGACATTATGAAATGATCAGATACTGGTGAGGCAGATTTTAATTTGCAACCAGATGCTGATCAAGAAAGTAAATCTTGAAAGAGGAAAAATTGATAAGAACAGATATGAAATTTGATTTAGGGTTAAGAGGGAATAGGAGAATCAAATGATGAGATGCTCTATGAAGGCTGAGAGCAACCGAAGATTTGACTGTTAGTCTTTCTTCTTGGATGGCTCGATGATGATCATGGAGCTGATTCTGATGATCAGTCGTTTGACATGAGCTCTGATACCATAAAGAGAATTGATTTGTAATGAAATGAATTTTGATTCAAACTGAAAATTAACAGTAAAATGTTACACACAATCTCATGATACACGGCAAACTATTTATATACAAATATAGCAAATGGGCTTGGCCCAGTATTATAGTAATTCACAGCAAATAGATGAACATGATATAGGCCGTTGGATATATGATGATCTGATGGTTGAGGAAGCAAGCGTAAGATGTGTGTTACTTATTACTTCTAATTTTGGATCATCATTAGAGTTAGTACCTAGTTTGCTGACAGCTTTGTAGAGTTTTAAATATCCCTTATCTCGCCCGAGACTCAACTGAGATCCAATTTTTACACTTGGACGAGACAAGATTTCAAACATGATTTTTAATTATTACACACCAATCTCACTTGAAATCTTAAATTTTCAACCCAAGATATAGACCGAGATATGAATCCAAAATTTTGTCCTAAATCCAAGACTTTGTCCAAAATATGATATTGAAAGCTTACAGCTTTAGATGTTTGGCTGCACTTATCGGTCGTATTGGTTCAAGGTAGAGAAGTGATGTGGCATTAGCATGTACTCTGTATTTTTTAACCCACAACACATCGGATGTAGAAAGATGTCAAGGGAAACAAAGATAACTAAAAAGTTCATAATAAAACAACTATCGCATGGTGGAATGGGTGAAACGAAGGAGTAAGAGGATCGAAAGCTAACTAGAAGAGAATCAAAAGAAGAAACAAAGTTTAGGGAAAGTATAGAATTTTATCTGGCATAAAATTGTTTGATGCATAATAACATAAACTATTCAATATCTTATAATAGAAACAGATCGATCATTGATACATACTAACCAATAAAATTAGTCTGCTAGTATTAAAATACTAAAAGAAAAACAGTCTGGTAGTACCCTTATCGAAACAATTCACTACTAACCGAGTGCAATCGGACTGATCGATTCAACCAGGAAAATGTCTAGTCTATAGGAAATACAGAACCGAATTGTCATATCTTCATATCTATGAATACCATATGGATGAGCGGTTTCAGGAGTTAAGCTCATGAGCTTTACTACTATCGAATAGAACTTCAAGAGTTGTAATTTTCATTTGTTTTGATCAATAGATAGTTGTATTTTATACTTCTTCATTGTGATCGTGATTTATGAGGAAATGAATGATAATTTATAGTGGACATAGGAAATCGTCGACTAAGCAACAATATATTTTATGTGTTCATTATTTTCTGTAATGTTTCATTTATAATACCTGTCTCTAATTTACTCCGTATAAAACACTATTTCATATATAATTAACAGTGGTTGAATAGACCCTGTATCTATGGTTCTATTTAATTTCTCAGAGGTATTTTCTCATTTTAGAACAAAAAGTTTTGGTAGTGCTTTCATTGTGTAACAACCCACACCTTAATAGACCCGAATTTTGACTAAATTAAAATCCAAGTCCATTAGGGTACATAGCATTGGTTTTGATAACCTATAATAAACTTAAGTATATCAGAGTGCGATCGATATAAACTTACAGCAGAATAGAAAAATATAATAGAACATAAATACCGACCGAGGCTACAACCTTAGAAACAATAGTATTTCTTGGATATCTAATAGTTTTGTCAATGTCGAGCATGAGCATGAACATGAAGGCTTCACCATCTACCATTCCCGTCTTGCACCAGTAGCACGTCCCTTTAAATCTATCATGTGGGTTGTAATGAGGAGGGGACCAGAACAACGTTCCAGTGATTGCAAAAATTATAAACTTTATCTGTAACACTAATTTATGCCAATAGATTTCCGTTTAAGTGTTTTGTCTATTGCTTATGGCTAATTCGTTTAATCCTATGTGTGTGTACAGTGTGCTTAACATAACGACCTAGATTTTTCAACATTTTAAATAAGAATTTAACGAATATTTTGAAATGAAATTTATTTTTAAAATAAAAATTTGACAGCGAAAACTAGATATTTGAAATGCGTCCATTGAAATGAGACCAATAAAATTTGGTTTACATCAAAAATTGTTCGAAACTCGTTGAGCATATTTTTCAGTACGAATTATAGATTTTTTGAAAAATAAATATTTTCAAAAAGAAATGATCTAGAAAATTTCTGATTAAAAGTCAAAGTTTGTCCCGTCCAATTCCAACCTTTGTAGCTCCATTTATCAAAATAATTCGTTGTCGTTCCAATTTCGAAGCAGTAACAGCGGCGGCAGATGAAATTTTGCTACGAATGTTGTAACACGGATTTGATTACATTGTTGGATCCGTCTCGTGGCGTTGATCTTCACGGTATATTTGTTTTTGTATTTTGACTTTTATTGAAAAACGCTAGATGACCAAGAGTGGTCCATGGCCTTATCGTAGAAAAATTTCAAAGCATAAATTGCTTTTCATTCCTTAGTAGCTAACTTTTATTTTTTAAATTTCTTTTCCTAGCCGACTAAGGCTGCGTGCGTAGACTACGTGCACTTCTTCCCTCTATTTATACGTGCCCTCCTTCTGCTCCTCTTCATTTCTCATTTCTTGGCTCAAGCATTGGCTGGAGATAAAGTTTACAAGGCACATAAAATTATATGTTCTAAACTAAATCCATGCAACCCCCTCCTCCATTTTCTTCTTTCCCCTTGCAGCCACCTATGCCCGCCCACCAGCTCCATCAGGCACCGCCCACACCTTCACCGAACCCAGTCCCCTCGGCAGCCACCTCCTTCACCTAGAACCACTTCACCCAGCACCCAGACCCCTGCACCCAGACCTGCTTCGCCCAGACAGTCGCTCAGCCCTCCGTCCCGCCTCCTCCACCGACCTGCCATCCTTGCCGAACCACAAGCGCCCGACCACCACCCTCCCCTGCCACTCGATACCAGCAATCACCTACCCAAAGCTTCCCACTGTAGCCGAGCCTTCTCTCCACCTACCAGTAACCTACTCAGCCTCGCCACTTCGCCTGACCACCCCTGTCCCTACCGAAGCCGCCGCCTTCAGCCTGCATCCTCCCCGCCACGCGAATCAGCAAAACAACCAAACCCAAACCCGCTCGCCAACTTTCGAACGCCTGGTCCGCCTATCCGAAGCTTTGCACCGTACGTCGTCCTCAACGTCCAAGTTTCCATACGTGACAATGTTCACCAAAGGCTGCAGCCGCACTCCCGTTCTAGTACATGCGTACATATCCGAATTCATATGTTCGTGTTTGTTTTTCAAATCCGCGGAAGGTAAGCATAAAACTCAAGACATACATACATACATACATATATATATATATTTGCAAGTTGATTAGTTTAGTTGATTTTAGTTATAAATTAGTTTATTTTTAATTAATTTGGTAAATTTTAAATAGTTATTTACTTTTCCCTAGTTAGTAATGTTTAACCTTTCTTCCCATTCTTTCCTCTCCAACGCGTGCGTGTATTGGAATTCACTTGTATATATATTTGCATGGCTGTTAGTGTTTATTGTGTGTAGTGTTCAAGAAATTGGAGGCTTATATACGTACATGCAAACTTGATTGGGGAGGAAGATGCACATCTATGCGCGCATGGATATGGGAGAATGGCAAGCTTGTTTGCAAATGGGAAGGTAGCATGTTCAATTGGGTATAGATAGTAAAGAACAGAGAAGCGGGAAATTATGGCCTTGATTGGAGCATAATGTACATACTTGTGAATGGGAGAGGCAACATGTTAGGCCTTGCTTGGCCTTTAAAGTTTGGTTAGGAAATGTTAGTAATAAGTAAACGTATGAAGTTAGTGAGATTTCATGAAATTTTGTGTGTGAGGAAATGCTACGTTGCGTGAGATTCTCGTGCACGCATGCCGGAATATTGGAAAAGAGGTGCGAGCATTAAAAAATATATACAAGCATGGAAGCGTGAATATGTATCGGGCGTCAGAAGGAGAAGAGGTGTTAGCGTTGCATGCTTGGCTATGGTAAAGACAAAGATGGTGCAGTTTATGGATGAATTGGGGCATGCATGAGCAGTAGGGCTGGGTTAGGCACTGTTCACTCGTGGAGTTTGCTAGAATTTGAAGTTGATGAGAGTAGTTACGTGTATTAGTTAAGTATAAAAGTTAAATCAATTTAGTTATTTAAATGTCTAAACTTTGAAAAATATAAGTCACTCATACGATCTTCGTTCAACCCACGATCTTCGACGTTAGATTCGTATTGACGAATATAACTCACTAGTGTAAAGTATCAGCACATTTAACGAAGTATAATTTAATGGTAAATTAAAAGGGCATTGAATTTAATTACGGTTAACATAATTAACTAACTATACTTCATTAATGACATTTATTCAACAAGATAAACCCAGTTTCGCTATTATATTTATTTATTGATTTTAATGATGTGTTCGTACTTATTGTTATTGTTGATTGATTGTTTGGTTGTCTGAACTATGCTCGACCAATTTATGAGCAATTACCCTTTTTATTTAACATGGATTGGGTGGAAGATACATTTTAAGTTAACATCTTGTAATTTATTTTTCAATTTAACTATAAGATGTTAGGAATACTATGGGTTCACTTAATTATGATAATTAATTATAATAATTTTGTTTTGAATAAGATTGTTTTGAATAGGATTTTCACAAAAGAATATATTTTGAAAGGTTAATCAAAAGACGGTATTTACAAATGAAATGTTGGAAAATAAATGATGTTCTATCTTTTAAATAAAATGGTTCCGTGAAATGAAATCGAGAATTTGGTCGAAAACATTATTTTCGAAAATGAGTATATTACTAATAAATTCAATATGAATTCGTAAATCGAAATGTGAAAATTGAATTCAATCTTGAATTTGATTGCTCATATGAATTCGATGCAACTTATTTGGTCTCTTAAACTATGGTACCTATATTGTTTGATTTGAATTTACTTGTATAAGTATATATAGTCCTTACTCGAATGTATTGTCTTTTCATTACGCTTGGGTCAACCCGATTTGTTTCAGTTCTTGAAGACATTAGTTACCTGAAGACGAAGACGGAGATTAGAAAACCGTACTTACTACTATTATTTCGCTGCATTGTATTCGTATTGTTCAGTTAAATGCATAACTTTGATGATATTTAAATGGAATCAAATGTATATTGATCAACAGCTTTGTAATTACATTATCATTATATTTTATCCTTCCAATGAGAGAATCTATATGCTATTCGTTTCTCATCTTCTTTTCTCTTCTTCTTTTACTTTCTTCTTTTGTAAAAACCCCTTAATAATTCATCTTTTTGAACTATTCAGGTCAGATATGTATGGTTTATTGTCGACTTGGATTGACCAAAAAGGCGAGTCGTCACACTTCTTATCAGTGTTGAAGGTTAAGCGAGAACATTTGCTTTGTTAGGATTAACTCATTAGAGATAGAGCTACTAGTACCCTAGAATGAGTTAAGAGTTGATAGAATGTATTTGTATTTTGTGTAAACTCTTGGATTAAAAAAAAGAGAGAAATTATAGAAGAGTTGAGTATATTATAAATCTGACCTGTTAAAAATAAGGGACCATCGGATTTTAAGGAATTGAAAAGGTATGAAGTTTAGCATGTTTGGAAATCCCTTGGGAAAATATTATAAACAATATATCTACAAAAAAAAATTGTTGAATAAATACCAATTGCTAGTAAACATTAGTAATAATATGGAAAATTTAGTCGATTAAAGGTTGTATATTCAATTTAAGAAAACATATACGATTGTGAAATGATTCTATATGGGAAACGATTATGATTTAAGACTGAAAAGAAATCCAAACTGAAAATTTGAGAATCTGAATTCCGGACATTCGAATTGATTTCAGATTTTGAAAAAATATATTATACTATTTGAAAGATATTTTTCGAGTAAGAGACGTCTTCAAAACGATTTTCAAAATGATTTCAAAGAAAATAAAAGGCTAGGACTTGCTTCTATTGCTAGAGAATAATTTCGATGAGGACAGCCGCATTATCGACGTTCATTTTCGAGTTTCAAAGTGGGGGTGGCCACTAGTAGCTTCTCGTTTATTTAATGAAACCGATTTGATTCAAATCCTAGAGTATGATTTGATATTCGAAAAAAAATACTTGTACATATTTATTTCAAACGATTTAGAATAAAACTGATTGTTCAGTTCTCGAATTTTGGATTGAATTACATTATAAACACATGTACCCTATACATTAGGATTGATTGATGATTGATTATGCTTCTTGTTGAGATGATTGATTGCTGATTTCCAACTTTGAATTGGAATTTGATTTTTCAACTATTCTGATTAGTTGAACACTTTCAAATTAAGAATTGATTTTCAAAGATATGCATTCTCGAAAGTATAAAAGTATTTTGGAAAGTTATAAGCAAGTTTAGTTTTGAAAATTTTAAAAGTAAAGGTAGATAAAAGTTAGGTAAGTTTTAAAAATGTTGAATATTTTGATAAGTAAAATCAATAAGATTATTTTGTATTATACAAAGAGGAAATTGGTTGAACTTCTTTAAATGAAATTGAGTTTTAGAAAATGCTTTGGACTTCGTAAATACTTATAAAACCTTACTTATTTGCAAAATGATTTTGAAGGCAAATTTTAATTATGTACGAATGTGAAATCAAGTTTTGAAAAGTTTTTATAATGAAATTGTTTGAGAAATGTTTATGAATTAAAAAAAATTAGGTTATTTACGTATAAAGGATTTTTGTTAAGTATTTGATTTTGAAAAGAAATTGTGGTTTTAAAACTTAGTTACTTACACAGTGATTTTAGAAAAGAAGTTTATTTTATATAGATATCACTCTATGTAAATACGAAACCGAAGAAAATTTACAGAACCGAAGAAAATTTTGAAAACTGATGATTTGGAATTTTAAAATATATGAATATTGAATAGTATTCAATTTGAAAAATGATTGTTGAAATCATAGGTGAAAACTAATTGATAAACAATTAAGAATTAAAAGTGAAATGATTATAAATAAAGTCATGACTTGCAAATTGTTTATGAAATAAATGAGTGCTGCAATAAATGGTTATAATTAAAGTTGTGACAAATTTAAAATCGAGTAGTGTCTTACAAAAAAGAGTTAAGCCTTTATAAATTGGTTATAAACTTAAGAAAATTTCTTATGAAATGATTCGCATATAAATGTAGTATTAAATAAGAATTATCACATGTGAAAACGAGTGTAATTTAAAATAAAGAGAAATATAAGCAATGTTATGGGAATGAATATATTAATGTTTTATATTAAATGGAGAAATTCTATAAAACGAATATCAATGTATGAAGTGATAATCATTGAGATTAATTATGAATTTAAATTAAAATGTAATTGTGATGAAACAAATTGGAAAAAATATGTAAGTTGTACATATATTGTTTTATTCACATATTTCATTTGATCCGGATTTGAGTACACAAGTTCGAGATGAATTACATCTTTTCGTGCTAGGATTTTCCATTCGATTCTTGATGGCGTATATTTGATATGGATTTTTGCTTTGATTCTAGAATTCTCTATCATTGTTCATGGCTATGCAAGGTGAATGATGGTTTCTAGTCAAGAAACCTTATCAAAGTTCGCATTAGGGAAGCGGAATGAACAATACTAGATCGGAAGCGAACTTGTTTGATTGAGCGAGCGATTGAATGTTATATTACATGATGATGACATATGTACATCTTATTTTCTAATGTAGTTGATATGCTTTGACGTTGAAATTGAAAATTGTTGGATTGGACAACCTTTGTAATTTATGTTGGAAATGCAAAACTACTATTAATTTAAAACCATTTTAAAAAACTATTTTTATTTTATTTTATATACAAATATATTTAACAAACTATTATATATATATATATATATATATATTACAAACTATTTTATATCCAAAACTATTTTAAAAACTGTTTATATACAAAACTATTCTAAATTCGAAACCTTTTATAAGACAAAGATGTTCAATCCTATATGGCTCTTCGTGCAGCGTAATTGATTTTGAGAAAAAAATCGACTCTTATATAAGATGGACGTTATATAAGTATAAGGTGATTTTGAAGACTATTGATTTAGGAAGGGATTGGATCTGAAGAGATAAATCTTATATACAACAAAATTTATATAAGAATGATTTTGATATATTCGAGAGTATTGATTTTGAAAAGTATTCGATTTAAAGATGAAATCTTGCATATAATGGATTTTATATAAGAATGATAAATTCGAAATTGATGATTTGAAAAGTTAGCATGTGTAGTATGATATACATTTTGAAATTGAAGATCTGGTAGGTATCTTCTGTTGACTATCTACTTTGTGGCCATATTATAGATATATTCTATCGATTCTTTGATTTGATCCCAGTTAGACTTGGGTGGATGCAGAAATTGGTCCTAATCGATATAGGTTGTCGGACATAATACCCATGAGTTTCCTTTGACTCGGCTGCACAGCGAAACTCGCAGGGCTGTGAAGGCTTACAGTTACGGATGTTACCTGGGGGAACCAGTCGAAACCATTGTGTAATTGTGATCTATGGTCGTTTTCGGCGTAATCTTCCTAGGTAGAGCGATTGCCCTTAGGTACGAATGTTTCCTAAGGGAACTAGGTGAAATCATCTTGTATTTGTGGTCTATATGGCATAATTCAAGGGGGCAGATGATTGCCTTGAGTCTATGGGTGATAGCGACGTAACCACTAGTGTTACTATTAAGTAGACTATGATCCATGCGAGTGTTTAGAATAGTGTAATTCATAGAGCAGTGATTGCTCACAGTAATGGATATTACCTAGAGGATCCAGACGCAACCGTTGCGTATCTGCGGTCTATGGTGTTTTGGATGTCATGGCGTAAGACGTGGGGCAGTGACTACCTAAAGTCACCTGAGCCATATCGCTCTGTCCTTTCGACTTAGCGAGGGAGAGACCTTAGGGACTGCATTCCATGACAATCTCATTCATTTGATTTCGGTGATTGGATTGTATTTTCCATATCTATTTTGAAAGGTTTTTCAAGTATTTTCACTAGGTGTTGAAACGGGTTTACTAAGTACTTAGAGATTTCTAGCCTTATGTCTGGTCAACGTATTGCCATATTCCGTAAGAACAAGGATAAACTTGTTGAAGCAACGAGTTATAAAACTACTTTTGAAAGAAAAATTTTCTTTGATATAAAAGTATCTGGTTATAAAATAATTTTTAACAAAGAAAATTTTCAAATGTTTGAAAACTAGATGTCTGTTTATCTTTTTGTTCTCTTATTCTGTTCTTTTCGAGGATGAAAAGTTTTGAGCGGGGGAGATTGTAATGACCTTGATTTTTCAACATTTCAAATAAGAACTTAATGAAAATTTTGAAATGAAATTTATTTTAAAAATAAAAATTTGACAGCGAAAACTAGATATTGAAACGCATCCATTGAAATAGGGCAATAAAATTTGTTTTACGTCAAAAATTGTTCGAAACTCGATCACCATATTTTTCAGTACGAATTATCAAAATTTTGAAAAATAAATATTTTCACATAGAAATGATCTAGCAAATTTTCCGATTTAAACTTCAAAGTTTGTTCCATCCAATTCCGAACTTTGTAACTTCGTTTATCAAAAAATTGTCGTTGTAGTTCCAATTTCAAAGCGGTAACAGCGGCGACAGATGAAATTTTGCTATAAATATCGTAACAAAGATTTGATTACATTGTTGGATTTGTCTCGTCGCATTGATCTCTATAGTATATTTTTTTCTTCGTATTTTGTCTTCTGTTGCGAAAACGCTAGTTGGACGAGATAGTGGTCTATGACCGTGAAAATATATCAAAGCATAAATTACTTTTCATTCCCTCGCAGCCAACTTTTAATCTTTTAAATTTCTTTTCCTTGCCGACTAAGGTTGCGTGCGTAGAGTAGGAAATTAAACGCTGCATTTATTAGCCTCCATGCACTTTTTCCCTCTATTTATATGTGCCCATTCTTCTGCTGGGCCGGTCCAAGGTCATTTTGGACCCTGGACAAAGTAATATTTTGGGCCCCCCAAATTAGTAAGACTATGTAATATAACTAAAATAAAAAAACATATACGAGAATACAATATTTGCATATATAAATTAATTTTTTTCATAAAGCAATAAATACAATTTTGTTTAAAAGTAGACAAGTTACAAGATATTGATTACAAAAGATACACAAAACCTCAATAATAAATCTCATTTAAAAATATCTCTCAGCGCAATTTTTGAAGCAAAATCATTAATTATATCATCTTGATCAATATTTTCCAACATGTCCTTCTCAATGCATAATATTGCTAGTCCATTCAATCTATCTTGTGACATAGAAGTGCGTAAATATGACTTTAGCAATTTTAATTTAGAAAAACTTCTTTCAGCAGACGCCACAGTAACTGGAATAGTCAATAATATTCTATAGGCAATCATCACATTTGGAAACTATCCAGTTCTTTCACAAACTCTAAAATCTTAATGGAGGTCCACGACTTATCTACTTCATATGCTTCCTTTGATAACATTATCTGCAACAGTTGTAATTCAGAATGTAAATTTTTTCCAATAACATCAAAATGGTCATCTTTTTTTAAAGCATTTTCAAGATTCATGCAAGCCATTAATAACTCATAATCATTAAGATTAATTAGCTTTTTAGCATCAAACAAGAAACCAAATATGGACTCAAAATATTTCATTTGTTCGAATCTAGACTTCAATTGAGAAAGTGCAGTATCAACTATACAAAGGAAGTAATAAATTCTAAATGATTCTTGTGCTTATAATTTTTCTCTTTCATTATCTAATATTTCATCAAATTGCCTTTTTCAACGACTTTGACGTTTCATAGGAAATACCGGCTCAATTTCCATATCAAAAGCTAATTGTTTTGCCTTTTCTAATGCTAAATTAAATCCATCTTCTCTATACTATTCAAAAAAACAATAAGTGCATCCAATTGTTTAACAGCAATATCAAGACGCATATCTTCAGATTGTAACTTTTTACTGACTAAGTTTATTTTATTTAAAACATCGTGCCAGATAACTAGAGATAACAAAAATTCAAAGCTTGAAAGTTCACATGTTGCTAAAGTTTGGGCATCCCTACTCAACTTGGCATCTTCAGTAGTTTCGGCTAATTTAAACAAAGCTTCTCTAATTTCAAGAAGTTGTGATTTTGCCGCTTTAATACTTTTGATATGGCTTTCCCAACGTGTATTTGATAACGATTTTAGTGTTCAACCTTTTATATGCTCAAGTAATATGCTCCATCGTTTTGTTGAGTTAGAAAAAACAGTATATATGCATTGACATGCTCCAAAAAATGATTTTGCTTTATGGTAATAATTTGCCATATTACAAAGAACTAAATTAAGACAATGAGAGCCGCATGACATGTAAAATGCTCTAGGATTTATTTGAAGCAACCTTGTTTGTACTCCTTGATGTCTTCCACTCATATTAGATCCATTATCATACCCTTGTCCCCTTATATCATCAATATCAAGTCCAAGCTTTGTCATTACAACATGCAGTTCATTAAAAAGGGCCAAACCGGTTGTATCTACAACATTAATGAACTCTAAAAAAAATTCTTCTATTTTTATTGGTGTACTTAATATATCCACGCATCTTACTATTAAAGTCATTTTTTCTTTGTGACTTGAATCAGGAGTGCAATCTAAAATAATAGAAAAATAATTTGCCTCTTTAATTTTTTTAGTTATAGCATTTTTGACTTTCAATCCTAAAATCATTATCAGTTCGTTTTGAATTTTATGACTAAGATAATGATGAAGAATTTGTTTGCTCCTAATGAGTTGAAAGTGGTGTTGCATTACTGGTTCAAACTCGGAAATCATATCAATTAGACCTAAAAAGTTACCTTTAGCATCATCGTCAATTTTTTCATTACTTCCACGAAATGCTAAGTTATTTATTGCAAGACATTTTACGACCGCAATAATTCTAATCATGACATTTTTCCAATGTAGAGTATTATTTCTAATTTGCATTTGTAATTCTTTGTCAATAGTTTGATTTTTCTTTAATCTAAATTTTAACATCTTTAATGATTTTAAATTTTGAAGATGTTCGATACTATTTTCATGTTGTTCAAGTGTCTTGCTAAGATGTTTCCAGTCTCTAATTCCATCACCTACTAGTTGACTTCGAGACAACTTAGTTTTGAACAACTTAAAACAAAAGCAGAAAACTTTATCCAACCCTTTTGAGTATACTAACCATTCTCTATCACGACTCTCACCGTTTGGTAAAATTTGAGTATAATGAATTGAGGAAAACTTTCTAGAGTGTTCGTCTAAATGATATTTGATATTAGCTTCTCGTTTTGGGCCATTTTCAACAAGTAAATCACACATATTTCCACTAAGATTATCCCAAACTCTAGGGTCATAAATATTTAAATTAAAGCTTGTTTTCTGATATTCAAGATTGTTGATATCATCATCCATATCATTTTCATTTCCTTTTAATTCTTCGCAATTGATTTGTTGTTGAAATTGATTTGATAAAGTTTCATCATTTTCATTGACAGTAAATTCATCAGTATGAAGATTGTTAGCACCACTTGTTTCTTCAATTACATCTACATTTTCATCATTTAATTCTTCATTTATTTCATTTTTATTTTCATTTACTTCTTCATAAACGGTTTGCTGCTTAGATTGATCTAATAAATTGGCATCATTTTCATTTCTTCTAAGTTAATTTGTTGCACAGATTCAATTGAAAATTTTGATTGCTTATCAAAAAATTTATTAGGTGAAAACTTTAAACTTTGTGAAATATTTTCTTGCCTTTGTTTCTTTTTCCTTTTTTGGCTTCCAAAAAGATGTTTCATAATTGCAATCCAACAATTAAAGCAATAAAATCAGCTAATTAATATTCAGTAACAACAGAACCTGATTTGTAGGTTGATTTCCTTCTCCAAATACTTCAATTATGGAAAATAGTAAACACTGAATTGCTATGAACAACCTACAATTCATTAATTATAAGAAAACAATGTTAATCCAAATAATCAATTAATATACAATTATCTTAAATGATATTAAAAACATTCACGTAAATAAATTTATTTCCAAATCATGTATTTTTGGAATTAAGATATATTACAAGATAAATTTCCTATTTTAGTTCCCGATTCCACAAAATATTGAAATTTGACAAAAACATTGTTGATTTAATAAAAAAAACTAGAATACCTCAATTCACAGACCACAGTTTTGATGTCTTGCTGATTGTTCAAAGCTTACTTTCAAGAATCAAAATTGATTGATAGTTGAGAGGATGCTGCTGGAATGAAGAGATTTGCTGAGAGCCTGAGAAGATGTTGCTGAGGTGAAGACTGAAGAGCTTTGCTGAGAATGCTTGCTTTCAAAACTAATTAATAAAGCCAGGTAGAAAGCTATAAAACAGAATTCAAAAAAACTAACATTGAGAAGAAGGGAGGCAGAGAAGACGAGGTGATTTTGTGTAAAACGAAGTGATTTCTGAACGTAATTACTAATTACTACTCTTCTTTCTGCTTTGTTCCCAGATGGGCTTGCAGCTAGGGTTTCTGTTGATATAAGAAAAATGATAATGAGATTATAAAAAATATTGGTCCCCCTGAAAATAGGGCCCTGGGCAGTTGCCCAGTATGAGGGCCGGCATGTTCTTCTGCTCCTCTTCGTTTCTCATTTCTTGGCTCAAACATTTGTTGGAGATAAAGTTTACAAGGCATATAAATATATATGTTCTAAACTAAATCCACGTAACCCCCTCCTCCATTTTCTTCTTTCCCCTTGCAGCCAACAACTCCTGCCCACCGGCTCTACCAGGCACTGGTCTTACCTTCACCGAACCCAATCCCATTGGCAATCGCCTCCTTCATCTGGTACAACTTCACCCATCATCTAGACCCTTGCTCCTTGACCTTCCTCGCCCAGACACTCGCTCAACCCCGCGTTTCGCCTCCTCCACCGACCTGCCAACCTTGCCGAACCAACAGTGCCCGACCACCATCCTCCCCGGCCACCCGGGACCTGCAATTACCTACCTAAGGCTTCCACACTAGCCGAACCTTCTCTCCACCTACCCAGTCACCTAATCAGCCTCGCCACTTCGCCTGACCACCCCTGTCCCCACCGAAGCCACCGCCTTCATCCATCATCCTCCCTGCCACACGAATCAGCAAAATAACCGAACCCAGACCCGCTTGCCAACTTCCAAACGCCTAGTCTACCTATCCGAAGCTTTGCTCCGTACGTCTCCTTATCGTCGAAGTTTCCATATGCAACAGTGTCCACCAAAGGCCATAGTGGCTAGGCCCAGCCCTTATACTGGGCAAATTGGGCAACTGCCTAGGGCCCAATTTTCAAAGGGACCAATACTTTTTATAATTTCATTATCATTTTTCTTATATCAACTGAAACCTTAGCTGCAAGCCCATCTGGGAACAAAGCAGAAAGAAGAGTAGTAATTAGTAATTACGTTCAGAAATCACTTCGTTTTACACAAAATCGCCTCGTCTTCTCTACCTTGCTTCTTCTCAACGTTAATTTTTTCTGAATTCTGTTTTATAGCTTTCTACCTGGCGTTATTAATTAGTTTTGAAAGCAAGCATTCTCAGCAAATCTCTTCAGTCTTCAACTCAGCAACGTCTTCTCAGGCCCTTAGCAAATCTCTTCATTCCAGCAGCATCCTCTCAACTATCAATCAATTTTGATTATTGAAGCAAGCTTTGAACAATCACAATCAGCAAGACATCAAAACTATGGTCTGTGAATTGAGGTATTCTAGTTTTTTGATTAAATCAGCAATGTTTTTGTAAAATTTCAATATTTTGTGGAATCAGGAACTAAAATAGGAAATTTATCTTGTAATATATCTTAATTCCAAAACTACATGATTTAGAAATAAATTTATTTACATGAATGTTTTTAATATCATTTAAGATAATTGTATATTAATTGATTATTTGGATTAACATTGTTTTCTTGTAATTAATGAATTGCAGGTTGTTCATAGCAATTCAGTGTTTACTATTTGCCATAATTGAAGTATTTGGAGAAGGAAATCAACCTACAAATCAGGTTCTATTATTACTGAATATTAATTAGCTGATTTTATTGCTTTAATTGTTGGATTGAAATTATGAAACATCTTTCTGGAAGCCAAAAAAGGAAAAAAGAAACAAAGGCTAGAAAATATTGCTCAAAGTTTAAAGTTTTCACTTAATAAATTTTCTGATAAGCAATCAAAATTTTCAATTGAATCTGAGCAACAAATTAACTTAGAGGAAAATGAAAATGATGCCAACTTATTAGATCAATCTAAGCATCAAACTGTTTATGAAGAAGTAAATGAAAATAAAAATGAAATAAATGAAGAATTAAATGATGAAAATGTAGATGTAATTGAAGAAACAAGTGGTGCTAACAATCTTCATACTAATGAATTTACTGTCAATGAAAATGATGCAATTTTATCAAATCAATTTCAACAACAAATAAATTGCGAAGAATTAAAAGGAAATGAAAATGATATGGATGATGATATCAACAATCTTGAATATCAAAAAACAAGCTTTAATTTAAATATTTATGACCCTAGAGTTTGGGATAATCTTAGTGGAAATATGCGTGATTTACTTGTTGAAAATGGCCCAAAACGAGAAGCTAATATCAAATATCCTTTAGACGAACACTCTAGAAAGTTTTCCTCAATTCATTATACTCAAATTTTACCAAACGGTGAGAGTCGTGATAGAGAATGGTTAGTATACTCAAAAGAGTTGGATAAAGTTTTCTTCTTTTGTTATAAGTTGTTCAAAACTAAGTTGTCTCGAAGTCAACTAGCAGGTGATGGAATTAGAGATTGGAAACATCTTAGCAAGACACTTGAACAACATGAAAATAGTATCGAACATCTTCAAAATTTAAAATCATTAAAGATGTTAAAATTTAGATTAAAGAAAAATCAAACTATTGACAAAGAATTACAAATGCAAATTTGAAATAATACTCTACATTGGAAAAATGTCATAATTAGAATTATTGCGGTCGTAAATTGTCTCGCAATAAATAACTTAGCATTTCGTGGAAGTAATGAAAAAATTGACGATGATGCTAAAGGTAACTTTTTAGGTCTGATTGATATGATTTCCGAGTTTGACCCAGTAATGCAACACCACTTTCAACTCATTAGGAACAAACAAATTCATCATCATTATGTTAGTCATAAAATTCAAAACGAATTGATAACGATTTTTGGATTGAAAGTCAAAAATGCTATAATTAAAAAAAAATTAAAGAGCCAAAATATTTTTCTATTATTTTAGATTGCACTCCTGATTCAAGTCACAAAGAACAAATGACTTTAATAGTAAGATGCGTGGATATGTTAATTACACCAATAAAAATAGAAGAATTTTTTTTGGAGTTCATTAATGTTGTAGATACAACCGGTTTGGCCCTTTTTAATGAACTGCAAGTTGTATTGACAAAGCTTGGACTTGATATTGATGATATAAGGGGACAAGGGTATGCTAATGGATCTAATATGAGTGGAAGACATCAAGGAGTACAAACAAGGTTGCTTCAAATAAATCCTAGAGCATTTTACATGCCATGCGGCTCTCATTGTCTTAATTTAGTTCTTTGTAATATGGTAAATTGTTACCATAAAGCAAAATCATTTTTTGGAGCATGTCAATGCATATATACTGTTTTTTCTAACTCAACAAAACGATGGAGCATATTACTTGAGCATATAAAAGGTTTAACACTAAAATCGTTATCAAATACACGTTGGGAAAGCCATATTGAAAGTATTAAAGCAGTAAAATCACAACTTCTTGAAATTAGAGGAGCTTTGTTTAAATTAGCTGAAACTACTGAAGATGCCAAGTTGAATAGGGATGCCCAAACTTTAGCAACATGTGAACTTTCAAGCTTTGAATTTTTGTTATCTCTAGTTATCTGGCATGATGTTTTGAATAAAATAAACTTAGTCAGTAAAAAGTTACAATCTGAAGATATGCGTCTTGATATTGTTGTTAAACAATTGGATGCACTTATTGTTTTTTTGAAAAGTATACAGAAGATGGATTTAATTTAGCATTAGAAAAGGCAAAACAATTAGCTTTTGATATGAAAATTGAGCCGGTATTTCCTATGAAACGTCAAAGTCGTAGAAAAAGGCAATTTGATGAAATATTAGATAATGAAAGAGAACAATTATCGGCACAAGAATCATTTAGAATTGATTACTTTCTTTGTGTAGTTGATATTGCACTTTCTCAATTGAAGTCTAGATTCGAACAAATGAAATATATTGAGTCCATATTTGGTTTCTTGTTTGATGTTAAAAAGCTAATTAATCTTAATGATCATGAGTTATCAATGGCTTGCATGAATCTTGAAAACGCTTTAAAAAAAAGATGACCATTTTGATGTTATTGGAAAAAAATTACATTCTGAATTACAAGTGTTGCAGGTAATGTTATCAAAGGAAGCGTATGAAGTAGATAAGTCATGGACCTTCATTAAGATTTTAGACTTTGTGAAAGAACTGGGTATGTTTCCAAATGTGATGATTGCCTACAGAATATTATTGACTATTCCAGTTACTGTGGCGTCTGCTGAAAGAAATTTTTCTAAATTAAAATTGCTAAAGTCGTATTTACGCACTTCTATGTCACAAGATAGATTGAAAGGACTGGCAATATTATGCATTGAGAAGGACATGTTGGAAAATATTGATCAAGATGATATAATTAATGATTTTGCTTCAAAAAATGCATTGAGAGATATTTTTAAATGAGATTTATTCTTGAGGTTTTGTGTATATTTTGTAATCAATATCTTGTAACTTGGCTACTTTTGAACATAATTGTAGTTATTGCTTTATGAAAAAAGTTAATTTATATGTGAAAATATTGTATTCTCATGTATGTTTTTTTATTTTAGTTATATTAAATAGTCTTACTAATTTGCGGGGGCCTAAAATATTACTTTGTCCAGGGCCCAAAATGACCTTGGACCGGCCCTGATAGTGGCAATCCTGTTCTAGTACTTGCGTGCCTATCCGAATCCATACCTTTGTGCTTGTTTTTCAAATCCGTAGAGGGTGAGCATAAAACTCATGACACACACACACACATATGTATATGTATATGTATATGTATATGTATATGTATATGTATATGTATATGTATATGTATATGTATATGTATATGTATATGTATATGTATATGTATATGATATTTGCAAGTTGATTTAGTTTAGTTGATTTTAGTTAAGTTATAAATTAGTTTATTTTTAATTAATTTGGTAAATTTCAAATAGTTAGTTACTTTTTCCCTAGTTAGTACGTAATGTTTAACTTTTCTTTCCATTCTATCCTCTCCAACGCGTGCATGTATTGGAATTCAGTTATGTATATATTTGCATGGTTGTTAATGTTTGCTGTATGTAGTTTTCAAGAAATTGGAGGCTTGTATACGTGCTTGCATACCTGATTGGGGAGGAAGATGCACATGTGTGTGCAAGGATATGGTAGAATGGCAGGGTTGTTTGCGAATGGGAAGGTTGCTGGTTCAATTGGGTACAGATAGTAAAGAATAGAGAAGTGGGAAATTATTGCCTTAACTGGAGTATAATGTACAAGCTTGTGAATGGGAGAGGCAACATGTTAGAGCATCTCCAACTGATCGTGAATTCTCAAATCTGCACCGACAAAGCTCTCTAACAGGGTTCGAGAATATGAAATAGTGCAGAAAGGGGGGGTGAAGTATGGGAAAGAAGGATCATGCGAGGCGCCTGTTAAACTGGCGCATGGATACCAGGCGCCTGTTGAACAGGCGCCTCACACTGACGTGCATGTTCAACAGGCACCTGGTATCCATAATATGGTCAACGTGGTCAACAGACTCCAATTGAATAGGTGCTTGCTCTTCAGGCGCCTGGCCTCATTTCTGTTGGAGAAACGAGGCCTTCAACATTTCGGAGTGCGAAAAATTCAATTTCTGGACAATTGGAGATGCTCTTAGGCCTTGCTTGGCCTTCAAGGTTTGGTTAGGAAATGTTAGTAAGTAAACAAACGAAGTTAGTGAGATTTCATGAAATTTTGTTTGTGAGGAAATGCTACGTTGCATTAGATTCTCATGCACGCATGGTAAGAGATGCGAGCATTAAAAAAAATATAAGCATGGAAGTGTGAATATGTATCGGGGATGAGAAGGAGAAGAGGTGTTAGCGTTGCATGCTTGGCAATGGGAAAGAAAAAATGGTGCAATTTATGTATGAATTGGGGCATGCATGAGGAGGGTTGGGTTAGGCACTGTTCGCTCGTGGGTTTTGCTGGAATTTGAAGTTGGTAAGAGTAGTTACATATTAGTTAAGTATATAAGTTAAATCAATATAGTTATTTAAACGTCTAAACTTTGAAAAAGTATAAGTCACTCATACGAAGTCTGTTTAACCCACGATCTTCGACGTTATATTCGTATTAATGAATAGAATGCACTGGTGTAAAGAATCAACACATTCAACGATGTATAATTTAGTGTTAAATTAAAAGGGCATTGAATTTAACCACGGTTAACATAATTAAGTAACTATACTTTATTAGTGATATTTATTCAACAAAATAAACTCACTTTCGCTATTATATTTATTTATTGATTTTAATGATGTGTTCGTATTAATTATTACTGTTGATTGATTGTTTTTTGTCTGAACTATGCTCGACTAGTTTATGAGCAATTACCCTTTTTATTTAGCATGGATTGGGTGGGAGATACATTTTAAGCAAACATCTTGTAATTTAGTTTCAATTTAACTATAAGATGTTAGCAATATTATGGGTTCATTTAGTTATGATAATTAATTATAATAATTTTGGTTTGAATAAGATTGTTTTGAATAGGATTTTCACAAAAGAATATATTTTGAAAGGTTAATCGAAAGACGGTATTTACAAATGAAAGAAAATAAAAGAAATTCTATCTTCTAAATAAAATGGTTCTGTGAAATGAAATCAAGAATTTGGTTGAAGAGATTATGTCCAAAAATGAGTATATTACTAATAAGTTTAATATGAACTCGTAAATCGAAATGTGAAAATTGAATTCAAACTTGAATTTGATTGCTCATAGGAAGTTGATGCCAATTGTTTGGTCCCTTAAACTACGGTACCTACATTGTTTGATTGAATTTACTTGCATAAGAATATATAGTTCTGGCTCAAGTGTATTGTCTTTTTATTATGCTTGGGTCAGCCCGAGGTTTTTCAGTTCTCGAAGACATTAGTTACTTGAAGACGAAGACAGAGATTGGAAGACCGTACTTACTACTATTATTCCGCTGCATTGTATTGTTATGTTCAGTTAAATGTATAACTCTGATAATACTGAAATGAAATCAAATGTATATCGATAAACAACTTTGTAATTATGTTATTATTACATTTTATCCTTGCACTAAAAGATTCTATATATTATTCTTTTCTCTTCTTCTTTTCTTTTCTTTATTTGTAAAAACCCCTTGATAATTCGTCTTTTTGAATGATTCAGATCGTACGTGTTTGGTTTATTGGCGACTTGGATTGACCAAAAAGGCGAGTCGTCATGCCTATATAACCTCCTCCGAGGTATAACTATAACATGTCTATATGCATATATATATCTAACAATGTACTATCCAAAAACCTCGATCACTTAATTCTTCTCGAATAGGGAGGAAGCGGACCTAATGACCATTTAGTACCTCAATCCTTGAAGCAGGACCTCCACATCGTAAACGCAAGTTGATCGGTCCCTACTACAGAGATTTATGACCCCTATATATAGGTTTAAAATAGAATCGTAATATAACAAATGCATCTCAAAGACTTATCTAAGGGTTAACTAGTCCACCTCCGATGAACAAACAACTAGCTAACTAACTTTAAGATCTGTGTGTATCGCATACAGATTCTACACTAGTAGGAAGAAAAATCTACCAGGGCATAACCCAACTCTTTGCTATAAACCAGTTGGGACAGCTGGTGGTCATAACCTATGTATGTCAGCCCTATTATTAAATACTAGTCCAACAATAATATGCATATAGCCCACCAACCTTCCATAACTGAAATCGTGTTTAGACTAACCTAATGTAAGCCAAGAAAATTCCTCTTTTAGTTGCTTAATACCTCTTATAAGAAATGAGGCAAACCTTATTTCCTTAAAAATATTGGGCCATTTAATACTTCAAATCCGCACCAAACCCATTGTATATTTTCCCCCACCTATCCACAAATACACATCCCTTCCTCAAGGGTCTTATAGCTGAAGATGTCATATATCAATAGTAAGTAAACACAACCGTTGGTAGCCTCTAGGTGAAGGGTGAGCTTCTTTTATGTAACTCCACTGTCCTCTCATCCCAACCAACTAAACCAAACTAATTATCCTAGGCCTAAATATTGGACTGGGCTCACTAATTCACGTTTGTCCTAAATGTATATTTAGGCTTTATAATTTTCCGCTATGAAAATTATATTGCTACCTAGTATGTAATTCCTATCTTATCTGCTTATTTCTTATACTCCATAAATGTTAATTATCCGTCATAAATGATCATTATTATTCAATTTAGGCAATAATATTTATTTATTCATTCTTGTCCAACCTATCATGCCTATTTCATTTCCCCATAAATGCCATATAAAATCCTTTAACTAGTCCCATTAAACACATTTATCTTCCCATTTAATTCCAGTAACTTCCTATTAACTGCACATTAATTGCCATATTATTTGTGGAGTTACTATATCTTCATCTACACCTCCTTATCCTATAATTTATTACACTATTTATAACTAGATTTCCTAATTATAAATAATACGAATATCAACGTATATTACGCTATATATATGTGTGTGTCCGCATGCATATGTGAACATGCTCTTGTGTATGTATATGTGTGTGTGCGTGGGGGTGTGTGTATATACATATATTTAATCGGTGGGCATGGTTCTGTGTGTGTGTCTATAATTAATCGGTAGGCGTAGTTATACCTCTCTATGTGTGTTTATTTCCATTTCTAACACATTAATTTCTACGCTTATGAAATTCATAATATTTGTTTTTCATATTTTAATTTACTAGAGTTATCCTTCCCAAAAAGTATCACTGTTATAACTTTTCATAGATTACCCAAAGCGAGACTTGCGCCCTGTTTGAAATTAAAAGAAAATTTTTCCTTTTCTTTAATTGAAATATACAGTACAAACTACGAAGAAGAATATTCGTACTTTACACATCTCTTTCCTTTTTGGTATGTTTCTTGTTAATTTAAACGATGCACATTTTATACATTTGTGGAATTAGATAATTTATAAAAATTACACGGAAATAGATACAACTAAATTGTACCCTGCTCCTAATAAATTAAAGTATAGAAATTCATATTCCAAGTCAAATTAGGAAAGTCTAAACTAATACTAGCATTTTACAGCCCAACAATAAATCTGGAATGAACTTTTCAACTTTACCAACAAATTTAAGGACTGATTTCCAAATTTTCAGACTAGGGTGTTGGTAACATTCCTTTTCCAATTACCTATCTTACAAAATATGTAGGAAATGTTCCTATATGTTTTTTTAAGCCTACAACTTATCAGATCTTATATAGCCATAATCATTAAATAAAATTCAATGAGATAAATTTTATTATTATAAATAAATTAGACAATTTTCCACTAAACTCTATAGCTTTCCAAATCTTCCAAATACGAATTCATCACTTTACTTTACTCCTTTTCCATTATAATCCAAAAATATGTATAACAATATATATATATATATATATATAGACACACACATACACACACCATTAGAATTACAGATCTAAGAAGAGATTTGTGGTTAATAGGAATATAAATTTATAGTAATGAAATTCACCTTTTTCCACAGTATTGAATTCGCTCCTTTACTTTTTATCTTTTATTTTCTACTCTTCTCTAATTAATATATATGTAATATAATATTTTATAAATAAAAGAACAAGTGGAGAAGGAAAAATGGAAAAGCTTCGTTGTTTTGATTAGAAAATAAGAGAAAAGGAGTGAGGGGTTAGGTTTGTATTTATAGACGCTCGAATCAACCATATTCATTAGATTAAAATAATTAAATCCGGACTGTTTAGTCAAGGTTCAAACCCTATCCGCCACTATAGGATTGGTCGACTGCTCCTGTATAGGAAATGGTGCAAGTTTCGTGGCCAAATTCTGACATTTGCTCAAAAAAAAATTTGGAGCCTTATTAATCATCGGTTAGTTACCGTTAATTTTTAGGGATGTTACACATTGAGAACATTATCAAGATGCATCCTAAGTCTAAGATCAAATTAGCACTAGAAGCAAGGATGTTAGGAATGCTAGCTCACCTAATTTACATATAACCGACCATAGCGAACATTCAACAACACTATCTGATATAGTAGTAGAGGCGACTAGTACAGAGTCATGGTTGAACTAAATGATCGTTTTGCTGCCTAATATCAAACAGTGATGGACCAACTTCTGATATGCATGGGACAGTAGCAAACCATCGGTCACATCATTGAAGAATGAGAGAGATCCCAATCTAAAGGATGGGGAAGGAGAAGAAGATCATGTTCAAGTAGCGAATCTGACCATGATAGCTAAAGGGTAGAGAGAAAATAAGTTGAAGGATAAGGTAGTGCATGAGAGTATTGCTTGAAGCTGGATCCGAGGAATGGTTTAGTATCGAATCAATTTTTCCTAATGTCGAATTGGATCCAGCTGTGGATAACACTTCACATTCTTGACAAAATTATCTTGCCCAAGCTTAACGTCTTGTTAATCAAATAAGTAAAGATCATTAGGAGTGGTCCAGGAGTTATAATCATGCTTGAGAACGACATTCCAACTGGCATATGGATGGATGAAGGGATGATCTAGCCAAAGATAAATTATCGAAGAACGTGCCCTCCAACATTCTTATCACCCATGGAAAGAAGGCCTCATAAACCAGAAGATGGATTGTGCCAAATGATCGGTGAGTACGTCCAATGGGAACAAGTAGAACAAGCCATTAGAGCTTGAGTAAGTAGTCCGTTTACGTACAAAATAAAGAAGGGTAGAAATCGAAAGGACTTCTATATGCCGACTATAGAACCTTATGAAGGGTTGAGTGACCCCAATAGTACATCTACAATGCTATGCTCAGTACATGCTAATGAGTGGAGCCCATAACGACCTACTCTCTAATAACGACGTTCGAACTTGCGTCATGTTAAGAAAGATGGCTCGTTAGGTTAAGATAGTTGTATGGTATATAGTTAAAATAAATTTTAAATATCTACGCTTTCATATTTCACGGTGGAAGGAATAAAACGTATACAACTAGAATAAACCAAATATCTCCGTTTAAACAAACGGTGACCAAATACTGAGAAAAAAGCAGGAAAAATTTCTAACAAACAACTAAAAAAATAACTAAATATATGTTTGATTAGTACAATAAGATATAAGTAGAATGACTGAAAATAAAATTTCTCCAATGCGCATAGTCACTTTCTCCACGTTCCTTTCTACCCAGTCAACTTTTAAAGTAGGTATAAAGAGGAAAAAAAAGATGGGATCAAACACAGTCTAGTGAAAAAGAAATATCACTAATGGTATAGTGCTAATAGACAAATAAATGATCATTTAAAATCTACACAATCTAGTTGTGTTTACTTGAACGTGTATACCTACAGCCAATGAGTTAGGCAACTTATACAGTATTGGACAACAGCCTATAATCCCCCTAAAATTCGATTCAAACCCACATGGATTTCAACCAAAGCTCAGATATTCCAATATGGGGGTAAACCTAACAATATATCGAGTATATAATCTCGATAGTAAACTACTCATACAATTGCACGACTGTAACTCTTCGAGTGTACAACCTTGATGGTAAATACACAATTACACTACCATATTCA
This sequence comes from Allium cepa, assembly GCA_030765085.1. Classification (NCBI taxonomy): domain Eukaryota; kingdom Viridiplantae; phylum Streptophyta; class Magnoliopsida; order Asparagales; family Amaryllidaceae; genus Allium; species Allium cepa. The sequence goes on along the minus strand of CM060939.1, from coordinate 724,765,726 downwards.
ACCGATATCATACAGGGATCGAACAACAAATCAATTCCCCTATAGATATATCAACTGAAACTATGTAAATCCCTCGGTATGGATAACTCCATTCTCCTAACGATACACGTATTGAAATTATGACTCTGGCACTAACAGTGACAATAAGAGCAATCTAAATGTGATACAACCATATGCCTAAGTTGAGCTTCATGTTATACAACATTGGGACATCACGGGGAACTCCAGCACGTCGAACGAGTAGGAAAAACTAACCTAAATATATTACAAGGCTTACACTAGGTTTAGGTTCAACCTGCACAAGCTATTAATGTTCGATCTATTGTTCAACATCAAACAGTATTTATATTTTTTCTACATAGTGCATCGGTCGACTATTTGAAAGGAGTCAGTCGACTATTCACTTGTTCAGTCAATAGATGAACCTTATTCAGTCGACTGTTCTAGTACTGTTTTACAATATTTCCAATTAGATTGCTACTATGTGTGGAGTATATGTCCTGTTTGATTATAAAAAACATATTTTTATAATTGATTTTGCTTTTAGAGCATGTTACGGTTTTAATTGTCATCAAAATACAATTTTGTTTCTAATTAAATTATCATCCACTATATCTCATACGTTTGATTTATACGTATCGCATTTCAAACACATCAATTTTTATTTGTAAAATAATATATATTTATTATTATTATTGTTATTATTATCAAAAAGAAAATATTATCGGATATTGTGGTTACTTTCCTTGTTGATATTAATAAATGTATATTATATGTAATGCGGTTGTTTGGGGATGTGTAATTAAAGACTCCTGATATTGCATGAGAGATTTTGAAAAGGAGGTGATCCAGCCGCACCTTCCAGTTGTTTATCGGATACAAAACAAAAGAAAAAGGAGACACCGTACGCTTTTTATCAAATTAAAATTTCAAACTCCGGCCAGCATCTTAACAACCTCTACCATTATCTTCATATTCAACTCCAATGATACATTTACCTCTTCACAAAACCAATCGTTTCCATTCATCACAATCTGTACACCACTAAAGCCAACATCAAACTTCATCGCCAAGCTTCATAAAATTGCAGCAACTACATGTCAATACACAACTGTGCAAATCAAAGAGTGTACATCACTAAACCATAAATCATTCAATACACTCATCACTCCAACATCTTTTGGATCATCATCTTGTCATCACCAGAACAACAATTAATATCGATCGAACACACTCCACAAATCAAAAAGCAGCGTTGCTGAAATCAAACTTCGAAACAACGAAGCAACATCTATAGGGAACAACGAGATTTCTTCTTCAGTGCGACATCGTTTCATTAATAGAGACAGCATCGGTGAACCCTAGATTTGGAACAACATCACTTTAACAACGATAGTGGCATCCCAAATAGCAACGGTGGGCGGCGAATGACTCCCAGGCAATGACAGTAACTCCAGCGATGACTTGATTTGGTAGCGGCGGAATTTCATTTGGCTGTGGAATTTTTTCGTAAAGTGGATTCTGTTTTGCAAATCGATTTCTTTTGTGAAAGCCAAATAAGAAAAATGGAGGTTTAAAGTTATAGGAGTAGGTCACATGATTTTAAGAGGGAGGGTCCATTTTCTACTGTTATAGAATAAAGAAAATAGAAGCCATTAGAGAGAGAGGCAAAAGATATATTATTCATTCTTGAGAATTAGACATATATTTACATTACATAGCCACCTTTATATAAAGGCTTCAGAGCAAAGTATTTAACCTATTCCACGACGTGGGACTAAACAAAAGAACATAAAAGCATATTCATTTTATGATTTACATATATTGTAACACTCCCCCTTGAATATGCGTCTTCAAAATCTTGAATGTTGTGATAACTTGAAATTTTCCATTTCGAAACATGTATGATGATTGCTCCCCCTCATTATTATCTTGCTTGCATTTATCGATTCAGTCGATATAGATATTGTTTGTTGCCTCATTAAAAACCTCTATAAGGAAAACCCAATGGGAAAAACCTTGAAAGAGGAAAAGAGTGCAACTTGTGAAATCATAAATATCATACTAAAAATGATATTCCTTCTAGTTTGATACTTCGGGATCAAAATAATGCCTCATTAAAACCATATTAAGAAAAACCCAATGGGAAAAATCTTAGTGAAGGAAAAAGAGTACAATGACATATTTTATTTTCTTATTTTTTCTAAATAAAGCATGATACTTCTGGATCAAACTAATGCCTCATTAAAAACCTTACTAAGTAAAACCCTATGGGAAAAATCTTAGTGAAGAAAAAAGAGTATAATAGAGTACGTCATATTTTAATAATTTATTGCATCAGATAGAGTTTGATACTTCTGGACCAATTTAATACGTCAGTAAAAACCTTACAAAGGAAAAGTCGATGGGAAAAACCTTAGTCAAGCATAAAAAATATAATTTAACTTAAATAACATATTTGAGATGTTATTTCTTGAAAAGACGTTTGATTCTTCTAGATCAAGATAATGCCTCATTAAAACCTTAATAAGAAAAACCCAGTGGGAAAAATCTTAAATAAGGAAAAAGAGTACATTATAGCTTATTTCAAATGATTCTGGGGAGTTGATACTTCTGGATCAAGATAACGCCTCATTAAAACCTTACTAATAAAAACCCAGTGGGAAAAATCTTAGTTAAGGAAAAAGAGTGCATTATAAAATAATTATGGGTGCTCCCCCTGATTTAAAGTTTCCTCTGAATTCGTATTTGTCTTTCGGTAACTTAAGTTGGTTATAGATACTTCTGGATCTATAAATATGTATCTCATTAATAATACAATTTATTAATAGTTTCCTTCGATACAATCAAATTTTCTAAGATTGTTTCTTCAAATATGGTTGCATTTTATGCATTTGCATGCTACTTTTATGAAAAACACTTCATGTGCTTTCATTTTTGTGCTTCAAATTAGTTTTGCGCATTGCAACTATACATCTTTCATGAATATTAAAAATTTCATTACAACATTACTAGAAAGCAGGAAGTAATCTACTCATCTTGATGTATCAAGATTTTCATTACAACAATACTTAGAAGAAATTTGTAATCTACACTTCATGTCTTTTTCATTCTTTATAACTACAAAAGTTATATATATTCTTCAGAAATTTGTATACTTTAATAAGTATTTGCATATCGCAACTATCACTTCAATGGATATTAAGAGTTTCATTACAACGATACTTAAAAATAGGAAGTAATCTACTCATCATGAATTTTATCAAGATTTTCATTACATCAATACTTAAAAGTAGGTTGAAATCTACTCTCATTGTTCTTCGCATTCTTTAATGAAAGTTATTTATGTTCTTCAGGAATTTGTATACTTTCATTATTTAATATGATTTTAAACCACATTTATTTCTTCAGGGTATATTAAGCATTTCAAGTACTTTCGGTACTTTTGCGGACTACATGTCCATATTTCTCTACTATTAAAGGATTCATGATGGCCAGTTATGTTTTCCCCTAATTCAAAATTCTTAATCTATTTATAAATGTGAGCGCTTTATTATTTACAAATTTATCATCGATGATTATTTCTTGTCAGTTTTAGACATGATTTATTGATATCTCTTTAATTATCATGTTTTAGGTACCTAAACCACTTCTGGGTAATTTGACAATCATGTCATTGGTCTCTTCAAGAGCGCCCTTAAGTGTTTTTTCAAGTACACTCACCTCCATTATTTGGCATCTTTATTACTTACTCCAAAAATAATTTGAACTGATTTTTGAACCATATTTCAGATGTGGTTTACAAATTTTGATCCTTCGGGGATTCAAATCTATACTGGAAAGTCTACTAGGGATAATCTTGATAATATTTTACATCATTGTATATTTAAATATTTAACACTGATGATCAAAATGAGCTCGTATCCCTTTATCATCCCCCTCAATGTTGACAAACATTGTCACATTAAATAATAATCATTTTTGGACTCTCATTTTGATCCATTATGATATTGCTACTAGCAAATACATCATACATATTAATAATAGAAGGATAATTCTTTTATAAGATGCATTCAATTGAAATTGATTATTAGAGTTTGTCCTCATTCATTGATCTAAGCAATTTGGAGGAATTTACTTATTGTGTAGATCATTTGAATACATACATGACTTCAGGTCATTTAACATTTATGTTGATTGAATTTTAAATCACTAAATAATGTCTATGCATAATCTATAAGATGAGCTTATAACAAACTTCAGGTTGTTAGCTAAATATTTATATATATGGATGTATACGTGCGTCCACGTATCACATATATATTATAAAATTTTCATATTCTTTCTCATTTGAATTAGTGATTTTTAGAACAAACTATTACAAGGATCCAAACTATTAATTTCTATTTATAAATCAATGTCAATGCAAACCTGTCAAAACAGCATGATAATTTTCAAAACATTTGGTTTGAAACCATATCGAACTTCTGGTTCAAATAAAATATACACACAACTTCAAGTTAAGTTTTATTCCTCAATTATATCTCAAATATCAGTTTTGAACCTAATTATGATTACTTATCAAGGAATAATTTTTAATTGCGTATAGACATTTCTACACATCTCTATTGAGAGTTCTGTAAAAAAAAATTACAGCAAAAATAATAATAGTATCTTCTGGATACTTGGAATGTTACAGATACATATTTCTTCAAGACCGTATGTATAGCTCTCAAACTTTTAGGATCTAATCTAAACTAAATTAGGATCCTTTATAATCGAATTTCTATGCATTTATTTGGTTTAATAAAATTACCAAGCATATAAGCAAATCTCTTCTAGAGATATGTTATCATTTCCTAATTTATTAGTCTCTTTTAGGGATATTTTATTATCACTACTTCTGGAGTGAACTTATCTCTTCTAAAGATATATATATATGTACTATTGGAATGTCATATCAATGTACAATGTTTCTATTTGTAGAAGTTACACAATTACTACCTTTACAATAACATAAAACATCCCTACTGGAATTTTTTTTTGTTGTAACTATCTTTGAAATGACATATCAGACTTTAAATACAGTAACAAAATTCGATGCAGCAAATGAAAGTAAGATGCGAAAGATAAAACCACTACTTCTGGAGTGTAACATTGGTATACAATATCATTTTTTTTCTCGATAAATTACTGTTATTACTCAAAAAAAAATTATATCATTATTACTTCGGGGAATATAGTATTTCCTTTTAAGGAATTGCAATGTAACAAAAATAAAATTTCTATAACATCTCTTCTGGGATGTTATATTTTGCAATATAAATATAAATAAATCTCTAAAACATCTTTTCAAGAGATTAATACACACACATCCAATGATGTTTGATATATCATATAACATAATATCTTTAGGATATTTGGTTAATATAATATAAATACGAAGATATAAGGTAAGGTATAACTCATTTGGAGATTTTTGTAATCTCTTGAATGCAGCATTATTATCTCATATGATAATATATTATTTTCCTTTAACTTCTTCAAGAAGTACAACCTTATCATTTTACACAATTTCAATAGAGCTTCGGGCTTCTAATTCATGAACTTCAAGTTCACTAATTTATTATGAACTTCGGGTTCTCAAATTTTGTGTAAACTGCCTTTTTTTAGAAGCTGTACATTTTGACAAATTGAAAAAAAATACTGACAAGAATTCGAGCTTGTAAAGTCTGTCAGAAAATCTTTTCATAATTCCAGACTTCAGGCCTTGGACTTTGAGTTATACAATTTTTATTAAAATAATTCCTTTGAGTTGTTAAACCTATTTTTTCCGTTATAACAGACATTACTTGTCAAAATAAATACATCAAATAGTAAATCATACGTCTATTCTTATTCCAAACACAAACCTACAACGTCATTTAATTTACAATAATCAATGCATTTAATGCATCTATGACAATAAATGATTTAATTTGTTACCATAACACTTGCAATTAATTCATTTGTGAAAAAAATAACTACAATTAACCTTTATGTGGTTCAGGATATAACTACTGTCATAGAAAAATAATTTTATCATAAATATATGAACTAATTGAACAAACAGTACTCAAAGTAACACAATTTCATCTCAAATATAGGTTCAATATTACTCAATAATAAAATTAAAATGAATATCTTAAAGCGAAACTTTATTTCCCAATAATCAGAATTTCTAAATAAACAAAATTATCTCAGATCGTATCCATATTATTCATAATCATAAATAACTATAAATCTCAGATCCAAATCATTATTATTTTCATAAGAGAACTAACTTCATAATTCTTTACCAAATATATCAAAACAAACATGTAAATCTTCAAATCAACACAAGTTATTTTAGAAATTTAGGAAATTAAGATTATTTCAGATCTATTATATTTGATCTATTATATTTTACCTTTTGAAAAGTGATTGGATGCATGGAAGAAGGAAAAAATTTAGGAAATAAACTTCCAATTAGAATGCCTTATTTTTAATTAAAAAGAAAGAGAGTGGAAGAGTAGATATGTTTCTATATATTTATTTGGTTTAGTAAAAACACCAAATATATCAACAAATCTCTTCTGGAGATTTTTTTTAATATATTATTTTCACTACTTCTGGAGTGAACAAGTTTCTATACATTTATTTGATTTAGTAATTAATACCATTGGCAAATATTTTTAGAACTTCAGGTTCCAATTTTACTTTTAAGAAAAGTCTTTGTTTAGTACTTTAGATCCTAAATGGTACAACTTGATTTTCATTATCAAACTTCAGGTTTGATTGCAATTGAAATTTACCGTAATCTGAATTAGATTTTCTAATAATTCAAAGCTTCACATCTCAAATTTATATATTTGAGTTTTGATATATAATCTTTTTTTTAGTTAGAACTTCTGGTTCTTTATTTTGAGGAAACTTGTAATTTACTGATTTATGAAAACTGCAGGTTCTCAATTATTATTTTCTTTTTCCTTTTTTTTAAAGGAAACATTGGAAGATATTAAGCTTATCATGTAAGCTTTTACTAATGTTTCCATTCAATTAATACGATCTTCTAGATATGTATTATACTTATATTTGTTTCTCTTAGAAACAATAAAATATTTCTTCTGGAAATATAAATCATATATCAAAATAATTTCCAAAGTCTTCATTCAAATCTAAATCAAATCAAAAGGTTTTCAAAATGAAAATCCCATTTACCAACCATGTTTGATTTCTCAAATCCATGTCCAAACTAAATACAATCAAATTCAAAAAATTTGCTTTAATCAACAATATCAAATTTTGTCAAGTTCAAACTTGCATTCCAAAATAAATGAACTAAAAACATAAAAATAAGTATGATATTGAGATCTACAATATAATAAGATCATAAAAATAGCAAAAAAAATTAGATCTGAAATATAATAACTAACAAAATAAGAATCAGATCTCAAAGTTTAGATCTATATAAGATCTAAAATTATAAGACTAATATAATAAAATTTAAAAAAATAAGGAAACATATTCAGATCTGAAGAAGTAGATCTAGAATTGAATGAGATATAAAAAAAATGATTTGAAAGATTAAATCATCAGAAAAATGACTTACCGTTATGAGATCTATAATTGCATCTGGAAAAGAATAGATATGATTTCATGAATTATCACAATTGTAGATCCATATTTTTTTTATAGATCGTGCTGATAACGTGTTATAGAATAAAAAAAAATAGAAGCCATTAGAGAGAGAGAGGCAAAAGATATATTATTCATTCTTGAGAATTAGACATATATTTACATTACATAGCCACCTTTATATAAAGGCTTTAGAGCAAAGGATTTAACCTATTCAACGATGTGGGACTAAACAAAAGAACATAAAAGCATATTTATTTTATGATTTACATATATTGTAACATCTACTTCTTTATTCTTTATTTGTTTTTTTATTTATTTTATCTTTGAACTCAAGAATTTTCTATTTCAGCTAGGAGTTGTAGTTCATCTAGTTTAGGGTATTCAGTGAGTGCGAGTTTACATGTGTTGTAGACGTCAAATATATAATTTTAGTAGTAATCTTGAAGACAACGGTATGCACTAACGGGTTAATGGTCGAAGCAAGGTGTATTTGTGTGTTATTTACATTTTCGCATTTATGTTTCCGCATTATTTATCTATTCATTTGCGAAATACTAAGTACCCTATTCACCGCCTCTCTAGGGTATATTGCACGATCCTGACATTATGTGCAATCAATCGACTGTTGGGTTTTGATTAGTCGACCATCTGCCTACTACCGTGTTTAAGCATTCCAATCTTCATTGTTTTGACTAATTTCGCTCGTTTCATCGTTTTGATATCTTTTTCGACTTCGAGGATGACATATATTTCATTATTGGTTCATTTCAACATTTATTCATGTTCTTTGGCATCTTTTTTTAATAAATGGTCATTGATTCAATTATTGCAATTAAAATCATTTTCAAAATAGTTTGTAAATATCAACACATATGTCTTACTAGGATAATTATTTCTATTTAACTTCTTCTATTAATCATAAATGTGTGTCTAACTACGTTAATACCAATCAATTATACATAGTTGCATGATGATTTGCACATCCAGTCAACCTTCCCTAGTTCAAGTAAATCACCAAATTAGTCCTAAACCATACTATTAGACCCTAACAAGATATATAAATGCACTTTATTGCATATCCAGCCACACAACCCATCATAGATAAACCCCATTCACCTAGAATTACTCATTTGATTGAATTTGACTGAAATATCTAAGCGTTCTCGTTCGATCAGATTTTCCTTGGTGATTCTCTCTTATGATTTGAGTTGATATCGATTACGTTCAGTTGCTCTCACTTTCATCTTCATTTTAATAGTTTATTTAATTGATTTGGAGTTGATTTGAGGTAGAATAGTGTAACAACCCGCATATTTATCGATTTTATATTTAAATATTTTATTTAAATATTTTATCGTTAGTCGGATTTTAGTCCGAAAAGCTACTTTTTGCATACGGTCGAATTAGGGCTCGGGACCACTCCCATTGAGTTTAAAATGTCGTTTGCGACCTTTTTGAGTATAAGCTTCGATATGTTTGGAGAAAGTTGATTTCTGCTACTTTTTACTTTGGGTTTGGTTTTTGGGCACAGCCCTATGTTAACTTATACTCCAAAACTGAACCACTCTCCCCATTCCCCCTCACTTCTTTCTCTTTTCAGTTTTCTTAGCTTTAATGGTGGGAGAGATTGAAAATTAAAACTCCAAAACCCTAGTTTCTCTTGCAAATCAAATTCCTAGCTCCAAACTCAAGAAGAACCCATTGGTAAGTGTGACGCCCCACCTCTATACCCACGCTAGCCAAGAACACTCCGGAGTAGTGCTGTCAACTAGCACGGAGAATAAGGCTGTTGAGGAGCGACCATCCATGTAATTGCTTATCACACGGTGGCTATAAATAATCTTCGGAAACAAACATAGAAATAATCATATCACAAATCAGTCACAGATATTCATATTACAAATGCGGAAGAAGATATGAATATATAACTAACACATGAAAGTGTACATCAGAGTAGTGGTCAGTAAGATCCACGATAATACAAAAGAATAGCAACACATGTTATACAAAAGAATACAACTATGAGTCTATATCTCAAGTGTATACAACAAAAACTGCTAATCTAAACAGTTAGCCAAAAGTCAGAGTGATGAATCCCTGGGAAGAAGTCAAGCAGGAGCACCTGTAACATCTCGGTCTGACCCGAGTATTATTTAAGAAAATAATAAACGGGTCAGTCTAGCTATAAATATCAGATGACATGATATAACATAAAAGATATGGCATAAACATAAACATCCATAATGACATACCACTATAAGTATGTAAATAATGATCAACAGAAGATCAATCAATAAGAGATAATCAATATCACAAGAATCTTCTCAAAGATTCGGAAAGGGCATCATACCCCAATCTTGTACTCATAACAAGTCAATGACATAAATTCTAGAAATCAATGCAAGAAGTCCAGAAATCATAGAAAAGAGAAAGAGGTCTATCACATGACGGTCCGAAGACCAAGGGGAGCTACCCCACATGTGTGAATGGAATCACACAGATTAAGGTCCAGACTAACCAAAAAGCAAAAAGGTATGTGTGAGTGGAATCACACAAGTGGTGTCTAGTCTAACCTCGCAACAAGAGACATCGCACAGTTGCTAGTCTAAATCATCAGAATGATCGTCATGATCAACGAGAAGTGTCAATTACAGTAAGCTAGTAAATATAGAAGTTTAGCTTCATGTCCCATAACCACTTGCTTAACTTAAATATTTACGAACAAACTGTAAATCTTCACTAATAAAATTGTCACAAGAGGTTCAATCGAACAAGTCCAGGAATTAACCGACGAAGTGAACGCAAGCGTTTCATACCACTTGTTTTACTAAGTCATTTAATTAGATTTCTCATCCGAGTGAGGTAAAGGTTTGTATATACTAATAGATTGGAAAACGGTTTAAGAAAAGAGCTTTGTTATTAAAAATAGAGTTGAAATTGTTTGTTAAAAGAGTTTTGATATTTACTACTAGTATTGAAACCTTTATATTTTTAAAATGACAAATCACAGAAGAGATTGTAGAAACAATCATCACAAAGATCACATTCGGAGATGTGAATAAAATCCAAGGAAATCAGCTCAAAAGCATCAAAGTGGAAGTTCCCCAGCGACCAAACGTGGCCGAGATAACCAGAGATGGTTTGTCTCGAAGAATGGTCAACTCAGCATCTCAACAAAGCAAGTTCTGTTGAATTTTTTTCAGATAAGATCGCCTACGGAGGGGGGGTCCAGGGGGGGTGGCAACCCCCCAAGGAGGGGGTGCGGGGGCAACGCCACCGCTTACGGGGTTCGACCTGCCCGGTCAGGTCGCGGGGGTCCAGGGGGCAGCGCCCCCGGCGGGGTGCGGGGCAGCGCCCCGACCAAAACGGTACAACCTAGTGAAGATAAAATGAGGTCTAACGACCTAAGGACTCAAGGGTCTAACGACCTAACGACTCAAGGGTCATACGACCTAACGACTCAAGGGTCTAACGACCTAACGACTCAAGGGTCATACGACCTAACGACTCAAGGGTCTAACGACCTAACGACTCAAGGGTCCAACGACCCAACGACTCAAGGGTCCAACGAACCAACGACTCAAGGGTCCAACGACTTAAGGGTTGCACGACTTAAGGGTTAGGCCAGGAGCGACCTAACGAGATAAGGTCCAACGACCTACGAGTTAAGGGTCCAGCGACCTATCGGGATAACTCGTAACCGACTTAAGGGTTGCGTGACTGAAGGGCTGCACGACTTAAGGGTTAACTCGTAAACGACTCACGACCTATGGATGAACGACTTAACTCCGAACGAGCTAAAAATGGCCAGAACGACCTAGGGTTAACTCGTGAACGACTCACGACCTATGGACGAACGACTTAACTCCGAACGAGCTAAAAATGTCTAGAACGACCTAGGGTTAACTCGTGAACGACTCACGACCTATGGACGAACGACTTAACTCCGAACGACCTAAAAATGGCCAGAACGACTCAAGTGCAGAAAATTCAACAAAACGCTGAAAATTGGAGTTTTTCGCCAATCCAATCCAAACCAAATGCTAACATGCATGCAAAAATGATAGGGAATCATTCCCAACAGTCCAATATAGTTATAGGCTAGAATTGTGAGATAAAAATCTCACCTTTGCACCAAATATCAATGAAAATGAAGTTTTAAGCAAGCAAGAATCAATCCTTCTTCTATCTAAACACAAGAAGCTTGAATCCAATGTCTTCTTCTTGAATTTGGAGTAGAAAGATGGATTGCAATTGAATTTGAGTTTTGGAATTTTAATTTCCCATTCCCTCCACCATTAATGCCAAAGCTTGATTAGTTAGGAAATTTATGAAGAGTGAGGAGAAGAGGGTTGGAACTTGGGCTTAATAGGCTAAACTAACCCAAAGTCCAAAGCGGGGAAAGTTAGTGAAATTTCACTAACTCCAAACCTATCGATGTTTATACTTAAAAAAGTTGTAAACGATATTTCGAACTCAATGGAAGTGGTCTCGAGTCCTAATTTGACCGTTTGCAAAATGTAGCTTTTCGGACCAAAATCCGATTAACGAGTTAATATTTAAATACAAACTCGATAAATATGCGGGTTGTTACAGTAAGCTTCTCTTCTTCTTCTCCAACTTGTTCTCTTACCAATTTCAGAAATTCCTAAACCTAATTTTGGGAATGTTCTTGTTTTTTTAGCACAGATTCAAGCTCATTTGGGTTGTGTTGAAGAGAGGTTGATTCTCCACTTGCTTTCAAGCTTCTTCTTGTTTGATTTTGAGAAAAGGTGAGATTTTTATCTCACATCTATGATTATAATTATCTTTGGTTGTTGGGTATGAATTCCTAACACTTCTTCATGTGCATTTGCTCTTGATTTGGATTGGTTTTGTAAATACTCCAATTTTTGAGTTTTTAAGTCAAATTTGTGTGAAATCTTTTTATGGATGTTTGATCATGCTTTTGGTGATGCATCGAGGAGCATATAGGGCCGGGTTGCCGATTGGCATAAACCCTTAGAGCCAATGTTCGTCCGGTTGCATTTTGGAAGAGTTTGCTCTTCATTTGAATAAGGCTGAAAAACAGCCCAGGCATGATTCAGTCGACTGAAAACTCTGTTCAGTCGACTGAACCTGAAACCCTAGAGTTTCCAGGCATGATTCAGTCGACTGAAAAACTCTGCACAGTCGACTGAAACTGGAAACAGAAAGTTTTCTGAACCTGGAAAATTTCCAGGTACAGGGTCAGTCGACTGAACAGAGTTCAGTCGACTGAACCTGCTGTTTGAGTCCAATTTGCCTTTTTGGATTGAAATTCCAATTTAAATCGATTCGTGATAATCCTATTTGTTGTTATCATCTATTATGACTTTGATGACTCTTTTTAGGGATTTTTGAATATCCATTTCGATGGATCCTTTATCGATTTCGTTGGATTTTATTCACGTCTTCGTATGTGAATTTTTGTGATTGATTGTTCTTACAATCTTCTTCGTGATTTGTCACTTTAAAAATATAAAGGTTTTCTATACTAGTAGTAAATATCAAAACTCTTTCCTCAAATGATTTCAATACTATTTTAATACCAAATTCGTTTATAAAACCGTTTTCCAATCTATTAGTATATACAAACCTTTACCTCACTCGTATGAGAAATCTAATTAAACGGCTTAGTAAAACAAGTGGTATGAAACGCTTGCGTTTACTTTGTCGGTTAATTCTTGGACTTGTTTGATTGAACCTCTTGTGACAATTTTCTAGTGGAGATTTACAGTTTGTTCGTAAATATTTAAGTTAAGCAAGTAGTTATGGGACATGAAGCTAAACTCATATATTTACTAGCTTAGTGTAATCGACACTTCTCGCTGATCATGACGATCATCTTTGTGATTTAGACTAGCAGTGTGCGATGTCTCTTTGTCTGCGAGGGAGACTAAACCCCGTTTTGTGGAGTTTCGACTCGATTTGTGATGGGGTAGCAACCCATGGTCTTGGGGCCGTTTGTGGAGCTTCGGCTCAATTTGTGATGGTTAGCGACCATGGAATTAGCGTTCCGTTTGTGATACACGTGTTGGTGAGCTTTATGCTCCCGTTTGTGATAGGCCTCTTCCCCCCCTTTTTTTGTGATTTCTGGATTTCTTGTGTAGATTTCTAGAATTTGTGTTTCACCAATTTTTCGTGATTTCCATTGATAAGTCTTATCGATATTTGTGCATTGGTGAATTTGTGTGTCATTGACTTTTGTGATTTCTGGATTTCTTGTGTAGTCTTCTGGAATTTGTGCGTCATTGACTTTTGCGATTGACATTGATATTATCGTCAATATTTGTGGTTTGATGAACGAAATAAAGAGTATGACACTTCTTGGATTCTTGTGTAGATTTTGTGATATTGATTAATCTCTTGTTGATTATCAACTACTTATATATCACAGCTTGGCCTCGTGATTATTATGTGTTTAGTCATAACTCTGATTCTATATCGTTTCATCTGATATCTATAGTTAGACTGATCCGTTTATTATTTTCTTATTAAATAATACTCGGGTCAGACCGAGATGTTACAGGTGCTTCTGCTTGACTTCTCTCTTGGGATTGATTTCTCTTGCTTTTGGTTAACTACTTAGATTAGTAGTTTTTGTTGTATACATTTGAGATATAGACTCCATAATGTATACTTATTCTTTTGTGTAGCTCATGTAACTATTCTTTTGTGATATTGTGGATCTTTTTAGACCACTACTCTGATGTACACTTCCAAGTGTAATATTCATATCTATTTTCCGCCTTTGTGATATGAATTGTCTGTGACTGATTTGTGTTATGCTTATTTCTATATTTGTTTTCCGAAGGATTTATATAGCCACCGTGTAGTAGCTTTGAGTTTGTGTCGGTATGTCGGATTTCCTCTTGAAATAGAATGCATGTTATATTATCTGACATATCGGTGCTCGCGCAAAGAAATTACACGGATGGTCGCTCCTCAACAGCCTTATTCTCCGTGCTAGTCGACAGCAATCACCGTAATGTTTTTGGCTAGCGAGGGTATAGAGGTGGGGCGTCACAGCTTGGTATCAGAGCCAAACTTCGGAACAATATGGAATATTATAACAAGGATCATCGTCCTAAGTTCATCTTAGGAGTCGTGCTTTAGGATTTTATTCGGGTCTACGTACCGTTCTATCCTATTTTCTTTTATGATTCCATGTTTTGTCTATGAAGATTGCTTGATATTCAATTTGGTGAATAACCTTTTTCTTCCTCTTCTTTCTTTCTAAAGGAAGAGAAATGTCTAGACCTGGCCACCCCAGAGCCATGCCATCTAGCACTCCGCCCCAGGATGGAGTTTTTATGACTGCTCAAAAGCTTCTTGATTTAGTGACAAATGCTCAAGCAGCTGGAGCTAACCCGGAACCTACTCACCCAAAGTCGGGATTTGCACGCTTGTGCAGCGATTACACAAATTTGGGTGGGGAGCCATTCAAGGGTTCCGAAACTGTTATTGAAGTACAGGCCTGGCTAAGGTCATGCGATCGAATCTTTTCTCGCATGAATCTTATTGACCTTCACCGAGTTCAGGTGGCCTCTAGTATGCTCCAAGAAAGAGCATTGGACTGGTACGAACTTCTTATTTCTGAGATTAATGAAGCGGATCTCACCTGGGAGAAATTCCGAGAGCGCTTCGAGTTAAAATTCGTACCAGAAGCAGAAAAAGTGACATTGGCTCGACGATTTATAGACCTTGTTCAAGGTGAGTCATCCGTGACTGATTACGTCGCCTCCTTCGAGTCGCTTTCCAAATATGGGGTTGAATACATCAACACCCCTCTGAAGAAGAATCAGAGATTTGTTTATGGCTGAAATAAAAGTCTCAAGAAGCCATTACTCCTAAAATTAGAAGTTTCTTTCGACCAACTCGTTGATATCGCTCTTCGTCTTGAAGAGGCGGATAGGGAGAATGATGTTGAAGTGGTGGGTTCCAAACCAAACTTCAACAACAAGAAGAGGCCAAGCAAATTCAAAGGTCCTTATCCCAATAAGAAAGGGAAGCAAGCAACCTCCGTGGCAAAGACTTCTTCCTTTGGTCGTGGGGAATGCTATAATTGTGGTTCGAAGGACCATTATGCGAACAAGTGCCCAAAGTCTCTTTCTTGTCGCTACTGCAAAGTTCCCGGTCATGTTATATCTTCATGCCCTAAGCTTCAGGGCAAGAAGGAGGAAAAGTTAAATGTTGCTCAAGCCCCTGGCAACACATCTCGTGGCCAAGGTATTTCTCATTCTATTCTAGACGGAATTATTTTGTTTCGTGATCATCCTATTCGAGTTCTTTTTGATACGGGTGCGTCCCATTATTTTATATCAAAAGAACTTGTTGATACTTTTTCTTTGGGTGTTTTGTGTTTAATGACTTCTTTGAGAATTGCGAATCCGATTGGTGGATCCGCAACAATCAGTTTATTGTGTAAAGATGTCGAGATTATTTTGTGTGATTTTTCTTTCCGAGCCGATTTGCATGTCATGCGTTATTTAGGCTTTGGAATGATTTTGGGAATGGATTGGCTTAACCATTATGAAGCTCATATCCTATGTCCTGAGCGGACTATTCATCTTCGACATCCTCAATCTGTTAATCAGGTTTCTGTTATTCTTAAAGATTCAGATTCTGCTTTGGTTGCATCTTTATATTCTTTAAATCCTCGTGATGACGATGATGATGATGAGGGTGATATTATTTCTCTTATTCACGTCGTTTGTGAATTTTCCGACATATTCGAGCCCGTTTTAGGATTACCACCTAAGCGAGCAATTGAGTTCAGAATTAATCTTATTCCGGGAGCTCAACCTATCACTCGTCCTCCTTATCGTATGTCCAATAAAGAAAACGAGGAGATGCGTAAACAATTATCTGAATTGGAAACGAAGCAATTTATTCGCTCTAGTTCCTCGCCTTGGGGAGCTTCAGCTATTTTTGTGAAGAAATCTGATGGTACACTTAGGCTTTGCGTTGACTACCGCAAGCTTAATGATCTTACTATCAAAAATAAATATCCTTTACCTCGGATTGATGATCTATTCGATCAACTTAGTGGTGCTAGAGTCTTTTCACAATTGGACTTGGCTACCAGTTTTCATCAGCTTCGTATTGCAGAGGATAGCATACCTTTGACATCGTTCCGTACTCGGTATGGATCTTATGAATGGCTTGTTATGCCATTTGGGTTAACAAATGCCCCGGCTTATTTCGTTGACTTAATGAATCGAGTTTTTAAAGACTTTCTCGACCGGTTTGTTCTCATCTTTATCGATGATATTCTTGTTTATTCTAAAACCGAGGAGGAGCATGAAAAACATCTTCGGATTGTGTTGGAAACTCTTAGGAGTAATCAATTAAAGGCAAAATTTTCTAAGTGCCACTTTTGGCAATCTCGTGTGAAGTTTCTTGGTCACATTATTTCTGAATCCGGAATTTCCATGGATCCTTCAAAGATTGAAGCGATTCAAGATTGGAAGAGACCGGAGAGTGTGACAGAGATTCGTAGTTTTCTCGGATTGACGGGCTATTACCGTCGTTTTATCAAAGACTTTTCTAAGATTTCCGTGCCTCTCACTAGCTTGACGAAGAAAGGTGTTAAATACATTTGGTCGGACAAATGTGAAGCTTCTTTTCAGAAATTAAAAGAACTTCTTTCTGATGCTCCTATTCTTGTTATTTCCGATGGGAATCAAGATTTCGTTGTTTATACCGATGCTAGTCGCATTGGTTTGGGTGTCGTTCTTATGCAAAAGGAACGCGTTATTGCTTATGCTTCTAGGCAATTAAATCCTGCTGAGACTAGATATGCCACTCATGATTTAGAGCTCGCGGGTATTGTTTTTGCTCTTCGGATTTGGCGTCACTAACTCTTAGGAGAGAAATTTGTTCTTTACACAGATCATAAGTCTTTGAAATATTTATTCTCTCAAAAGGAACTTAATTTGCATCAACAGCCTTGGCTCGAATTTCTTGCACCATATGATCTTGATATTCTTTATACTCCCGGTAAGGGTAATCTTGTCGCCGATGCTTTTAACCGTAAACAACAAGCTGTTGTTTCTATGATGATATCCGAATGGAACGATCTCGAGATTTTATCCACTTGCGAAATTCGAGACCGTGTTTCCGATTTATGCTCATCATTTGTTTTATGTAGCCTTGAGGCTCATCCATCTCTTTTAGACCGCATTCTTAAAGCTCAAAGGCTAGATACTGAATTGGTTCTTCTTGGCCAAAATATTAAGGATAAAATTGATATTGAAGGTTTGAAAGACTTTAATATCGATTCTCGTGGCGGCATTCGGAAATTTGGTAGACTTATCGTGCCAAATGTTAGGGATCTTCGTAAAGATATTTTAGAAGATTCTCATCACTCTAAATTTACCATTCATCCCGGTAGTAGTAAAATGTACGCGGATATGAAGCGACTTTATTATTGGGAGGGAATGAAACTTGACATCGCTAACTTCGTTAAACGTTGCATGACTTGCCAACTCGTTAAGGCCGAACATCAAAGGCCCGGAGGGTTATTGCAACCTTTAGAAATTCCAGTTTGGAAGTGGGATCAAATTTCCATGGATTTTATGGATGGCCTTCCCCGTTCTCGATCGGGTTATGATAGCTTATGGGTAATTGTTGATAGACTTACTAAATCCGCCCATTTTATTCCCGTTCGGTCTAACCGAACCGTTCCTCTTTTGGCCAAAATATTTATCAAAGAAATTGTTAAATTGCATGGTGTTCCTACATCTATTGTTAGTGATCGTGATCCATTGTTTACTAGTGGATTTTGGAAGAGTCTTCAAAAAGCTTTAGGAACGAGGCTTAATTTTAGCACCGCTTATCACCCCCAGTCCGATGGACAAACTGAGCGTGTGAATCAAACTCTTGAAGATCTTCTTCGTTCTTGTGTGCTTGATTTTGGTGGAGGTTGGGAAGATCATATTTCACTTGTTGAATTTTCCTATAATAATAGCTTCCAATCTAGTATTGGTATGGCACCTTTTGAGGCACTCTACGGAAGGCCATGCCAATCTCCTTCTTGTTGGCTTGAGGCCGGTGAGAAGCTGGCTTTAGGTCCAGATTTTATTCGTGATTCCACAGAAAAGATTGATCTTATTCGTCATAGGATGAAAGAAGCCCAGAGTAGACAAAAGTCCTATGCCGATAACCGGAGAAGGAAGTTAGAATTTTCTGTGGGAGATCTTGTGTTCATTCGTGTTTCACCTATGAAAGGTGTTGTACGTTTCAGTCGATCGGGAAAACTTGCGCCTCGATATATTGGGTCATTTCCTATCACCGAACGTATTGGTTCCATGGCTTATCGCCTTTTATTACCGGCTCAGTTTTCTGCTATGCATGACGTGTTTCACGTTTCTCAACTTCGGAAATGTCTTCGAGATTCCGATTCTATTCTTGAGCCCGGTGTTGTGGAAGAGATTGAAGTTTCGCCTAATTTAACTTATGAGCAACATCCTATTCGTATCATTGCTTCGGAAGTCAAACGATTTCGAAATAAAGATGTTCCGCTTGTTAAAGTTCAATGGTCTTCAAATCCTAAGGATTGTTCTTGGGAATCTAGAGAGTACATCGAGCGTACACATCCGGACTTACTTTCTCGTGCTCTTTGAGGTGAACTTCTTATTTCAAACTTCTTTTGTGTTGAATACGCTTTTATGGTTGTTACTATATATCTTCTTCTTGTAATATTGCGAGGACGCAATTTCTTTAAGGAGGGGAGTCTGTAACAACCCGCATATTTATCGATTTTATATTTAAATATTTTATTTAAATATTTTATCGTTAGTCGGATTTTAGTCCGAAAATCTACTTTTTGCATACGGTCGAATTAGGGCTCGGGACCACTCCCATTGAGTTTAAAATGCCGTTTGCGACCTTTTTGAGTATAAGCTTCGATATGTTTGGAGAAAGTTGATTTCTGCTACTTTTTACTTTGGGTTTGGTTTTTGGGCTCAGCCCTATGTTAACTTATACTCCAAAACTGAACCACTCTCCCCATTCCCCCTCACTTCTTTCTCTTTTCAGTTTTCTTAGCTTTAATGGTGGGAGAGATTGGAAATTAAAACTCCAAAACCCTAGTTTCTCTTGCAAATCAAATTCCTAGCTCCAAACTCAAGAAGAACCCATGGGTAAGCTTCTCTTCTTCTTCTCCAACTTGTTCTCTTACCAATTTCAGAAATTCCTAAACCTAATTTTGGGAATGTTCTTGTTTTTTTTAGCATAGATTCAAGCTCATTTGGGTTGTGTTGAAGAGAGGTTGATTCTCCACTTGCTTTCAAGCTTCTTCTTGTTTGATTTTGAGAAAAGGTGAGATTTTTATCTCACATCTATGACTATAATTATCTTTGGTTGTTGGGTATGAATTCCTAACACTTCTTCATGTGCATTTGCTCTTGATTTGGATTGGTTTTGTGAATACTCCAATTTTTGAGTTTTTAAGTCAAATTTGTGTGAAATCCTTTTATGGATGTTTGATCATGCTTTTGGTGATGCATCGAGGAGCATATAAGGCCGGGTTGCCGATTGGCATAAACCCTTAGAGCCAATGTTCGTCCGGTTGCATTTTGGAAGAGTTTGCTCTTCATTTGAATAAGGCTGAAAAACAGCCCAGGCATGATTCAGTCGACTGAAAACTCTGTTCAGTCGACTGAACCTGAAACCCGAGAGTTTCCAGGCATGATTCAGTCGACTGAAAAACTCTGCACAGTCGACTGAAACTGGAAACAGAAAGTTTCCTGAACCTGGAAAATTTCCAGGTACAGGGTCAGTCGACTGAAAACTCTGTTCAGTCGACTGAACCTGCTGTTTGAGTCCAATTTGCCTTTTTGGATTGAAATTCCAATTTAAATCGATTCGTGATAATCCTATTTGTTGTTATCATCTATTATGACTTTGATGACTCTTTTTAGGGATTTTTGAATATCCATTTCGATGGATCCTTTATCGATTTCGTTGGATTTTATTCACGTCTTCGTTTGTGAATTTTTGTGATTGATTGTTCTTACAATCTTCTTCGTGATTTGTCACTTTAAAAATATAAAGGTTTTCTATACTAGTAGTAAATATCAAAACTCTTTCCTCAAATGATTTCAATACTATTTTAATACCAAATTCGTTTATAAAACCGTTTTCCAATCTATTAGTATATACAAACCTTTACCTCACTCGTATGAGAAATCTAATTAAACGGCTTAGTAAAACAAGTGGTATGAAACGCTTGCGTTTACTTTGTCGGTTAATTTTTGGACTTGTTCGATTGAAGCTCTTGTGACAATTTTCTAGTGGAGATTTATAGTTTGTTCGTAAATATTTAAGTTAAGCAAGTGGTTATGGGACATGAAGCTAAACTCATATATTTACTAGCTTAGTGTAATCGACACTTCTCGCTGATCATGACGATCATCTTTGTGATTTAGACTAGCAATGTGCGATGTCTCTTTGTCTGCGAGGGAGACTAAACCCCGTTTTGTGGAGTTTCGACTCGATTTGTGATGGGGTAGCAACCATGGTCTTCGGGCCGTTTGTGGAGCTTCGGCTCAATTTGTGATGGTTAGCGACCATGGAATTAGCTTTCCGTTTGTGATACACGTGTTGGTGAGCTTTATGCTCACGTTTGTGATAGGCCTCTTCCCCCCCCCCCCCCCCCCCCCCTTTTTGTGATTTCTGGATTTCTTGTGTAGATTTCTAGAATTTGTGTTTCACCAATTTTTCGTGATTTCCATTGATAAGTCTTATCGATATTTGTGCATTGGTGAATTTGTGTGTCATTGACTTTTGTGATTTCTGGATTTCTTGTGTAGTCTTCTGGAATTTGTGCGTCATTGACTTTTGCGATTGACATTGATATTATCGTCAATATTTGTGGTTTGATGAACGAAATAAAGAGTATGACACTTCTTGGATTCTTGTGTAGATTTTGTGATATTGATTAATCTCTTGTTGATTATCAACTACTTATATATCACAGCTTGGCCTCGTGATTATTATGTGTTTAGTCATAACTCTGATTCTATATCGTTTCATCTAATATCTATAGTTAGACTGATCCGTTTATTATTTTCTTATTAAATAATACTCGGGTCAGACCGAGATGTTACAGGTGCTTCTGCTTGACTTCTCTCTTGGGATTGATTTCTCTTGCTTTTGGTTAACTACTTAGATTAGTAGTTTTTGTTGTATACATTTGAGATATAGACTCCATAATGTATACTTATTCTTTTGTATAGCTCATGTAACTATTCTTTTGTGATATTGTGGATCTTTTTAGACCACTACTCTGATGTACACTTCCAAGTGTAATATTCATATCTATTTTCCTCCTTTGTGATATAAATTGTCTGTGACTGATTTGTGTTATGCTTATTTCTATATTTGTTTTCCGAAGGATTTATATAGCCACCGTGTAGTAGCTTTGAGTTTGTGTCGGTATGTCGGATTTCCTCTTGAAATAGAATGCATGTTATATTATCTGACATATCGGTGCTCGCGCAAAGAAATTACACGGATGGTCGCTTCTCAACAGCCTTATTCTCCGTGCTAGTCGACAGCAATCACCGTAATGTTCTTGGCTAGCGTGGGTATAGAGGTGGGGCGTCACAAATAGTGAAATATTAGGGTTAGGGATATATGATGGCTAAGGGACGAAGAAGTCGATTAGAATGAAATTATACATATTTATACACCTTTTGTAACTCTAATCCAAATTAATCCCCGGATCCATTTGAGCTCTCGATCTATTTGGCACAAAAAGAATGCTTTGGTAAATGATTCATATCTCTTTCATTTGGTATCTATTTCGAATGTTTTATATATGAATTTTGAGTAGAAAAATATACCTGACACAAGTGAAATGGATTTTCCAAATTCTTTAGTTTGTAAAATATGTTTTTCTGTATTTTATGTGAATTTACCAAAATATACGTTTAAAGTTGACTGTTTATTTTTATTTAAAGTCCAGGGTATTACTTTCTCTCAAGGAAATATTATCTGTTTTATTAATATCGCTATATGCATACATACATAAATACAAACGCACATACATACATATATCATACACACGTGTGTACGTATGTACATACGTACGTATGTGTATGTATATATGTTTTTATTTATGTATGTATAAAAATCATATAGATCTAATGATACAGATCTATTCTTCTATAAAAATGTTATCTTTCCAATAATCAATATTGTAAAGGTGACGTGTGTTCGAGGCTTTTAACAGAAGGTATCGATTTCTAATGTTGTTCGAATAAAAATGAGGGAATGTGACAATAAATATATAAATTAGGTCCTTTTTTTTTTAAATTAAAAGTTGTAAACTGACTTGCGGTTTTTTGATAAAAAACGCAAGTTAGCGTGCGCTTTTCAAAAACTTTAAAATTAAAAAAAAAGTTTCAAAATTAGAAAAATACATTGCATTTTTCTGTCAAAAAG
Source organism: Allium cepa (assembly GCA_030765085.1). NCBI lineage: Eukaryota > Viridiplantae > Streptophyta > Magnoliopsida > Asparagales > Amaryllidaceae > Allium > Allium cepa. The sequence continues at coordinate 724,742,593 of CM060939.1, read as the reverse complement.
TGAAAGACATCTTGCGTTTTCTATTTTTTATAAATATGGATCAAAATTATGTAATAATTTTTGCATGAATTTTCTTAGAACGTCAGAATCAATGAGGTATAGCTCTTTTCTTGATTGTGTTCTCCGTGATTTGCTGGCTCCATTAGGATCTGATCCAAATTAATAGTTGCTTTCCACCAGTAATACCAATGTCATTGCAACAAATACACACCCTTCTTAACAGATCAATTCCCCTGCCTCCAAAATTTGTGTGCCTCCCGTCCCTTTTCAAATCCAACCATTCATTTTATACATAGACCGTACTTTTTAATTTTTCAAATAACTAATAAATGACCATGATATAATGGAATCAGAGACACATAGTTTTGGGGACAGAGGAAATGCAACACTTTTTCAGCGTGTGTTTTTTTCTTGGATGTACTATTGTTAATGCAAATATAACAAAAATAAAAATATCCGACACTAAATAAAAACATGATACGAGCAACACAATACTAACATCTGAATTAAAAAATTGAACCATCACACTATAACCTACTAGACCGATTCTTAGTGCCATCAAAAACTTGCTAGTCTAAAATATGTCCTTACAAAACTATTTTTTCGATAAGCAGGTCAATGAACATTCAAAAAAAACAAAAATTCATCAGTATCCGTATTCAAAAAGTGAATAAATTATCTACCATACGAAAAAACAGATACGAACATGAATGCATCCGCATTCGAAAATTATCCGTCTGGTTTATATATTATAATAAAATGAAAATTATCAAAAATTAATCACTCAAAACTATTTATATTAGTATAATATTTATTTATTTTTCATATTTCTTTATAACAAATGAAGTAGATAAAATAATCATGTTAAACCAAAACTTGCTATTTATGTCTCTTAATTTATCGATTGTTAACGAATAAAATAATTATTCGATATTCATCCGTATCCGTATATGTAGATATTCGATATTCGAAAACGATTTCGAATACGGATGCGCATACGACAAATTCAAAATTCCACATCCGAAAATATCTAATGGCAGACGGTTATCTTGAAAAACAAATACAAAATAAATGAATTAAAATATGTCAACTCATGCACAAACCAAAAAAAAAAACAAAAAAAACAAACCTAGTATTTGTCCAGGGTGACAATGCGTTAAAAGAGTGATACAGATGGAGAAATGGGAGAAATTCTGCGGAAACATACATAGAAAAACAGAGAGATTATCCACAAAAGTTAGTTAATGAAATGCACGAGAACACAAAAGTTTGTCTTCCAACATGAATCATTTAATTCGTTAACAGTCTGCAACGCAGTCTGGCCTACCTAACTATAAATAAAAAAAACAAAAATAAAAAAACATAAACAAGAGATGTTAATAACAAGTTTTCCGCATATGTTAACTGGAAAAAAGTTTGAACTACTGAAATTTAAAGCTTATCCACAAAAGTAGATTCGGCAAGGTCGATTGCTCGAGCTAGAGCAGCAGCTTTGTTCTCACATTCTCTTTGCTCATCGTCTGGGTTGCTGTCAGCGACTATGCCTGCTCCGGCCTGAAGGTGAGCCACCCATTCCTGACGTCTGTGTACATCTTTGTATGAATACATGGTGTCGTAGCGTGTCCTTGTTGGAAACACTATCGTTCTTAGTGCTATTGCTATGTTCATGTCCCCGGTGAAGGACACCCCTCCGAACCCACCGCTGTATGGCCCCCGTCTTGTCACTTCCAACTCATCGATTAGTTCCATTGCTTTTACCTTTTTACAGTAACAAGTTCAAAAAATACTTAATATAAAGATTTATTCTTATATGGCAGGGAAGTGTAGTTTTAGAGTCCACTTGGCAATTAGTCATTTTAAATCTTGGTAGAAAAATTCTAAACAGCAACCTTCAAGTAGCTTTGATTAAATAACAAAAAAAATGTTTTGATGGAATTAAACCTTAAAGTTAAAGTAAGTTTAATTTCCACCTTTTTCAAGTTTGGGTCTTGTCTGAAACTTATTCCAAAAATAAACCTCATTTTCACTATATCGATATTTTGTATTTGGACAATTTGAAATTGCGCAATCATAATTTTTTTTAAAAAAAAAAAATTACACTCGCGCAAGTACAAATTGTATATTTGTGCTTGCACACTTTCAAATTGCGTAAGTAAATTGCAACTGCTAAAAACTATGCCTATTTTTGTAATAAGAAGACCTAAACTTGAAATAGTTTTTTTTTTCTTCGGTCTATAAATAAAATGTGTCCTTTAATTTAATGTTCGAGAACTATGACTTGTAAGTAACGGATGCAGACCAAACTATATAATTGGACATATCCATGCAAAAGAATGATGTATAATAAGCAGTGACATTTTACTGGTAAACTGTTATTTAAAGTTTAAACAACTAAGGCTATTTATGCAATTTACTAGTCAAAATTAATTATAAAATCCTATCAGTAAAAGCTGAAGTAGCAAATAATTGCTTCCCCAATATTAACAAAGCTACTTATGTTACCTACTTATAAGAAGTTTCCATACATCCAAAGTCAATTAACATTCTCTTAGTCCTAACTATTGTGATGTGGTTATTTCTAATTTTCTAGCAATAAATTAAGAAACAAACAGGGAATTTTTGGCATGTGGTTGTTGTTTAAATAAATCAAACCTTTGGAGCTCCACTGACTGTTCCTACGGGCAATGCAGCACGTAAAGCATCCCAACAAGCTAGGTGATCTAACAACTTCCCCGAAACCTGTATAAGCCATAATGGATATATTAATTGATGAAGAAGGATAAGTTTCCATAACCATGGTTTAGGTAAAGTTTAATATATGAGATATATGAAACTGTTTTGTATATATTGCAATTACTTCTGTTATAACACATATATTCAGCTGAAGCCTAGGGCTATTTTGGTGGTAATGTATATGATTATGTTATAATGTATGTAATTGCATATATACAAGTAATTTACTAGGTTATCACACAAGTAGTTCATATTTTCCTTTATCTATTACAGTACTACCAATAAAGATTTTTCTGGTAGAGAAATAACAAGAAATAAAGTTAGCATCTGCAAGTGAAGCACAATTGTAAAATAAGGAACATAACGAACCGTGGAGCTTATGTGCATCACGTGGGAGTATCTCTCAATATTCATCAGTTTTTCAACCTTTACCGAGCCTGCCTCAGAGACCTGTATGATTAATGATCAACATGAATGTTCAAATAGTACAACATTGAAATAAACTCATTTACGATAAGTAGATACTAAAAATATATGTCTAATAAATTGATATCATTATTCCAGATATAGCTGATAATTGAAATTTGACTGTCAAGAAAGTTTTAAAAAATGCTGTGGACATCAATTAACATATTTTTTTTTTTACATATATAAAAGATAGCCTATAAACATCTACGTACAGAATACTCTTTGTCAAAAATTTGGAGAGAATGGAACTGATAAGGACAGTTAAGAGAATACAATACCTTTCCTACATCATTACGACCTAAATCTACTAGCATAATATGCTCGGCACACTGTTTCTCATCGTTCAGCAGCTCATGTTCATTTTGTTTATCTTCTTCCTCGGTTTTACCTCTTCTAACTGTCCCAGCAAGTGGCCGATTAACAATTCTTTTCTGTAATATAAATGAATGCGCAAATGCAGTTTCAATGTAATACTTGCAATTAAATATAATTATATGTTCATCTGATGCAGTGTCCATGAATAGAGGTGTAAAATTGGTATAAATATTCAACCTGCATCCAAATAGATTTCGCCAATATGGATACTACAGATACTACAGTTGTTGCACGTCAGCTCTGGGTTGTAGGCAACTAATCATCTAGGCAGGTTTGTTGTTTTACCAAATAAGGAAAAATATTATTATGAGATGATTATAGGTATATTTGTTCATATACTAATTTTGTTACGATGTGAACTTAAAACGAATAATTTACCAAATTAGAACATCAATTTTGAATATTCGATGCAATTTAAGGTATTTTAAGTATCATGTACTACCATGGAAATCAAATGCTATCCAACAAATGATGATATGGAAACCATGCTCCGTTTACACCTTTATCCATGAACATTTCAGAATTCAATATAAATAAGGTGAAATAATTGTAAAAATTTATTACCCCTTTAACATGAGTCAGAATTTCTGGACTCGATGCCACAAGAATGCATCCACGAGCCTAAAAATATGTTAGAAGCAATGATAGTAAAATACTATGAGTATGGAAGGCTTGCTTAAGACATAAATGTAGTGATTTGAATTGAAATGTATAAAAAATAAATAAAACAATGGATAAGGTGACAGTGGCTCACTTGTAAATAAGTCATGTATGGACTTGGATTCACTATTCTCAATGCACGATATACTTCAAATGGGTCAGCAAATGTTCGTCTCTCAAAGCGTTGGCTCAAAACGATCTGAAATATGTCTCCAGCAAGAATATGCTCTTTTGCCTGCATAACTGCTTTTTTGTATTCTTCCTTTGTCATTGTTGACTGCTCTAATGAAGCACCAAATTGACTAGTATGTAATTTCACAGCTCCAGGTGATAATCTTGGGCTAAAGGATGAAAAGTACACATGCTTAAGTATAAAAAGAGTACCGAAATGCAACAACCGGAAAGAAATGCGAGAACAAGAATGTCAAAATTTTATAAACATGCAATGGAGAAGAATTGTTGCTTACATATCAACATTATGCACCATGGCTAGAAGACGATCCAATTGTTTCTTTCCATCCTTATAAGCATCCTCAACAGAAGAGAATCGATCTAGACGGACCCAGTGAATTACATAGGCTTTCTGATACAGAATTAACCTCATGCAATTAGTTTTAAACATTCTGAACTTTTAACTCGATTGCTAAAGATCGGGATTGGGCATACGATTACTTGTAAATAAGCACGTATCCAATTCATTACCTCTATTATATATAATTTTTCAAGAACTTTTGTTAACGAATATGAAATAATGCATATATATGTAAGTGGCCTCTAGTAACTCTTAACTAGTACTTAACTCTATTATTTTGTTTACATTTACAAAGCAAATCATATTGTTATAGACAAACATTTTTAATTCTACTTTCAACTCAACAGTAGCATTTTATTCTTCGAGTATTCAAAAGGCGTGCCTTTCAAATGTTTCTTTTTCTCAATTTTACCCTTTTTTAAATAAAAAAAGGAAAACAATTTGGTTTTAGTATTTCCTTTATACCATGCTCATCTCGGAATTCACAGGATCATGCTATTCTTACGACAAAAATGCTCCGAGGCCCGAAAAAAGAGAAAGAATCGTGCGAAAAAAACATCAACGTTCTCCCTGAATTCAGTATATTTGATCCGATGGTTTCTATGATTTTGGGCTGATCGTACCCAATTTTCAGGCCTTCTAGCAAGTCCCATTCTTACAAGGGTAAACCCAGTAAGAAACTAACTTGTGGAGAATGCGCTGGAGTTCACATGTGTGGACACCAGTTCAGTTCACTCTGCTCGTGACTATTCTTAACAGGTTTACCCCAGGAAGGGTAGCAAAGATGGAAGTCATAGCTCATTGTTTGCTAATTTATATACAGAAATGGACACTTTCAGCTGTGCAATTGAATAAAAGAATGCAATAACACTATAATATCAACAGTTACAAATATAAATGAGATGTTATAGAAGAAAGGGATAGCCCCTACATCATTCCCCATTTTAGGTTATTAAGCCCATAGACAACAAGTTAACATCTAAAAATCATCTTCCTCCCTGCTAGTCCATATCACATGTGGCTTTAAACTTCTCAAGCAAAGACAAATAATACGGTAGAATCAGTTCTACTATTATACATGTGATTCATCTTACAAAATAATCAAACGGTTATTCCGTAACTTTTGACTTATCTATCTAGCTCGTGCTGCCTATAGCTGATATGATTTTGACAGGATTCTTTGCAGGTTGTTCATGGAAATATCAACCAACATGTTTTTGACACATTGGTATTATAGTGGAAAATAATAGGCATGTTTCTGATGTTTGTAAAAAAAGTAGTTAGACAAGTTAGCAAAATTGGAACAACCGATAAGCTCACACTAACAATGAGATCGTAGGCAAATACTTCAAATACTCGGCAGAAAGAAGAATACCTTCTCAACATGATCAAAAACTATGACATTGTTATACAGCCCAAGATGAACGTCTGGAAGGTTCCTATCGTCATGCGGAGCACTAGAAAAGGGTAGCTTTTTCTTCTCGACGTAACGCACCGTATCATAGGAAAAATAACCAATCCATCCCCCTACAAAAACAATATGTATGCACATAGACTTTAAGCAAACTAATATAATCATGTAAGGTATATTATCAGTATCATATACATACTTGTTCAGAACAATATGTATACATACATTGCCTGACAAACATGGAAGCATTAATCATATACATGTAACTAAATGTTTTATTATCATAATTATGAAACACAGTCCAACTAAATATTATACTATTAATGCATGCCAGAAAAATATACCACAGAAAACATCAGGAAGGTCATCAAGGCCCTGTGGGTTCCAATCTTGCATAATTCTTCTTGGAACTTCCATCGGATCCTCAGCTGTTTCTTCAGTCCTTTTCCCTTCTTCATGATCCATAATTGAAACAGAGTTCTCCTTCGCCACTATCTCCATTGCTGGTTGTGCTCCCACAAAGCTATATCTCCCCTAAACATAACTCGTCATATGCCTATAATTGCTTTCCAACAAATAAATCATATTTACTTACGACATTTGTCCCTTGAGAACCTTGTTCCACGGACTCAAAAAGAAAGCTTGGAGCTTCCCGGTCATCTTCTTTCACAAGACAGCGATACGCCAAAACAGGTGTGAGATGATCAGAAAAAATGCACTTGAACAGAGGCACAAGATTCCCATTTTTGGAAGCTTCTACAAACTTTGCCTTCTCTTCTTTCTCAGCTACACATTTAAACAAACGAGTATTGGACATCCTTATCAAAAAACAACGCCTGCCAACGCATTAAATTACCAGAGAATATGACTACCTTTGTCCAAAGCAAGGATTGATACAGTAGAGGAACAGTGAAAAAGCGGGAAAACACGTAAATTGGTTTTAGAATATAAAGATATCGGCTTTCTAGAAAAAGCAAGGGTAGAAAACAAAGAGGAAGAAGACGAGTAATGGCGGCTGAGTTTTTGAGGAAGAAAAAGAGGAGAAGAAAGAGGTACTGTTTCCATTGCAATCACTTACTTTTGGAATCTGTGAGAAAAACGTATGTTAATTGTAAGAAAAAATGAAATTCTTTTATAATCCCCTGATAGATGGTTTTTTATCTCCCCTGATAGAGACCGCTGATGAAATTTAAAGGGCAACACTCGAAAAAAATTATAGCAAGTTTTTACAAAATACCCCTTTATTCATTTTTTAATCAAAATACCGATTAATATTTGGTAAATTAGTTTGAACAAATATAAATAATGAAAATTTAGTAATATATAGTTAACTAGTGTCTAACCCGTACGTTGCACACTATTGCAAAATATAGTATTAAACTTTTCATTTTAAAATGAGAACTTTGTTATGCAATGTATGATAAATTCAGTGAAATAAATGAACTACAAATTACAACTGTTCTTATTTTTGTGTATAATTTATGTTATATAGCTTACACACATATATATGAAATAAAATAATTAGGTTATTTTTATTAATATGAATATAATATACATGCTAAAACTGACGTATGTTAGTAATTTATTAGATGAACGGAAAAATATTATTTAACGAAATGTGTTTAAATAAGTCAAATATATAATTAAGTAACTAGTTTAAATATATGGACTTGAAGGTAAACAGTAGGAAGAATCCAAAGAAATTTGGTAAAAAATTGTATAAATTTGATGTGAAATTGTTGAAGTTAAAAACATAATTTTGGAATATAATGTATGATAAATTCTTGATATATAGATGAATTATAACTGATTTATAAATTAATTTTTTATCATTTTTTATATGCATAGCTTATGTTATGTGATTTATATATTTTTATAGTTGAATGAAAAAAATAGCTTTACCATTTTTCTTAATGTTAATGTGTGTGTGTGTGTTAAAATTGACATATATTTTTAGATTTATTAGAATAATAGAATAAATATTCATTGAAATTATTTAAATAATTTAAATTTGAGATCTTGTAAGTAGTTTAAATACATGGATTTAAATGTAAAAAACAGGAATGAATTGAGGGGGAGTTTAGTAAATGATTGTAAAAAGTATGCATTTGAAGCTAAAAACAAAATTTTTCAATGTAATATATGATAAATACATTTAGATAAATGAATAATATATTAAAGTTGTAAATACTGTTTATGCATATTATTTATGTTATGTGACTTATATTTATCTTTGTATTTAAATGAAAATTAATTTTATAACCTTTGCTGATATGAATATGATATACATATTGAAAGCGTCATATTTTAGCATTTCTTAGATGAATTAACAAATATCTATTAATTGAATTCATTTAAATAATTCAAATTAAAGATCACATAATTAATTTGAATATATCAACTAAATTGTACAATGTAGGTGATATTGAGAGGTGTTTTGTAAATAACTGTATAAACCCAAAATGTAAGTGTTTGACTTTAAAAAAGGGTTTTACGTGCAATGCAATGCATGATACATATAGATGTAAATGAATAAAACTTTAAACTTGTAATTATTATTTATGTGTATAATTTAAGTTACGTGATTGATGTATTCATATGTTTGAATGAATCTTTTTTATTGTTTTTGTTAATATTAATATGGTCATATTAATCGAGTTTATTAGACAAATCGGTAAATAATTATTTAGTGAAATTATTTATATAGTTTTAAAATTATGTGATTGATTATAATATATGACCGTAAATGTAAAATATTAGAAAGGAATTGAGGTGGTTCTGTAAATGATTATAGAAATTTTACAATGCAAGTATTTGAAGTACAAAAAACATAATTTTGTAATGCACTTCATGACGAATTTATTGTGATAAACGCTTCGACTTTGGTGCAGGAGGTCATAGGCTCGAAAATTGCATAGCGTGATTCGATTATATATTGACATATAATATGTTGTATGTTGAATATGCGTTTATACGATTTTTGTTTGATGATAATAAACATATATACATTCGTTTAAATGTATTTGTTAATATACTATTTATTTTCACAGATTAAATAAATATTTGCTGAATAAAATAAATGACACAGAATTTGAATTCAAACGAATATTTTATTCAAATAAATATTTATTACAATTTTGATAGTACAATTTCAAGCTCTCACTATAACTATACAACTTTGATTACAATACACGACATTTCACATTTACATCACAACCTCACTACATATCACTCACACTCATATTTATCTTCAACTGCATTCCAATTTGAATCCAGCATCTGAGAAATCTGCAAAAATATTCACTAACGCAGTAAAATTGAAAATAAAATATTTTTGCAATTCAAAATAAAAGATGATTTTGAAAACATTGTTTGCCTCAGTTATTTGGGTTGTTCGTCATCATATTTTTGTATCTGTGCATATCAGTATTTTATCAGGGACAAAAGTGGCTGCAGTACACTGTGTGCACTGCCTCGCCTACTCGTGTGTGCAAAACAAAATGCACAACTAACAAATCAAGTACAAGGTCAAACCCAGACATGTTCAACTCAAGTAAACAACAGTGGCAGATAAAGCAACATCAAGTTGAAACAAACTCAAGTGATACAAGTTTAAACAATGCTCAATGCACATGTTAATATCACTTGGACTTATTCTTTCAAATCAATATGACTGCAAACAACAAGTCAAAATACAAACTGCAAACTCAAGGAGAAATACAATGAACAAGTTCATACATGCTCAAGACCAAGTGAACAACGCCAAGCACAGTGGACTCATGTCGAAACAGCAAATCAAGACTCGAACAAAACAATTTCAAGTTACAACAAGCAGTTGCAACATTTGCAACATGACAAACAGAGACATGTATATGAAGTAACAATACGAGCAACAGTTCGTGTATGCATAAGTAATCGAGCACAGGCCAGAAACAATATCAAAGTGCAAACATATGCATCAAGTGACACAGTGAACAACTAGCGATACAAATGCATACACAAAGAGGCAACATGAAGGGAAACTGCACCAATGCAGTTCAAAACAGCGAGTATGGTGATGCAGTCAACAAGGCAGAAGCAGTACAATGACTGCAACATTCGAGTGTATATAGAGAACAAGCTACATGAAGCAAAAATGGAAGTAATGTCAATGCAACATGAATGTCACCAGCATCTCAATATCCAAGTATGAATGCCACGACCCCAGATGAACAAGTCAACCTCAAATAAAGTACAAGGCAGCAACAATATGAACCACCAGTACAGAGAGCAAATGCAAGTATGCAATGTAGACCACACACACATATATACACACATGTATGTATGTATATACATGAACTAGATTGAAGCACACTGGAATACAACTGCAAATATCCAATATGCATCATGGTCGTGGATGGTACAACAACAAAGACCAAGGCTACAAAAGTGAAAGTGCAGACAAATGACCATGCCACAACTATGCACGGTCCAGTGCCAACAGCAAGCTACATGAAGATATAACTACATGCTACAGCAACAATGGACTCAACATCAAAGACCAAGCCGAAGTCAATGTTGAACCAGATCAAAATTCAAAGCCATAGAGAAAGTCACGAAATCAAGTCAATACCGTAAGTGTCAAGCTACCAGAAAGTATACAAAATTGAACAAGTCAGAATCAATCTTAAACATCAAAGCGAAATCGAACGGCCGATTGACAAATTCAACTAGATGTATACGAACGAAAAAATAGGAAATCAAATCCTATAAAAACCCCTCATCATCATCGGCATAATCATGAAGTTCGAATACGAAAATCAAACAGCAACAAAGCATAAATCACATACCGAATCAAAGTCGAACTTCATCAACTCGAAGTCGCCAGAGATAGCAACGCGAATCAATCGAGCAAGGGAACACCAACCAGAGATTCAATCAAATCCAATAGGCGCTTCGAAAGCCCTAATTTGAATCACGAACGAAAGCCCTAAATTGAATTAAAGGGACGAAGCCCTAAAATTGAAAAAGGAACAGCCGCCATCACGAACAAGGAAGAGACGGGCTAGAATATAAAAGAGGCCGGCCTATTGTTTTAAAAGGGAGAATTTTTTTATTTAAGGGTTTTGAATTTAATTAGGGTTATTTTTATTTTAAATTGTTTTTTAATTTGTATTTATTTTTAAACAGTTTATTTTCTAGTCGTGTGACTAGGGTGCAAACTACGGTGTGTAGTTTGGGAATTTGCAACTCGGTAGTAGAGTTGTGGTCAAGGTTTTGAGCGTAGAGTTAGATTAGTCAATAGCGGTGTATAGCGAGTTTACGTGTGTAAGCGAGGGACTATCTAATTTCTAGTAGAAACCTTGGGGGCAGCACGTAGGCAGGGTTTTGCCGAAGCTGGGTAAATTCTGTGTTGTTCTGTTTTATTCTGTTATTTATATTCTGCGATATCTGTGCTGCTATTCTGTGATCTGAATTGAAATTAATTTATAAGCTTCCGCGATTAATTTTTAATAATTTACACTATCACCCTATTCACCCCCCCTCTAGGGTGAAATCGATCCTACAAGTGGTATCAGAGCTAGGACAGGAATAGAAGTCAACATCTGTTTTAAAAATTCGATTTTTTTTTGAAAAAATCAGTTTTTGTTTTAAAAATTTGAATTTTTAAAAATGGCTTCTTTTAATAATGTTTTTGCAGAAGGTCAATCCATAGTTAGACCACCAATGTTCAATGGTGAATATGCTTATTGGAAAAATAGAATGCAAATTTTTCTGAAAACCATTGACGCTTGGAATATTGTTGAGACAGGTTATAGAATACCAACTATAACTGTAGATAATCAGGAAATAGAGAAACCAAAGGAACAATGGACAGAATTAGAAAATAAATTACAGAATACTAATGCCAAAGCTATGAATTCTATTATCTGTTCATTGGATCAATTTGAATTTAATCGTGTCTCACATTGTCTAACTGCGCAGGAAATATGGCACATACTAGAAGTGACTCACGAAGGAACATCTCAAGTCAAAGAATCTCGCCTTGCAATGCTAAGCAGCGAATACGAGAACTTCAAAATGGCGAAGGAAGAAAATGTCAAAGAGATGTACGGACGACTCTCCAATATCGTATACAAATCAAAAGCTCTCGGAAAAACATACACCGAATTAGAAATAGTCCGGAAAATCCTCAGAGTCCTTCCACGAAGCTTTGAAGCAAAAGTTACTGCCATACAAGAATCAAAAGATTTAAAACAACTTAAAGTTGAGGAACTCATCGGAAATCTCACCACTTATGAGCTAGAAATGAAATTCAAAGAAGAGCGTGAAGGAGGTGACACTCAAAAGAAATCAATAGCTCTCAAAGGAACAACCGAAAGTGATGATGATAACGATGAAGATGATGGAGCAGCAGAATTGGAGCTGTTAATAAGGAAATTCAAAAGATGGAATCAAAAACATGGAAATTCAGCTCGAAATCTAAAAGCAAAAAGCAGAATAGCCAAAGCACTAGACTACTCAGAAGAACAAAAGTTTATTTGTTATAATTGCAACAAACCCGGCCATATCAAGCCCGATTGTCCACAAATTAAATCCAGCCACAGAAAGAAACAGAAAAAGAAAAGTTTTGCAGCCACTTGGGATGAAATAGACGAGAATGATCAAAGCACTGGCAGTGAAAGCGAAAAGGCAGAATTGTGTCTTCGAGGTGATACAACTGACAGTGACGATGACGAGCCAAGTGAGGTATCAAAACTTACCCATTCTGAGTTGCTTATATATTTTCATGAAGTAAACGGTTGTTTTGAACGACTTAGGGAAAAATACGCCAAACTTGAATCTCAAAAAGATACTTTGATAGAATGTAATAAACAACTTGATCAATTAGTTAAAACCTATCAAAGTAGGATCCCTAAGTGTGATAAGTGTCCAACATTTGATGAGGAAATTAAAAAATCAGAAATTAAAATAAAATCGCTTGAAAATGAAATTCTGATTTTAAAGGAGAATGAAAATACTAGGAGAGAGAATTCTATTAAAAAGTGCACACAGTTGTTAAACGAAAATGAATCTCTCAAATCACAAGTCCAACAATTGTCTACGACTTTAGATAAATTTTCAAAAAGTGAAAAATCGTTGAATATGCTATTAGGAAAGCAAACTGTTAATACGGTTAGACAAGGACTTGGATATAATAATTCGAAAATTGTTGAAAACAAGATTAATCAAGAAAATTCAATGTGCACGATTTGTAGAAAATTTGGACACGATCACAATAATTGTTGGTATAGACCCAAACATGTGAAAACTATATCGATTTGAGTTCCTAAAGGCACAAATATAAAATCTCTCAAAGTTAAACAAATTTGGGTGCCAAAGGGAACAATTATAAATAGTTTTGGGTCTACACAAAATTATTTTTCAAAATTTTCTGCCACTAACAACCATGGACCTATAAAAACAAATAGGTCACATAAAATTTTCATCGTGTAGGTGTGGTGGCGGGCTAAGGAACAAAAATAGTGTTCTCTGGATTTTGGCTGTTCCAGAAACACAAGGGGCGACAAAGCAAAGTTCCTTAGCCTAGTATAATGGTGACAGAATCACAATGGACAACGACGGGAAATATCGTAAAGGTAAAGACAGGTAAAGGTATATTTATTTAAACGATATATTAAATGTGATAATCTGCACCATATTCTGAATCAAATCAGCCAATTATGCGATGATGATATGATGATGATATGATAATGATTTTGATTCTGACTTTATTCAAAACTGTTAGCCAATTATTTTCTTATGCCAAAAACACTATAAATTTCTCTAGAATTACTTGATATATAAGTTTGGGATAAAGATAGTGTTTTGATTGGATAATAATATTTTTGTTATAATATTGGCTAAATCTATATTCACGGTTCTTTTTATTTACATGGCTTCATCTTAAAATCCTAATGAATTTTATTTAATTATTGTGAAAAGGATTTTAAGAAACTTTATGAAATTGTTGAAACTTCAAGAAACTGTTTTGAAATGATTGTTGAATTACTCATGAAAATAACTGTTTATTCTCGGCTTCTAAAACTAACACGATGATATTTGTTCGATTGTTAACACGATTTCAAACTCAAAACCAAGAGAATTTCATTTGAAATTTGTTGGAAATAATTCTGAGATAGTTTGTTGAAATTTCACAATCTGGTCTTTGACATTCAACGAGTGAATTTTGAGTGAAATTGTAATTCAGATGCAAATTACACTGGTAATATAGTTGATAGAAAAATTACTAGTGGAACGTGATTATTTCCTGACACATTCATTTGCTGCATCGTTTTTCAAAGAGAAGGTCTGCATATTTTTCATTTGAAATAAATTTTTTTTAATAGCAGAAAATTTTCTTATAAAACCCCTTCTAGAAAAACATTTTTGACCTTGTATCGGATTAGTTATTTAAGAAAACTTGATTTTATAACTATTTTTGAAATCGATTTTAAATAACTATATTAACTAATCTGACCCCCTACTAATTATCTGAAAAGATATATAGTGATTGAAAATAAGATGAGTATTGATATTAATCATATATTATGACTCGAGACAATATAATTAGTAAATTTCTTTAGAAATTTAGACAAGAGTTATAAAACTTTTTATTGGTAAAAATTCCATGACCATCTCTATATCTAACATATTTCTAACGACCATCACTCATCAAAATTCTATATAGTATGCCAATATGTGGTATTTTAAACGGGAAATCATTTGTGCTTCAATTTTAGCAATAAAATAAATATCCAAAGTGTTCACTCTCATTTAAAAGTCCTCACGGTTATGCATGGGTGAATTACTTGGATTTTTGATTATGTGCTTCCATGCTCATTTAAAAGTCCTCACGGTTATGCATGTATGGAACGCATATCAAAATTAATTGGTTAAATAGACAAGTTGATTCTAATCCCATTTAAAAGTCCTCACGGTTATGCGTGGTTAGAAGATACTTGAATTCATTTTTAAAATAAATAAACATTGTGAATACTACTAATCTCATTTAAAAGTCCTAACGGTTATGCATGGTTAGTAGATATTCAAATTTCCTGAAATAAATATACCACAAATAGACACGACTATATGGTTTTATTTGATGAAATCATTCCTATCATTCTAAAGTGGAATATGCGTCAATTAAAGTATTTATGATTTTTGTTTGATTTTTTATCGAAATTTAATTTTTATATTCAATTGAGTTTTTAATGTTTAATTAATATTGATCACTATATCTCTACTTTTCTATTACTATTATTCTTTTGCTGATAACAAAAGGGGGAGAGAAAAGTTAAGATTTTGTAAAAAGGGAGAGAAAAGGTCAAAGAAGTTTTCAATATGCATATAGACTCATTTGCACATTTTATTTGTATGCATATACGTAGGGGGAGTCATATATGTAAGGGGAGTATCATATAGAAAGGAAGCATTCAAATAGGGGGAGCAAAAATTATCAAATACATTTAATATATTCAAAATCTTAAATATATGTTTGTTATCATCAAAAGGGGGAGATTGTTGAATATGCGTTTATACGATTTTTGTTTGATATCATTCAAATAGGGGAGTATCACGGTTATGGTGATGCAGTCAACAAGGCAGAAGCAGTACAATGACTGCAACATTCGAGTGTATATAGAGAACAAGCTACATGAAGCAAAAATGGAAGTAATGTCAATGCAACATGAATGTCACCAGCATCTCAATATCCAAGTATGAATGCCACGACCCCAGATGAACAAGTCAACCTCAAATAAAGTACAAGGCAGCAACAATATGAACCACCAGTACAGAGAGCAAATGCAAGTATGCAATGTAGACCACACACACATATATACACACATGTATGTATGTATATACATGAACTAGATTGAAGCACACTGGAATACAACTGCAAATATCCAATATGCATCATGGTCGTGGATGGTACAACAACAAAGACCAAGGCTACAAAAGTGAAAGTGCAGACAAATGACCATGCCACAACTATGCACGGTCCAGTGCCAACAGCAAGCTACATGAAGATATAACTACATGCTACAGCAACAATGGACTCAACATCAAAGACCAAGCCGAAGTCAATGTTGAACCAGATCAAAATTCAAAGCCATAGAGAAAGTCACGAAATCAAGTCAATACCGTAAGTGTCAAGCTACCAGAAAGTATACAAAATTGAACAAGTCAGAATCAATCTTAAACATCAAAGCGAAATCGAACGGCCGATTGACAAATTCAACTAGATGTATACGAACGAAAAAATAGGAAATCAAATCCTATAAAAACCCCTCATCATCATCGGCATAATCATGAAGTTCGAATACGAAAATCAAACAGCAACAAAGCATAAATCACATACCGAATCAAAGTCGAACTTCATCAACTCGAAGTCGCCAGAGATAGCAACGCGAATCAATCGAGCAAGGGAACACCAACCAGAGATTCAATCAAATCCAATAGGCGCTTCGAAAGCCCTAATTTGAATCACGAACGAAAGCCCTAAATTGAATTAAAGGGACGAAGCCCTAAAATTGAAAAAGGAACAGCCGCCATCACGAACAAGGAAGAGACGGGCTAGAATATAAAAGAGGCCGGCCTATTGTTTTAAAAGGGAGAAATTTTTTATTTAAGGGTTTTGAATTTAATTAGGGTTATTTTTATTTTAAATTGTTTTTTAATTTGTATTTATTTTTAAACAGTTTATTTTCTAGTCGTGTGACTAGGGTACAAACTACGGTGTGTAGTTTGGGAATTTGCAACTCGGTAGTAGAGTTGTGGTCAAGGTTTTGAGCGTAGAGTTAGATTAGTCAATAGCGGTGTATAGCGAGTTTACGTGTGTAAGCGAGGGACTATCTAATTTCTAGTAGAAACCTTGGGGGCAGCACGTAGGCAGGGTTTTGCCGAAGCTGGGTAAATTCTGTGTTGTTCTGTTTTATTCTGTTATTTATATTCTGCGATATCTGTGCTGCTATTCTGTGATCTGAATTGAAATTAATTTATAAGCTTCCGCGATTAATTTTTAATAATTTACACTATCACCCTATTCACCCCCCCTCTAGGGTGAAATCGATCCTACATTGTATACTACCTGAGAATTATAGTACTGATATACACTACCATCCAAGTACCCAACTTTTAAAAAAAAAAAAATCATTGAGATAAAATATGAATTGAATTTATTATTGTTGTTTATGTATACACTTTAAGTTATGCGACTTAGGTATCTTTTCATTAATCATTTTTTTTCAGTTTTGTTAATATGAATATGGTGTACATATTGATACTTTCATATTTTCATAAATTTGTAAACGAATTAACGAATGTTCGTTAGTTGGATTTATCTAATTAGTTTAAATTTAGATCACTTAAATAATTAAAATATATGGATTCATCTAATTAGTTTTGTGAATAATTATGGTGATTTTAAATGTAGGTACTTGAAGTTAAAAGTATAATTTACAATGAAATATACGACAAATTTATTGAAATAAATGCACTACAAATTTTTATTATTGTTATTATTGTTTTATGTGATTTATATATTTTTACAATTGAATGAAAAATTAATCTTACCATTTGGTTATAACCAAAGTGGTATACATATTTAAATTGTCATTCTTTAGTATTTATAAGAAATATTAAGAAATATTAACCGAATTTATTTAAATAGCCGGAATTTTGGACTATTTAATTAACCTAAATGTATGGATCTAAATATACAATATTAGGACATAATCGATAAATTGTACTAAAGAATTGTATAAATCTTAGAGTATTTATACTAAAATGTAAATTAATGGAAGAGTATTAATGAAATAAGTGTAAGGTAATAAATTAAAGAATTTGAAAATAAAATACCTAAAGAGAGAATTTAGGAGAAGAGAGAAAATTCCTAAAATTAATGAGAGAGCCAGAAATTCTTTTGTTTTTCTATTATTTCATTTCATAGATTCCATATCTTAGTGATTCAATCTTCAAACGCATCCTTGGAATAATCCATAAAAAGAAAAATATCAATATCATCGTATTGTGTTGGTGGAGATTTAGATAGAGATTGAGATAGTGAAGATTGAGATCGAGATGAAGACCCAAATTGGGGTTGAGATGCATTCTCCTTCATGTTCATAATATTTTTAGGGTTTTATAGTTTAAACTAGGGAATTATGGTTTCGGATTTTAAAGAACGAAAAACCGACAAACATTGTTTTTACCATTAGCTTTCTCCAGAGAAGATGAGACGCTAAAAAGAAATGAAAGTGTTAGCAGTACATACCCAAAAAAGTACTGATATAGTCGACCATTAATGACTAGTTCAAACACCAAGAGAAGAGATGAAAATAAGGATATTTCAAAATATTTGTTACGCACTGGTGCTTTCAAACATTTTTATTCGGTATAAATATCTTGGTTCTCTTCTTTTAGGTAAATTTGTCTATCAAATAGAACTATTTATGAGCATGTGACTTACTCAATAATTCATGGCTAAAAATTCACATATTGACGGGTAGTGACTTTGAGTATCAATTGTCAACTGTTATATATCTTTAGTTTCAATAATGATCAAGTACCTCCTCAATTAAAAACCATTTTTTATGTCTCCGTTTACTACGTCTCACTACAAGAAATTTTGTTTTTGGTGGCGCACGAAAAGCGCTACCAAAACTTATGGTAGCGTTTTGATAAACGCCGTGATAAATCCTGCAACTAACAATCCATGATTTTTAGTTGCATTTATTTCAACGCCACTATAAATCTTTTTATTGCAGCGTTTCTCAAACGCGACCATAAATCTTTTTGTAGCGTTTTAAAGACGCCACCAAAATGTTTTTGGCGCTACCGATAAAATTTCCAACTTTACCCCTACTTTACGGTTGCGTTTACTCAAACGCCGCTATATGTATTTCTGTAGAGTTTTTGAAACGCTACTAAATGTTGATGATCATTTTGCACTATTTTTTCATGCTATTATTTCCTGTTGATGGTTTATTTTGTTTCTACTATATCAATCAACAATCGCTTACATTATCATCATATTCAAACAATTAAAAATATATATTAATCGTATAATCAAATAGGGTATACATAACCATTCTAATACAATAATTTTTTGATAAAATAACCAAACTCGCATACAATAACTATTCGCATATAAATTTACACACCAAGTACTAATAAAATGTTATACCAAACTGGTGCTAACAAAACGCTCGATTACCCATAATTCTTTGTTGCATGCACAAGTAAAATCTAGAACCATAAAAGTCCAACCTTGCTCTCTTCGGAAATCCAATGTCTGCACAAGTGAAAACACAACATATAGTCAAACAATTATGTTAATTCGTAGGACTTTTAAATCTGATATCAAATATCTATAGCATTGTACAAGCATATCATACTATAAATAACGTCATATAAATAATCAAAGATATAAACGAAATGAAATAAATTAAGTCCAAACTTACAGTTATATATAAAACTTTGTTAGATTAATTATATTATTATTATTTATAAAATTTAGTTAACTTAAACTTAGTTAATTTTATAAAACTTGTTTAATTAATTTTAACAAAACTTAGTTAATTTTTATTAACTTGGTTAACTTAGTTAATTTATTATTCTAATTATTATTATTTATAAACTCGATTAGCTTAGTTAATTTATTATTATTATTAAAACTCGATTTAACTTATTTTTATTATTATTGTTGTTGTTGTTGTTCTTATGGACCTATTTCATTTTTATGAACTTAGTTAATTCATCATCATTGTCATTATTATTATTTTTTATAAAATTTTGTTAAATTAGTTATATTATTATTATTTATAAAAATTTAATTAACTTAAATTTAGTTAATTTTATAAAACTTGTTTAATTTTAACAAAACTTAGTTAATTTTTGTTAACTTAGTTAATTAATTAATTAATTATTATTATTTATAAAACTTGGTTAACTTAGTTAATTTATTATTATTACTATTATTATTATTAAAACTCAGTTAACTTTACTATTATATTATTATCATTATATTAGTTAATTTTTATAAACTTTGTTAATTCATCATCATCATCATTATTTATAAAACTTTGTTAAATTAGTTATATTATTATTATTTATAAAATTAGTTAACTAAATTTAGTTAATTTTATGAAACTTGCTTAATTTTAACAAAACTTAGTTAATTTTTATTAATTTGGTTATCTTGGTTAATTTATTATTATTATTATTATTATTATTATTATTATTTATAAAACTCGGTTAACTTTGTTCATTTATTATTATTACTAAAACTTAGTTAACTTAATTATTATTATATTATTATAATATTAGTTAATTTTTATAAACTTTGTTAATTCTTTATCATCATTATTATTATTTGTAAAACTTTGTTAAATTAGTTATATTATTATTATTTATAAAATTTATTTAACTTAGACTTAGTTAATTTTATAAAACTTGCTTAATTTTAGCAAAACTTAGTCAATTTTTATTAACTTGGTTAACTTAGTTAATTTACTATTATTATTATTTATAATACTCAATAAACTTAACTATATTATTATTATTACTATTACTACTACTATTGCTATTTATAAAACCCAGTTTGCTTATATTACTATTACAAATGTTTGAACAACTGTAAATAAAAACTTCAAACTTCTGCAACCCATCCTGACATGTACTTCACTTCCAGCAACATCCGCCACAAAACTGCGAAACTTCACTTCCAGCAACATACTCTACGACAACTACCACTCTATAACATCTACCACAACCATATACATCTGCACCTGATCACAAACTTCACCACATTTCCTCTTGACCACCACAGTTCCACTTTCTACTCCTCTGCCACTCCAGTGATTCATTATCTACTGTGTGCATCCCAGCACTTCCATACTTACATACAATCACCACTGCTCCCATTTGAACCATCCCCTACAACCCTTCAATCCCATACAAACTGCTGCATTGCCTTTGTCAATCTCCCCTACAGCCATCATCAGGCTTCCTACCTCTGACCAACTACACTTCAGCATACATCTCTACCCATCAACATTTCTGCCCATCAACATCTTGTTCACATTCTTTGCCCCTTCCAGTTCCTTGTTACTTCATCAAAAGTTCTGCCATCTCCACCCTATAACCAGAAAACTCACACTGCTGCCATTACTTCAGAGAAACCATCAACTTCAACCTTTGACTTCAACAAACAGTAATAGTCATATCACAACACTTCACAACACTATCATACCTTCACTGCTTTCACCTCCACTTATAGCCATCTGCCACAATCACTGCTGATAGCAACAACAGCCACCACCAGATCCCATACTATCAGTTCAACCACAAACTACACTTATCCTATCAGTTCAACCACAAACTACTCTCCTTATCATTTGTGCATTTTTTCATTTGAACACTTCTGTTCACAGAAAAAAACAACTGCCACTAAATAAAAACCAAATCAATTGTGCATTTTATTTCATTTGGTTGCTTACAATACATGTGTTTGCATTACAATCTATTCTTCTTTGGGTTTGCATATCTAATTGGGGTTTATAACTCATAAAACTACTTTTCTTTGAGACATTCAACAACGGTTCTTTTCTACCACCTCCCCCTACACACTTCTACAATTACCTCACTTTCAAACAAGACCCAAAACTGTTGAATGTTTTTTCAAATAAGATCTCGTACGGAGGGGGGGTCCAGGGGGATGGCAACCCCCAAGGTGAGGGTGTGGGGGCAACGCCCCCGCTACGGGGTTCGACCTGCCCGGTCAGGTCGCAGG
Organism: Allium cepa; assembly: GCA_030765085.1. Taxonomy (NCBI): domain Eukaryota; kingdom Viridiplantae; phylum Streptophyta; class Magnoliopsida; order Asparagales; family Amaryllidaceae; genus Allium; species Allium cepa. The sequence continues at coordinate 724,720,600 of CM060939.1, read as the reverse complement.
GGTCTAAGGGGGCAGTGCCTCCGGCGGGGTGCGGGACAACTCCCCGTCCAAAACGGTATGTTTTATTGACTATTGAATTCAAATTCAACAGCCAACAGTAACAACCGTTAGAAAACGTCATGACCGTTCGAATAGGCACCTGTAGACATATAGGCACCTCACTCCCTATATAACAGTGCATTCCATCAACGTAGAGCATACTTTCTCTTTTCCTCTAAATCTAAAAAACATCGATATCAGTAATAACTTCTGAGTGTTTCTTTTGATCTAAGCAAGTAATCACAACTTGCATAGATAAAATCTCCATTGTATCCTGAAAGAAGGTTTTTATACAACCCGCTGTGATAAAGAAGGGGAAAACATTCTTGAAAAACAACGATTATTTCATGCCTTGGAGTGATTAGTCCTATATTATCCTAAATTGATCAACAAAAACTGCTTGCATTTCCTCACTGCATACAACCACTTCCCATCCACTTCCATCCAATTTAATTGTCATTCTACTTGCATACTTCAACAAGTCCACCAGCAGCACCTCTTAACCAACAACCAATTGTACAACAGCCACCACCAGATCCCCTATAGTATCAATTAAACCACAAACTACTCTCCTTATCAAATTTACAAAACTCGGATTTAATGAGGAATGGAATAATTATTGTATTGTAGGAAAATGGTGTTCATAATTCAGCTTATAGAATGAAAGGCACGAATAAAAGATATGAATAAGTTGTTACAAATAAATTATATACCAAGTAGTCATCATTAATAGGAATAATGAACAAAAATCATAGTCTTGGCAAATTTATTTCCCTAGTTAATAAATGTATCTACCCACCGTGTACAACAATTAATTTTGGTTTATAAGTCACAGTGTCATACGTTTTCATCAAAATAAAATTATGAATAACAACTTGAACTACAGAATAAAGTGATAAAAATGCTTGAATGGAGTAAAATTCAGGTACATATATAAAATAGGGAAAAAATCATTCAGGTGCAAATCTAATAGAAAAGCAATGACAAACTAATGGACTAAGTATATGGATAGTCAGATGGTATTTCAATATATGGATCATGTAATTATGGTTAATCAACGTATGCATATCAAAGCAACGAACTACAGGAATATACTAAAGTAATGCCAAAAATTCCTGCATAGATCGATTTGAAAACATATAAATCCTCCAAAGTTGATTGAAATAATCGTACCTAGATCTAATCGACAACCAAATTTTGCAAAGTAAGTTCTTAATGGTTGTGGACAACAACTAAATAAACCGCCAATGGTTTAATGGACTGTCGTTGTTCTCCCAAATTACTCCTGCGACATAAAAGATGCCAAAACCCAAATCTAAGAATGATTTACGGTTCAATACACTGTAAATATGAACGTAGGTCAAATATCGTGAACGAAGGAAAAATTGAAAACAAAGGTAAGTATAAAAGGGTTAAACAAATAAAATTACCACAATTTGAAAATATTTCATTCGAACATTGGTTTGAAGCCCTGAATATTTTAGATCTGGTTCAAAAGTTAAGATTAGTATTTGGTTTTGAGGACGACGACAATAACAAAGTTCATAATCGACGTTCAAAATATCCTCTGTGTGTTTTCCTCATTACATTGTCGACCTCCTCTATTGCCAGCAGCGCTAACTTTTCTCGTGCGTGAAACTATAATATTTTTTCTCTTCATTAATTGATTTGGGGGTGAACCCAGAGACGAAGTGATTTTGGAAGATGAAGTTACGGGATTTGACGGTGTGAATGATTTGGCCATATGAGATGAAGATTTTATGAAACTATAAAAGTGGATGAGAAAGAAAAAAGGAGGAAGATTTTTTTGAGGATTTGATTCATTTTAGAGAAGATAAGAAAAATTATGAGCGGCCACATAAAGTTTTTGCAAAATTTCACTGAATTAATGGCGGGAATGATTTGGCCACGTTTATACCTTAATTTTTATATTTTAGATAGGTCAATGGTTGCATATAACATGAAACGCCGCCGATTAATGTAATCAAAAGCAGATTTTCTTGTAGTGTCTATTTCGTGACCAAATACCTCCTAAATAAAGAAATTTCTTGATTAGACTTAATTATTATCGACTACTGCTATAAGGTAAGAAAAGTGAAGAAAATATTTAATAAAGATCAATTCAGTATATTTTCTTATACGTAGCTTAGGAAAATCATATTCTAATGTAATTAAGAATATATCTTAAGCAATGATGTCTATGTTTGTTTTCTTTTCTTCATCATTATATCACTTAGGTATATAAAGTTTGATTGATGGTCAAAAACATTAGTAATATCCGTAGTTAATTGTTAATACCAAATTCAAAGTTCATGGTTCGAACTATAACATTTATCGAATAACCAAAATTACTACGGCCACATATTTTTGACTTTGAGTTGACTTCCAATAACGGTGACACTAACCTCCTATATATGATAGGAGACAATCCTTTGTTGAATAGTGTCTCACTCTAAATGATTTAGCATATACCCAAACAGGTTCGTAACATGGTCGTGGTGCCATGATTTGACTAAAATAAAAAGCAACCTTATCGTTTAAGCTACATAGTATTCTCAAGTCTAAAGACTACCACACATCTTCACATTGATGTCATATGTTCCGACTCATATATATTTAAACTACATTAGACTTTCGATTGATTCATTTTGTAAACATGGACGATCGTAAGTACATAAACACTTGGTTCTTGCAAAGGTCATGAGTAATTCACCATCAAACATTTAGAGAGCGTTATGCATACTATTCTCAATGGATGCGTCAATATCGCTTTCTCGATGTATTTTGAATATAAACCTTTAAAGTTGAGTATTATTATTAGATTGATTCGGTGCTCATGATACAACCAATTCGCTATTGCAGTCGATATAATACTCTACTTAAGGTTTTCTATTTATATATGTCTAACATTTGTAATCATTAATTATATCCTACATAACAGATACACATAATAGAAAATAAAACCAGAAAACATACTGTATTTCGAATAAGATTTATTACAGAGTGAAGATTGCAATGCAAATTAAAAAGTATATATTCTAGGGTATACTCTTAACTCTCTCATACTCACATATGTAAAGGGTGTCAATATGGTAAGGAACATCATTTTCAACTTTGTAAGTCATTATCATACTGCAAAACCATGTTGGAGTTGTTTCGTAGTGAAGTAATGGGTACCTTGAAAAACATCATCTTATTCTAGCTTTTGATACATGTTATTGTTTGTTGATGTAGATACGCTTATGTGTAGTTTTTGAAGGAGAAGCCTGAAGCATTCTCAAAATTTAGAGATTTAAGGATGAGGATTGAAGGCTTTATTGATAGAAAAATCAAATGTTTGTGATGAATAATGGTGGTGAATTTACTCAAAAGATTTTATTTACTTTTGTATGGGGCATGGTACCAAAACCAACTCACTTGTTCTCACATGCCACAATAACATGGTATGCCCGAAAGGAAGATCCATGCTTAGTGAAAAGATGCTAGAGTTGGTTGTGTAACATGTTAATTTTTTGTCCTCGTTTGAAACAACGAAAATAGGAACATTTATCGAAACAACAAACTCAACTACCCATTAATTGAATAATATGACTATGAGATATAAAATAACTTATTAATAACAAAATATCTATCATAGTATTGTATAGTTATCAACCAAACAAACATACTTTAATTATCTCATAACATAATATCATGAGTAATACTCGTAGTGGTGTTCCTCCTTTTCTTTTCACGAAGTAGAATCAACAGCAACCTCATCGTGTGCATCAAATAAACGGGGTAAAGGGGGAAATTTCAAAAAAATTCCTTTTTGTTTCACTATGCATTAGATCTTTTATTATGTTCTCATGAACAATGTCGGTAACATTTAATCATATTTAATATTTTATTGGATGGATTTGATGTGAATTTTAAGATATATTATATTATCAGTATATTAACAGTGTTTATTATTTATTTAGAAAATTTAATAAGATAATTTATTATCAAATTAAATAATGTGTATATAATGGTAAATTTTAATTTAAAATTAATTTCATATATATATATATATATATATATAATCATATATACAGTTTTTAAATGGTTAATTTCTAAATGATAATGACTAATAAAATAATTTTAACACAAATTCAAATAGCGCATATTTAAGTTTAATATTCATATATTAATGGTATTAAATTAAATGATTATTATTCTTTTTAATTTAAGTTTAAAATATTCGAATCTAATGAGTAATGCGTAATATATTAATTTTGTCAAAAACTATTACACCCAAAATTTCCAAAGACGAATAAGGTGTGAAAAATATCGCATCTTGAAACTCTCAAACATTAAGGAATGTAGGTTATCAAACGCTGAGATAAGCCATTGCACATCAAAGTAGAGCTATTTGCAAATTGACATGAAAAGAGCTACCACAAGCTGATAAAAATGAACCATCACAAGTTGACACTACGGGACAATCAAAGAATGATATGAGTAGGAGCATTGCAAGTTGATGAAAGAAGGCTATCATGAGCTGATAGGAAAAAGAGCTATCGCAAGTTAAGGAATAACATAGCCATTGCAATTTGAATGTGAACAAGCCATCAAAGGTTGAACCTAAATAAAGCCAATAAAAGCTGAGTTGATCAAAGCTATCGCATATTGACAAATGAAGCCATCAGAAGGTGATGTGAATGAAGTCAATAAAGTGAAAAGAAGAGCTATCGCAAATTGTTCACTCAGAACTATTGCATGATGACTAAGTGGAGCCATCGAAGGTCGAGCTATCAAATGTTGACATAGTTGAGCTATCTATGAGAAATACAGATTACGGATCTTAAGGCTAGAATCAACACTAGAGGGGAGGGGGAAGGTGAATAGTGTTTTAAGGAATTACTAATTCTTTTTGAGTTTATATTAATTTGAACACAAACGTATGCAATATTTAGACACAGATATGATCACAGAATCAAACACATACGTGGACAGAAAGTAAAAGCAATAAAGGAAAGAACACACCGGATTTTATACTGGTTCGGAGTTACCCTACATCCAGCCTCTCAACACAAGTACGAATTTCCTTTCAAAATCTATTCTTACAATTACACCATCGATTTCAAGGCCACGAGGTACACTGTCCCAGATTCACAATCTCCTGGGTAGTGATACTTGATTTTACGGGCAACAAGTTCACCCAATTGATTTTCCAGGCTACAATCACACCTTTTCTCGCTTGATTGATTTTCCAGGCTACAATCACACCTTTTCTCACTCGATTGATTACAAAGAAGTCTATAGCTCTGAATATGTAACGACCCAGAATTATGGTCATTAGATTTTGAACATTTTGTTCATTTCAAATGTTGAATGTGAATTATAATTCGATTTCGAATAAGAAGATTTTGGTCAAATTAATAAAATTAGTTAACTTCAAATATGGCAGTTCAATTGGAATTGAATAATAATAATTAAATATTTGGAATTGGAATAATTTGTGAATCTGGGTGTAAATGGATATAACAATAGATTCTAAAATTTATTTTAAGCCTATTTGGATTTAAATAATGATGTTGGACTTTTGGATGGAATCAAAAGTCGATAGGTTTAAAATTTGGAATTTTATATTAATTTAATAATGGAATTTAATCATATAATAATGAAATAATCAGATTTTGATTCGAAATGAATCAGAATGATTTCTAGTGAGAATATAAATTCTATATGATTTATTATTAAGTCAGAAAATTTTTAAAAGTGAAATTTTAAGTGATTTCGACGATTTTGAAATTCGCTCGAATTAATCAACGAGTTAAAATAGCCTTTCAGGGCATAGTCTCGGAATTCGACGAAACTAGTTCCATTGGATCCGTAATAGTTAGTTATTATCGGTTTGAAATTTTCGTAGCAATCGGAGTTGTCATTTGACCCTGGCAGCTCAAAACGCATAGAAACTACTTTAATCTATTTAATTTAAAATTGATCGTTTATTTCCGTAACTCGTACATATGATCGAATTAGCCTCCGAAACACCTTCCATTGTGTTCGGAATGTGGGTAAAACCTTATAAACACCTGGCGGCATGGGTGATTTGGAGTTCGTTTGTAAATGGTCGTTAAAATTGAATTTAATATTAAAATAATAATTATAAACGTTGATATACACTCAATTTTAGGGCTGAAACCCTAGTTTTCGAGCCAGCCACCACTTATACCATTAATGGCCGAAAACATCCCTAAATCTTCCACGTTTTTCTCTTGATCCAAGCGATTTTAGGTCAAATCTTCAACTGGAAAGTCGTAGAGTAGCACGAGCTCTAGGCAGTGAACGGTGGAGATGGGTTTTCGTCGACCGGAGAGGGAGTTTTGGGCCCGCATTCGAGTGTGGTTCGTGCACGTTTTGCCATGCTCTGGAGCCATCGAGCTTCACCATGCTTCGACCGATGATGGAGGTAGGCATGGCGCACGTTTCGGCATCAATGGATCGATTTCTGGTTGTTGGTGGGGAGTGCGACCATCTAGGGTTTGTCGCGATGTAGGGTTTGAGAAGCATCGGTCTGGAAACGAGCATACGCGATAGAGGAAGATAGAGGTTGCGGCCGTGATTTCGTGTTGCTGTTGTAAGGCCACGATTTGTTCTGGGTAAATTAATAGAAAAAGAAAATTTAATTTTATAAATTTTAAATCAAATGTTTAAAAACCCCATATCTTTTGCATACTTTATCAGATTTCAGTGAAATAAGAAGCGCCGGAATCGTAGCAACGCGATCTATGTTGCAATACAGATTTGGAGACAATCGGAGTTAGCAGAACTTTTGGGTTAAATCGATCACGGTCGATTTAATTCGGAAATTTAAACGCTCGTTGAATTCAAGGTGAATTAATCTCACTCACATCTGGAATTTCAACTGTTTTAAATAGTTAATATTTAAATAATTGTGTGATTGGTTGAATATGAATATTAATACCAGTCTGGATTGATATGTGTTTGTTGTGCTAATATCTGTGGATGCAGGGAAAAATAGGTTGGAGGGATCCAACTAGATTCATCACCAATAGAAATTTTATTTACATCCTGTGATATATTTTGTTAATATCCTGTGATAGATTGATTTGGGAATTAAATTATGCTGTGTTATGATTGGATAAGTATAATTTGAGATTTTAAAATATAAATAAAATAAATTGGAATTTAAAAGAGAATAGAAAGGGGAAATTTTGAGTAATGAATTTAAGGGAATTAAATTCAATAAATTTGTTGAAATTTGAAGTGTTTTAAAATGTGAATTGTTTTAAAAATAATAGCGAGATTTATTTTTAAAGGACGAGAAGTGTATTTTTCCCTGGAAACTAAGCATGTTTCATAGAAAGATTTTCGAAGTATAAACTGAAAGTTTTGCAAAGGTGTTTTAGAATATTTTAGAAAATTATTATTATTATTTTTAATTGTTTTTAAGTGAAAATGTATATTTGTTTAAGTAATTATGGTATTTAATTATTTAAAAGGTAATTTAGAATTATGTTTCTAAAGGGAATTAAATATGAACATTTGATATAATAATCTCATATAAAAAGAATTTTTTTAATTAAGTTACTTAAGGAACTTTTATAGATTTTCATATGTCCAATTTGAATAAAGAATTTAGTAATCATATTTTAAACACTTTAAGTACATTTTGAAAGTGATTTCCAAGAAACAGCAATGTGTTTAAAAAGTTAAAAATAAAAGGAGTTTATTTTTAAAGTATGGAAATGAATATACGGGATAAACGTAAAATTGAATTGGGGTAAATCGTGTAGGATTTATAAAAAGAGTTCTTTAGTTTATTCTGAAATGGAGATGTATTTCCCTGAAAAGCCAAGTACGTTTTGAAGCAGATTTCTAAGTAAAAGTTAAAAGTTTTAAATTTGATTTTAAAAGAATGTTTTTAAGAAAATTCTTATTTAAGTTGTAAAGATTTCAGAAGTAAATACTTACGAAATCAGTTATAGTAGTAATTATTTTAAAAAAGGGTTAATTGGTATATGCTTTAAAGGAAGGTCATTAATATTTATATTTTACAAACTAGTTTTATTGTAAAGATAGTTGGTAAAAGTTTTATTTGAAGAACTTGTATAGGATTTCATAACTTTATTTTAAAATTTAGTATGACTTAACCTTATTTTGAAGAAAATAGTTTATATTTTATAAAGCAGTTTTACTTGAAATATTTTTAAAAGTATATATATTTTAAATTAAGTATGTAAGTAGTTTTATTATAAATGTTTTAATGTATTTTCAAAAGAATATAGAATTCAAATTATTTTAAATCTTAAGTATTGGTACATGGATGTTTTCAGAGGAACTAAAGATTTGGGAATTTATTCCATGAGAAGAGTTGGGCTTGAAAACTATTTTCAAAAGGATTTGAAAAGGAAAATATATCTTGCAAAGATATTTTTGAGGAAAATAAATAATGTGGAGAATTATTTATTGTGTGATGGATGTTTGTGAATGTTAATTGATAGTTAAATCACCGACTATCAATATTGGCCAATGCGTTGATCGGTTCGAAGAGACCAGGATCGGGATTAATTTCTCGAAAATCACTTCGATCCGGTTTGTACGTTTTCGCGAGGAAGACGAGTTCGGAGTCGAAGATGGAGTAGTGAAGTGCAAGGGCTAGTCACTACTAATCCTGAGGATATTTCCAAAATGGATGTAGTAGAAGTAGTACCTTCGGTTCCGTTCGAACCCGGAACGGACTTGTATGGATGAATGCTTTCGGAACATCATCAGGTGGGCGATGGGCATTCTATGTGAAACGTTCTAACAGGTAATGCTTAGCCTCAGACCTCATCAACCGGGAATGACTGAAAATCAGGGGTTATGCAGCAAGGCTAGGTGGGTAGCACCCATTTGGGTAAGGTCATCCCTGTCTAGATGTCCCTTTTTTATTCGGCTTAGTGGTGCGGTTGTTGATCCCAACCATGGGATGATCTTACTCGAGATTATCCAGTAAGGGGTAGTCCCGACCTTGTATTGCAGGGGATTGGGATAATCCTCGGTATGGTGATCTAGGCCACGTACTGTGACAGGTGGTACCCCAATGCCTAGTCATTAGTTGGAAATCCATTCTCCCTACGCGCCTTTTACAAATTTTGTTTGTATTACCCACGATTGTAGCTAGTAGCTGGAATTTAATGAATGTAACAATTTCGGCTATTTTATAAGTATTTGTACATAGACCCTATTAAAATATCAGAGGATTTTTATAAAAAGTGTTTTAGATATCGTAAGGTAAAGACATGTTTATTTGTGGCATGGTCTTACGAGATGCTTTTGTTTTCAAAAGGATTTTTGAAACTTTAATAATCAATTTGGGTGTATTTTTATCAGCTGGTATTCTAGACTGACTCGGGTGTTATTTCATTATAATGCTCGGGTCAGACCGAGTATTATAGATTACAGAACATGATGCGATGGAGCTCAGGAGAGGAGTTGGAGTCCGAGACGTATTATCCGTACTTGTTTATATCCGCTGTTGTGATTTTTTGAGATTTTCAGACTGGTAAATGTTGTTTGTTTGTGATACTCTGATGATGTAATATATAAAACAGATATAGTTTTCATTTTGTGTAAAGATCTGTTATTGACTATTATATTTTGTTCCGCTGCGAATGTGAGATTCTGTTATTGTTTAGTTCCTTCTTTCTTCTATCTTCTTTCTTTTCCCTCAACTATCTGTCTTTTTCGGCACTCGATTGTCGGCATAGTATACTGTGGCGTATTTTATGTCGATTTTTGAGGGTCGAGAAGGGTGGGTCGTCACATGTGGTATCAGAGCTTAGGTTAGCGATATCCTAGGCTTTGGTGGGGAAATTACTCATTAGAAATGGAGTCAATAGTACTTTATAATGAGTTTGAGAGTATTAATAGATATGAGAGCGTATTTGTTAATGAATGTAAAATTGTTTTTATACTGTGTTGACTTATCGGTTGAGTGTTTATGAATTCTGGTCGGTGCGGGAAGTACAACCGTATCGATAGGGGTTTCTAAACTCTTAAACAAGATAAACTGACATTTTATTGTTTTTAAAAGTGGGTAAATGAAATAATTTTACCCAAAATTATATTTTGATATAATAGAAATAATTTTTTGAAATTATTATATATATTTGGATGTTTGGTTGTTAATATTAAAAATCAAATATAAGAATCTAAAATTTGAAATGGTTATAACCAAATAGAATTCTATGACTATGATTTATCCAAAAGAAGATAACTAAATTTGAATTAAACCAGAACATAAATCTCAGAAATTTTGGAAAGGATTTTAAATGTATTGAAAACAAAAGTTTGGAAATTTAAAATCTTGGGAATGTTTGAAATGTTTTTCAAAGTGTTTGAAGGCAATGATGGAGTATTATTTTGGGAAGTATTTTTGAATGAAAATTGTTTTGAAATGAATTTGTGAAAGTAAGGAAGCACTGAACTCACTTCAGTCGCTGGAAAATAATCCTGATGATGATGGCCACACCATCAGAATTCATTTTCGAGTTTCTTAAGTGATGGATTGCTTCCGTGGTGATTGGTTATGATATTTGTTTGGACTTGTTGGGTATAAAAGTGGTTTTAGAAATTTCGAAAGGGAAATTTGTTTGGTAAAACCAAGTATTTTGGAACCCTAAGATTTGAATTGATATACCAAGTGGGTATGTGTTGATTATTATTTCAAAATGGTTTTGAAATAAAACCGGGTAATTGAATTCTAGAAAATTCTATTTAAATAATGTGTAAAGTTAAAATGAATCAACTATTGGACTTATTAAGTGAAGTTGATATTAATAAGAAGAAAATGAAAATTTTAATCCTGGAATTAAAATTTAGCTTGAGTATATGAAAGTGAATAGAAAATTTGAATTTAACTAGGGATAAGTTAAATAAATTGGACTTAGAATTAAATTGATTTGGGTTAAATTGAAATGTAAAATGACTTTGTAATTGTGGGTCATTGTGTAATGAATTGTACCCATAAGCTATTAAGTGTTATACTTATAATCTGAAATCGTGGATTTAAAATTATGCAAAGAATTAAATTGAAAGAAAATTTGAATCCTTAAGAATTCAGTGATACATATATATAAAATTTGGAATTGTGATTATAAGATGTAAATGGATTAAAATGAGCAATATAAGCTTTTAAATAAATGAGTTGGTGAACTTAAGATTAGGAAATGGAAATTATAAAACCAAAATAAAATGGTTGGTACTTTATGGGGAATTCAAAATTTAAATCCTAAATGAAATGTAAATTGAAATAAGGTGAAGAAAACATAAAAGATAAAAGGTGAATGGACTTAAGCCAATAAATAAGGCTTGAACTTATATTAAAGGAGAAATAAATTGGATCGGACTGAATTTAACTTAGACTAAGAGAAATTGAGTTAAATTTGGATTGAACTGAATTTCAAAATTCAGTTGCATTATAAATAACATTGAATGGAATTAAATTCTTATTTAAAATAGTAAAGAGAATGGTAAGAATTTAAGTTGGCTAAATAAATTTAGTTGAACTTGAATTAAAATTGGAGAAGAATTGAAAGAAAATTCAATTTAGTTGAAATGATATTGAATGAAGTAAATGCTCACTCAACTAAATCCAAAAGGAGTTATTGGAGATGAATTCAGCATAAGTTAAATTAAATGAAATCGACATATACGGTAAATGAATTAATTATGATGTGAATATTGTTGAATGAAAGGAAGTTGGGTTAAAATGGATATGGTCCAAAGTGCAAGTAAAATTCAGTTTGGGTATAAGATAATTGAAAACGGTCATATTGTTAATAAAATTCAGAATGAATCGAGGAGATGAATTAAAATTTAAAATGGATTGAATAAATAAACAAATTGAGTTAAAATTTGTAAATGAATTGGAATTTGATTTGGATGAGAATCAAATGAAAATAAAATAAAATTGATATAAGAAGAAATGAAAATATTGTGAAACTGAAAGAACTTAAGCAAATTGGAAAAATAATTATGGTTGAGCTTTATAAGGGGTCTTGAATGAAATTTGTTCCTATAATAATAGAAATGCAAGTGAAAGAATTTTAATTAATTATTGTGATGAAATAAGAATGTATGAGTTATAAATATTAAAGAATGGGATGATATTAATATAAATCTAAGTTGGAATTAATTTTAACTGGTTATAAGCTTAAGTGATGGTTACATGCATGCATAACTTTAAATTTGCATAGAAATTGGTCGTTTATTGTAAATGGAAGTGGATTGATTTGAAGAAGCAAATAAAGTTGGTTTTGACTTAATTGGAATAAGTGTAGTATAATTAAGTGGTTTTGCATAAAAATGAAAGTAGATCATAAAAGAAATGCAAAGGTATGAAATTGAAAATAAGAATTTGATTGTGAATCAATTTGGAATTGGATGGGAATAAATTGATGTAAGTAAAGCATATGTTAATCATATTGAAAAGAGAGTGAATTGGTTGTAGTAAATGTGAATTATAAAAAAAAAAGTAAACTTGAATTTAAATCATTCGAGGAGATTAAAAATGAAGTTTGGATTTGTCAGGAAATTAAAATGTTGATTGAAATCTTTGGATTGCTGATAAAATATGGTTAACATGTTAAATTATGAAGTTTACTTGTTTAAACTATGAAATTGATGTGTTTGGCTAGTTTAATGAATATAATGTTAATAAATTCTCATATTTTTGAAAACTGACGTGTTTGTTTAAGTAAGTACAGGTACGGGAGGCAGTAGATAGAGTTAGAGTGCGTATATGCAATATTATTTAGCCGCTTGCTTTTAAAATGCTAATAAAAGGTACGCCTACGTAATAAAATTGGGAAAATGATATATATATATATATATATATATATATTGTGATATATTTGGTTTTCCGACCGTGTGGGTCGATGTATATATATTTATATCTATTGTGATATTGCAAAAGCTACTCCGTACAAGGGAGACTCTGCCAAAATTTTCCGGAAATTTTGGGAGTTAGAAAAATTTTGAAAATTTTGAAACGTTTTGTTAACGACAAATTGATTTCAAATTAAAATAAAAATAAAAAAGATTTCGGAATAGGAATCGAAACTAGCATTTTTTATTTGAAGCTAAAGAATTTAGGCAAAGTGAAATTGAAATTTTTACTAAGTGGGTTTTGCTATTGAGTTTGGAGCATTCTTTCTACCTTAGCAAATTTCGGGGATGAAATTTTTATAAGGAGGGAGGAATGTAACGACTCAGAATTATGGTCGTTAGATTTTGAACATTTAGTTCATTTTAAATGTTGAATGTGAATAATAATTCGATTTCAGATAAGAAGATTTTGGTCAAATTAATAAAATTAGTTAAACTTCAAATATGGTAGTTCAACTGGAATTGAATAATAATAATTTAATATTTGGAATTGGAATAATTTGTGAATCTAGGTGTAAATAGATATAACAATAGATTCTAAAATTTATTTTAAGTCTACTTGGATTTAAATAATGATGTTGGACTTTTGGATGGAATCAAAAGTCGATAGGTTTAAAATTTGGAATTTTATATTAATTTAATAATGGAATTTAGTCATATAATAATGGAATAATCGAATTTTGATTCGAAATGAATCAGATGATATCTAGTGAGAATATAAATTCTATATGATTTATTATTAAGTCAGTAAATTTTAAAAGTGAAATTTTAAGTGATTTCGACGATTTTGAAAATCGCTCGAATTAATCGACGAGTTAAAATAGCCTTTCGGGGAACAGTCTCGAAATTCGACAAAACTAGTTTCATTGGATCCATAATAGTTAGTTATTATCGGATTTAAATTTTTGTAGGAATCGGAGCTGTCGTTTGATCCCCGCAGCTCAAAACGCATAGAAACTACTTTAATCGATTTAATTTAAAATTTATCGTTTATTCCCTTAACTCGCACATATGATCAAATTAGCCTCCGAAACATGTTCCATTGTATTCGGAATGCGGGTAAAACCTTATAAACGCCCGGCGGCACGGGTGATTTGGAGTTCTTTGTAAATGCTTGTTAAAATTGGATTTAATATTAAAATAATAACTATAAACGTTAATATACACCCAATTTTAGGGCCGAAACCCTAGTTTTCGAGCCAGCCGCCACTTATACCATTATTGGCCAAAAGCATCCCTAAATCTTCCATGTTTTTCTCTCGATCCAAGCGATTTTAGGTCAAATCTTCAACTGGAAAGTCATAGAGTAGCACGAGCTCTAGGCAGTGAACGGTGGAGATGGGTTTTCGTCGATCGGAGAGGGAGTTTTGGGCCTGCGTTCGAGTGTGGTTCATGCATGATTTTCCATGCTCTAGAGTCACCGAGCTTCGCCGTGCTTCGACCGATGATGGAGGTAGGCATAGTGCATGTTTTGGCATCGATGGATTGATTTCTGGTTGTTGGTGCGGAGCGCGGCTACCTAGGGTTTGTCGCGATGTCGGGTTTGAGAAGCATTGGCCTGGAAACGAGCATACGCGATAGAGGAAGATAGAGGTTGCGGCCGTGATTTCGTGTTGCTGTTATAAGGCCACGATTTGTTCTGGGTAAATTAATAGAAAAAGAAAATTTAATTTTATAAATTTTAAATCAAATGTTTAAAAACCCCATATCTTTTGCATACGTTATCAGATTTTAGTGAAATAAGAAGCGACGGAATTGCAGCGACGCGAATATGCTGCAGTACAGATTTGGAGACGATCGGAGTTTGCAGAATTTTTAGGTTAAATCGATCACAGTCGATTTAATTGGGAAATTTAAACGCTCGTTGAATTCAAGGTGAGTTAATCTCACTCACATTTGAAATTTCGGCTGTTTTAAATAGTTAGCATTTAAATAATTGTGTGATTGGTTGAATATGAATATTAATACCAGTGTGGATTGATATTTATTTGTTGTGCTAATATTTATGGATGCGGGGAAAAACAGGTTGGAGGGATCCAATTGGATTCCTCACCAATAGAAATTTTATATATATCCTGTGATATATTTCGTTAATATCCTGTGATAGATTGATTTGGAAATTAAATTGTGATGTGTTATGATTGGATAAGTATAATTTGAGATTTTAAAATATAAATAAAATAAATTAGAATTTAAAAGAGAATAGAAATGGGAAATTTTGAGTAATGAATTTAAGGGAATTAAATTCAAGAAAATTTGTTGAAATTTGAAGTGTTTTAAAATTGTTTTAGAAATAATAGCGAGATGTATTTTTAAAGGATGGGAACTGTATTTTTCCCTGGAAACTAAGCATGTTTCAAAGAAAGATTTTCGAAGTATAAACTGAAAGTTTTGCAAAGGTGTTTTAGAATATTTTAGAAAATTACTAAAATTATTTTTAATTGTTTTTAAGTGAAAGTAAATATTTGTTTAAGTAATTATGGTATTTAATTATTTAAAAGGTAATTTAGAATTATGTTTCTAAAGGGAATTAAATATGAACATTTGATACAATAGTCTCATATAAAAAGAATTTTTTTAATTAAGTTACTTGAGGAACTTAATAGATTTTCAAAAATACAATTTGAATAAAGAATTTAGTAATCATATTTTAAATACTTTACGTACATTTTGAAAGTGATTTCCAGGAAATAACAATGTGTTTGAAAATAAAAGGAGTTTTTTTTAAAGTATGGAAAGGAATTTACGGGATAAACATAAAATTGAATTAGGGTAAATCGTGTAGGATTTATAAAAAGAATTCTTTAGTTTATTATGAAATGGAGATGTATTTCCCTGAAAAGCCAAGTACGTTTTAAAGCAGATTTCTAGGTAAAAGTTAAAAGTTTTAAATTTGATTTTAAAAGAATGTTTTTAAGAAAATTCTTATTTAAGTTGTAAAGATTGCAGAATGTATTTCCACTTCGATCCGGTTTGTACATTTTCGTGAGGAAGACGAGTTCGGAGTCGAAGATGGAGTAGTGAAGTGCAAGGGCTAGTCGCTACTAATCCGTAGGATATTTTCAAAATGGATGTAGTAGGAGTAGTGCCTTCGGTTCTGTTCGAATCCGGAACGGACTTGTATGGATGAATGCTTTCGGAACATTATCAGGTGGACGATGGGCACTCTAAGTGAAACGTTCTAAAAGGTAATGCTTAACCTCAAACCTCATCAGCCGGGAATGACTGAAAATCAAGGATTATGCAACAAGGCTAGGCGGGTAGCACCCATTAGGGCAAGGTCATCATGTCTAGATGTCCCTTTTTATTCGGCTTAAGGGTGCAGTTGCTGATCCCAACCGTGGGGTGATCTTACTCGGGATTATCCAGTAAGGGGTAGTCCTGGCCTTGTGTTGCAGGGGATTGGAAGTAATCCTCAGTACGGTGATCTAGGCCACGTACTGTGACATGTGGTACCCCAATGCCTAGTCATTAGTTGGAAACCCATTATCCCTACGCGCCTTTTACGAATTTTGTTTGTATTACCCACGATTGTGTCTAGTAGCTGGAATTTAATGAATGTAACAATTCGGCTATTTTATAAGTATTTGTATATAAACCCTTTTATAATATCAGAGGATTTTTATAAAAAGTGTTTTAGCTATCGTAAGGTAAAAACCCGACATGTTTATTTGTGGCGTGGTCTTACGAGATGCTTTTGTTTTCGAAAGGATTTTTGAAACTTTAATAATCAATTTGGGTGTATTTTTATCAGCTGGTATTCCAGACTGACTCGGGTGTTATTTCATTATAATGCTCGGGTCAGACTGAGTATTATAGATTACTGGATAGGATGCTATGGAGCTCAGGAGAGGAGCTGGAGCCCGAGACGTATTATCCGTACTTGTTTATATCCGCTGCTGTGATTGTTTGAGATTTTCAGACTGGTAAATGTTGTTTGTTTGTGATACTCCGATGATGTAATATATAAAACATATATAGTTTTCATTTTGTGTTAACATCTGTTATTGGCTATTATATTTTGTTCCGCTGCGATTGTGAGATTCGGCTATTGTTTAGTTCCTTCTTTCTTCTATATTCTTTCTTTTCCCTCAACTATCTGTCTATTCCGGCACTCGGTCGTCGGCATAGTATACTGTGGCGTATTTTATGTCAATTTTTAAGGGTCGAGAAGGGCGGGTCGACACAGAATAGCACTGGGATCTTGTTGAGATAGTGATAGAGAATCAAACCAGAAATGATCTAGTTAGATTCGATGGTGATTTCGGCGGAGTAATGGTAAAAATGTGTATAAAGAAATGTGGAAGAAGAAGAGGAGTGAAATCAGAGAATATATGAATGTAAATTCATTTAAAACAGCCCATGTTTAAAGTAGAACAACAGCCATGTCCATTCGTGAAAGGATATGATGAGTAGACACTTCCTTAGAAATTCAAACTTTTGAAATAAACTGTCACCTTGTCGACAACTCTTCCTTGGGGTTGTCGACAAGAGTTGTCGACAGGCCTAAGTTATTTTTGGTAATTTGCTTTTCTTTGAAAATAACTTCTATCTTATATTAAAACTATATTAAGCTTTATAAATATAGTTAACTATAGTTAAAATACATAAATAAGTATGGAGAATAATATTTTGATATATATAAAATTTTACTATAATTTTATATTTAAGTCTAAGTATGAATGTAAAAAGTTAAATATATTATAATTAAAAGATAGTTTAAAACCAAGGATAATTTGATTTTGAAAATAAAGATTATTTTAAGGCTAAAAGTATTTTAAAACCAGGATAGATGTTTTTGATCTTTCTAAAAGAAGATTTTGAAATCATTTTGAAAACAAGGTATAAATTTGTAAAACATTTGAATAAAAGTTAGTGGATACAAAACAATGTTCCACTAGATTTTTCGTAGGTTCCATCCTGCTTAGGGTTCCATCCCTTTAACAGGGTCGAAGTGGATTCCATTCCACGAATAAAATGGATTTTAAGACGTCAGTGCTTTTCTAGGAGTTTTAACAAAATTTCTAACTAAATTACTTATATTGAAACCTTGAACTCTTGATAATCTTGATACTCATGAGTCATGAATCTTGATACCTTCGATCTTGAGTTTATCAGTTCTTGAATCTCTATACTGTACAGTCTTCATTCTTTGGTACCTGTATATATATCCTGCATATACATGTATATCTAAACAATAATGTTAGTATTTATATTTTATAATCTTATTCTAAGGTTGTTGCCATCAAAACCAACTTCTCAGGGACTAACAATCTCCCTCTTTTTGATGATGACAACCTTTGTTTATAAAATATTACTTCTATCCTAATTACTCCCCCTAAGACTAATAACTCCCTCTTAATCTATGCCTAACTATCCTATTTTATACTTCTCCCCCTTTCTCATCAACAAAAACTAACTCCAAACTATATAACTCCCCCTTAATCTAATACTATATGACATGTGATTATAATGATAGTGTTATCATAAATAATCAACACTTAATTTTGAAACTAAAACATAGTCCTTAATTACTAACTATCCTAACTAGGAATCCATATATGATAACATTTATAATAGTGATAATGTGAGAATTCAAATATAAGAACACAAATCATTTATTAATTATATATTTTTATATTTACATTTGCGTAGAAATCGTAAGTAAGATCATATAACGATAAGAAAGAGTGGAAAGAAATTAATATGTATCATTGAAAATGGGAGGTCTATGAACCGAGCAATTTGGATAGTGGAAACAGAAATTTCCACGTTGTTCAACTAGATTTACATCCTTGTCAAAGCACACTTCACCAACGCAAACAATTTTTTCATCATCTTCAGCGTGCTCTTCTTCCATGAGGGCTTCTTCTTCTTCTTCCTCGCTGTCCTCTTGCACTTGATCACCTGAAGATTCTTCATCAATCAAGATGGGATTGGCGTGATTGTCCATTAGAAACTTTTGCAAGTTTCTAAGGATTTTGCCTAGCCGTTCTTGTTTTTTGGCTATTCTGATTTGCATTACTTGAATTTAGTCATAAGTTACAGTGCATCCTTCAAGGAATCCTCCATTTTTATCACTCGTGCAAGCGTAGTTCGTTGAAATGATCCAGTAGAAGGAGAAGGGAACGAAAAAGGTGAATTTTTATTTGATTTGGAGGAGAAGGCCATTGTTTCATTGTTTTCAGAAGATAGATTAGAGAAAGAACAGAAAGAATGAACAAAATTTTGAAATAAGAAGAATATATAACCACCCATTTGTATTTTGGTGGGAAAATTATAGAATTTTTTTTGTTGTATGTCGATAGAGGTAAAGGAGGGTTGTCGACAAGGTACTTATATTTTTTCTATTTGATTTATTTTAATTTAATTTTTAATTACACTTTGTTATTTATATTCTATATTTCAGTTATTGAGCAAATACCTAATTCTCTTCTTAATTTGGTAAATATAGATTCATTTAAGGATTTGTTTAAGATATCAGCAATTTGATTCTCGGAATTGATATAATCGAGAGTAATTACTTCCTTACTTATATTATCTTTGAGAAAATGATGTCTGATATCAATATGTTTAGTTCGAGCATGGTGAGTAGGATTTTTGAATAAATTTATTGCACTAGTATTATCACAATAAATTGGTGATTTTGAGATATTTAAACCAAAATCTTTTAAAGTTTGTTGCATATTTATTACTTGAGAGTAAGCCAAAGCAGTAGAAATATACTCTGCTTCAGTTGTTGATATAGAAACCGTGTTTTGCTTTTTACTAAACTAGGAAATCAGTGAATGCCCAAAAAAGTGACAAGTTCCACTTGTACTTTTTCGGTTTGATTTACAACCAGCATAATCAGCATCATAGTAAGATAATAATTCAAAAGAATCATTTTTAGGATAAAATAAGCCATAATCAAAGGTGTGTTTAACATAACTTATGATACGTTTTACAACTTTTAAGTGGGTCTCTTTAGGTTAGGATTGATTTCTTGCACAGAGACAAACACTATGCATGATATCAGGTCTACTAGCAGTGATATAGAGTAGTGATACAATCATTCTTCTATATAATTTTTGATCTACATCTTTCGAGAGATCTTCTTTACTTAGGTACTCATTGGTTGCCATGGGAGTGGGTTTTCCACCTGTAGTAGTCAAACCAAATTTACTAACTAGGTCTTTAGCATATTTTTCTTGACTGATAAAGATACCATTATCTAATTGTTTTATTTGCAATACTAGAAAGAAGTTTAATTCACTCATATGACTCATCTCAAACTCTTTTGTCATTATTTCAAAAAATTCTTTATTCATTTCAAAATTAGTTGATCTGAAAAT
The DNA here is from genome assembly GCA_030765085.1 of Allium cepa. Lineage (NCBI taxonomy): Eukaryota > Viridiplantae > Streptophyta > Magnoliopsida > Asparagales > Amaryllidaceae > Allium > Allium cepa. The sequence goes on along the minus strand of CM060939.1, from coordinate 724,700,306 downwards.
GATATCATCTATGTAAACTTGTACTAGTTGAATATCATTTTTTATTTCTTTTAGTAAAAAGAGTATTATCTACTTACCCAATTTCAAAGTTTGATTGTAATAAGTAAGATCTTAGTCTATCATACAAGGCTCTAGGAGCTTGTTTTAGACCATATAGAGCTTTCATAAGTTTGTAAACATGATTTGGTAATTTTTCATTTTCAAAACGTGGCGTTTGTTCAACATATACTTCCTCTTTTACAAATCCATTTAAAAAGGCACTTTTAACATCCATTTGAAATAATTTGAAATTATTATGATTTGCAAAAGCAAGTAGAATCCTAATGGCTTCTAATCTTGCTACGGGAGCAAAGGTTTCATCAAAATCTGTTCCTTCTTCTTGACAATAACCTTGAGCGACTAACCGGGCTTTATTTCTAACAACCTCGCCTTGTTCATTTATTTTATTTTTATAAAACCATTTAGTTCCAATTATATTTTTATTTTCAGGTTTAGGAACAAGTTCCCAAACATCATTTCTAGTGAATTGATACTTCTTGCATAGCCAAAATTCATGAATCATCAGTTGATGCTTCTCTTGGATTTTTGGTTCAATAATTGATATAAAGGCTACATTTCTCGTTTTACTTGGTTGATTTCTAGTTGTAACAACAGATTGCATATCTCCTAGTATATTTTCTATAGGATAATCTTTTAAAAGTTTAATCTTTTTATTAGGATGATTAATTTCATTATTAGTTTCAGTTGACTCTTGATTTTGAGTGATTAAATCCTCTTCATCATTTGTATCTTCAAATTTTTTGAGACTTTCAACGAATGAAACATGCATTGTTTCTTCGATGGTGTTAGTTCTTAAATTAAACACTCTGCATGCTTTACTTCTATTAGAATATCCGATAAAGATACCTTCGTTTAATTTAGGATCAAATTTATCTAAGTTATCTTTTGTATTAAAATTAAAACATTTACTTCCAAAAATTCTAAAATAAGATACCTTAGGTTTCTTTATGTGAAGAAGTTCATAAGATGTCTTATCAGTTAAAGGTCTAATTAAAATTCTATTTAAAATATAACAGCCGGTAGCAACTGCTTCTGCATAAAAATATTTTGGTAATTTACTATCTGAAAGCATAGTTCTTGCACACTTGAATCGTCCTATTTTTGCGTTCTACTACTCCGTTTTTTGTGGAGTTCTTGGAAATTAAAAATTATGAGTTATTCCCTTTTTATTGCAGCATTCCTCAAACTTTTCATTTTCAAATTCACCACCGTGATCACTACAGATGGTTATAATTTTTACAGAAAGTTGATTTTGAATCCTTTTTGTAAAGTTCTTAAAACATTCAAAAGTATCACTTTTAAGTTTCAAAAATATTGTCCATGTAAATCTAGAATAATCATCTACAATTACAAAAACATATTTTCTATGATTTATTGACTGAATTTGAGATGGACCAAATAAATCAATATGAAGTAATTCAAGAGGTTTTGAAGTTGAAATAATATCTTTTAATTTAAAGGAACTTTTTCTAAGTTTTCCTAATTGACATGCATCACATAAACTATCTACTTTAAAATTCATTTTAGGGAGACCTCTTACTAGATCATGTTTTGACAGTCTAGATAAGAGTTTAAAATTCAAATGCTCAAATCTCTTATGGCAAATCCAAGGGTCACTTGTATTTGCCAACAGACACAGGTTATCATTTGAAACTTTCATACTAAGAGTATAAATATTCTTTTTCCTAATTTCCTCAAATATTATGGTTGAATTATTATCTTAAATGTAACACTTATCTTTTCCAAATTTAATTTTATATCTCTTATCGCAAAGTTGACTAATACTTAGCAGATTATGTTTCAGATTCTTAACTAGCAAAATATTAGTAATAATAGGAGTTTCAGAGTTACTGACTTTGCCGATGCCAATCACATATCCTTTTGAGTTGTCTCTAAAGTTAACCAATCCTCCGTCTTTGTATATTTTATCATTCAACATATCCGGATTACCAGTCAAGCGTCTAGAGCATCCACTATCGAGTATCCATTTATTCTTTTTGATCTACACAGTTTGTCCATTGTGGATTGGTTTCTCATAAAACATGTTTCCTGCACATCATACAATTTTGGTAGAAAACTTGAATTTGAGTATTGATTATATGCAGACTCATGAGATAATGATGATCTGAATATTTCTAAACTAGTATTAACAAGTTTTTTAAACATAGCCATTTTAAAAGATTTTTCAAAATTCATATTATAAAACTTTGAAAACCTTGTTCTGATACCAAATATGAGAAATGCGGATTGCGGATCTTAAAGCTAGAATTAACCCTAGAGAGGGGGGGGGGTTGAATAGTGTTTTAAGGAATTACTAATTCTTTTTGAGTTTATATTAATCTGAACACAAATATATGAAATATTAAGACATAGATATGATCACAGAATCAAACACAGATGTAGATATAAAGTAAAAGTAATAAAGGAAAGAACATACCGGATTTTATACTGGTTCGGAGTTACCCTACATCCAGTCCCGCAACACAAGCACGGATTTCTTTTCAAAATCAATTCTTACAATTACACCCTCGATTTCAAGGCCACAAGGTACACCCTCCGGATTCACAATCCTCTGGGTAGAGATACTTGATTTTATAGGCAACAAGTTCACCCAATTGATTTTCTAGGCTACAATCACACCTTTTCTCGCTTGATTGATTTTCCAGGCTACAATCACACCTTTTCTCACTCGATTGATTACAAAGAAGTCTATAACTTTGAATAGCACTGGGACCTTGTTGAGGTAGTGATAGAGAATTAAACCAGAAATGATCTAGTTAGATTCAATGGTGATTTCGACAGAGTAATGGTAAAAATGTATATAAATAAATGTGGAAGAAGAAGAGGAGTGAAATCAGAGAATATATGGATGTAATTCGTTTAAAACAGCCCCTATTTATAGTAGAACAACAACCATGTCCATTCGTGAAAGGAAAAGACGAATAGACACTTCATTTGAAATTCAAACTTTTGAAATAGACTGTCACCTTGTCGATAAGGCTTCCTTGGGGTTGTCGACAGGCCTAAGTTATTTTTGGTAATTTGTTTTTCTTTGAAAATGACTTCTATCTTGTATTAAAACTATTTTAAACTTTATAAATATACTTAACTATAGTTAAAATACATAAATAAGTATAGAGAATAATATTTTGGTATATATAAAATTTTACTATAATTTTATATTTAAATCTAAATATAAATATTAAAAATTAAATATATTATAATTAAAAGATAGTTTAAAACCAAAGATAATTTGATTTTGAAAATAAAGATTATTTTGAGGCTAAAAGTATTTTAAAACCAGGATAGATGTTTTTGATCTTTCTAAAAGAAGATTTTGAAATCATATTGAAAACAAGGTATAATTTTGTAAAACATTTGAATAGAATTTAGTGGATACAAAATGATGTTCCACTAGATTTTTCATAGGCTCCATTCTACTTAGGGTTCCATCCCTTTAACAGGCTCGAAGTGGATTCCATTCCACAAATAAAATGGATGTTAAGATGCCAGTGCTTTTCTAGGAGTTTTAACAAAATTCCTAACTAAATTACTTATATTGAAATCTTGAACTCTTGATAATCTTGATACTCATGAGTCTTGAATCTTGATATCTTCGATCTTGAGTTTATCGGTTCTTGAATCTCTATACTGTACAATCTTCATTCTTTGGTACCTATATGTATATCCTACATATACATATATATACGTAAACAATAATGTTATTATTTATATTTTATAATCTTATTCTAAGGTTGTTGTCATCAGAACCAACTTCTTAGGGACTAACACTATCAAATATTAATATTTCAAGGCTATCACGCATTGATAGATTGAGCTATCGAAAGTTGATATTTCAGTGTTATTACATGTTGAATAATCAAGCTATCGAAGGTTGATATTTTTCAAAGCCGTCGCATGTTGAATAATTAAGCTAACAAAAGTCGATGTTCTAAAGCTATCCCATATTGGTACACATAAGGGATATCATGGATAGAGTTTACTTAGGTATCACTAGCCAACCATCTAGAGTTAGCGTATGTTGTGCTATCAAAGGTTGGTTTTTTAGAGATATTGAATGTTGACAAGAACTATCACATAATGAAAGCTATGGTAACTATCGCATATTGGCCCCCAAAGCTATCAAATGTTGATGAATACACCCAATCAATGCCCTTGCTGCCACGTGGAATCCTTCTATTAGACTAACTATGTCACATCATCATGAAGAAGCTAAAGAAGGATTGTGCCACATGTTATCCCGAATATGTGTTGCATTGGTGAATCACAACTATCCCTTAAATGAAACGTGTCATAAATATAAGGGCTAAAGTTCTCCATAATTAAGCTTGTACCCTATATTAGAAAGGGGCGAATTCTGAACTGATCATCCTCCTCACTTTCATTTTTATCTAGTGCATAATAAAATACCAGATTTAAGACTTTAGTGATCGTAAGGTCATGTATGATCTTGTTAATTTCTAGCCAAGGACTCTTATAAAGTACTATTTGCATAATAACTTCATGTGGGCTCAATGATAGCATGGCTAACTAAATGTTTAAGCTTTACACAAGTGCCATTAATTCTTCATGATTAAAATGTATTAGGTTGAACCAAATTTTAGCCTAACATTAAGCGGTGCTTTCATTAAGAATTAAACTCTATGAAGACTACTTACTGATCACTATTCTATCACCAAATTCTTGCAAAATGGATAAATCGATCAAGAAGGTTAACATTCAAGTGCAAGGAGAAACTGTGCATTGCACAAATCACGAGGAGAACATAAGTCATTAAGTCAATATGGAAAATGTAGAATTAGACCAAGCATCGACGCCAGTGGAGATATCAATAGAAGAGAATGACCTTAAAAACCACGAAAAGACAACTTCAAACCACGCAAGAGCTAATTGAAATAATTTTTTTCAAAAAATATTCAAGAACATCAAAAAGGACAAAAGAAAATGAAGAAGAAGTTGAATCTACTCGAAGGAAGGTTGAAGGATCAAACTTAAAAAGAAAGAATGCTGAAAAGAGCAACTCAGGAGTGTAAAGAAAGATGATAATCTTCTGACTCAAAAGCCAAATAAAGAAACAAAATCTCCCTTAGTGTAGTATGCAAGTTTTGATTTACAAAAAGAATATAAGCTAGAACAAATGGACTATCAAATTGATGAAGCATACCTAAAGTACTTGGCTAATAAAATGGTAAAGGATATAGCATACCTAAAAGGGAAAAGAACTATAGACCCTAAAGTGAATAACAACTTTATAGAAGCTTCTTCGCAGAAGAGATTATGGGGGTCTCACTGCCATAGTACATAAAAATACCATTGGTAAAATATGATGGAACAACTGATTTAGACGACCATTTAATGGATTTTGAGAGTCGGATAGATTTATCTGATGCTCCTGGAATGGTAAGATATAGGGTATTCCCAATCACTTTCTTTGGTATAGCTGCAATGTAATACCGACGCTATCATGAGAAGAGTATCTACTCATGGGAGTAGTTTATTTGTAAGTTCTTAACACAATTATGCACTTATAAAGAACCAACCATTGAGTCGAATTTTTTTCTCTAACATAAAACAAAGGCCAGGAGAGTTATTGAGGGATTATTTAAAGAGGTTTAACGTTGAAGCCAACAAGGTATAAAAAATCAGGTGATCGAGAAAAGTGCATGTAAAGTCTGGATAAACTGAAAACGTCCCTTTCTAGAAAGAGCTCTATTTTCATGGTTGTAAGGATTTATAAGATTTTCACTTTTAAGCAGACAAATTCATCCAAATGGATGAAACATTCCATAATAAGAGGAGTTATAGAGAACGGCGAACGTCATGGCCCTAAATAAAAGAGGAAAACATGAAGAATTTTCCAAAGAAAATTCTTTCGAGTTGAACCAACCTATTTCTTACATCTATGCCATGTCAAAAGATGAGACTGAGTATCTCACATCATTCAGATCAAGGATAAACCCGAAAGTGAATAAATGAGGAGAATATTGTGCTTTTTATAATGCGAATGGTCACAAGATGGATGACTATCGAGTTATGGCAGGAATCATACAAAATATGATTAGAAAGGGAGTGCTTAAATAATTTTTTAAATGTGGTCAAAATCTCTCTCATAATCTGATACCTCCAGCTAATTTCGCCAACATCTTGGAAAATAAACTTCCCTTGGGATCTATTACAACTAATTAACTACATTGATGTAACTTATGGAGGGCCATATGTTGCAGGGACGAGTAAAGAAGTAATAAGCCGATACATAAGGGAGGCTAAGGAAGGAATCTATTTAATAAGTGAAGAAACACCAACAAAAGTCCATAAAAGCTTTATTTAACTTATAGAGTTTGTTATAACTTCGAGAGGAGTTAAATGTCCCTACAGCAACCACCGTGTAAATTGGACTTTCGCTTGTGTCTAAGATTTTGGTTGACATTAGATATGTAGGTAATGTTACCTTCAAAGTGCTTTCGGTCAAATGGATATCCCGAAAGAATGCTTGAACCGAATTTGTAACTTATCTTTGGGTTCAACAATAAGGGCTCCACACCAATTGTGAAAATTAAATTGCATGGTCAAATTAGGACCCTACCTTATTCGAGAACTTTCAAGACTCTGTTTGTTATAATGAACCATCCATCTTACTATAATGTATTATTTGGATGACCTGCATAGGACGAAATTGATGCCTTTGTGTCCCAAAACACTTGCTTAAGAAATTCCTTACCAAGGCAGGATGGGAACCTTATGTGGGGAACAATTTAGTTCTCGTGAAATGTATTTTGCAACATTTGAGCAGTATAATGAAGAGGTTGAATATTGCCATGGGTCTGCATTAAATACACAAAATGAAACTATAACTCCTAAGCCCTAGCATATCAGTTCTTAAGAACCATATCTAAGGAAAACAGAGCAAATCTTTCGACAAAAGTGCCATGGATGCTAAGAAGAATGATCAAATCAAAAAGTAGAGAAAGGAAGTACTTGGATTTGAATCACGTCGATCAAGTAAAAACAATGTTTAGAAAGAGATAATGCCGGATATAGATTCTAAAGACGGTCAAGAAAACATATAATCTATGGAAGATTGGGAAGAAATAAGCCTAGATTCTAAAGATTCTACTAAGGTGATGAAGAGAGGAAGAAGGATGGATAAGGATATAAGTGAGAGGCTGATCTCATTTTTGCAATCATGTAGAGACATTTTCACTTGGACTCTTTTCGTTATGGAAGGAAGCGTCCCTACAATAATGTGTCATGCACTTAATATTGGCCCAAAGTTTACCTCTATGAGTTAAAAGAGAAGGCATTCGATAAAGTCTGTATTATGGGACTGCAAGAGGAGATAAAGAAGCTATTAGAAAATGAATTCATTAGAGAAGTATTTTACCCGAAGTGGTTAGCAAATCCAATATTAGTTGAAAAGTCTAATAGAAAGTGGAGAATGTGTGTCGACTATAAAGATTTAAACAAAGCATGCCCCAAAAGATTACTACCCACTTCCTAGGATTGATCAGCTAGTTTATGCCACAAGCGATCATAAGTGGTTAACATTTATGGATGCATATCCACGATATACTCAGATTCCTATGTTTGAATCCGATGAAGAACATACAAATTTTGTAACTTATTGGGGGAATGTATTATACTAGATAATGTTCTTTGGACTAGAATATGGGAGCCATGTATCAATGATTGGTTAATACAAACGCCAGTTTAGAGAAGTATATGCAGATAATATGGTGCTGAAGTCTAAAAAGAATATAACCATGTAGGAGATCTAAGAGAAATGTTAGGATATTGAAGAAGTACAAAATGAAGTTGAATCTGCAAAAGTGTTTTTTCAAAATCTATTCTGGAAAATTCTTACGATACATCGTAAGTGGACGGTGGTTAGAGGCTAAACCCGACTAGATTAAAGCAATCAGAAACATGACAAAGCTAAAAACAAGTAAAGAAGTAATGAGACTAAATGGTTGAGTCGCCCCACTTAGTAGATTCATATTAAGGTAATCGATAAATGCATTTCGTTCTTTTATCTAATTAAGAAACGAAAAACCTTTAAATGGACAAAAAAATGCTAGAAAGCCTTCTAGGAGCTAAAAGACCATTAATAAAATAGGGGATGGAGTTGAGCTAATACGACACTAAATATTTAAGCCAAGTATCGATTATAGCGCAAGCCTTGGATGAATTTTTAGCAGAATGTATGGGATTCATTAAAGAATAGTTAGAAAAGGATAAGCCAAGGCGGCAATTATACGTAGATGGAGCTTCAAATGAACAAAGAGCTGTAGCCAGTTATGTGATAATCACACCCGATGGATATAGGCTACATTATGAGATGAAACAAGGGTTTTCTATAACTAATAATATGGATAAATATGAATCCACAAAAGTAAGATTAATTTTGGATTAACAACTAAAGATCCTAAGAATCGAAATATTTAGCGATTCATAATTAATTTTAAACCTGTTGAAAAAGGTGTTTCAAACCAAAGGTACTTGGTTGGCTTAATACGCAAAAAAGATCCATGAAATGCTGATCCAGTCTGAGGAATTTTATACTCATAAAATACCAAGAGAAAAGAAGCACAAGCAGATTCTTTAGCAAAATTAGCAAGCTAACATGGGCATTGGAAGTTAAAATTGTTCTCATTGGATTCCAGTAGCACCTTAGTATTGAATTTGAGAAAGAAGAATAAAAAATGAGGTTTCAAAAGAAGGAGTAAATAAAGAGCCCTTGGTTCTAACTTGATCCCAAACTCAACAACCATAATGTGACAAGGAAGGCCCTTAAAGAAAGGGTGCTCATGAAAAAGTTCCTAAAAGAATGAGAGTAAGCACTTATGAGAACCAACATGCTAACAGTTAGATGATGCCCATAATCGAGTTTTGGGAAAAATGAATCATGAAAGCTAAGATACCAAGCCCCTTTATATACCATTATGGATGTAATGTTATATAAAAAGGGCACTCAACACCATAATTGCGATGCACTACCCAGTAATAGGAGCAAAGCTATTAAAAGAAACCTATGAGGGATTCTTTAAGGATCACTCCAATGGGGTAAACTAGAAAAGAAGGTAATGAGACAAGGATATTATTAGCACCGTAGAGCTAAAGATGCATTAACCTATGTTAAAAGGTGTGATAAATGTCAAAAAAAATTTAGGATTCCATGGTTACCTCTGAATGAGTTGATAATTATCACAAGCCAATGACCATTTGATGTGTGGGGAACTGATTTAATTGGACCATTTCCAGTCTCAGAAGGAGGACCAAAGTTCGTTGTAGTAGCTATCGATTACTTTACCAAGTAGGTAGAAGCAGAACCATTACCAAACATCTCCGCTGGGATAGTCTTGAAATTTTTCATAAAGGATATAGTTACAAGATTTGGATTCCCAAATAAGATTATTTTTGAAGATGGGACTCAATTCAAAACCAAAAAGTTCACCCGTTTTTTTGAGAAGAATAGAATAGTAAAAAAATTTCATTAGTAGCTCACCCAAAAGCTAGTGGGGCAGAAGGGGTTGTATATAAGACCATAAAGAATATTTTAAAGCAACGACTGGGTAAAGCAAAAAAAACTGGATGGAGGCATTTTCCCATATTTTATGGTCGTATAGAACTTCCACAAGAATGGCTACTAGACATACTCCATATTCTTTAACATATGGATTTGAAACAATTCTACCAATCGAGGTTGAAGTGCCTTCGTGTTGAAGAATTGCATACACTTATGAATTGAATCAAGAGATAGAGAAAGAGTCTCTCGGCTTGATTAATGAACTAAGTGCAACAAGCCAGAATTTTGGTATTTGAAATTGAAATATTTAATCGATTGAAAATATTAAAAAGTTAATTTTTAACTTGAATTTCAAATATAACCATTTATTGGATAATTAAATTTTTGAATTTAATAATTGGAAATCGGGCAAAATATTGAATCTTGAGTTTTAAGCTTGTTAAAAATATTTTAAAGGCTTGCAAAATTTATAGTAATAATACTAAAGATGATAAAAACTTTAAAATTGAAATTAAAAGTGTTTTTTTAGTTCTAAGAATATATCGTTTAAATTGATATTTAAAAATGCCTTCCGGGGCACAGTCATGGATTTTGATGAAACCAGTTCTATCAGATCCATAATAGTGTATTATTATCGGATTTCAAATTTCGTAGTGTTTGGAGTTATTGTTTGGTCGTACGGGATAGAAAGGCGCTGAAATTTATATCGAAAATTCAATATAATTGGGTCCAAAAGGCTATCTTCTCTATACAATCGAATTTGGACTCAAAACCTTTTTCATTGTTTGGAATAGGGGTATAATTTATAAACGCCTAGCAGCACATCTCGATAGGAGGTCGAGATTTTAAGCTACAGTTTCAAGAGGATTTAAAATTTAAATAATATATATATTTACGTTGACCAGTCAAACAAAAATCATAACAATATTTTTTTCAAAATCACTGTAGCAAGCTTGTTTAACATGCCAGCTCCTTTCAAAATCACGTCCCCTTTATTTTAAATCACCCTCATTCTTTTCCCTCCCATCAATACAAATCAGAGAGAAATTCGACACCTTCATTATAAATTTCGAGTTACCCTTTCCATTTTTTTCTTCGTTCAAAAACCGATCGAAGTCATCGAGCAGAATAAAATTTATGTCTTCCGTCCTATCTTCTCCTATCCGAGTGATTCATTTGCTAATAAAAAATTAATTAAATTAAGTATTGTGTTTGATGATTGAGTGAGTTTGAGCACGAGCCGTGCGCGATGGTGGGGGTAGTCACGATCGACTATGAGTTGCTCGAACTCGGGGAGGCGATGTCATGGAGAAGTTTGGAGGCTACTCGATTTTGGGAAGCGCACGAACGTTTGGGTCACGATCTCGTTCAGTCTTGGGGTCGTATTCGTTCGTTCAGCCGGGCGCAAGTTTGTGGGTAGTGGAGGATGGAGAGGCTCGGCTGTAGGGGTTGGGTGAAGTTTATGGTCTATGGTGGTAAGGGATCGTGTGAAGGCCTGGTGGAGGAAGGAGGCGGAGCTACGACAGACCAGGTAAGGAAAGGTGTGAGTTAAGGTAATTTAGTTTTAAAACATTTTAATTTAGTGTTACATAAGTTTAAACTTTTAATTTAGTTTTTTGATTTTTATTTCATTATCAAAAAATTTAATAGTAAAGTAAATTTAAATTTTTATTAGGCCGATAAATCTAAATTTTAAAATGAGAATGTTAATGGTAGTTAAATCATGTCAAATGCTAATAAATTCGAAAATTTCATTTATACGAGGTCCTGAATCAATGAAATCAGTCGGGTTTGTTTCGTTGCAGGGAATCGATGCAATAAAAAAAATTCAAGGTGAGTTAATCTCACTCAATTTTGGATTGCCAGTATTAATGTTTAAATAGTTAAAATAAATTATTGGTTGATTGTTGAGCTTGATAATTATTATTAGTTAAAGGTGATATTATATATAGTAGTGTGTATATATATAGTATTAATTGATATTTCCGCATATATATAGCGGATGAGACCCTATTCGTCCTGCATAATAGTGGATGACCCTATTTACCGCGATATCCCACTCGAAGTGGATTGGCATTTTTATACCGTGCTACATATGTGGATATAGGCAAACTAGATTGGAGGGATCCAACTGGATTCCTAAAAAATGTTAGAATTATTTTCATATGTAGTGATATGATTTATTTGAATTGTCTGTGATAGAATATATTGGAAACTGATTTATTTGATGCTACGGTATTGCTGGTTATTTTTTTTTTGAATTTTAAAATATCAAAATATAAATATTGAATTTTAAAGGAAATAAAATGGGATTTTAAAGTAAGAGATTTACCGTAAAGACAAATAAATTTAAAAGTAATGAATTTGAGAAACATAAATAGTTCAATTTTAAAATTATGCTCGACAATTTCTGAATATGGAAAGATAGGGATTTTGAAATATTTGAATAAAAGTATTTAATAATGGGACTTAAGCGATTTGTTTAAGTATAAAAGCATTTATTTTTAAATACGAGATTTAAAATAGATTTGAGGAAAATAAAGAGGAAATTTGGAAAATAAAATAAAATACGAAATTAATGTTTCACATTTAAATAAGATTTTAAATCATAAAAAGGGGGTGAATATGAAATTAGTGGATTTTGGAATAAGTTTGGGTTAACTAAGGAATAAATTTTAAAATGGAATTTAACTCAAGAAAAACGATTTGAAATCGACTTAAGTATTTTAAAATGGTTATAAAAGGAAATGAGACTATGAGATTTATAAACGAGGTTTATAAATAAGATGAAGCAAATTATCAGCGGATAATTTGGAATTATAAATTCATGGTGGAAATTTATAAGGAGATAGGTAAATCGTTTTAAAAATAAATAGTAGTTTTATTTTTAGAAATGTGAGAAAGGAAATTTACGGAATTGGAACGTAAATTAACTAGAGATAAATCGAGAGGGATTTATAAATGATTAGACGGGCTATAATGAAGTGGGAAATGTATTTTTCTAAGAAGTTAAGTATATTTTCAAAGAAAGATTTTTAGGTATCAATTAGAAAATTTAAAGGTGTTTAAATTATGTTTCAATTTTTTGTATTATTTAATAGATTTTTAAATTTTTTTCAAAATAAATATTAATTAAGTTATTTAAAGCAGTTAATTATTATTAAGGGCTAAATCAGTATTACTATTTTACAAAATATAATTATTCAATATTAATATTTTATATAATAGCTTTTATTTAAAAGTAGTTTTTGTCTAAAGTTTTACTTGGAGGATTTTTTTAGAATTACGTAAGTATTATTTTGAATTTTTTTAATAGATTTTTTCGGAGAGTATTGCTATACTTGCGTGGCTTCATCAAGGCCGTGAGTGCCTGCAGTTAAGACTTGGATTTCTCTATGATAGAGACGTAACCATTGAGCTGTTATCCATGGTTTGATACCGCGGTAGTACTTTCCACATTATTTTTAGAAGGGTTTTCAAATATTTTTTAAAAGGATAATTTGCGAATATACCAAATTCGAAGATAAGTATATTTTTGGATAAAGTGATTTAATTTTTTAAAATCTAAATTAAATAAAACTTGGTGTTTTTCAATGGAAATAAAATATTTGGTTGTATGATTGTTTATTTGATAGTTAAATAACCGACTATCAAATCTGGACCCAAATATAACTTTGGAAATACCTAGGAGTAGTGCGGGAATTATATGGTACAGTACCGTTCGAGGTGCTATACTGTACGTATAAACTCGTTCGTTCTTCTAGGACGTTGATAAGGAAATCTATCCACTAAAGGTTAGGAGGTGATCTCGCTCTAATTTTTGTCTGTTTATTTCCTAAAGAACAGGGGTTGAGTTTACCAGGAAATAGCGAACTTTGTTACGAAGAGACCGGGATTGGATTTGCGATCCGAAAACCACTTCGATCCAACGAGTACGTTTTCGTAATAAAGACAAGAGTTCGGAGTCGAAGATGGATCAATGAAGTGCAAGGGCTAATCGCTACTAATCCTGAGGGTGATTTCAAAATGAATGTAGTGGGAACAGTGTCTTCGGTTCCATTCGGACCGGGAACAGGCTTGTATGGATGAATGCTATCAGTACATTGTCATTGGAGGACGATGAGCATTCTAAGTGAATATTTCTTAAAAGGTAACGCTTAGTCTCGAGCCTCATCAACCGGGAATGACTGGAAATCAGAGGAGATGCAGCAAGGCTATGTGGGTCGTACCCAAGTAGGGTAAGACTACCTCCATCCAGAGTCCCTTTTATTCGGCTGTGTGGCGGTTGTTGATCCCAACCGTGGGGTAATCTTATTCGGACTATCTAGGTTAGGGGTAGTCCAGTGTTGTGTTGCAGGGGATCGTGAGTGATCCTCGGTACGCTATTCTAGACGTGTACTGTGGAAGGTGGTACCCCAGTGCTTAGTCATTCCGTTGGAATCCATTCTCCATACATGCCTTTACGATTTTGATTGTAAAGCCTAGTATTGCTGGAATTTAATTAATACAACTATTTTAGCTATTTGAATAAGTATTTGTACTTAGGCATTACTATAATATCATAGGATTTTGGTATGAGATGTTTTGGTTATCGTAAGGTAAAAACCCATCGTGTTAATTTGTGGCGTGGTCTCACGAGATACCTTTGATTTTCAAAGAATTTTGAACATTAATAACTAAATTTAGTGCATTTTCTCACGCTGCTTGTCCAGACTGACTCTGGTGTTATTTTATTATAATGCTCGAGTCAGAATGAGTATCACAGGATAGGATGCTATGGCAGAGGGCGAGCTAGATGACAAAGACGTATTATACGTATTTGATCAACAGTGTATGGTATGTTGTATATTCAGCTTTTTGTGAGAATAAGTTATTATAACTGTCCAGTATTATGCTATTGATTATGTTGTACTCTGATGATGTAAGGTATAAATAACAAGTTATAGTTCTTTTGTATAAAGACCCGTTGTTATCTATTATATATTGTTTCGCTGCAATTGTGAGATTCTGTGTTGTTATTTCTATTTTCTTGTCCTACCTCCTTCTTCTTTCCCTAACAATATGGTATTTCCGGCATTCGATTGTTCGGTTGTAATATAGTGGACGTATTGATGTCGATTTTTGAAGGTCGAAAATCCAGACCGTGACATTTTGTTATCAGAGCAGAAGGTTAAGCGAGAACCTTGGCTCTGGTAAGGATTACTCATTAAAGATGGGGTCAGTAGCACCCTAGAATGAGTTTGAGTGTATTAATAGATATGAGCGCGTATTTATTAGTGAAAATAAAAGTATTTTAGAATGTTTTGATTGATTTGTTGAGTGGCTTATGGATTCTAGTCAATACGAGTAATTAATGTTATTGATATGGATCTCTAAACATTTGAATAGAGCAACTCGACATAGTATCGTTTAAATGGGGAAAATGAAATAATTTTACTTAAATTATTTATATATACAAGGAATAATTTTTGAAAGTTATTATAATGTATATGGTTTGCTTGGTTGTTAGGAAATGATAATATTAAATTATTATCATTGTTGTTGTGGAAATTGAATAAAAGATGATATTATAACCAAAAGTTAAGAAATAAATTCATATAACAAAATGGAATTTGCTAATGTAAGTAATAAATGTGATTTATAATTTGAAATGGGATGAAATTTGTAAACCCGTAATTTTTCGATGTTTAAATTTTTAATTTAATAAGATTTTTGTAATTAAATTTGAGGGAAATATAAATCTACGATGTATTGGTGAAATTAATACTAAAATGAAATATAACAAATGATAACTAAAGCTAACCATCGAGAAATTGAATGTAATTCCAATAAATATAATAATGCAAATGTCATACTTGACTATAAATGGAATAGATGAAAATAAATGTATATATTGAATTGATTAAAGAGAATAATAAATTGTTAATGGTATTGAATGGAATTAGCGTTATGATAAGTCATTGTAACTTTGGTCTGTAAACAATAAACTTATAATGTAGTCAAAAGTAAACAGTGATAACTATTATGTGTTACCTGTTTATTAAGTCTATTAAATTGAAATGAGAAATCATTTTTTTATGAAAATAAACAAAAGTTTCATTAATGTGAAATGTAATACAATGTTTATAACTTGTTAAATTTGAGTATATTATGGAATGAAAGGTTAACTTGGTTTGTAGAGTAGTAATGGACTTAATAAAAAGATTTGGAATTGAATCAAATTAATTTATTGAAATACAGTCTATAATAATTGGATTTATTGTAGTACATGAAATTAAATACTACGTAATAAGAGTTAAGATGAAATTGGAAATTATTAATGCACTAAGATACGTACCAACGGAAATTGTGCCTATAGGATGATAAATTTATTGAACAACAAGATTAAAAGTCAAATAAATGAAATTTTGGAGTTCTTATTTTATTTAATAAATTTATTGAAATGAGAATTAAACACTGTGAATTAGTGAAATATTGAGAAATGAATTGATGTAGATATTTATTTAAAGAGATTTATAGGTTACTACGTAACCCAAAGTGATAGAAATTGGAAATAATAATAATTGAATTGAAAAGTGATTTAATTAATTTAATATTAATTTATTTAATTAACTGAAAAATAGCCATTTTGGCCACTGATTCGGATTTTGACGAAACTAGTTGGCATCGGATCCGTAATGGTGAATTATTGTAGGACTTCAAGTTTCGTATCTATCGGACTTGTCGTTTGATAGTACGAGCTCAAAATGTGTATAAATCAATTTAGTTGAAATCAATTAAAATCAATTTGAAATAACTTAATTTTAGCGTAAGTTCTTCATACGATTGAATTAGGACTTGAAACCTGTTCCATTGAATTTAAAATATTCGAAAACATCTATTTTAATATATGGGTTGATCCATTTCCGCTCCGAAGGCAGAACGGGTTTTTGGGGTCATTTATCATTCCAATCCAAATCAAATCCGATCCGTTATTTCTATTTTCTAACCTACCTATAAATTTCTTGTTATAAACCCTAGCCACTCCTTATTCTCATTTGTCTGTACATACAATTCTTTCTGTTGCTCCTCTTTCTCAATGGCAGACAATTTCTCAATTCCAAATCCAATTGCAATTCAAAATCAAATCAAAATTTTAATCTCCTCAAACTATATCGAATTATATATGGATTTGAAGTTCTCAATGAGCGCAAGTCAAATATATGATTCATTTTTCAACTTGGTTTCGATGTGGCCGGAAATCGAAGGAATATTCATGGCCGTTCAATCGAGCGTGATCGTCCTCGATGGATCGCCGAATCGTTATTACCATTGGGTGGAGGTCACCGAGGAGAGTGCATACGTATAAGTTAGGCAGCAATTGGAAGGTTGGATTGGGCTACAAAATTCGGTAGGGTTTCAAACCCTAGTGGCGGCTGCTGTCAGATTGGAGGTCGATCGGCTCAAGGAGGTGTCATTAGTAGAGGCGGAGGGTCTCGTAGGTGAAGGCGCGTCTCAGATGTGGTGCGGCAACCTCTGGCTCGCTGTAGGTGATGCAGCCAATCATGGTCATGGCGATTTTGATTGGGTTCGTTCGTGATGAGTGTTGTGCGCATTTGACTGGGTGAGCTTGTTGTTCTTTTTGTTTATTTTATTTTTGTTTTATTTATAATATATACAATATAACTTCGAATCTTTATAACTTTCGCATACGAGGTCCAATTCACACACGGGCTTTTCCGATAGGTTCGTATTGAAATTCCGGACATTTTGGCTTTGGTTTGGACAGTTTCGAAGATTTTTAAATTTTGGGTTTAAATTGGATTCAAATTTAATTTAAATTCAAAAGGTGAGTGTTTTAACCCACTCACAACTTCAAAAATTTCTTATATTTGTTAAATTGATTTATGATGTGATTAAAAATTTATTTATGACTGTTCGGCATATTTTGAATGATCATCTTAGTTAATTTGAATTTATTTTGATGAAATGTTATTTAATTTATTATTGAATATAAACTTCCAGTAAATACCTGTTATTTATTATGTTCTATATTGACGTTATTCATTGAATTGGATGATGATTGTGATAAATGTTTGACGATTGATATTGGATAAATGGATGTTGTATTTTATATTGTTATAAATATCCGTATCATTTGACCATAGGATTGAAAATTTTATACAGACACCGTGGTCTATATATAAAAATATTTTGAAATGATTTCTATGGATTTGTAAAGAAATATAAGGTTTTAGATAAATATTGATTTTAGATATTAGATATTATATAAATGTTATTTTATCCTTGATTTTAAGCTACGTAAAATTTGTTTTAATATAGAATAAGCTTAATAATTAGTTTGATTTTTATTAAAGATAATATGATTAAGTATTTAAGTTATATTTTAATATAGAGTTTATATTGATTTAAATAAATTAAGGTTGAAAGATAAATTTAAGATTTATTTGAATTTGAGTTTATTTAAGAATTAAACTCAAATTAGTTTGATGTGAAATTTATTAAATTTTAAATTTTAGGAGGTATGATTTTATAATTTGATTTTGGTTTAAGGTGAATTAAATGAATATTTCAAGCACAAATAAATTGAAGGAAATATTTAGTTAGGTGTAATTTGAGTTTTATTTAAATGATAATGGATTTATAGTGTAAAATATTTCAAAACTAAATAATAGAAAATTGAATTTTGAATTATAATTACCAAACTTAGTTTCAAAATTGCTGAATACTTAAAGTTTGAAATATATTGAATTTTAAATGGTTTATTCTGTGGATCAAATCTGTTTTGAAATCAATATAATTTGGAATGGTTTATTTGGAAACTGAATTGAATTGGAATTTATAATTTAAGATTTGGTAAAATCTAAAATTTTAGAATTCGAGTTGTTTTGGAATTGACTTGTGAAATCGAAGAAGCTATTTAATATATAAAATATTTTAATATTTAAACCATTTAAGTAGTGGAAGTTATGTTTCAAAGTTACGAGTTTCAACGTATTATGACTTAAAAGTGTTATAATTTCAAATGTTTTGGTTTCGAAGTGTATTATTTGAAAATGCTATGATTTTGGAAATGATATCTTATTTGGTTTTGAATTGGAAATGATATCGTATTGACATGGTTTTGAGAAGGCAATGATATTTGGGGTTTTAAAGTATAAACTATTTGAAATGACCGCGGTGTAATAATAACATTTGGTTGTTAAAGAGACCGGGATCGAAAGTTGTCATACTCTCTGCCAACTTTGAAAATCACTTTAAAAACTGTGTACACGATGGAGATTCAAGAATGAAGTAGGATGGTGGCGGCATTTCCTTCGAGGTATGTACATGGACCCGACTCCCGTGAGTTGGTATAAGGTGGCTAAAACAAGAGCGATTGATGGGCTAAGAAGGTAGCACCTTTTATCGGACACACTTCTTCGATATCATTCTATTACTTTGTGATTGATTGGGACCCTTTTGATTTTGGGGGTGTGTGTAACAACCCGCTTATTTATCGATTGTATATTTAAATATTTTATTTAAATATTTCATCGTTAGTCAGATTATAGTTCGAAAACCTACTTTTAGAAAACAGTCGAATTGGGACTCGAGACCCCTCCCATTGAGTTCAAAATGTCGTTTGCAACCTTTTTGAGTATAAACATTGATATGTTTGGAGCTAGTCAAAAATTTGATCATTTTCACTTTGGGTTTGGGTTTGGGTTTGGGTTCAGCCCTATGTTTAACTCATACTCAAATCTGAACCACTCCTCCCCATTCACTCTCACTTCCTCCTCTTTACAGTTCTAAAGCATCAATGGTGGGAGAGATGGGAAATTAAAACTCCAAAACCCTAGTCTTCATTAGCAAATCCAACTTCTAGCTCCAAATTCAAGAGAACCCATTGGTAAGCTTCTCTTCATCTTCTCCAACTCATTCTCTTAATCAATTTCAGAAATTCCTAAACCTAATTTTGGGAATGTTCTTCTTTGAAGCTTAGATTCAAGCTTCTTGTGTTGAGATTGAAGTGTGGTTGATCTTCCCTTGTCTTCAAGCTTCTCATTCATTTGTTTTGGGTTCAAATGTGAGATTTTTATCTCACATCTATGACTATAATTATCTTTGGTTGTTAGGTATGAATTCCTAACACTTCTTCATGTGAATTTGCTTTTGATTTGGATTGGTTTTGTGAATATTCCAATTTTTGGGTTTTAAGTCAAATGTGTGTGAAAATCCTTTCATGGATGTTTGATCATGCTTTTGATGATGCATCGAGGAGCATATAGGGCAGGGTTGCCGATTGGCATAAACCCTTAGAGCCAATGTTCGTCCGGTTGCATTTTGGAAGAGTTTGCTCTTCATTTGTATAGGCTGAAAAATAGCCTAGGCAAGATTCAGTCGACTGAATCCTCTGTCCAGTCGACTGAACCTGGAACCCGAAGGTTTCCAGGCATGATTCAGTCGACTGAATCATCTGTTCAGTCGACTGAACCTGGAAACAGAAAGTTTCCTGAACTTGGAAATTTCCAGGTACAGGGTCGTCGACTGAAAAACCTGTTCAGTCGACTGAACCTGCTGTTTCAGTCCAGTTTGCCTTTTTGGATTGAATTTCCAATTTAAATCGATTCGTGATGATCCTATTTGTTGTTATCGTTTATTATGACTTTGATGACTCCGTTTTAGGGATTTTTAAATATCTATTTCGATGGATTCTTTATCGGTTTCTTTGGATTTTATTCACGTCTTCGAATGTGGATTTTGGTGATTGGTTGCTTCTACAATCATCTCTGTGATTTGTCACTTTAAAAATATAAAGGTTTTCTATACTAGTAGTAAATATCAAAACTCTTTCTTCAAATGATTTCAACACTATTTTATAACAAAGCTCGTTTTCTCAAACCAATTTCCAATCTATTAGTATATACAAACGTTTACCTCACTCGTATGAGAAATCTAATTAAACGACTTAGTAAAACGAGTGGTATGAAACGCTTGCGTTTACTTCGCCGGTCAATTCTTAGACTTGTTCGGTTGAATCTCTTGTGAAAATTTTCTAGTGGAGATCAACAATTTGTTCGTAAATATTTAAGTTAAGCTAGTGGTTATGGGACATGAAGCTAAACTCGTATATTTACTAGCTTAGGGTTTTAACACTTCTTGATGATCAATGACGATCATTTTTTTGATTTAGACTAGCAATGTGCGACGTCTCTTTGTCTGCGAGGGAGACTAAACCCATTTTGTGGAGTTCGACTCAAATTGGTGGGGTAGCAACCCATGGTCTTCGGGCCGTTTGTGGAGCTACGACTCAATTTATGATGGTTAGCAACCATGGAATTAGCGTTCCATTTGTGATACACGTGTAGGGAGTTTTTATGCTTCCGTTTGTGATAGGCCTCCCCCCTTTTTGTGATTTCTGGATTTCTTGTGATGATTTCTAGAATTTATGTTCCACCAATTTTGTGATTTACATTGATAAGCTTTATCAATATTTGTGTATTGGTGAATTTGTGTGTCATCAACATTTTGTGAGTTGGCATTGATTTAATTGCCAATATTTATGGTTTGGTGAATAAAAATATAGAGTATGACATTCTTTTTATCTTTGAGAAGATTCTTATGATATCGACCAATCTTTGGTTGATTTTTGTTATATACTTATTATAGTATGGCCTTGTGGTTATCATACCTTTATTTTTGTCATATCTCTTATTCTATATCATTTTATCTGATATTTATAGTAAGACTGATCTGTTTATTATTTTCTTATTAAATAATACTCGGGTCAGACCAAGATGTTACATGTGCTTCTGCTTGACTTCTCACTTGGGATTGATTTCTCTGACTTTTGGCTAACTACTTAGATTAGTAGTTTATTTTGGTGTACACATTTGAGATATAAACTCTATGATGTATACTTATTCTTTTGTGTAGTTCTTGTAACTATTCTTTTGTGATAGTGTGGGTCTTGCTTGACCACTACTCTGATATGCACTTATATGTGTAATATTCATATCTATTTCCGCCTTTGTGATATGAATTGCCTGTGACTGATTTATGTTATGTTTATTTCTATATTTGTTTCCGAAGATTATATATATAGCCACTGTGTAGTAGCTTTGAGCTTGCGTCGGTATGTCGGACTTCCTCTTGAGATGAAATGCATGTTATATTTTATCTGACATATCGGTGCTCGCACAAAGCAATTACACAGATGGTCGCTCCTCAACAGCCTTATTCTCCATGCTAGTTGATAGCATTACTCCGTAGTGTTCTTGGCTAGCGTGGGTATAGAGGTGGGGCATCACAGTGTGGCTCAAGGTGGGCGGTAGTAGCTGCTACGTGTTACCACCTGTCTGGATGCGTAAATGGTATATCTACCCTGACATTGGCTCATTGTGCCGTGTCGCCTACCCTAGCGCGCCTTGTACGAGTTTGGTTTTCTCCTGTTGCCCGTTGAGTATTTAGGGTAGTCTCCCGATCTGGAGACATGCTGATACTGGATGGACTACCGGGACTATTACGTGTTAAAGGCTATATGGGTAACCCCTTAACGCTATTTAAAAGTAAGTTTATTTTACTATTAGACATTATTATAATAGCGTATATTACTACATAGTAAATAGTTTAAAGGATCCTTAGGACATGTGAATCCGAAGCATCTCTTAAGTTACTGCACTCATTTTAGACACTGGATAGAAGATGTCAAATCCCATAAACATCTCTAACGTCGTTCCACTCATATTATTTGCCGTTGATTTAACTTACATAAGATCTTTTAGTTCCGACTCGAGTGTTTTGTCTTTTCAATTTGCTCGGGTCAGCCTGAGCATTTCAGGGTTTAAAGACCTTACTTCCGGAGGACGAACACACAGATTGTATTACTATTATTTACTATATTGTTCCACTGCATCACATTGTTCTGCTGCATTGTTATTTATTATACTTTGATATGTGTAACTCTGATTCTGTGTTGTATAAGTATAGTCAAATGTTCTATAAAACAACTTCATGAACTGTTATTCGATTATTATATTTTGTCATTCCGTGTGAGATTATGTTTTGTTTTATTTCTTTCTCCACTTTTCTTATTTAACCCATAACAATCCGCTCTTTTTTATGGTTTGAGTCTGACGTGTGTGGTTTATCATCGATTTAAAACGTACAAAAGGCATGATGTTACAAAATTCCAAAGGGATATTTAAAATATAGATTTTAAAAAGGTGAAATTTGGGAA
Source organism: Allium cepa (assembly GCA_030765085.1). NCBI lineage: Eukaryota > Viridiplantae > Streptophyta > Magnoliopsida > Asparagales > Amaryllidaceae > Allium > Allium cepa. Next base: position 724,677,480 of record CM060939.1, on the reverse strand, counting down.
TTTAAATCCTGTTGGTTTTGAAAATGTTTTCCAAAGATGAAAATTATTGGTGATGTTATTTGGAAAATAATTGAGATAAAAATATTTAAAATGGGTCTTAAAAGGAGATAAAAGCACTGAACTCACTTTGGTTGCTGGAAAATAATTTCCGTGATGACTGCAGCACCATCGATGTTTATTTTCGGGTTTCCAAGAGAAAAATTGCTGCCTGAATGTTTGGAATCGGAATTTGTTTGCAAAACTGGTTTGGTATTTGAAATGCAAAATGAATAATTTGATATATAAATAAACTATGTATATGTAGTTGATTTCAAAAATGAATTTGAAATATTAAGTAGTTGTTTAAAAACTCTGGAGTTGGTTTAAAATGTTATGGAATATAAATAAGTTTGAAAACTTATAAAACTTGAAATTTGAAATGAAATGGAAATTTACTTGAATTTGTTTGTACCAAAATTTGGCATAACACTCATCGGTTGTGTTTGAAGAGATAAAATGAAGAGAATAAATTTAAAATAAAGCAGATCTGACAAACACACCAATAAACATGTAAGAAAATGCACAGAAACACACGGATTTAGAGTGGTTCGGCATACGGCCTACGTCCACTATGAAGCTAATGATTTTATTTATATCCACTTGCTGATTATAACTCATTACAGCGGATTACAATGATGAATTTCGAGTACAACAGCAGCCTTGAAGTGCAAAAATGGTTTTGGCAGAGTCTGGACGTCAAAGGGCCAAAAGATCCCTCCTCTATAGGCACTGGGGCTCTATTTATATGATTAAGTAAGTAGGATTTATAGAATGAGGTTATTAATTTAATTTAAGTTAAATTAATTAGAGAGGAAGTAATTAATTTACTTCACTTTAAATTGATTAGAGATGCTATAGATCATTGCTTATGTATGAGTGGATGATATTGATTGCCTTGAATGGTTTGAGATATCAGATTTGAGATAAGTGATGCCGTGTGATATGGATGTTTTTGTTGAAGTGTGATGATAATGTGAATTATATATTTGTGATGATAATGTGAATTATCCATTTGTGATTATAATGTGAATTATCTATTTGTGAAATATGAATTATCTATCTGTGTGAATATAGATAATTAATTGAATTATTTTAACTTTAAAACAACTTGGACCTAAAAGATGGCGTTTTGGATATCGATGAGACCGGGATCGGGTTTCCAGATTTGAATATACGAAAACCACATCGATCCAAATGAACGATAGGTCGTGAATCTCAAGTGAAGATGAAGATTCAGAGTGCAAGGGTTATTGTCATTAACTCTGAGGGTGACTCCAAAATGAGTGTAACGAGATAATGCCTTCGGTTTCGTTCGAACCAAGAACGAAATTGTATGCATCGAATGCTTTTAGAACATCGTCAGGTGGACGATGAGCATTTTAAGATAGATGTGTTCTATAAAGGTAATCGTAGCCTCAAGCCTCATCAACCAAGAATGGCTAAAACATGGGAGGTGCAGCAAGGATAAGTGGGTAGCACCCAAGTAGGACGAGATTTTCCCCTATCTAGAGGTCCCTTTTTACTCGGCTGTTTGGGCATTTGTGAGCTCCAACTGCCGGGGTTGTCTTGTTCGGGACTGTCCAGTAAGGGATGGTTCAGACCTTGTGTTGCAGGGGATTTAGGGTGGATCCTCAATACAGTGATATAGACCACATACGGTGATGGGAGGCACCCCAGTAGCCCTACCATCGTATGGAATCCAATCTCCAATAAGTGTCGTACGTTTTAGTTGTGTCCAACTGTGTTAGAACGTGAGATGTAAGCATTCCAGCTATTTCTGTATTTAATTTGAAAACCTTAGACCCTATTATAATATTACTAGATTTCCTATCAAATGTTTTGGTTAGTGTAAGGTAAAAACTTACCCATGTTTATGTGTGGGGAGTCTTACATGATACCTTTTGTTTTCAAAGGTTTTCAAAGTTAACCAACTATAACCTGTTACTCACACCAGACCCATGTATGACCCGGAGTTTATCTTCTATTTTCTTAAACTCTTGGGTACTTAAATTTTTACGAGTAGCCAAGGGATTCAGGTTTGCTTTGACGATCTTTGGAGGAGCAATGGAGCAGGAGGCTTCAGTGTTGTAGATATTTAGGTGTTCCGCTGTGTTGATCTCTGAGTCATTGTTTGAGTTGTATCTTGTGTTGTAATAACTAGACAGGTCCTTATAACCGTCTAGTATGTGTTGTATATGCTGTGTAACTCTGATAGATGTTGTATACTATGCACTATTTTATGTGATTAATATAAATTATTCGTTCCGCTGTTGAGATTCTATATTGTTTCTTTCTTTCTTCCCTATCTTTTCTCTTTTCTATCCCTTTTTTTCTTATTAATGATGCGTCTTATTATGGAGAATAAGGTGGGTCGTTACAGCTAGTTTTAAAACAATGCTTGCTTCATGGGTTTTAATGATGTAGTTCCCATCAAGAATGGAGTGGGAGCCATTCAAGGCGACCAAAGTTGTAGTTGAGAATGTTACGTCGCAGAGCACAAAAAGGTGAAGTAATGCGAGAAAGGAAAGGATGTAAAGAAGTTTCTCGGCATCAAAACTGCTAATGCATAGCTACTATTGCCTAAGCCCTGGCTTAGGTCCTATAGTAAGTTTTACAAAACTATGGACCACTGTAAAGAGTAAAAGATGCAAGGGTGGCACTAGTGGAGTTTTGTAATTAACATCATGCTCAGTGATGATGATCCCACTTAGGTTCTGAGGCCGGATCTATTTTTGGCATAAAAATGGAAAATGAGGTGGTGGGGTTTCTTTAGGCGAATTAGATGTGTTTGCTTGGACACATTTCGATTTGAGTGGCATTTCATTGGAGATAGCATGACATTCATTGAATGTGCACCCAAGATGCTCTCTTATGAAGCAAAAATGATGCAACTTGAGTCTAGAGAAATCCGTCGTACTGAAAGAAGAGGTGGATAAGCCAAAGGAACTTGGCTTCATCTACCATGCACTATCCCCTAAATGTGTATCAAATTCGATATTGGTCAAGATGCCAAATAGGAAGTGGCGGACATTCATCGATTACTCAGACTTTAATAAAGCGCGCATGAAGAACAATTTCCCGTTATCTAAGATTAACTATCTTAAGGATGCTATCGAACATGAACTACTTTCCTTTATGGATGCGTACTATAAATACAACCAAATAGCAATCCATCTTCCAGATTAAGAGCATACTAGTTTCGTTACTGATTTTGGGCTATGTTGTTATCAAGTAATGTTGTTTGATTTAATGAACGCTGAGCCTATTTACCGACGAAAAGTGAATGGAATATTCAAATGTCAAATCAGAAGGAATATGTAGGTTTATTTGGGTAATATGATGGTGAAGTCATAGCAATGATTAATCATATGGATGACCTCTTAGTGATGTTCGATGTGCTTCAAATGTATAGAATAAAGCTTAATCCTCCGAAATGTCATTTTGGTGTCATCGGATAAGTTTTTGGATTTCATTGTAAAGTGAAGAGGCATAAAGCTTACCCAGAGCAAATCGAAGCATTAAAAGAGGTTATTGCCCCAAGTACAAGGAGAGAGATGTAGAGATTGAATGCAAAGATCAGTGCACTTAGTCGATTAATCTTGAAAGTGATGGACAAATATATACCGTTCTCTGATGCCCTCAAGAAAAGAAGTGAAAGTTTTTTAGATGAAGGAATGTCAAGTATCTTTCCAAAATTTACTAAATCATATCGAGAAACCACCAATTTTTTCAAAGCTTTTTAAAGGAGAAAACCTATTTATTTATTTAATGATATCTGCTCACGCACTGAGTTCAGCCTTGGTATGCGAGGAGTCCAAAATCTAACCCATAATTATATCAGCAAGTGGTACATTGAAGTAAAAAAGAATTATTCAAAGCTAGAAAAATTTGTGTACTATTTGATGATGGCTTCAAGGAAGCTGCAGTCATACTTCCACACTCTCCCAATCAAAGTACTGATTTATCAATCGTTGAGGCAAGTACTACATCGACCTAAGACTTTAAGGAGATAACTAAAGTAGAATATTGAGCCGAGTCAATATGTTATAACCTACCATCCTAGGAAGGCGATACAAGGACAGGGTTGGCTAACTTCACTGGCGAATTCACCATCCGAGTGGGAGAAATGAAAGATGATGTAGTCTAACTCTCCTAATGAAATTGTATGCAAATGGAGCCTACAACAAATGTAGTTCCAGGGAAGGAGTGATTCCTGCAACCTTGGAAGGAAGGAAAATATGCTACGCCTTGAAACTAAAGTTCCTGGTGACAAACAACAAAATTGAGTATGAAGCTTTGATTTTAGGACTCAAGATATCAAGGCAGTTAAGAGAAAGACATTGGATATATTCAATGACTCTCAGTTGGGGTCTTTTAGGTTAAAAAGAATTTTAGCTAAGCGAGCGAGATATGCCACTTACCGTGTGAAATTTCTAGAACTACTAATGACATTGAACACTATAAAATAATCTACGTCCCCAGGCAAAAGAATACAAAAGATGATTCATTAGCCAAACATGCTAAGTCTATAGGTGTCTGCTTTTGAGACTTGTTTCGATAGAGGTTTCATCGGCTAAAAGCATCGACCATATGGATCCTTGATTAGATATTGAATCCTAGGAGGAAATGAGTCATGGATGAATCCAATAAAAGACTATTTGCTGAAGGGAATTCTCCCAACTAGAAGAAATGAGTGGCAAAAACTCCTATATAAAGTTCCATGATTTATTACGATGAAGGAGTGTTGTATAAAAGAGGATTCTCAAACCCCTACTACGATGCATTACCAAAAGATGAAGCCAAGAAAATCCTTGTAGGTGTACATAAAGGAAGCTATGCTAATCACATGGGACCTGACATTGGCCAAAAAAGTACTTCGCTACGGATACTTTTGGCGAATAATCAACCAATATGCAGCTGATTACACTAGATGATGTGATAGATATCAAATATTTATGAAGATACCGAGATCCCCATCTATAGAGTTCATGCAAATGGTTTACCTATGGCTATTTGCATCTTGGAGAATTGATTCACTATGTGAGCTACCTATGTCGAATGGTGGAACAAATATGCTAATGTTGTCATGGACTAGTTTATAAAGTGGGCTGAAGTGGAACTGCTAGCCACGATCACTACAAAGAAAATGAACAACTTTGTGGTGAAAAATATCTTATGTGTATTTGGAGTTTGAAAGAAGATCATTACTGGTAATAGAGCTCAACTCAAGAGTGTCAAGTTCAAAGACATCTATAATCAATGTTGAATCAAGAAGAGCTTTTCAATAATGGCACACCCGCAAGTGAATGGACATGTGGAGGTAGTGAACATGATCATTAAATCCATCCTGAAGAAGCGATTGATAAAAGCCAAGGGCAAGTGGTTTGATGAGTTACCATTAGCATTGTGAGGCTTATTGGACGACTCATAAGCCCATGACTAGGCATACTCCATTTTCTTTGGCTAACGGAGCTAAGGCTATGATTCCAATTGAATTGGAAATCCCTTCTCAATGAAGAAAGTGTTATGATTCTAAGACAAATGAGGAACTCTTGCTTGAGTATGGTGACTTGGTCGATGAAAAAAGAGAAGAGGTTGAATTAAAGGTAGCTGTTAACCAAAAAGAGTGACAAGGCATTTGAATGCCAAGTCAAAAACCATATCTTTGAGATAGGAGACCTCATTTTGAAAATGGGCCTTTCCTGGTACAAGGGCACTCGGTCAAAATTGGGAAGGTCCCTATGCAATTAAACAGAAGCTTAGAGATGGAACTTTCACGATATCGACAATTAGTGGAATCCCAATACCATCGACATTTAATGGAACTTTACTTATATATATATTGCAAATAAAATTTCCGAATTGACGGGGTGAAATGTAATAAGGTAAAATCTTCCATCTTTTCATTCATAAATAATGACTTTTAAAATCAATGGAGCCGTATCTCAAAAGTCTGACTGCAATATCAACGGTAGAATTAGACATTCTGTGTTTTAAAAAACCAAATGTCTAGGTACTTGGAGATAGGTACGTAGAACCCCTCTGATCCATGATCAAGTTGAAGGAGTATAATCATACAAGGGTTGATTAGACGATTTCCCTTGTTTGATATTTGGCCAATGCCTAAAGATTATCCTGGCTAGGTCAAGGATTGATGCCCAGAGATAAGCATCCAAAGCACAAGATCGCAGAGAAGGAATCATGTAGAATTATATCTTGTTACAGGGACATAATGCTTTAAGCCTAGCGAGACATGCCCAGCCGAAGATAAGCCAAGGTGGTTAAGGAACATTTTAGATCATCACCCAAAGATAGGTGAGGTCGAAGATGGATTCCGTAAGGTAGGCATCCGAGACACCGATTCCCAGAGATAGGAGTCGGTGTATAACTGAATCTTTTATAGGTACATCCACGTTTATAGCTCAACATGATATGTTCAGACGACGATAAACAAGACTGATTGATAAGGTATCTTGGATTGTCACCCCAAAAAAGGTGAAATCAAGGGTAGATGTCCAGAGATAGACGTCCAAATCACCATCTCCCAAAGACAGAAAACATATGCAGAGTTACAAACTTTTGTAAATATAACCTTGTTTATGGTCGAACGGAATACGTTCTACTAAAGATTTTGCTACTAGAATTAAAATTCTTATTTGGTAGCATTTCTTTTGGATAAAGAAAGGAGGAGAAATGTCAATACTTGCATTTTGGTAACAAATGCTCCCATATTATATTGCAAATAACTACTTTTATTACTGTAGAATTGGCACCATAATGATGCAGTCAAGCAATAATGCATATATAAATTATCCATGTATGTAGGAAAATGTAACATTATGCACCAGTCTCCTTGCTTAGGTGAAAATGTAACGTTATGCACCAATCACCTTGCTTAGGTTTAAACACATGTAGTCTACCTGTTTAGTTATAGGTTTTCATTTTATAGCTGCTATACTATATTTTCTAAAATATCTTTAAACAAAATTTCTCAAATATTTTCAAACTCATTTTCATATATATATATATATATATATATATATATATATATATATATCAAAGCTCTGAAACTTGCATAAATCAATTTCAAAAAATTGTATTTCTTAAATTCCCAGAATCATAATTGCAAAATCTGTACAAAATCACATTTATTAGAAACTTGTATAAGAGGCTAAGTAATATTACTTTGTTATTTGAAAATCATTTAACAAATATTGTATAAAACTAATATAATTCATAATGTTTCCAAATTCCCATAATATTTTTTCAATTTTATAGAGTTTACACAAAAAGAAATTTCATAATGTTTCTGAAATCATAATTTCCCTAAAATTTACTAATTCAAAATTTTCCCAAAATTTACTCAAGTAGGTAAACACCTACCTACCGATGAACACCCCAAGTGATAATGTCAAAAAATGACAAATGCCAATAAACGACAATTCACACAATTGATCATAATTTCACAATCATAATAAATGGCATAAACTCATAATCCATAATTATTGATGGGTAACAGATATCAAAGTAGAAAATATCCAAGATAGTAAACTCAATAAATTAAAATGCTTTGGAAAAAATAAATATCCAAAATATTCACAATAACTAAATATCAAAATATTTTACTATTTTAAAAATAGGAAATATAATGAATTTGTCAAATGGTATATACCGTTAAACTTCAAATATTTCCAAATATATACAGATTTATTTTTGAAATTCACCTTAGGTTTATTTTTTATAAAATCTCTTCATTGTAAAACACAGTACAATTTAAAGGGATTTATTTAAATATTTGGAGCAAAATTATTTAAAAATTCAATATCCTTGCCAAAATCTCTAATGTACATAGTAAAACTAGCAAGTGCACATTGCTAAAACTATTAGTTGTATATAATAAAACCATAAAATGTGCGCAATATCAACTTAAGTGTACAGATAGAATAGGCGAGGTGTACTTAACATTTAACTATCATTTTTAGATTGTAAAACTGGAAGACATGCACATTATTAAAAACCATCAAAATGCATATAATAAAATTGGCATTATGTACAAATTTTGTGGACATAAATTTCTAGTAAGAGTATAAGATGGGTTTTCACTACTTAACATGATATTTTCATATCAAATATACAAATTAAAATCAAATGTTTCTAACAAATAATGAATATTCAGATAAGGGATAATCTATTAGTATCCGTAACTATTGGTAACCACATTGATGGTCAGACTTCTATCACAAAACCTATGAAATGGTAGTAGCCCTATAAATAGGCTGACCTTCACTACAGATATATTTGTGTTTGTTGGTAGCCACATGGATTAAAAGACTTCTATTGCAGATATAAGGTTAATCCTATTAACATATTTGTATAAACCTATTACACATAACTTACTAAATTAACATCGCACAAATCATTCGCTAAATTACAACCAAAGGAATATAGTGGTATCTAATCATTATTATAACAATATAAATGATATTACTAATTATAACTACATAATTAACAAATTATTAAATTAAGGTATTATTCTTGAAATCTGTCATATAATTTTCTCTTAGTTACATATATGTTTAGACTATTTATTTAACTTGAAATCCCTAATGCACGATTTAACTAAATAAAAAATAAAGGGATTCATCTTATTATTCGTTAAAGAACATTTAATTAATAAATGGACATTTACATTTCCCTTAGTTATAAATTATAAATACTTAGGGTGAAGACACTATAATAACCCTGGTATTGGTGATTACCTATGAAATTAAATTATAACGATGGTTATAATTTAATATTGGGAATAAGATAAATTGGAAAAGAATTTTTCTGTTAATTTTTTTTTATTTCAAATAAATAATGTGTTTGAGGTTAAATATTAGGTTTAAAATCTGATTGTTGGAGATTTAGTTAAATAAATTGAAAATATTGGAATTTTGAGCTAATAAATTAAATAAGTGAAGTACTTCTCTATTAAATTGTTGACTTTATTTTGATAATTTGGGTAGAAAATAATCATTTTGTAATTTTACTTGGGATATAATAATATTGTAAATTATTGCCAATATTACCCTTTTATTGAATACAAATGGAGAAATATGAAGTAATTATGTATTTTATTAATATAAAAGATAAAATATGGTCTTAAAATAATATTTTGATGATTAAAAAGAGTTAAAATGATTTATTGTAATTTATTTGACAAGAAAATAATTTTTGTATGAATTGTTGTATTAAAAATAGTGTTTCTGTAATAAAATACTGTACATTGTGTAATTTTATAAAATTTGGGTTTTATTCATAAAAATAACTTTTTATTATTAAAATAAATTTCATTTTTTTATAATAACAATTTTATTACATACAAATTTGTTGTATACATTTTATATGGTTTTAAAATAGAGAAACTAGTGCATATGTTGATGATATAGGTTAAAAGTGTATATATTTCAATTTTTCTCTAAGTATTATTACTTTTAGGCTTATTGGGTTAGGTTTTAAAATCTAAAACACTTAATCTAGAAACTTCTGGCACGGAGAAAACATTCAGTACATAGCTTAGTTCCTTCTTCTCCTCAAAAAGACATTTACAGTAAATAGAAAATAAAGAACTATGGCCATCCTCTTGTAAATTCAATTTCCACTCAAAATTGCTGCTAATTCAAAGTATAAATTACCAAAAAAAGAAAAGAAAAAGGTAATCACAATCAATACTATAAAAAAAATCATTCAAATCTATGAATTTGATATGAATTTGTCTCTAACCTGCTTTATTTCTTTTGCATGTCTCTTTTCAAGCTTCTACAAGTTGCTGAAGGTCGTTTCTCCACCAAAAGTCATCACTTTCCTCTTAAAATCGCAAAAAATCTTGCTAATTTTCTAAGGTGAGTTTAGCGCTCACAAATGCTAAGTAGAATAAGTGCTTCTACAAAGAAAATTGCTCTGTAAAAGCTTCTGTTTACGTATCTTTCTCTGTTGTTGTTTTAAAGAGTTTCTTATTTCTGGTTACCACTTCAAGTGGCCATAACTTCTTGATTTTAACACGAATTGCTGCCATATATTTTCTTGATTGCAGTTTAGTTGTTAAACTATATGCATGTCCATTTCCACTGCCAAACTCGATTGTTTGCTATGCCAAAATGATGTTCAAAGTTGAATACGAGCCAGAAAATGCACCCAGAAGGAAATCCATAGCCTAGGTCGACACAACACCCACCAGGTCGACCTAGTACTCAACATGGTGGTCGAACAGGCGGTCCACTGGCCCAAAGGCTGGGTTGACCCCTGTTGGTACAAGTACGTGAGATGATGGCCTTTTATCCTGAGTCTTTTTGCAGCTTTTGTTTGCCTTTCGCTATAGTTTTTGATGCCATTTCTATTGCAATTTGAGATGAAATTTTGGGGCTCCAATAAATGAAATTCTAGTTCTCTAATTTACATATGAATGAGAAAAATTATGGTCAATTCAAAACTCGGATTGTCGGGTTTTCATGATGTTTTTGAATATTGAAATTTCATTGTTTTCTGCGATTTCTATCGTTTCAAGCAAATACTGTTTTAGAATTATTTTTTAAATAATTTTATAAATCAAATGACTTTAAAGTAAATATTTTACTATATTTGTAAATTATTTTGAAGTATTTAAAACTATAGTAGTGAGAATTTTCAAATAATTTCCTACAAAATGATTTCAGAATTTTTTTCAAAAATCCCATTTGCTCAAGTAAATTATTTTATAAATAATATACACTATTTTTACAATTTTCTGACATATGAGAAAGGGAATTTAACAATTTAGTAGAACACATGGTATGTGACATGTGAGTTTACTTTTTCGGTTAATTCCGGACTTGTATGATCAAAGCTGTTCGGGGTTATTGATTTCTGAGATGTTTAGCCATTTAATGGTGAGTTTGGAGATTATAATTCCCATCTTTAGGAATTATCTGGGAAGGCCAATATTTGGCGAATTGTGGTTCGAGATCTCCTAATTTTGAAGTTAAAATCTATGAGAACCCGATATACTATTTTACTTGCCGATGAGATGAGGCGAGTCATGAGATTTCTGTGTTTTGATATTTTTGATGATTTTATTTTCTAATGTGGCATTGACTAGTGGTTAGGAAACCGTTAAGTGAGAACGTGTGGTATGGGATGCACTGTTACCACTCTTCGAATTTCTCTCTGGGAGTTTGTGATACATTCTGGGTCTACTAGTACTATGGACCTTCAGATCATCTGGGATTTACAACTTCGGTTGTCTAGGATTTACGACTTCGGCCGTCTGAGTTTTACGACTTCGATCACTTAGGATCTAGAATTTGGTCGTCTGGGATGGGTACCTAATATATATATATATATATATGTGTGTGTGTGTGTGTGTGTGTGTGTGTGGTACCGGCCTAATTTTGGCACATGCAGCATTGCTTCGGCATGTAATCAGAGATCTGACCAATCTGGGTTTTTCTTAGTTTTCTGAATTCATTATGATTTCACCATTTGGGATATTTTTATTACATTGATAGCCTAGCGCTATATGAGATGTTATACATATACAGTGATCCCATTTTATGAGGTTTTGAACTCTTATCGAGTTCTTTGAGTTATGAGTTTTCATGATTCCTTGATCTTAAGGATATATTCGGGGTTTTTCCTTTTTGTCTAGTCTGAGTTTTGAGTTATACACACACACACATACATACATATATACATACATACATATACACATATACACATATACATATATACATATATACATACATACATATATACATACATATATATACACACACACATACATACATACATACATACATACATACATACATACATACATATATATGTATATATGTGTATGTATATATATATGCCGATCAAATGAGGCATAATTAAGTTGGAGATTTTAATGCTTCCTCTCATGGCTATTATGTTGCTTATTTGCATTTATGTTGAATAATCTTAAGTAGGAATCACTTATGGTATGTTAAACCTATTCATAAGTTAACTTTGAGCCATTATACAATTGACACCCTTGAAATTGTGAATAGAACTTCATTTTTATCATTCCTTTCTATTCAAAGGAATGTTTCCCTTATACACTTATGTCTATTTATCTCGTGCTAATCATTATGCTCTAGCTAGCCCGACCCGTGTATTTATTACTTGGGTCAGACCTAATTATAGGTTAGACATTTGGACTTTTGTTAGCTACCTCTTTTTGACTTTACTATCGACCTTGGATAGATGGCATAGTTTTGTAGTAGTTTTCTTGTTGTGAACTCTTTTATGTATATTCTTTTGTGGGGATATATGTGTATATTGTGGTTGAATACCACTTATGACATGTTGTATTACATTTGATGTATGTGTTTATGTATATCCATCTATGTTGCTATTTAGTGACTTGTGCTTGTTGTTGTTATTATGTTTTTTTCTGATTCGATTCTATTGCCAACATAGCATTGTATTTGATAGGAATTAAGTATGTCAAAACACTTGATACGAAATGAAAAAAATGAGTACCAAATCGACATACTTAGCTCTTATCTAATACAAGACTATGATGGTCGCCCTGAACCAGCCCTATTCTCTGCATTCTCGTATAGAATTACTCGGTAGTTCTCTTTGTTAATGTGGGTCTCAGGGTGGGCCGTCACAGCTTGGCATCAGAGCTGGATTTAGAAAAAAATGTAATAAACACAGAACGGTGAACACAATTACTATACATCAAATATAATACAAGTGTAAACATCATCCCCCAAATCATTGTGAACCCAACTTTGTCTCTAACTCTTTCGAGTCCTTTAGGGGTAGATAAGAGGAATATGTCTAGGAATGTTAATTTTAAATTCTGTAGTATTCCTTATTTAATGAATTTAATTGATAAAATCTACACCCTGTGAATAATCCTATCTTATCTTAACTTTCAGCTAATGGCCGAAAGAGGAAGAGGTCGCACTTTGGAGGCGAGACCATCCAGTAGTTCTCACTCCGAAGGAGTTTTTTTGTTGACCGATCATATTATTGAGCTTCTTAGGAGCACTCAGCCTCCCGCTCCTACTTATCCCTCTCCTCCGTGCAAATTCCTTTCAAAGATCCCAATCCTTTCCTTCGAGGAAGAAGGAAAAGCAAGGCAGTTCTGGTTCTCACCCTCATTCGACACCTTCTTCAGCTAGTGTTTAGCTTGCTTCAATTGTGGTTCTCGAGATCATCTAGATTGAGAGTGCCCTTAGAGGATTGCGAATCCTATTGAGGTGATCCGCAATATTTGGGTATGATGTTAAGAATTTGGTGGTTGTTCCTTATAGCTTATCTTTTCATGCGTATTGGCACACTATTTTCTATCTAGAGTTTGGAGTGAATTGAGATGGAGTGGCTTGCATTTTATCAAGCCATATTCTATGATTTAAAGGATCCAATATTTAGGTATCCTAATTCAATTGGTTTGTTAATTCTTGTCTTTGGAATATTAATTATGATTCCCAAATATCTTTATTCACTCTTGAGTTTCAACATGTTGATGGTATATCTCGAATCTCAGCTATTGTTACTTTGTGGATTTCTGTGAGTCCATTTCGGGTATGACACCCGATCGGGCAATCGAGTATTTTATTGACTTCATTTTTGGTTCTTAGCCTTTCAGTCATCCTTCTATGAGGATTCCCCTAAGGAAATAAGGCGATTTAATGAATTTAATTGATATTGCCATTCTTACCTCTTTGAGATACCCTTTTTGAATACTCATTTATTGATAGGCTTTATGATATTACTTCATTCGAAGTAATGATATATTGTTAAGTGTTCTTCTTCTCATTTGAGAAGATGTCTTGCCCTTACCCTTAAATCTCATGTATTCCTTTTTGATCTATTGAGTGGTGTTAGGGTCATACTTTAGTTAAGCCTACACCGATCTCCTTGAGTCACGATTTACGAAGGATAGTGTTCCTCTTATTGCAAGCCACACTCGTATGGGTCTTGCAAGTGATTAGTTATATTGTTCGGAATAACGAAAACTCCAGTCTATTCCATCAATCTTGTGAATCAAGTATTCTGAGAATACCTCGATTAGTTCTTCTTGTGTTTTAGATTTTGAGTATAAGCAATAAAAATTGAGATTACAAATTTTTCAAAAATTTAAGATTTTTTTAAAGAGAAAGTGGATTTTTTTTGAGTTAGATAAAGAATATTTTGAGTATCGAATATGAGGTGATTCTTTTAAAGAGAATGATCTATGTGTCGGGTTATCCATCGAGTGCTTTAAGAATTCTAGTCGATGTGCCTGATCAACGTTATCGATAAGAATTTCGTAAACGCTGTGATGAGACAATCAGACACGATAAACTGAGTTTCAGTAAGATTTAGTTTGTAAATTAATTATTATGGGATGGAGAATTAAATTTTATTTAGATGACATATGCAGCATTGAACCAAAATAATTGTTAGACAAAGGGCGATGCAGTTTCTATTGTTAGTCAACTCTCCAGCCAATTGAGGAACATTCATCATAAACTAATGGCGAGGAATTTTCATTATGTTAATTTCAAGTTATGAATTTGAATATATTTACGTTTTATTGTAAAATGATGTACCTTAGAGAAGATAATACTTTGTTTGAAATTTACATGTTCATTGTATATTTTAGTATGAATTATTCATGGTGCATATGAAGCTTGTTTTAGGTTTTTTGAGTGTTTGAAAATAAAGAGTATTAAGAATTTAAAATTTTATCTTAAGGATTGTCGAAATAAAATTATAAAATTTTTTAAAAAAAAAATTAATTTTGGAATAAAAGGGAATATGAGTTTGAAATTATTTGCATTTTATAAGTGTTATAGTAAAGAGTTTGTAAAATTTCCAAGTGTTGAAGATTAATATTATGGTTATAAAGATAACGAGCTTTAGAAATTTAAGAAGTTTTGATTGTCAACTAATATTCTGATTCCTCGTGTTTATCTTGCCTTAGTGCAATGGTCTAATGACTTGCATTTTTGCGGTCGTTTAAGTCTGGTGGCCTTCGTAGGAACCACCTCTTGTCGAGTTTTCATATCTCCCTTGATATCAAACTAGTACTGAAGTAGATCTTTCTGTAGTGACATACGAAAATTCATATTGATGATCACCTTATTGATTGGATTTCGAGATAAAAGTTGAGTTAAATCCCGACTCTATTTGATAAGTTTTTGAGAAATAAATCTCACACGATTGGTTTTTGGGTATCATTCTGATTTGTATTCTTATTTCAAAGGAGAGATGTCTTCGAAATCATGAGTTATTGCTCATACAAATTCTGCAGTCTGCTAACCCTGACGAATATCTTAGGGAAATCATAGAATTTATCGAGCAATTTTTTTTGGGTCTTTTTCCATCTTGAGTTGGGCGTAAGAAACCTTAATATCAAGCCTTTCTGTCTTTCTTTTGATTGATAAAATAATTAAGTTGAATACAATTCTTCCCTTAAAATTGCGAGGACGCAATTTTTATAAGAGGGAATCTGTAACAACCCCGACATTGGTGATTACCTATGAAATTAAATTATGACGATAGTTACAATTTAATACTGAAATAAATTGGAGAAGATAAATTTTGTTAAAAATGTTTATTTTAAATACACAATGTGTTTGAGGTTAAATATTGGGTTTAAAATTTGATTATTAGAGATTTAGTTAAATAAATTGAAAATATTGGAATTTTGTTAATTTTGAGCTAATAAATTAAATAAGTAAAATATTTCTCCATTAAATTGTTGAAATAAATATAAATAGTTATAAATAAAGTTTTAAAAACTTTAATTTGATCATTTGGGTAGAATATAATCATTTCGTAATTTTATTTAGGTAAATATAATAATATTGGAAATTATTGTCAATATTACCCTTTTATTGAATTTAAAAGGAGAAATATGAAGTAATTATGTACTTTATTAACATAAAAGATGAAATATGGTTTTAAAATAATATTTTTATGATTAAAAAGAGTTAAAAATGATTTATTGTAATTTATTCGACAAGAAAATAATATTTGTACAAATTGTTGTATTAAATATAGTGTTTTTGTAATAAAGTAGTGTAAGTTGTGTAATTCGATAAAAATAGGGTTTTACTCATAAAAATAACTTTTTATTTTTAAAGAAAATTCGTTTTGTTATAATAACAATTTTAGTTACATACAAATTGGTTGTATACATTTTATATAGCTTTAAAAAAGAGAAACTAGTGCATATGTTGATGATATAGGTTAAAAGTTTACATATTTCAATTTTTCTCTAAGTATTATTACTTTTGGGCTTATGGGTTAGGTTTTAAAATCCAAAACCCTTAATTTGGAAACTTCTGGTATGAAGAAAACATTCAATACGTAGCTTAGTTTCTTCTTCTCCTCAAAAAGTCATTTACAGTAAATAGAAAATAAGAAACTATGGTCATCCTCTTGTAAATTCAATTTCCACTCAAAATTGCTGCTAATTCAAAGAATAAATCACCGAAACAAGAAAAAAGAAAGGTAATCACAACTAATACAATAAAAATTTCATTAAAATCTATGAGCTCGATGTGAATTTGTCTGTAACTTGCTCTATTTCTTTTGCATGTCTCATTTTCAAGCATCTATAGGTTGTTGAAGGTCGTTTCTCCACCTAAATCCATCATCTTCCTCTTGAAATCACAAAAAATCTTGCTAATTTGCTATGGTGAGTTTAGTACTCACAAATGTTGACGAGAATAAGTGCTGCTACAAAGAAAATTGCTCTGTAAATGCTTCTGTTTACGTATCTTCCTCTGTTGTTGTTTTAAAGAGTTTCTTGTTTCTGGTTGCCACTTAAAGTGTAACGCCCCACTCCGAGACCCACTCTAGTAAAGAGTATTACGGGGTAATACCATCTACTAGAACGGAGAATAGAGTATAATGGAAGCGACCATATGTAATCAAGCTATAACTAACTACCTAATACGTCGAATAGGTGGTTTTCTTTTCTCAAGTGGTTCGACATATCCTATAGATATTTATAACGAAATTACAATGGCTAAAGAAAATAGGTTCAGAACAAACATAATAATAAAAGATAACATCATCATCACAGAACAGTCACATAACAGTCACAGAAAATAGGTACAATATATCGTCAATACAGATCCAAATATCAAAGGGTGGGTACAAAGCCACCGCTCACACATGCGAGTCAAAAATATGTACATAAGAGACTGAATAATCAGAGTATCAAAGTAGTGGACAAATGTAAAGAGCTATCTATCAGCATAGTAGATAATGTCCAAGCGGAAGCACAGAAAGCTAAGTCCAGAGACCTAACCTGAAACAACTCGGTTTGACCCGAGCGAAAACACTTGGGTCAGGCTGGCTAAACAATCAGTAATAACTGAGATATATAATAATGCGGTACATAAATCAAACGGAACTTCTCCAAAGAGAATAGTAATATGGACTACATGAACATAATGACGATCCCTAATCAACAATAAATAGTAAAAATCTCCAAAGAGGATATCAACACCAAAGTGTTAAATAAATAAAATCGCCTCATATCATCGGCGTAGCCAAAGCTATATAAAGTTGCCCATATGCAATAATCCCAAGAGTACCAGAGTCTGTAATCAATGCCCAAGCAAAGATCGATGCTCCAAGGAGCAATAGGGATATACTGAAAAGTCAATGAAATCGAATACTGAAAAGCAGTGTCCAGAGACACTGTGAATCCACAAGGTAATCGCACTTACATCGTATGGTTCCATAGAACCAACACCGAATGGCGGTACTCGAATGGATATAAAAATCATCAGATAATACAAGTATAGCACGTGCACCGACCAGAGTCGTTATTGCCAAGTACTGTAGAGTTGTGATCGATCACTCGCACAGATGCGTAACGCGCGAGACGGCGAGTACCTTCCCAGAAGGATAAAGGCCCAGAGGCACATGCCGCAAAAACTGCTCCATAGAGCAGGTGTCCAGAGACGGTTGCCCAGAGGCGTGGTGACCCAGAGGTCCAGTACTGGCCGCCCAGAGGCTAATGTGTCACAAACTTCTTGGAGAGGAACCCGTAAAGTGTTAACAATGAGTCCCATACCCCACGTTCGCACTAAACGGTTTACTAACCAATAGCATGCTCACACTCCAAACTATAAAAAGTCCACCTCGTATCATCGGTAAACTAGACCCAAAGGTCAAAACGATCAATTGAATAGGTCGGGGATTAACCGGAAAGAAAACACACACGGTTCCATAGGCCGAAGATTTCCTAACCGTTTAAGCACATTTCCACTTCGCTCGACGTGCTAAAAGTGAGTGTGAGATTTTTATTATAGAAAATAATGATGCGAAACAGATTTATAATTGATTTTGAAATCACTTTAAAACGGCTTTTGAAAACTCTCCTATTATGGAGTAATTAATTTAATAATTAAAAATAATATTATATAATAATTTCGAAAGCCATTTAGTAGTGAAAAATCCTTTTAAAATAGTTCATAAAAACCCGTGTACGAAATCCAGAGACAAATCTCAAAGAAATCGATAAATCAGAAAATCACTGAAAACCAATATTCGCGTTGGAAAATATTCCGAATGGTTGTGAACCAAAGTTCGACAATTTTTGATTAGAAATTGAAGCCCAAAGGTTCATTGCAGAAACAATCAATTTGAAGCAGTTGCACCAAATGGTGCAACCCGGACTCGGTTGCACCAAAATGGTGCAACCGGTGGTCGGAACCCGGCTGCACCAAATGGGTGCAGCCCATATTTTTTTTAGAACCAGCTGCACCGCTGGTGCAGCCTGGTGCGGTCCAGCCCCCAGCCCGCCTGGGCTGGGGGTGTAATGGGTTAAGCCCCAGCCCCCCTGGGGAGGGGGGGAAGCCCAGCCTGTATGGGCTGGGAGAAGGGGGCCGGCCCCAGCCGCATGGGCTGGGGACATACGGCCCAGCCCTAACCCGCATGGGCTGGGGACGCGCACCTAGCCCCAGCCCGTGTGGGCTGGGGATGGGGACGCGCGGGCCAGCCCCATCCCATGTGGGATGGGGACGCACGGGCCGTCCCCAGCCCACACGGGCTGGGGACGCGCGGGCCAGCCCCAGCCCGTGTGGGCTGGGGACGCGCGGCCAGCCCCAGCCCGTGTGGGCTGGGGACGTGCGGGCCAGCCCGTGTGGGTTGGCCTGGTATCGGCTAGCCCAACCGGGCTAGCCTACTGCGCCTGGGCGCAGCCTGGGTGCATCCCAGGCCTGCCCTGGTGCACCTAGAGCCCTGTTTTCAGCCTGTTTTTAGGCTGAAGCATTCCAGCCAGTTGGAAATGCAGTTTTTGATGGTTTTGGGGTGTTTTTTTTCAAGTTTTTGGCATCAAATTTCACTAATAACAATCACTAACTACCATATAATGATTACTACACTATATTAAAGGAGATAAAGGGCCAAAGCTTAGCACTACTTTATGAAGCAATATCACAAACACCTTATGTGCATACCCAAAATGAAAGCAAAGATGATCAAAGAGCTATGATTCACATGTTACATAATTAAACATGTGTTACTAAATGATTACTGAAATCAAAAGAGGATTAAACACATATTAGAAGAGGTTTTTAGCAATATACCTCTCTAGAAAGCAACAAAGACTATTATAGCATCAACCCAAGTTAGCAAAAGATGATTAGGAGGCTATAAGATCAAAAAAACACATAAAACATGTGTTACCAAATAAATTTCAGAAATTAGAAAGATATAAAAATGGATTTGAGGTGGGTATTTGCATTACCTTTGCATAGAAAGACTTGCATAAACTAAAACTAGAAGGAGATGAAGATAGAGGCCATTTTTGTTAAGAAAGCTTTAGGAAATGATTAGGGTTTTGATTAGGGATGTATGAATGAGGTTAGGAGAGTTTGAGATAATTTATAGAGGAGGTTTAGGGTGGGTTATTGGGTTAAGTTTAGTAACTCGATAAGAAGAGGGTTATTTACATGTTTCTAAAAATTAGTCTAAGTGTTCATGTATGTTTATAAAACTCCTTTTTCTTACCCAAACCCGTTTTAAAATCTCTCCTAAAATAATTAAATTTTCAAAAATAACATTTTATCCTCATTTTAAAATCCCATATTTCCCATTTAATTAAAATAGCCTTTTTCAAATAAATTTTGTTATTCCAAATCCTTTTAAACTTCATTAAAATAAATAAAAATCCTAACTTTTATTTATTAATTGGTAATGCAAATCCCGGGTTGTTTAAGACTCCCCCTTAAGAAAATTGCGTCCCCGCAATTCCTTAAGATAAATGTCATCTATAACGTCAATTCCACAAAAGAAGTGATAGAGATAAAATAGAGAATTCTTACCCGCAGAAGATGATTGGAGAAAGCCAGGATAAGAGCACTCGATAGATTCTCTGGTCTCCCAAATGCAGTCCTTAGGATTCGGTGACCATTAAATCTTCACGAGTGGAACCTCTTTGTTGCGAAGGCGTCTAACGTCCGAATCACGCACACGAAGAGGTTACTGCTCCAAAGATAAATCAGGTAAGATCTCTAAATTAGGCACGACATGCGGTTCAATGATAGAATCAGGATTGCGAACACACTTGCGAAGCTGAAAAACATGGAACACGTCATGCATTCCGGAAAAATGAGCAGGTAGAGCCACACGATAAGCAACGGGGCCGATGCGTTCCGTGATAGGAAATGGTCCAACATAGCGAGGAGCCAATTTCCCTGTAGAGCTGAAACGCACAACCCCCTTCATAGGGGAAATCCTAATGAAGACAAGATCACCAATGGAGAATTCAAGAGGCTTCCTACGGTTGTTCGCGTAGGATTTCTGGCGGTCCTGTGCCTCCCTCATTCTCTGACGGATAAGTGCAATCTTTTCAGAAAATTCCCGAACTGAATCTGGACCAAGAATTAGCTTTTCTCCAGATTCTAACCAACAACCAGGAGAGCGACATGGCCTTCCGTATAGAGCCTCTAAAGGTGCCATGCCGATACTAGACTGAAAGCTGTTGTTGTAGGAGAACTCTACAAGCGGTAAGTGATCCTCCCAACCACCTCCGAAATCCAGAATACAACAACGCAAAAGATCCTCTAAAGCACGATTCACCCTCTCCGTCTGACCGTCGGTCTGAGGATGATAAGCAGTCGAGAGATTCGGCTTGTGCCCAAAGCTGACTGTAGGCACTTCCAGAAGTGACTAGTAAAGATAATGTCTCGATCACAGACGATAGAGCTAGGAATGCCATGAAGTCGAACGACTTCCTTCACATAGAGCTTGGCCAACTGAGGTGCAGTCCGAGTGGACTTAATAGGAATGAAATGAGCTGATTTAGTCAAGCGATCGACGATGACCCAAATAGAAGTATGGCCTGACCTCGATCGAGGCAGACCGTCAATGAAATCCATGGATATGTGATCCGAATCTCTAGAGGCTGAAGAAGACCAGATGGACGCTGATGCTCGGCCTTGATCTGTTGACAAGTCATGCAACCGCTCACATAACTTGCCACATCTCTCTTCAAACCCTCCCAATAATATAGCCGACACATATTGGCATACATCTTACTCGAACCAGGATGAATAATGTACTTAGTGCGATGACACTCGTCTAGAATGTCACGCCTAAGAGATGAATCAGATGGCACAACAATACGGTTCTTCCTCCGAAGACATCGATGAAAATCAATAGAATAGTCCAGCAATGTCTCATCACTGGATCCTGACTCGAGAAGATGAATGAAATGCAATAGGTCTGGATCCTGCCGCTGAGCATGGGCAATGCGATCCAACAAGATGGGACGAGCTTCCAAGCTAAGTAGTAAGACTGGAGAATTAGAAGATGGAGCTCGATCTCTAATATCACACAAAGATAGGGTCTCAAGAATATCCCACTCGGCAATCATCATAGAAACTACCGCCGAGTGCTTGCGACTGAGCGCATCTGCAACATGATTACCCTTGCCAGGGGTATACTGAATATCTAAATCATATGAGGCGAGAAACTCAAGCCATCATTGCTGCCTCATGTTGAGATCTCTCTGGCTGAAAAGGTACTTCAGAGACTTGTGATCGGTGTAAAGAGTGAAGCGTTCGTCCAGTAGAAAGTGACGCCACGTCTTCAAGGCAAAGACTATAGCTGCTAACTCAAGATCATGAGTAGGATAGCGAACCTCATTCGGACGCAGTTGCCTGAAAGCATAAGCAACTACCCGATCCTTCTGCATGAGCACAGCACCGAGCCCGCTACCACAAGCGTCGGTGTAAACAACAAGATCCTGGTTACTCTCAGGAACCGCAAGGATAGGAGCATGAGTGAGAAGTTCCTTCAATCGCTGAAAAGAAGCTTCACACTTATCAGACCAAGTAAAGCGAACACCCTTACGAGTCAGTGTCGTAAGGGGAAGTGCAACTCGAGAGAAATCCTTGACAAACCGACGGTAATAACCCGCCAGACCAAGGAAGCTGCGAATATCATGCACGTTCTCGGGCTGCTTCCAATTTTGAATAGCTTCGATCTTGGCAGGATTGATAGAAATACCCTCAGATGATACAATATGACCCAAGAACTTGACCTTGCTCTCCCAAAAATGGCACTTGGAAAGCTTGGCCTTAAGCTGATGCTGACGAAGAGTATCCAAGACGATCCGCAAATGATGAGCATGCTCTGCCTCGGATCTATAATAGATAAGAATATCGTCGATGAAAACCAGAATGAATCTATCGATGTATTCCCGGAACACTCGATTCATAAGATCGATGAAGAAAGCCGGTGCGTTCGTCAAGCCGAATGGCATGACCAACCACTCAAAAGAACCATAACGAGTGCGGAAAGCGGTAAGAGGAATGCTATCGTCCGCAACTCGGAGCTGATGAAATCCGGTGGCAAGGTCGAGCTGGGAAAAGACCTTCGCACCGCTCAACTGATGAAACATATCGTCTATCCATGGCAATGGATAACGATTTCTGATGGTCAACTCATTAAGCTTGCGGTAGTCAATGCAAAGCCTAAGAGAGCCATCGGGCTTCTTAACGAAGACCACAGCAGCACCCCATGGCGAAGAACTGGACCGAATAAACTGCTTCGCCTCAAGCTCAACCAACTGCTTCCTGAGTTCCTCATTCTCCTTAATAGACATTCTCGTAGGAGGACGCCCAACTGGGTGGGAGCCTGGAATGAGATCGATGCGGAACTCAATGGCCCGCTTTGGCGGTAGGCCTGACACTGGCTCGAATATATCGGGAAAATCCCGAATAACTGGAATACGAGATATGTCCACATCCTCATCTCGTGAATCAAGAGAAAATAAAGTAATATCAGAAGTCCCAACATCCTGAAGAGCAATAGCCAACGGAGCGGACGAGTCGGGATGACGAAGAAATAATATCCGCTCCGAACAAATGATTTTGGCGTCGTACTTAGCGAGCCAATCCATGCCAAGAATCATGTCAAAGCCCAAATACTCCATAATGTGCAGATTCGTACGGAAAGAAAAGCCACAAAGATCAATATCTATATCCTCACAAAGCAAGCTAAGGGTCGTGGATCCGCCGATGGGATTCACAATCCTTAGTGAAGAAACCAAACAAGTAAAATCCAAAGATAAAGTATCAACTAGTTCCTTTGATACGAATGAGTGAGAGGCACCCGTATCAAAGAGAACCCTACAAGATCTACCATGAAATAAAATAGAACCTTCGAGAGTGGAAGGATGCGTACCTCGAGGCTGAGCTGAAGATGTAGGAGCCTTGGCAGCATTAAGCTTGCCAGATCTAGGAGGTGCAGTAGGACAAGAGGAGATCCTATGTCCCTCCTTCTTGCAGAAGGTGCAATAGAGAGGTTTCGGACACTCTCGAATAAAGTGATCTGGAGAACCGCAGTTGAAGCATTTCTTCGGGGGACGTGTCCCACTAGGCTGAGCAGGAGTCTGGGACTGAGGACGAGTCTGAGGCTGAGTCTAAAAAGTAGAACCGCCAGTCTTCTTCTTCTTGTATCAAGGCTTGGTATTCTGAAATGGACCCTGCTTCTGATTGGGTTTTTTGGAACCCTCACCATCCCCATCGCTGTCTCTCTCACGCTCCACCGCTTCAAGGTGAAGCGCTGCGTCAACTAGCTCATCAAAAGGGAGCTTAAGCTGGAGCATAAGCTGCTTCTTTAAATATTTCTTCAGGCCTTCTACAAACTTGAGATTCTTCTTATAAGGAGTGCTAATGAACTCGAGGTCATACTTAGACAGGGCCTCGAAAGATGAAGAATAGTCAGCAACATAGGTCTTCCCTTGCTTAAGGTCAATAAAGCGGCGTGCAAGGGCTATCTTCTCGGACTCGAGGACAAACTTGAGCAAGAAGCGCTCTCGGAACTGATCCCAAGTGAGAGTGGCCTCATCAGTCTCAGAAATAAGGAGCTCGTACCAATCCAAGGCACGACCCTCAAGATGGCTAGAAGCAACAAGAACTCTATCATGGTCAGGAAGGGTCATGCGAGTAAAATTATGCTCGCAAATTCTGATCCAAGCCTGGACCTCAAGAACAGTCTCGGAGCCATTGAACGGCTTCCCTCCAAGATGAATAAAGTCGCCGCAGAGGCGCGCAAAAGCAGACTTGCGCGGTGCATCAGAAACTGGTGCAGGAGACTGAGAGTGCGACTGAGAGTTACGAACCAGCTCCATGATCCGGTCCGTGGTCATGTATACGCCCTCTGGATGAGGGTTGCTGGACTATCCAGCATCAGCAGAACGGAGGTTCGTACCTCTCCCAACCATACTGAAAGATAAGGTAAGATTTAGTTGAGCATGATTCAAAGATAGATAATTCATTAAGGAATATTACGGAATATAATAGATACCTACACATATTCCTAACTTATTTATCTAAAGGTGGATATTTTCAATTTGGATCGTATTATAACGTATTATACTACGTGTCTATTCTGTGCTTGTTATGCTTAATTCTGAACCTTAGCTCTGATACCAAACAGTAACGCCCCACTCCGAGACCCACTCTAGTTTAGAGTATTACGGAGTAATACCGTCTACTAGAACGGAGCATAGAGTCTAATGGAAGCGACCATATGTAATCAAGCTATAACTAACTACCAAATACGTCGAATATGTGGTTTTCTTTTCTCAAGTGGTTCGACATATCCAATAGATATTTATAACGAAATTACAATGGCTAAGGAAAATAGGTTCAGAACAAACATAATACTAAATGATAACATCATCATCACAGAACAGTCACATAACAGTCACAGAACATAGGTACAATATATCGTCAATATAGATCCAAATATCAAAAGGTGGGTACAAAGTCACCGCTCACACATGTGAGTCAAAAATATGTACATAAGAGACTGAATAATCAGAGTATCGAAATAGTGGACAAATGTAAAGAGCTATCTATCAGCATAGCAGATAATGTCCAAGCGGAAGCACAGAAAGCTAAGTCCAGAGACCTAACCTGAAACAACTCGGTCTGACCCGAGCGAAAACACTCGGGTCAGGCTAGCTAAACAATCAGTAAAACTGAGATATATAATAATGCGGTACATAAATCAAATGGAACTTCTGCAAAGAGAAGAGTAATATGGACTACATGAACATAATGACGATCCCTAATCATCAATAAACAGTAAAAATCTCCAAAGAGGATATAACCACCAAAGTGTTAAATAAATAAAATCGCCTCATATCATCGGCGTAGCCAAAGCTATATAAAGTTGCCCATAGGAAATAATCCCAAGAGTGACCAGAGTCTGTAATCAATGCCCAAGCAAAGATCGATGCTCCAAGAAGCAATAGGGATATACTGAAAAGTCAATGAAATCGAATACTGAAAAGCAGTGTCCAGAGACACTGTGAATCCACAAGGTAATCGCACTTACATCGTATGGTTCCATAGAACCAACACCGAATGGCGGTACTCGAATGGATATAAAAATCATCAGATAATACAAGTATAGCATGTGCACCGACCAGAGTCGTTATTGCCAAGTACTGTAGAGTTGTGATCGATCACTCGCACAGATGCAGAACGCGCGAGACGGCGAGATCCTTCCCAGAAGGATAAAGGCCCAGAGGCACATGCCGCAAAAACTGCTCCATAGAGCAGGTGTCCAGAGACGGTTGCCCAGAGGCGTGGTGACCCAGAGGTCCAGTACTGGCCACCCAGAGGCTAATGTGTCACAAACTTCTTGGAAAGGAACCCGTAAAGTGTTAACAATGAGTCCCATATCCCACGTTCGCACTAAACGGTTTACTAACCAATAGCATGCTCACACTCCAAACAATAAAAAGTCCACCTCGTATCATCGGTAAACTAGACCCAAAGGTCAAAACGATTAGTCGAATAGGTCGGGGATTAACCGGAAAGAAAATACACACGGTTCCATAGGCCGGAGATTTCCTAACTGTTTAAGCACCTTTCCACTTCGCTCGACGAGCTAAAAGTGAGTGTGAGATTTTTATTATAGAAAATAATGGTGCGAAATGGATTCATAATTGATTTTTGAATCAATTTAAAACGGCTTTTGAAAACTCTCCTATTATGGAGTAATTAATTTAATAATTAAAAATAATATTATATAATAATTTCGAAAGCCATTTAGTAGTGAAAAATCCTTTTAAAATAGTTCATAAAAACCCGTGTACGAAATCCAGAGACAAATCTCAAAGAAATCGATAAATCAGAAAATCACTGAAAACCAACATTAGCGTTGGAAAATATTCCGAATGGTTGTGAACCAAAGTTCGACAATTTTTGATTAGCAATTGAAGCCCAAAGGTTCATTGCAGAAACAATCAATTTGAGGCAGTTGCACCAAATGGTGCAACCCGGACTCGGTTGCACCAAAATGGTGCAATCGGTGGTCGGAACCTGGCTGCACCAAATGGGTGCAGCCCATTTTTTTTTTTACAACCAGCTGCACCGCATGGTGTAGCCTGGTGCGGTCCAGCCCCCAGCCCGCCTGGGCTGGGGGTGTAATGGGTTAAGCCCCAGCCCCCCGCGGGCTGGGGGGGGGGGAAGCCCAGCCCGCACGGGCTGGGAGAAGTGGGACCGGCCCCAGCCGCATGGGCTGGGGACATGCGGCCCAGCCCCAGCCCGCATGGGCTGGGGACGCGCGGCCAGCCCCAGCCCGTGTGGGCTGGGGACCCGCGGGCCGTCCCCAGCCCACACGGGATGGGGACGCGTGGGCCATTTTTTAAACAGTCTCGGATTTCGATGAAACCAGTTTCATCGGATCTGTAATGTTCTATTACTGTATGGTTTCAAATTTCGTGTCAATCGGATTTACCGTTTGTCTGGGGCAAGCCAAAATGCATAGAAATTAGTTTAATCGGTTTAATTTAAATTTGATCATTTATTGTTGTAACTCGCACAGATGATCGAATTATCCTCCGAAACCGATTCCATTGTGTCCGGAACGCGGGGTAAACCTTAGAAACGTCAGTTACCGCGCGAGATTTGGAGTTCAGAAAATTCGGGATGGATAGTAATTTGGAAATTTTCTATAAAAGGACTTGCTATATTCTCATTTGCAACCAAAAGACAAACCATAGGGTTTTGTGAGCTGGCCGCCTCTATATTATTCAATGGCCAGAATCTTCATTTCTTTTCCCCTCAATTTTTTCAAATCCACTCACCGATTCGACAAACTTCCAACTGCAATATTGTAGATCATCACGAGATCTTCGTGTTCAACGGTCACGATCGTTTTCTGAGCTATAGATCAACGGCAATTCTCAGCCAAAAGCCGGCCGTTCATGCATGTCTTTCGAGGCCATCGCTGGGCCGAGCTGCTCGAGGTTTGGGGCGAGCGTAGAGCTTGCATAGGGCGTTCAAATGGCAATCATCGATCGTTGTATAGATGATCGTGGGGAGGTCTACATTCAACCCTAATATCACGACTTTGGGTTCAGCTTTCACGTGAACAACTTGGAAGCGTGCGCGTTTGGGAAGAAAGAAGCATGTAGCCCTGATTTCAACAAGTTGAAATGTGCGGCCAGGATGGATTTGGGGTGAAAATTTAAAAAGAAAATTGTAATTTTGTTATATTAATATTCGTATAACTTATAAAAATCATAACTTGTTCATACGAGGTCGAAAAATTACGAAACAACTTGCGTCGGGTTCGTTTTGTCGAGCACTACGCAATGGAGCAGGTTTGGAGTCGTTTGGAGCTAGTGAAAATTTCAGGTAAAATTAAACGCACGTTTAATTTTATTCGAAATAAAACGCTGAAACTGTTATCGGAATCAGGTGAGAATTTCTCACTCAATCGAATTGTTTCGATTTAAATTTTAAATAGTTAAATTTAAAATTGCTTGATTGTGTGATTGGATGATAATTATTATCTGTTGTATTGAAATAGACCCTATACGCCGCATATTAAGCAGAGGTTATTTATTAAAAACATATACCGCGATAATTCCAACTTGTCTGGAATTGGTATTATATATGTATTTGGAGTTGATTTCCCGCATTATGTAGCGGATGAGACCCTATTGCGCCACATAATAGCGGATGATATTTTATAAATCCCATTTACCGTGATATTCCGTCTCGAAGCGGGGTTGGTATTGTGCTAACATCTTTGGATGCAGGGAAACAGGTTGGAGGGATCCAACTGGATTCCTCAAATGATTGAATTGGTTTCAATGTTGTTTGTTGATCTATTTATTGATATATTTATAATCTGCGTGATTATCTTTGTGATTGAAGTCGTTAAAGGCTAAATTTTAGCCGAATATATTTTTTGGTATCATTAGATGCTGGAAATAAATAAAATTTGATTTTTGAAAATTAAGTTGAGAATTTATAATAAAATTTAATTTTGGAATTGATTCATTTTAAATAAATAAACGTTGAAATTTTTATGTTATAAAGATTATGATTTTTGTGAAATATAACTGAAATGTGATTTCTGAAATAAGTAGTTGATTAATTTATAAAATGGTATAAATTGGAATTTTTGAATTATTATAAATGGTTTATATAAAAGATTTATAAATTTGATATTTATAAATTAAAATATTGAAATTATAAAATGAGTTTTTATATACAATGAAATATAAATGGATTTCATAAGTGGATGAAATATATAGATTTATAATTTGTCAAGCTATAAAATGAATAGATTTTGTAAAATAAAAGATTTATAAGTAAATAACTTATAAATTGGATTTTGGCGTGTAAATGGGATATGGATTGAATTTGTTAATAAAGTGATTTTTATAAGTTGAAGTTGTTATAAAGCATAAATGGAATTTATAAACGTTGTTTTATAAATCCGAAATCGACTTATTTTAATAAGTTTAATTATTATAGCTTATTAAAGGAAATATATTCACGATTTTGGACAGTGAATAATATATTAAAGAAATATTTTGAGAAAGTGATATTTTAAATAGGATTTAAAATAATTTAAAGATGTTTTAAAATGTGTTAAGTATCAAAATCATAGATTTCAACATTCATTGTTGAAATAGACGTTTTCGAGAAATAGAACGAAATGGTGGACTATAACACTGTTGTTATAGTAAATGATTTCCGAAAGGAAATGTTTTATATAGTATTTTGGTTTATATATCTACCTTAATTTTGAATCCCTATACTAGTGATTTTGGGTTGTCGTAACGATGTTTTGCCTAACATTCGTTTGACCCAAATAAATGTGTTTAAGTGAACGTTTTCCTTAAAGAATAAAATATATACTTAATTTGGATTTAAGTATATTGAATATTTTCAAAATGTTGAAAATAAATAGATTGGTGAATTACTTATTATTAAATAAGCATGGAAATGTTTTCCAATATGAAGTGAATGTTTTGAGATTATATCTTTTAAAGATAAATTGAAAGTGAATGATTAAAATCGATTTGAAAATCGTATAAAAAGTGAATATTTGGAAATGTAAATTCACAATGGAAATTTATAAGGGAGATTTGTTTTAAAAATAAACATTGATATATTTTTAAAAAGTGTGGAATAAATTTACGGATTTGGAACGTAAATTTAATAAATCAGTAAGAATTTATTTAATTGGTTTAAATGAACCATTTTGAAATGAAAGTTGTAAGGGTGTAAATTGATTCGAAATTGGTTTTCAAATGGTTGAAGTGTGGAAGTTATATCTTGGAAATATATTTTTGAAAATAAATAATTTGGGAAATTATTTATAATTGGGTGATGTTGTGAATATTGATTGATAGTTAAATAACCGACTACCAATATTGACCTTTAAATAGGTATTTGTTGTGAATTGGTTGAAATTGAATGCTACACCTATTTTTAAATTGTTGCGCTTGTTATTCGGATTACCCATTCCGAATAGTGATACGACGTAATGGATAGCATGGAAGACCGGTGGTGAAGACCGGGTATTTGTGAAAACGATAGGATGACCTATCGATTGTCTCTGCACCGTTAGCTACGGTATGGAGATTTCCTTTGTGATGGGAAATTCGATCGGGATTGTGAATACCCGGATTGCAAGGGCTTCTTTTGAAGTGCCTTCGGTTCTGTTCGAACCTAGAACAGATTTGTATGGTTATGTGTCTGACATTACATTTTGAGATATAAAGCAGATTTCTTTCAAATACTTTTCTGTTGGTGGCGGAGAATTTATTCTCTTAGCTTAACACCCATAGAGGTTATGTAGTTGAAGGTTATCAGCGATATATTCCCAATTTGGTAATGTGGCATGCTGAGTGTTGCTGTGTGATGATTATTTATTGATCAAAGCGTGGCTTTGTGAAAAAGCGTGGCTTTGTGAAAAAGCGTGGCTTTGTGAAAAAACTTAGCTTTGTGGACGAGACTTCGTCAGACCTCACATCCCGGAAATGGTCAAAACAGGAATATGCAGCAAGGTTATGAGGGTCGCTCCCTTTAGGGTATGCCATTCCCTTCTGGAAAAGGGTGGTGTCAGGTATGGAGCCCTGATGCTTAACCTATGTGGTTGCTCCAATCTCATTTTTCTGTGTGGTTGTTGCTTGGTGATCGAGGGCCCTCGGATAAAGGTCCCAAAGGACCGGGGGGTGGCATATTCGTGTAGTAGATACCTAGTTATAGAGGTAACCCGGCCTTGTGTTAGCAGAGAGCTGGTTAAGTTCTCGGGACGTCCCGCCAGAGGCGATCCCATGTGGCAGTACGAAGTTCCTTAGCCTGACCATTTGTTGGAAATCCAAAGAAACAATACGAGCCTTGTACGATTTTAGTTGTATTATCTGCCATGGAATGTGGCGGTAACCTGCTAGTGAACATGGTAGCTATAGTAGGCATACGATAATGGTCGTATGTTGGCTAAGATTTATATTCTATTTTCGAAATGCTCTCATAACTATGCACTAATAATAATATTAAAATTATTTGTTTTGCGTAGTAAGTATCTTTGACTATCATAAGGAGAAATCTCCTCCAATTCTGCGTTTGCAGTGTGTGTGCGGGTAGGCCTTATGGTAGTTTTATTTTCCAAAAGCATTGCGGATATTTTTAACTTCCCTTGTTGTTGTTGTTTTAAAAGATAAATAACTGTTTTGAGTTCTCACACCAGTCCCATGACTGACCTGGAGTTTATTATTCTCTTCCTAAACTCTGGGTGCCCAAAATTTTCCACAAGGGCAGTCTAGAGTCAGGTTATCAGGTCATTCTGGAATTCAGGAGTGCTTTGGAGCTCAAGTGGCAAGCTGGATGGCGAGACGTATTACCTGTATATGATATTATCTTTCCGCTGTATAATTCTCTTGTAAAGACATGTTGTATAACTGTCCATTGTCCAGTTGTGTTGTATATCGTTGTTGTACACTCTGATGATGTGATGTAATGTAATAACTGAGATAATACTTTGTTTTAAAGACTATTCATTTATCTATTATATGTTGTTCCGCTGCGACTGTGAGATTCTGTTATTGTTTATATTCTGTTATCTTACTTCTTCTATCTTTTTCTTCTACCTCTTCTTTTAAACCCTCATGGTTCGATTTTCCGGCCTTCGATTGCTCGACAGTTTGATACGGTGGACATATTGATGTCGGCGTTCGGGAGTCGAAGAATCGGGACCTGACATAGTGGTATCAGAGCATATGGTTAAGCGACAACCTTGGCTCTGTTGGGGATTACTCATTAGAGATAGAGTCAGCAGTACTCTAGAATGAGTTGAGTGTAATAATAGATATGAGCGCGTATTTGTTAGTGAATATGAAATTGTTTTGTATTGTGTTGATTATCAGTTGATTGTTTATAGATTCTGGTCGATGCAGTCTAGCTAATTGTCGTCGATAGGGGTTTCTAAACTCTTAAACGAGATAAATCGACATAGTATTGTTTTAAATTGGGTAAATGAAATAATTTTACCTCGATTATATTATATATATAAAGGAATAATTTTTTAGAATTATCAAAGTGTATGAAAAATTGAATAGTTTGATTGTTGAAAATGTAAGAAAAATATATAAGTGAATTAAAGTTGTTTGAATAATCTGAATAAAACAACAATTGTGAAAGAATAAATTATATAAAAGCAACAATTGTATAATTGTAGAATTATATTTGGAATAATCTTGTATAAGTAAAGGGAAATAGTGAAATTCTATAAGAAAAGATTTATAAATGTGATTTATAAATAAAAGGAAATTTTGAAAGAATTTAAAGCATTGGATTCACTACTGTTGCTGGGGAATAATAAGGGTGATGACTACAGCATCATCAGTATCGTTTTCGAGTTTCTGTGTGATGGATTTGCTACCATAGTAAATTGAAATTGAATTTTGTTGTGATAAACAAATTTGAAATTAAAATCCAAGTTGAAATTGATGAATATAAGTTATCAAGTTTTGAACTTATAATATGAGATAATAAAGATTTAACTTTAGTAAAGTTGAAATAAATTTGAACTAGTATGATCAAATATATGATGTGAAATTTAACTAAAGGAAGTTAAATAAATTAAATTAGATTTGGAAGTTGAATAATAAGTTGTATAACTTATTAAATGTGAAGATGTAAGTAAAAACAATTATTAAAATGGTTAAACAACTTTGTTAAGCAAAACGGGTATGAATCTGAATAAGTGATGAAAATTGACTTTGGTAAAAGTTAAGTAGAATTTATTTTGGAGTTGGAATTTGAGTTGGATTTTAACTGGATTAGATATGTTGTTGAAATGGAAATTTAAGTTAAGTTAAACAAATGATGTTTAAAAGGAATATAGCTTAAGTAATGCTGAATGAAGTTGATTTTGGTATCGAAGTAAAATAATGAAGTGAATTAAATGGATGTGAACTTGAGTTATATAAAGGAGATTCAACTTTATTTGTAAAATAAATTGGTAATTGAACTAGTGAATTGAATATAAATCAATCAAATGTAATGAATTGATATAAAATAATGGATATAAGTGTTAATTCATTAAGGCTAATTGAATGTTGAACCAAATTGAAGGTAAACAAAGTGAATATGAGTGTTGAATGTAAAGTGAATAAATTCAGTTGTGTTGGTTATACATTGGTTGTTAGATTATTGTTAATTGATTGAATAGAAATTGTTTGAATTGAAAGTGAACAAATGTGAATGTAAATTAGTGAATGTAAACTAATTGAAAATGAATAATTGAATGTCGTTGTATAGGAATTGGTTGTAAACAATTACAAGTAATGTTGAAGTCATATAAGTTGTTATAAACCTTGTTTAGTATATTGAATGTGTTTAAGTGAACGTTTTCCTTAAAGAACAAAATATATACTTAATTTGGATTTAAGTATATTGAATATTTTCAAAATGTTGAACATAAATAGATTGGTGAATTACTTATTATTATTAAATAAGTATGGAAATGTTTTCCAATGTGAAGTGAATGTTTTGAGATTATATCTTTTAAAGATAAATTGAAAGTGAATGATTGAAATCAATTTGAAAATCGTATAAAAAGTGAATATTTGGAAATGTAAATTCACAATGGAAATTTATAAGGGAGATTTGTTTTAAAAATAAACATTGATTTATTTTTAAAAAGTGTGGAATAAATTTACGGATTTGGAACGTAAATTTAATAAATCAGTAAGGATTTTTTTTATTGGTTTAAATGAACCATTTTGAAATGAAAGTTGTAAGGGTGTAAATTGATTCGAAATTGGTTTTCAAATGGTTGAAGTGTGGAAGTTATATCTTGGAAAGATATTTTTGAAAATAAATAATTTGGGAAATTATTTATAATCAGGTGATGTTGTGACATTACCTTTACCTTTTGAGATTACCTTTACCTTTTGAAATTATTTATAATTTGGGAAATTATTTATATCTCGGAACAGACTTGTATGGTTACGTGTCTGACATTACCTTTACCTTTTGAGATATAAAGCGGATTTCTTTCAAATACATTTCTGTTGGTGGCGGAGAATTTATTCTCTTCGCTTAACACCCTTAGAGGTTATGTAGTTGACGGTTATCAATGATATATTCCCAATTTGGTAATGTGGCATGTTGAGTGTTGCTGTGTGATGATTATTTATTTATCATATGTTGATCAAAGCGTGGCTTTGTGAAAAAGCGTAGTTTTGTGGACGAGACTTCGTCAGACTTCACACCCCGGAAATGGTCAAAACAAGAATATGCGGCAAGATTATGAGGGTCGCTCCCTTTAGGGTATGTCATTCCCTTCTGGAAAAGGGTGGTGTCAGGTATGGATCCCTGATGCTTAACCTATGTGGTTGCTCCAATCTCATTTTTCTGTGTGGTTGTTGCTTGGTGATCGAGGGCCCTCGGATAAAGGTCAAAAAGTACCGGGGGGTGGCATATTCGTGTAGTAGTTACCTAGTTACAGAGGTAATCCGGCCTTGTGTTGGCAGAGAGCTGGTTAAGTTCTCGGGACGTCCCGCCATAGGCGATCCCATGTGGCAGTAGGAAGTTCCTTTGCCTGACCATTTGTTGGAAATCCAAAGAAACAATACGAGCCTTGTACGGTTTTAGTTGTATTACCTGCCATGGAATGTGGCGGTAACCTGCTATTGAACATGGTAGCTATAGTAGGCATACGATAATGGTCGTATGTTGGCTAAGATTTATATTCTATTTTCGAAATGCTTTCATCACTATGCACTAATAATAATATCAAAATGATTTGTTTTGCGTAGTAAGCATCTTTGACTATCATAAGGAGAAATCTCCTCCAATTCTGCGTTTGCATTGTATGTGCGGGGAGGCCTTATGGTAGTTTCATTTTTCAAAAGCATTGCGGATATTTTTCACTTCCCTTGTTGTTGTTGTTTTAAAAGATAAATAACTGTTTTGAGTTCTCACACCAGTCCCATGACTGACCTGGAGTTTATTGTTCTCTTCCTAAACTCTGGGTGCCCAAAATTTTCTGCGCGGGTAGTCTAGAGTCAAGTTATCAGGTCATTCTGGAATTCAGGAGTGCTTTGGAGCTCAAGTGGCGAGCTGGATGGCGAGACGTATTACTTGTATATGATATTATCTTTCCGCTGTATAATTCTCTTGTAAAGACATGTTGTATAACTGTCCATTGTCCAGTTGTGTTGTATGTGGTTGTTGTACACTCTGAGGATGTGATGTAATGTAATAACTGAGATAGTTCTTTGTTTTAAAGATTATTCATTTATCTATTATATGTTGTTCCGCTGCGACTGTGAGATTCTGTTATTGTTTCTGTTCTGTTATCTTACTTCTTCTATCTTTTTCTTCTACCTCTTCTTTTAAACCCTCATGGTTCGATTTTCCGGCCTTCGATTGCTCGACAGTTTGATACGGTGGACGTATTGATGTCGGCGTTCGGGAGTCGAAAAATCGGGACCTAACAGTTATATATATATATATATGCCGATGAAATGAGGCATAATTGAGTTGGAGATTTTGATGCTTCCTCTTATGGCTACTATGTTGCTTATTTGCATTTATGTTAAATAATCTTGAGTAGGAATCACTTATGGTATGTTAACCATATTAATGAGTTAACTTTGAGCCATTATACCATTGCTAAGCTTGAAATTGTGAATATAACTTCGTTTTTATCATTTCTTTCTATTTAAAGGAATGTTTCCTTTATACACTTATATCCATTTATCTTATGCTAATCACTATGTTCTAGTTAGGTTGACCTGTGTATTTATTATTCGAGTCACACCGAGTTGCAGGTTAGACAGTTGGACTTTTGCTAGCTACCTCTTTTGGACTTCGCTATCGACCTTGGATAGATGGCATAGTTTTTGTAGTAGTTTTCTTGTTGGGAACTTTGTTATGTATATTCTTTTGTGGGGATATATGTATATATTGAGGTTGAATACCACTTATGACATGTTGTATTACATTTGATGTATGTGTAATGTATATCTGTATGTGTTGCGGTTCTGTGACTTATGATTATTGTTGTTATTATGTTTTGTTTTCTAAATCGATCCTGTAGCCACCATAGTATTGATTCGATAGGAATTAGGTTTGTCGAAACACTTGAGACAAAATTAAATAAATGAGTACCAAATCGACATACTTAGATCTTATCTAATACTATACTATGATGGCCACCCTTAACCAGCCATATTCTTCTTATTAGCAAACAGAATTATCCAGTAACTCTCTTTGTTAATGTGGGTCTTGGGGTAGGGCATCACAAACACCATGCTTAATGAATAGGTGAATATGATTCTCTTGACATGTACATCTAACCCCAATCATATTATTCTTATTTTCAATAATAATATTAAGGTCATGAGGTTAGGCGCTCTGGCTTTGATCCATGAGGTCATAGGTTCGAATCCTACATAGCGCATGACTCGAACCACTGGACATTATTGACTTGTAGTTTGTTATATACTATACACGACTTGTAATGAAATTATGTACTGCTACCAAAGTATCTAATTTAAAAAATATTACTACTACTATTATTATTAAGGGACACAAAAAGGTAATTAATTAAATAAAGAATTAAATTAAATAAAGCTCCCCTAATATACAAATTCCTTAAGTCGTAGATAGATACAAATCCAATTTAACATAACATTAAAGGATTATTCCAAATAAATATTAGTAGGAAAATTCTATTAATTTGTAAATTCCTTTGTATATCCATTAAATAAATTAGTAATATAACATGTAAAAGTGCATCATGAATCCATATCCAAATAATTTTGAATCAACAAATATGTCATAACGCATTGTCTTAACTATTTATTCTATGTCTTTCCTAATCAATAATATATCTTTTTAAATTTCATTATTCAATTACATATCAATATTTAATCAATTGAACTGATAAACTTGTTGCAAAAATTCTCTTAGCTTATCAAATATAAATTTAGATCCTAATCATTAAATTTAACCCAAATGATGGTAAAATAACATTTGGGTTTCACCTATTCTTATATATGACATAAATTGATCGTTAATTATATTATTAAAATGCATTTAATTTATCACCCAAAGGATATGTTAAAACCAATGTCATTTTTATATGGTAATCTGTAACATCTTCAAAATTTATATTGAAATGTTCAATACATTATAACAATTCCGATGGTGCGAACCGCATTCAGTAAGGATTAGCATGTGTAAGCTATAAAATTTAGAAATTTTAGGGCCTTAATGTAATTATATAAATTTGCGTAAATTGTATCTTCCTTTGTAACTAATAATATGTTGAGGTCACTTTTACAAATTACTTCATCGCTCTCTCGTTTACCCGCTCGAACCACTTGAATAGTGCTTTACTCCTTTTTAAGCTCTAACCGTGACCACTATGGGTCATTTGTAACTTCACAAGACTCCTTTAAAATCTCCATAAAAAATGCACTGGTTAGTAACACCTCTAACAAACTCAAAGCTCCCTCCGATGAACCTAGAAACTCCATCATCGTTGGAACTCTGCAATTTACCACCATCACTAGCCTTCAGAAGCCAATACAATATTAGGAAAATGATTTTAATATTATGATGATAACGACATTACAATGATGCTATTGATGATTTTATCAAGTTTTCAGTTGATTAAAGAAGCAAATTATGTACACAATTCAACATGATAACACACATATGCATAAGTACAAGATATGAAGGATGCTAATCAATTATGGAATGTCCAATCATTCAAAGATCAATTATGATGTTTAAAAAGCTATTTGGACTTAAATGCATCAAGACGACAGGAAGAAATAGACCAAGAGTTTCAAAAGAATGTATATCACAAGTTGATTGTATATACAAGGTCATTATTCTCTAGAACCGCTAGAATCCCACAAACTACTCCAAACCACTTCAAATTTATATAAAACCTCTAATATATTCCAAAATATATTTCAGATTTTTTTTAAGATTTTTATGTAATTTCTAAATGCAATAAAAATGATAAAAATGTAAAAAAAAATGCAAATATATAGAAGTTTTTTTTCATAATAGCAAAGAATAGCACTTTGACCTAAAATGCTACGACGTGGTCCAAAAACAACATTATGAGTAGGCTTTTGAAACATTTTGAACCAACTTCTATTGAACGGTGCTATATAAAATTTTATGTTTAAAATTCTTCCATCGGCTTTTTTTTGAAATGGTGTTTCATGTCTAGTTGTTAGTTTCTCTTTACCAAAAAAATTCTGAAGGGTTGCACCTATTTAATGGATTTTTTCACTCTTATATAAGCCTCCCATCATTCCTAAAACAATTACTTTATCATATGCATTCAAAATCTCTTTCTCTCTATTGAAATTATTTTTATGTTCTCAATCAAAAACCATAATTGCTGTTTATTGTGCATTCAGCTCTGAATCATTTAGAATGGAAAATTAAGACACCCTAAGCCTCACATTGCCACTCTACTTTATCTAGTAAAGGCCATATAACTTCTTATACACATAGTTCATTCATCTCCATATTATTTGTTGTGGTTATAGGTGATTTGTAAAAAATTGTGACTAATCCTTGAATCGAAGACATAGTATATAGTCAGGTTATTTCTTTGCAAATCAAAAGAGTGAAATCCTATGAAGGGAGTCTTCAGGTAGTGTCATTTGTAAGCATGTTCCTCTAGGTGAAATGAGGGTATTGCTAGTGAAGCGAGGGTAACTCTACTTCCTTCTCTACCTAATAAGTCACAAGCATCATAGGCTATTGCTCCTCCATTTTCAAAAAAAAATAAATTTTTAATCAAATTAATTAAAGGTGCATAGATCTCTTCGGGTACTAGAAATTTCTGGAAGAGTTGGAATCAGTGACCATGAGATCATTAAATTCAGCATTTAAGGTGTTACAGCTAGGAAACAACTAAGGTAACATTACTGAATATCAATTTATATGCCTAATCATTATGTTATTACTCTGGTATAGGTTAGATTTATATCACGAATTCTAATATGTATTTACTATTGATATATATATATATATATGTGTGTGTGTGTGTGTGTGTGTGTGTGTGTGTGCGCGTGTGTGTGATTATTGAAATAAAATAACATAATATTTTTTATATATGCTCATTTACTCTTGGCCATTTATAAAAAAATTCCAATTTATAATTATTTTAAAAACATTTTTAAATAAAAAATGGAATTTTCTAAACATGTATTTATACCACATATACGCACCTATATTTATTGATAACAATAAATTTATACATGTATTATTTTAAATGTGCATAAATAATAAATTTATGTATATATATATTTAACGAATTCAAAATATATTATTAATATGTATTAATTTAAAAACATTAAACCATAACTTGTAACTATATATAGACACACACACATACATATATGTTATGAAATATTATTTTGTAGAAAAGTAGGAAACATTTATTTTTCATATAGATTTTAAATTTAATTTAAACACTAAAAACCTTGTAGTAAATCTATATAGACTTATTATAAGGAAAAATTTTGATTTTTAAAACTAATAGCTGGTCGAAAGTAAATGTTCCCATATATATATTTATTATACATATACATTTTAGTATACATATATATCCAAAGATTTGAATTTGAATTTTAAAAGAATTTAAACTAGATCAGTTATAAATTTTAAATTTCAAAATTTAAATTTTAAATTTTTTATTATTTATATTCAAATTTTTGAACAATTATTTACAAATTCATATATTTGCATCTATGTATATATATAGTAGCTTTTATATTTTTATGTGTGTGTATATATATGTAAATATTAGTATGTTTTATTATATATTAGTATCATATAATAATTGATAGCAAATATGTATATAAATAGGCTAATGTGTCCATTGCGGTGTAAAACACACACTTAGATACAGGCATGCTAAACCTTGCACACTTTAAATGTTGCACATGCACATACATGTGTGTGTGTGTGTGTGTGTGTGTATGGTACACATGTACACGTTATATATCATTTATATAATCAAATAAAATCGTTTTATTAATCAACTATATAAAATAATGATTTTATTTAAAATTTATTTAGATTAGATCTAAAGTAATTTAGACTTTATAAACCCAATAAGATCAAAAATGGTAAAAAAAATTGAAAATCACACATTTAATCTGATGCATGCTAGCCTAGATCCATCAATGGTTTTAGAGCCCAATAGCTTATGCAGTCTTAATTAGAAATATTATAGAGAAGTTATTAAAGTTTATACATTTAGTAGGGTATATAGAAAAGTAGCGTCTAAGGTTGGGTTTGGGTAATCAAATAATGTGCCTTATTTGGTTGGGAGTTGGCCCGAAAGGATGAGATAAGCCCAAATGTTATTCCCAACATGAAGGCCCAAATCGATTTGGGATTTGGGCTAGTTTTCAAAATTTGTTTTGAAATTACTAATATTATTTTAATTTAAAAGGTTAAATTTAAATTAAGTAAATATTTTATATATGTTACAAAATGATTTTCAAAATTATTTGGAAATTAAATAATTATGTTTGAAAATTATTAATAATTGATTAGATTACTTAAATTAATAAATAATTAAATAGTTAATTAATTAAATTAATAACATACATATTGATATATGTGACTTATCTTAAAATGTTTAAGGTAATGTATGGATATATAATTTTTGAAATAAGTTTATAATTAATTAAAATTGTTTAATTAAATAAATTGATTAAAAGTTAATTTAAAAATAAAGTTACCCACATATTTACTAAGGGAGGCAAGCAATGGAATCAATGCCAAAACTAAAGATTTATGTCAAAGTTCAAGGCTACAGATGGTAAGGCAAGTGAGTAGTTAATATCGAAGGCCTACAACTAATAATGGCGCTGCACCACTTCTATGCCGCACTTAATCATGTCGTATAGATTCCACGACATAAATTATTAATACCGCATCTAGCCAGTGTTGAATTTAGTCAACAAAGCATCTCTTTAAGGTTGCCTCTTATCCAATGCCGCCTATGCCACCTCTATGTCATGTCACCACCCTTTAATGTCGCCTTTCAAGTACGGCCGTCCTCATTCCATGTTGTGCCATGCTTTAATCAATGTCGCATGTCCTCAAATCAATAATGAATGTTAACTAAAAGTATGTCTGTGACGCCCCACCTCTATACCCACGCTAGCCAAGAACACTACGGTGTAGTGCTGTCAACTAGCACGGAGAATAAGGCTGTTGAGGAGCGGCCATCAATAGTTGGCCTTACACTAGTATTGGTTATCTCGATAGGAGTGATATATATATATTCTTTCATTTTTCATCTCTGGTTTATTTTCTCCCATCGAAATACCCCAATTCCAGTATAAAACGAACTACGATGGTTCATAATAGTTTAGAACATTAAATATAAAATAATAACACAGATAAATATAAATGCGGAACACAGATAAAACAGAAATTCTCATATATACAATAACTGATGTCAGTTACAATACATTTGACACGGTACATATGATACAACTACAACAGTCGACTCAGGAAGTTACATCTACAAGTACATTAACGTATTTAATATACATGAACACATATCTTCCTATACAATTTTACAGACTACTACAAATAACGACGACTACTCCAAAAGATATGAAAGAACTTCATAGCTCTAGCAGCAACCCAAAGCAGAATATCTACAACCTGAAATACTCGGTCTGACCCGAGTATTAAATTCAAAAGAAAATAATACTCGGGTCAGTCTAATTCAAACTCAGTTATTAGTGCACAGAAGCAATAATAATTAAATAATGAATAGACGACAGTAATTAAACCAAATCAGAATGCAATTCAGAATATCGAATTGAAATGAACAAACAGTTCAAACCATTGAAATATCAATTAAAACATTAAGATGAGTAGGGCTGCAGTACACGCACGCGTGTACTGCCTCGCCACTACAGCACATGAACTACGCAAAAGATTAATAAATCAAAACAAAATAGAATATCACAAAACCATACCGTGTGGCTGCAGTTCACGCTTGCGTGCACTGCCTTGCCACTATAGTTATGTCGTACCCAAAAACTCAATACCGTGTGGCTGCAGTTCACGCTTGCGTGCACTGCCTTGCCACTACAGTGATGATGTACACAAACGGGCACAAGGTCAAATCCGAAATATCGGATTCAACTCAAGTGAAATTAGAGAAAGAAACAAATTCAATTTCATCAATGTACGCAAGTCAACAAAGCAAGACTGCATAAAAAAAACGAAACTGCAGTCACAAATGGATACAAGGCAAAACATACAAAGGGGCACAGCAAATGCAAACTGCACCACCACAAGTATGCAAATGGACCAAGGCAACAAGAGTGACCAGAACAGGGCAACAGTAAATGCAACTGGCAATATGAAATGCAGTGGCAATAAAAATGCAACTGGCAACAAGAAATGCAATGGCAATAAAAATGCAACTCTGAGACCATCAAACATATATGCAACAAAACTCGGTTTATACAGAATTGAACAAATACTCAATGCCACTATACATGGATGGTGATGAAGGACATAACCAGCAAGTCAAATATTCAGGTATTAGGAAGCTGCTTCACTTGCACACGTGAATGCAACAAAAAAGAAAAAAAAATGACCTGAATAACACCTATACACGCATGCAAGTTTAATGTAAAAATATAATCAGGCCTTATACTCTTGCATCTACTTACACACATTATATTTGCACGAATAAAAGCAAACTGTTTTATTCCATGCACACATGTGAAGTTTCCCATACCTACCTGCATACTTGTATAAGTAGTACTTATTTGACCCATGTTTTAAAAATCAACATGCCTGCACGTTAAACCAAAAGGCAAGTATTATATACCTTTGCACGCAATATGAACTAAAATATGAATACACGAAAAAATGTAAATTTTCAAAACCAAGTGTCTGTATGCATGAATACGCAAAAGAGGAAAGTAGATCTAAACTTTGTCAACTAGCAGTTCAAGGCTTTCTATGTGCTAAAATAATTGCATGTGGTTACAATCTGTATCTCATATTTAAACCCATATAATCAGTAAAAAC
Organism: Allium cepa; assembly: GCA_030765085.1. Taxonomy (NCBI): domain Eukaryota; kingdom Viridiplantae; phylum Streptophyta; class Magnoliopsida; order Asparagales; family Amaryllidaceae; genus Allium; species Allium cepa. The sequence goes on along the minus strand of CM060939.1, from coordinate 724,634,038 downwards.
AGAATATCAAAACAGGTAGCATAGATTTTTAAATTAGATATGTGAGCTTTTCACTCACGTGTTTTAAAAGTCATTTTAAATGATTCAAGTTAAGGCCGAAGCAATAATAGTGACATAAGTGATCAAGACAAAAAGGCGGACAATCAGTGCACGGCATGTACCTCTGGTAGATGCAAGTGCAGCGTAGCCAAAGTGGCCAACAATGAATACGCAGTGATGTAATCAACAATTACTCACTGTTCAACTAAAAATCAAAGCAGCAGCATAGGTCAACTTGACAGCCGATGGAACGAGGTTGAACTAGATGAAAGGTAATAGCGACACTAAGTTCTTGAAGACTTCGAGAATTACCACAGGGAATTGAAATCAACCATGAGCGATGTAGGTTATGGAATAGTTCAAAATCAGTAACCACGAAATAGAGCACGTTCATATTTTTACAAAAATCAAAGTCAAACCGAAGTCACCAGAATTTTTATCAAACAAAACGGTGCCAGAAACCCCAAATCAATCGAGGAGTCAAAACACATCACAGTTCAGAGCCACAAAAATAACAGAGAAACCAACATCGTTCACACGAAATATATACGCAGTGAAGAAGTCAGATAAATCTCAAGCAAACCAATGAAGTCGAACAACACACAAAAAAAGAGAATCAACAAATTCAACAACAATTTAAACTCTACAACTTGAGCTTTGAATCTGATGTGAGTAATTAAAGTTACTCACCTGATTGAAGCGAAGACGCCAAGGACAGTCGATCGAAGATGCTTGCGAACGAGTGACCAGAGGTCGGCGACTTCACAAAAGCTCGCATGCCTGAGTTGGTGAAAGAGGAACGAGGGAGCCGCCACCATTTTTGATTGCTAAAATTAGGTTTTGAGTGAGTGAATCCAGAATAGGTAACCGGTCGAATTTCTTTAAGAAGGGAACGACATTACCAAATTTATTAAGGGAATAATAGGCTGAGAGTTAATTTAAAGCCCATAATATTTAATTAAATTTTTTAAACTAATTTAAACCGCGTTTTAAAACTTCGAACAGCAATTAACTAGTAAATTAATCACTTAATGACGTAGATAAATTAACAGCAGTACCCTGGGCTGTTACAGACTCCCCTCCTTAAAGAAATTGCGTCCTCGCAATCTTAAGGAATAAATGGCCAAAAGGTAACAACCTTAAAAGCATATCATTACCAAATGACGAAATTTGAAAATAGGAAGTTCACCATATAGAGCATGAGAAAGAGAGAGAGCCTGAACGTGTTTGCTCGACGAATTCTCTGGATTCCAAAGTGAAATTCATAGGATTTGAGAACCGCTGAGCTTTCACGAGAAAAACATCTTCATTTCGAGGATGCTGAACCTCCGAAGTAATGATGTGAAAAGAAGGTGTCTCGAGAATAAGAATAAGGATCGGAAATCCCAAAGGCATTTCCGTAATTGGAAGACGTGGGAAACGTCATAAATAGCAGAAAATTGAGTCGGTACACCGGCGTAATACAATATAAACGCCAAAGAAATCTTTTAATTTCATAAAAGAAATTCACAAATTATCAACAAAATCTAATTATCAATAGATAATTCAGAAATCTCAATCACAAATATTTGATTATTCAAAACGATAATCAAATCAACAAGTATTCGATTATCAAAATCGAAAATCAATCTTAAATCACAAATATTTAATTATCACAAACGATAATTAAATCTCAAATCGCAAATGTTTAATTATCACAAACGATAATCAAACCACAAATATCTAATTATCACAAGCGATAATTAGAAACAATAAATATCTGATTATCAAAAACGATAAATCAGAAATCATAAACATCCAATTATCAAAACGATAATCAGAAATTGCCACAACGGTAATCAAATTTCAAATCACAAATATTTAATTATCACAATTGATAATCAAATCTCAAATCGCAAATGTTTAATTATCACAAACGATAATCAAACCACAAATATCTAATTATCACAAGCGATAATTAGAAACAATAAATATCTGATTATCAAAAACGATAAATCAGAAATCATAAACATCCAATTATCAAAACGATAATCAGAAATTACCACAACGGTAATCAAATTTCAAATCACAAATATTTAATTATCACAATTGATAATCAAACCTCAAATCGCAAATGTTTAATTATCACAATTGATAATCAAACCACAAATATCTAATTATCACAAGCGATAATTAGAAACAATAAATATCTGATTATCACAAACGATAATCAGAAATCACAAATTTTCAATTAACGAGTCCGAAATTAACCGAAATAGCAAACGCACATGACCCATAACCACGAGTTTTACTAAATCGTTTAATTCACTTCATCGTTTCCTTGAAAGTGCTAAATTGTGTATTTTAAATAATTAACATTTTACATTCTCAAACGGACAAGTCCGGAATTAAGCGAATCAGTAAAAGAAAGGGGTCATAGTCCTCGATTTTCCTGAAACGTTTAAATCGCTTCCTCATTCTTTTGAAAGCGCAAATCATAAAAATTTTTGAAAACATTTTGATTTATATTTAAAACAATTTTTAAAACACGTGATTAAAGCAGCAACATCCGTAGCAACTTCGACATACGTCAAAATTTCATCGAAATAATTGGCATCAAAATATAATACCAATGAATTTTCGTTCATCAAAAATGTCACAAGAATCTTCTCAAAGATAGAAAGGGATATCATACCCTAAACTTGTATTCATAACAAGTCAATAACACACGAATTCACCAATGCACAAGAATTGATAAAACTAATCAATAGAAATCACGAAAATTGGTGAAGCACAAATTCTAGAAATCTACACAAGAAATCCAGAAATCACAAGATAAGAGTATGAGAACTCGAACGGAGTATGAAAACTCGAACAGAGTATGACATAGAATAAAAGATATGGCATAACATAAAATATCCATAATGACATACTACTATAAGTATGTAAATAATGATCAACAGGAGATCAACCGATAAGAGGTATGGCATAAATATGAAATACCCATACTGACATACAACTATAAGTATGCAAATAATGATCAACAGGAGATCAACCGATAAGAGATAATCAATATCACAAGAATCTTCTCAAAGATCCAAAGAGGTATCATACCCCAAATTTGTACTCATGACAAATCAATAACATATGAATTCACCAATGCACAAAAATAGGTGAAGCATAAAATTTCCAGAAATCAACATAAGGAATCTAGAAATCACAGAAAAAGGGAAAGAGGCCTATCACATGACGGTCCAAAGACCATGGGGAGCTACCCCACATGTGTGAATGGAATCACACAGATTGAGGTCAAGACTAACCAAAAAGCAGAAAGGTATGTGTGAATGGAACCACACAAGTGGTGTCTAGTCCGACCATCAGAACGATCATCATGATCAACGAGGGGTGTCAATTACACAAAGCATGTGTGAATGGAATCACACAGATTGAGGTCAAGACTAACCAAAAAGTAGAAAGGTATGTGTGAATGGAATCACACAAGTGGTGTCTAGTCTAACCTCGCAATGAAAAAGACATCGCGCAATTGCTAGTCTAATTCATAAAGCGATCATCAAGATCAACGAGAAGTGTCAATTACACTAAGCTAGTAAATATAAAAGTTTAGCTTCATGTCCCATAACCACTAGCTTAACTTAAATATTTACGAACAAACTGTAGATCTTCACTAGAAAAATGTCACAAGTGGTTCAATCGAACAAGTCCAAAAATTAACCGACGAAGTAAACGCAAGCGTTTCATACCACTTGTTTTACTAAGTCGTTTAATTAGATTTCTCATCCGAGTGAAATAAAGGTTTGTATATACTAATAGATTGGAAAAACGGTTTAGGAAGAGATTTTGATATTGAAAATAGAGTTGAAAACATTTTGATAAAAGAGTTTTACTACTAGTATTGAAACATTTATATTTTTAAAGTGACAAATCACAAAAATGATTGCAGAAACAATCAATCACAAGAATTCACATACGAAGACGTGAATAGAATCCAAAGAAATCGATACCGAATTCATCGAAGGGTATGTTCACAAAAATTCCGAAGAAATGGTCATCAAAGTTGCTAATAAATGATAGCAACAAATCGAGAAATAATCAAAAATCGGTTAAATTTGGAAACCAAATCAATTCACTAAAATTCACATTCGAAGATGTGAATAAAATCCAAAGAATTCGATTCTAAATCCATCAAAGTAGGAATATCCAAAAATTCCAGAAATAGAAGTTTTCAAAGTCGACAAAGATGACAACAACTAATCGGAAAAGAAGAATCGATTGACAAATGGAATAATGAAACCAAACGAGCATAAATGCATAAATGACTTCAACAAAAAATAAAAATCAAGTCAATGCCGAAGTCAACAATTAATGGCCATAATAGAGTACAAAACGATTCAACATCATCAACAAAGAATTCAACGGCAAACAATGTCAGAGTCTTGGAAATCAAGAATTTAGAAATTTCTCAAAACAAAGTGACCGAAGTCGAATGGAAATCAATCAGAGGAAAACATAAAATATCAAATTCGGAATCGCTGAGATTCGAACAAAAATCAATCATCGGCTAAATCAAATCAAAGCCGAAAACATAAGAATCAAAATCAAATGCATACGAATAAGCGTTAGGAATTCATACCTAACGTTCAAAGATAATCATTTGTAAATATGAGAGATAAAACGTCGACAAATAGTTGTAACACATGTTCCATCCAAGTTATGTTTTATATTTGTTCTAAACCCCAAGCTCTGATACCAAGCTGTGACGCCCCACCTCTATACCCACGCTAGCCAAGAACACTACGGTGTAGTGCTGTCAACTAGCACGAAGAATAAGGCTGTTGAGGAGCGGCCATCAATAGTTGGCCTTACACTAGTATTGGTTATCTCGATAGGAGTGATATATATATATTCTTTCATTTTTCATCTCTGGTTTATTTTCTCCCATCGAAATACCCCAATTCCAGTATAAAACGAACTACGATGGTTCATAATAGTTTAGAACATTAAATATAAAATAATAACACAGATAAATATAAATGCGGAACACAGATAAAACAGAAATTCTCATATATACAATAACTGATGTCAGTTACAATACATTTGACACGGTACATATGATACAACTACAACAGTCGACTCAGGAAGTTACATCTACAAGTACATTAACGTATTTAATATACATGAACACATATCTTCCTATACAATTTTACAGACTACTACAAATAACGACGACTACTCCAAAAGATATGAAAGAACTTCATAGCTCTAGCAGCAACCCAAAGCAGAATATCTACAACCTGAAATACTCGGTCTGACCCGAGTATTAAATTCAAAAGAAAATAATACTCGGGTCAGTCTAATTCAAACTCAGTTATTAGTGCACAGAAGCAATAATAATTAAATAATGAATAGACGACAGTAATTAAACCAAATCAGAATGCAATTCAGAATATCGAATTGAAATGAACAAACAGTTCAAACCATTGAAATATCAATTAAAACATTAAGATGAGTAGGGCTGCAGTACACGCACGCGTGTACTGCCTCGCCACTACAGCACATGAACTACGCAAAAGATTAATAAATCAAAACAAAATAGAATATCACAAAACCATACCGTGTGGCTGCAGTTCACGCTTGCGTGCACTGCCTTGCCACTATAGTTATGTCGTACCCAAAAACTCAATACCGTGTGGCTGCAGTTCACGCTTGCGTGCACTGCCTTGCCACTACAGTGATGATGTACACAAATGGGCACAAGGTCAAATCCGAAATATCGGATTCAACTCAAGTGAAATTAGAGAAAGAAACAAATTCAATTTCATCAATGTACGCAAGTCAACAAAGCAAGACTGCATAAAAAAAACCGAAACTGCAGTCACAAATGGATACAAGGCAAAACATACAAAGGGGCACAGCAAATGCAAACTGCACCACCACAAGTATGCAAATGGACCAAGGCAACAAGAGTGACCAGAACAGGGCAACAGTAAATGCAACTGGCAATATGAAATGCAGTGGCAATAAAAATGCAACTGGCAACAAGAAATGCAATGGCAATAAAAATGCAACTCTGAGACCATCAAACATATATGCAGCAAAACTCGGTTTATACAGAATTGAACAAATACTCAATGCCACTATACATGGATGGTGATGAAGGACATAACCAGCAAGTCAAATATTCAGGTATTAGGAAGCTGCTTCACTTGCACACGTGAATGCAACAAAAAAGAAAAAAAAATGACCTGAATAACACCTATACACGCATGCAAGTTTAATGTAAAAATATAATCAGGCCTTATACTCTTGCATCTACTTACACACATTATATTTGCACGAATAAAAGCAAACTGTTTTATTCCATGCACACATGTGAAGTTTCCCATACCTACCTGCATACACGTATAAGTAGTACTTATTTGACCCATGTTTTAAAAATCAACATGCCTGCACGTTAAACCAAAAGGCAAGTATTATATACCTTTGCACGCAATATGAACTAAAATATGAATACACGAAAAAATGTAAATTTTCAAAACCAAGTGTCTGTATGCATGAATACGCAAAAGAGGAAAGTAGATCCAAACTTTGTCAACTAGCAGTTCAAGGCTTTCTATGTGCTAAAATAATTGCATGTGGTTACAATCTGTATCTCATATTTAAACCCATATAATCAGTAAAAACAGAATATCAAAACAGGTAGCATAGATTTTTAAATTAGATATGTGAGCTTTTCACTCACGTGTTTTAAAAGTCATTTTAAATGATTCAAGTTAAGGCCGAAGCAATAATAGTGACATAAGTGATCAAGACAAAAAGGCGGACAATCAGTGCACTGCATGTACCTCTGGTAGATGCAAGTGCAGCGTAGCCAAAGTGGCCAACAATGAATACGCAGTGATGTAATCAACAACTACTCACTGTTCAACTAAAAATCAAAGCAGCAGCATAGGTCAACTTGACAGCCGATGGAACGAGGTTGAACTAGATGAAAGGTAATAGCGACACTAAGTTCTTGAAGACTTCGAGAATTACCACAAGGAATTGAAATCAACCATGAGCGATGTAGGTTATGGAATAGTTCAAAATCAGTAACCACGAAATAGAGCACGTTCATATTTTTACAAAAATCAAAGTCAAACCGAAGTCACCAGAATTTTTATCAAACAAAACGGTGCCAGAAACCCCAAATCAATCGAGGAGTCAAAACACATCACAGTTCAGAGCCACAAAAATAACAGAGAAACCAACATCGTTCACACGAAATATATACGCAGTGAAGAAGTCAGATAAATCTCAAGCAAACCAATGAAGTCGAACAACACACAAAAAAAGAGAATCAACAAATTCAACAACAATTTAAACTCTACAACTTGAGCTTTGAATCTGATGTGAGTAATTAAAGTTACTCACCTGATTGAAGCGAAGACGCCAAGGACAGTCGATCGAAGATGCTTGCGAACGAGTGACCAGAGGTCGGCGACTTCACAAAAGCTCGCATGCCTGAGTTGGTGAAAGAGGAACGAGGGAGCCGCCACCATTTTTGATTGCTAAAATTAGGTTTTGAGTGAGTGAATCCAGAATAGGTAACCGGTCGAATTTCTTTAAGAAGGGAACGACATTACCAAATTTATTAAGGGAATAATAGGCTGAGAGTTAATTTAAAGCCCATAATATTTAATTAAAATTTTTAAACTAATTTAAACCGGGTTTTAAAACTTCGAACAGCAATTAACTAGTAAATTAATCACTTAATGACGTAGATAAATTAACAGCAGTACCCCGGGCTGTTACAATGTCGTTAGCCATTAAGAAAGTCAGTGCCAAAGCTTGTTAACAAGAGGTTGTCGAATGATATCAAGATGAAAGAATAATGAAGGGTTACGATGATGATGTCGAAGGTCATGCAAAGAAAGGGGAATAAAGTCATTCACAAGAGCGAATTCAAGAGGATTTGAAATATTTCCTTCATAAAGCCTCTAAGGCCTTCACACTCTATCATATGCTTCTTATTGAGGCCATTGCCAAGATAGTTATAAAGGGCGCCATAAGTCTCACATCACCAATGGAAGTAAATCAATTTACTTCCAACCGCTATAAATAGACATGCATCCCTTCATGGAAAGGGGCACTTAACTTCTTCCTCCCTCTTATCACTTTTTCCAATTAGGATCTTCTCCAAGTACTGTTCATTGAGAGTTCAAAGACAAAATAACGGCATAAAGGCTAATAAGGAAGAAGATGATATATGATTTTTTTCATATAAGAGGTTAAACAATTATAAAATTTATAATGACATGCAAATTTATCACTATGATATTTAATTTTGAAATGTTCAAATTTAGGAGTTTATAACACCAACTATAAAGATTTAAACCCTAGAATTATGATAAGAAACTTATTTTAAAATATAATTGGGAAATATAGTTTCATAAATAAAACTCATGCTTTATGCACAATTTTTCATCGATAAATTGATTTTCTTAGAAATGAGATTTTTTTTTAGTATTTGAGTGTACGAGTCTTGATACATACACTAATATATCTGTTTAGACAAGCAATGGAATACATTTATTTATTTCATTTTAAAAAATAAAACATATTACGACATCAGCAGAGATGTCATCCCTATTATATATTCCTATGAAAATTCAACTTAAGTTTTAAAATTAAATATTGTTTTAATCTGCTGATAATTCATTTTAATTAGTTATAAAGTGATAGTAAATCATTTATGATACTTTTGAGAAGCTATAAGGAAAATTTATAACGCTTTATCGATAAGGTAGCACCTTTTTTAAACATTTATTTAATATCAATATATATATGGTTTTATAATTCAAGCAAGATCGTTTTAATTCATTAAAATGATGAGAAATATATTCTCAAGTTTTAGTTATTAATATATATAGTTTAATTAAGAACTAAAAATGTGACCGGGAATTGGAATTGAATTTTTTTAATAGTGTAACGTATAGAAGTGTAAACAAATCAATAAAATGTTGGGGTACATATGCACATACACGAACACATTTACAAATGTATATGCATATACGTTTAATTATGTTTAGGAATTAGTTAAATCAAGCAAAGAAAACATCTAGACACATATGTATATCTACAGGCTCCTTATGTGCAAACAAGAGATATAAACAAAGCACCAAATCACATCATAAGCCAAGCACATGGAGGGGGGAGTGGGTTTCATGGTCAGGCAAATGGTGATGGGATGGGATGACGTGGAGTGGTGATGCAAGCATGCTCAGGTAAGGAAATAATATCATGATATTTTTGGTGCAAAACGTTTCCATAAATACCCACCTCCATTCTCACTTTCCTACACACAAATTCTCTTCATCTTCTCCTTCCTCTCAAGCTTTTTAATGGCTTCCTACCTTGAGGAAACTATGAAGAAAATATTGCCAAAAAAGAATTAAATTAATATAGTGTATATATATTAGCAATCCACTTCAAAACCAAGTGCATCACTTCCTTTCCTCATTCACAACACACGGCCACCACCCTCCATCACCAAAGCCAAGCCTACCTCCACTTGCAAGCATAGGCGAAGCTTTTCCAAGGTCCCAAGCTCAATTCCGTAAGCTAAGGTTTAATCATAGAGAAACTGTAGTCTGTTTTTCTAAGTTTGATATCCAATAAAGGTGAGAAAACTCTATAGAACATTTTATACATATATAATGTGAAATGTTAGCCATGGATGTTTACTATGCTTTTATTGTCAAATTTGGTTATTTTAATATAGTTGTTTAAATTGTGTAAACAAGTCACTTTAATACACGTCAAATATCACAAAGAAAATCACTTTCCTTTATTAAAGGAAATTGTGTATATGAGCTTGTTAAACCTCTATAAAATGGTTTAAGATGATTCATAAATGTTTTATAAATATTTAGAAGTTTTTGGACAAAGTTTGGAAAGAATATGAAAATTTAGTTAAAATAGGCGCTTAGTGTAACGGTAGTTCGCGATTTCGCACCACAGAAAATTAAATCCATTTTTACGATGCATTCAGAGTTGGAATTATTTGGAATAAGAATTTTTAAAATTCTTATAATCATAGTTTTAAAACAAAATAAAAAGAGAGATTTTGTTTAGTAGATTTTAAAATATGAGCAAATCAAGTTTTCAAAATAGACACGGTTTAGCAGTTCGAAAACCAAAGCGATAAATTCTTTAAAATTGGTATTTTTAATTCTTTAAAAATATGAAATAAATTTTATAAATGTATTAAAATGTTTGAAAAGAGATTTGAGTTATATAAAATAGATTTCTAAATGATAGAAAAGTTGTTTTGATCAAATAAGTCTTAAAATACTATTCGTAGCACTTTTTGCGGCATTTTTAATAACTTTTGAAATATTACTTTAAACTTAAGTATTCTTTCCCAAGTCTTTTATAAATGTTTTCAAATAAATAATATAAGTATTTTGAAGATAATATGGAGGTTTTGTAATTTATTCTCAAAGAGTTAAATAAATGATTTAAAGAAAAACTGTTAAGATTAAGTGGTTTAATCTTGGCTCTAAAAGCAGATGAGTAGACTGGATTTTTCTATTCATAAGATCCTGATGTGAGGTGTTTAAACTAAGGAGAAGTTCAGGAGCAACTAACTTCTTGGCTCACCTAGCCTCTTTCCTGGGCGAGGGATAGATAAGGTCAAAATGTCAAAAAAATGACAAGTATAAAAGATTTAATTTTTATAATTAATTAATTGCAACATGGATTGAATAGAGAAAATCTTCTAATACTTGGTGTTAAATTCCAAGGAGGGAACTTGTACTCATATGAATTTAAAAGGTGATTCCCCTATTATTCGATGAATAGTACAATTTGAATATGGAAATTAATATCGAGTAAAATTAGTATAATTTTTATGGATCCATTTTACTCGAATACTAACTAATTTGGATTTACCATCTCAGCTAACATGATTTCAACCTATTGAAAATATATGTTTTGGAAATAGGAAATCTTTTGTCAAGATTTAAATAAATGATTTGGAATTATTTTAATTCCTACGGATCCTTTTACTTAAAATTAATTGTTTTTGGTTTACATTAAATAATGTCTTAAATAATATTGTTCTTGACTCGTATAAAAGTTATGATTTGGAAATAAGAAATCTTTGTTAAGATTTAAATAAATATTTGGAGATATTTTCCGAAGTAAAGGATTAAATGATTTGGAATTACTCCAAGTTCTAAAAAGATTTTAATTAAACAAAGATTTAACAGATGAGGTTTAATGATGTTATGTATACTAAAAAGTAATGGTTTTAAAAAGATATATCTCTAAGAAGATATTTTTGGATTAAAAGATACTGATTAATAGAATATTAATCACCCACTTATTTCGTGAAATAGGGGTTGTTTTAAGGTTAACTGGTTCACAACCATTAGGGTATGATATCACCTTTCTAGATTTATTTATTTATTTCTACCTGCATAACATCGGGTTTAAAGTTTGTGGTGTATGCTATGAGAAATCTCGAAGAGGTTGGGGAACGGTGGGGGTGATATCATATTCGGTGCTATCCGTACAGTCTATTGTTCTCAAGTAAGCCGGTCTTAATTCACATAGGACCATCTATTGGTAGCCACCGTACATTTCTCTACAAATGTACTATACTGTTGGTAGTCCTTTACCTCGCTATTCATTAGAAATCCATTCTCCAATAAGTGCCTTTGGAATTAGTTGTAAACATATTATGCCGTCAAATTTAACCAATGTAACAATTTCGACTATTTGAATATGTTTACTTGAAAGGTTTTTCAAAGAATCTCATTAAATAATATCACTAGATTTTACATAGAAATGATTTGTTTATCATAAGGTAAAAACTCGTTCTGTGTTAATGTGCTGCGTGGTCTTATAAGATACCTTTTGTTTTCAAATACTTGTATTTTGAGTTCCTCACACTAGTCTCGTGACTGAACCAGAGTTATTTACATTCCCTTAAACTCCGGGTGCCCTATTTTTCTCGATAGCCTAGTAATCAGGTTAAGTTTGGAGTATTTTGAGAGAGTCGAAGCATGGAGCTTGAAGATTCTTTCGATGATTGTTATCCGTTTCCACCATACTTATGTGCTATTGTATTTTGCATTTCTAGGGACAGATATTTATAACTGCCCATGTTGATATTAAGTTAAAATTTGATAAATGTATATAAAAAGTTTTTCTGTAAAGATTATATATTGAAATAATATATATTATTCCATTCGTGTAATATTCTGTTCAATGTCTTTAATTTCTTTACCCTATAACTATCTACCTTTTCATTCAAATTAAGTTTGACATATGTGGTTTATTGTTAACTTAAAATATATGAAATTGTTGGTTGTTACAATAGTATCAGAGCTTAGGTTGAGTGAACGCCTAAGCCTAGTTGGGCTGTGTATCATCAGAGATAGAGTTAGTAATACGATAGGATGAGTAACTCATTAAGATAAGGTAACAGACATCCTAGAACGAGTTAAGAGTATTATATATGAGTGCTTATTTGTTAATGCTAAAAAAGATTTTGTTTTGTAAAATTTGGATAAATGAAATAATTTTAACTAAGATGATATTTTATATATAAAGAAATAACTTTCAAAAATGTACAGTTATTTATAGTGTGATAGTTTGTAATTGACTGAGTAATAATATTCAATTATTATCATTGGTTGAGTTCTTTGATATAAAAAACAAGAACACCAAATGAATTAAGTTTCACAATTTGACTATATGGTGTTTGGTAATAATATTGGTTTAAAGTTAAGAAATTTATTTAAGATAAATTAATTTATGAGCTTACAACTATAAAAATAAGATGATCCTAAGAAATGTATGTATAAATCAAGTTCTATAAATAAAGGAATTAAGAAGAAGAATCTTATGATGACTAGTTCTAGTTACTCGAAAGTAACTAAAAATGGGAAGGAGATATGTTCGAATGGAAAAAACTTCTCTTATGTATTACCCATCCGGTTAAGGGGATATATGATACTATTAGTAGTACCCAATTCATTGGTATAAATTTGGAGTTACTCGATCTATAAAATTTTAAGTTAAAAGATAATGCGAATTATCAATTAATAAGTTGATTAGTAATTATAAACATCTTTACAAACGTGTTAAACCAAATATAATTTGGATCACAAATTAATAAAATAAAATAGAATTTTCGATGATTTGGGACAATCGGAAATTTCAAATCACACCTAACTTAAAACTAAGAAATTTTGAAAATATAATGCGAAATGTTTTAAGTAAATAAAATTATATAACTATAATTTATAAATGTGATTCATAAATAAAAAGGATTTAAAAGCCGAGAATTTTTTTGGGAGAAATGTGTGATCCTCTAAAGTAGAGGAGAGCACACATGTGTATGTGTGTGTATATATATATCACCATTAACAAAGGAGCTGCCAACATGCCTGGTAGGTGACAAATCATAACATAGAAAAATCTAAAAAACAAATACAGAAAACTTCTTGAATGAGCTCCGGCAAGGCCATCGCCCATTACACCTCAATATTGAACTCTGGCAAGGCCACCGCCCGTTAATAAATTGTTAGAAGTACCCAACATAATCCATGGTGTGCCTAAATGCACAAATATGATCAACAGCAACTCCACTGGAGAATGAATGCCTCACTACAAACGTGGATGAATCAGAAATAAAGCCTCACTGCAAATGCGGATGATCTAGAATGAACGCCTCACTACAAACGCGGATGATCGATGGTGTAACCAAGTGCACAAATGAGATTAATAAGCGGCTCCACCAGAGAGTGAATGCCACATTGCAAATGTGGATGATCCAGAATAAATGCCTCACTGCAAACGCGGATGATCCAGATCTAAAATATGAAATCTCTCTAAACAACGATCCTACGACCATCAATCTTGCAATCCTAGCGACAGTAACCCTGCAAATATTCTAGCACCATTGTTAGCGTAAACCTTGTATCGGCAAATGGAACTATATGAAAACATAAGAATAATACACATATATGTATATAAATGAAATTTATATACATATACATATACATATGTATATGTATTAATGAAATAAAAGTAATAAAACTAAAGTTAAAATTATAAGACAATAAAGAAACTAAAATAAGGTATAGACCAATAAAAGGATCAAAACTCATTATGCAACATCTTTACAAACTCTAATGTTGTGAAATAGTGATCACCAAATCAAAAAGGCATAAAAATTAACAAAAATAGTTAAAAACTTATAAAACTATAAAAAAGACAAAAAATATTGACATTATGCTCTTTTGATCAAAAGAACATTATGAAAATCCGTAAAATCATTATTCGAATTCGAAAAAATGTTAATGCTATAATTGTTATTGTTAAAAGTATTGTTTTTTTGTTTAAATAACTAAATGTTGTTTCTAATCTTATTAGGATATTCTTTAAAATGATAATTTTTAGCCAATCTATATTTTGGATTTGAGATCCGATTGAAACAAAATGATGCTATTGTAAATACCAATCTATTAATATAACTACTACTATTATTAAATAGTCTCCGGTTGTTTTGACGACCCAGAATTTTTGAGCATTTGAAATTGGAATATTTAATTGATTTTAAATATTTAAAGGTTAATGTTTAACTTGAATTTCAAATATCATCATTATTTGGAATTTAATTATTGGATTTAAATTACTAGAAATGGGGTACAATGTTAAATCTGGAATTTTAAGCCGATTAAAAATAATTTGAAGGCTTGTAAAATTTATATTGATAGTACAGAAGATAGTAAAAGTGTTGAAGTTGAATTTGGAAGTGTTTTGTTCGGTTTTGACAATATATCGTTTAAATTGATATTTAAAATAGCTTTCTGAGGCACAGTCTCGGATTTCGACAAAACCAGTTCCATTGGATCCGCAATATTGAATTATTATCAGATTTCAAATTTCATAGTGATTGGAGTTGTTGTGTGAGCGTACGATATATAAATGCGCTGAAATTTGAATCGAAAATTTAATATTATAACTGAGTCCATAAAGCTATCTTCTTCATACGATCGAATTATGACTCAAAACATTTTCCAGTGCGTTTGAAATAGAGGCATAACCTTGTAAACGTCTGGCGGCGCACCTTGATAGTAAGTCATAATTTTGTGTTGTGTTTATCGAAACGATTAAAATTTAAATAAATATATATGTTAGTTGATTGACGCATATATTCACATTAGCATACAAAACGTCATCTCATTTTGCTTTAACTCTAGTAATACGCAAGGAATCTTGCAGGCTGGTGTCTCGTCTTGTTCCCTTCTTCTTTTTCTTTTTAAAACCGCATCAGATAAATTTTTTTAAAAAAGAAGAAGAAGATGGCCGAACGAACAAAAATGGCAACTAAATAAAATCGACTGCGAGGGAGGGGGGAAATCGTAATCGTGCAGAGAAGTCTGCAATGTTTACTTCGTTCAATAACAAATCCCTCTTTCCTCCTTTTTCTTCAAATCAATTATCAGTAAAAAAAAATGGTGGCATCGCAAGAGGGCTGGCGACAAAGTGATTCGACTCGCGAAGGGCCCCCACTCGATCTCGAAATCTTGAACCTCAGCAAGGCGACACGTGTGGTGGTCGAGAGGCTGAGGAAGGGTCGCGGTTGCTGGAGTGTCGCGAGCACAGTGGCAAATCGCCTGGTCGAGTTCGAGGCTTCAATTTGGGGGCAGAACAGGAGTTCATCGATGATGGACAGCCTAGCTTGGTGTGGTGGACTCGAGCGTTTATGGTGAGGTAATAAAAACTATAATCTATTTTATGGGTAATTTTTACAGTAAAGAGGAAATTTTGTTTTTAGCAGTTTTAAAATTTTCAAGTTAATTACTGCTTTTATTTTTACACATAAGAATTTTTATTTTATTAAAATTAGTGTGTATATAAGTAAAGAAGGAAATATATATATCTATAGTAAAAAGTAGGATTAACTATATATATATATAGACAAGGTTTAAAAAACAAAAATGTTGAAAGTTTATCCCAATTATATTTTTATGGAATCTATAGAGATTATTTTATAAAGATATATGTAGTTCTTAAAGAAAATTAATATACCTTTACATATTTCCCTTTACAAGTTTATTTTAAAATAAGGTAAATTATTTTGTTAATTGACTTATTTAATTTATCCTGGTCACTAAAAGATTTGTAAATGGAAAATTAGCTTAAAATTTAATTATTTGTTTAAATAAAATCATTAGCCTAAACTAAAATTCTCAAATGGGATTAATTGATAGATTACTTCAAATATTAATAAAATCATATAATGTTTGTACAAGGTTATAACCCAGGAAACCAAGTTGAAATTGAAGGGGGCTGCAAACAAATTCAAAGGTGAGTTAATCTCACTCTTCTGGATGACTATTTAAATTTAAATAGTTAAATTTAAATAATTGATTGAATGATTGAATTGTTTTGATGTGCAATATTATATATAGTAGTATATAATATATCTTGGAATGATTGATTTCCCGCATTATATAGCGGATGAGACCCTATGCGCCACACAATAGCGGATGATATTATATTTAAATCCCGTATACCGCGATATTCCACCTCGAAGTGGAATTGGTATTTTATGTTGTGCTAACATCCGTGGATGCAGGGAAACAGGTTGGAGGGATCCAACTAGATTCCTCAAAATTATTTATATTATCTAATATTCTCTGTTATGAATAAATAATATTCTGTGATGAATATTATTGATAGTTGGAATATTAAATGCTATGGTTTATTTGAATCTATTTTGGTTCACTAAGATATTAAAATATATAGAATTGGATTTTAGAAAATAATAAGAAGAGAATTTATAAGTGAAATAATTATAGAGAATTTTAATAAATTAAGAATGAACTGGATAAGTATATTAGTGGTTTTAAAATTTTAATAAATAAATTCCGTATATGAAAAGGGGATTTGAAATAAACAGGAAGATAATGAATTTTAAACTTCAGTGTTATTATTTAAAAGAATAAAGCATTTATTTTAAATTTAGGATTTAAATTATTGAAAAGAATAAAGAAGAAATTTGAAAAATCTGAAATTGGTATGTTTTAGTTAAAAGATTTAAAATCAAAACGAAAAATAATAATAAAGTCCATAATTAATGGATTTTGAAATGAATCGAGTAAGTAAAGGAATTTATTTGAGTAAATTGGAAATCAATCTGGAATTGATTTAATATTTGAAATTGAAAATTTAAAGGAGGATGTGACTGTGAAGTTTATAAACCGTGTTTATAAAAAGAAAGCAATATATTAGTGGATATTTGAAAGAATGAATTCACGTAGAGAATTTATTAAAGGAAGAGAAAATTTTGTTTAAAAATAAATAGTGATTTATTTTTAAAGATGGAAAGAGAAGAGTATTTCCCTAGATAGCCAAGTACGATTTCAACGTAAATTTCTAAATATAAGTTATGTTGTTTTAAAGAGCATGTTTTAGAAAATTTATTATTTCTAAACATTTGAATTCTAAAGTAAGTATTTTTGAAATCTATTTATAGTAGTAATTCTTTAAGGGTGACTTGGTATTTTGTTTTAAAGGAGAAAATCTAGTTTAATATTTTATAAAGTAACCACGTTTTTAAATATTCCTATATTATGTATTTTTAATAAAGTATTGAAGTAGTTTCATTTTGAATATTATTAAATTATATATTTTGAATAATTATTAAAGTGATTTTTAATTTTAAAGGATAATTTATAATAAAGAGTTTTAAATTATTTTTAAAAATCTAAAGTTTTGTGCTTGGTTGTTTTAGTGGAAATAAATATTTGAAAATTTATCTTATGAGAAAAGTATGGTTTGAAAACAGTTGTCAAAAGGGTTGAAAATAGAAATATATATTGAAGATATTTTGAGATTAATAAATAATTTGGTGAAATTATTTATTGTTTGATGGTTGTTTGTGAATGTTAATTGACAGTTAAATAACGGACTATCAATATTGGACTATATGTTGATCGTTTCGAAGAGACCGGGATCAGGATTTATTTCTTGAAAACCACTTCGATCCGGTTTGTACGTTTTCATGGAAAAACGAGTTCGGAGTCGAAGATGGAGCAGTGAAGTGCAAGGGCTAGTCACTACTAATCCTGAGGATATTTCCAAAATGGATGTAGTAGGAATAGTGCCTTCGGTTCCGTTCAAAGCCGGGACGGACTTGTATGGATGAATGCTTTCGGAACATCATCAGGTGGACGATGTGCATTCTAAGTGAAATGATATAAAAGGTAATGCTTAGTCTCAAGCCTCATCAACCAGGAATGACTGAAAATCAGGGGTTATGCGGCTAGGCTAGGTGGGTAGCACCCACTTCAGGGTGAGGTCATCCCTGTCTAGATGTCCCTTTTATTTCGGCTTAGTGGTGCGGTTGCCGATCACAACCGTGGGATGATCTTACTCAGGATTATCCAGTAAGGGGTAGTCCCTGTCTTGTGTTGTTGGGGGTCGGGAGTGATTCTCGGTATGCTGATCTGGACTAGGTACCGTGACAGGTAGTACCCCAGTGCCTAGTCATTAGTTGGAAATCCATTCTCCCTACACGCCTTTTACGAGTTTTGTTTGTATTACCCACTCTGTGGCTAGTAGCTAGAATTTAATAGATGTAACAATTTCGGCTATTTTAATAAGTATTTGTAAATAGACCCTATTATAATATCAGAGGATTTTAATAAAAAGTGTTTTAGCTATCGTAGGGTAAAAACCCGACATGTTTATTTGTGGCGTGGTCTTACGAGATGCTTTTGCTTTCAAAGGATTTTGAAACTTTAATAATCAATTTGAGTGTGATTTCTCACGCTGGTATTCCAGAATGATTCAGGTGTTATTTAACGATAATGCACGGGTCAGACAGAGTATTATAGAATACATGATATGATGCTGTCGAGCTTAGGAGACGAGCTGGATGGCGATACGTACTTCCTTATTTGATTATTATTCCGATGTGTATCCAGTTGTATGTTACTGATGTTAAACTCTAATGATGTACTCGGATGATGTAATGTATAAATAGATATATTTGTTTTTGTGTAAAGATCATTTATTATCTATTTTATTTTATTCCGCTGCTATGGTTATATTATGATGTTGTTTTCTATCTTCTTCTTCTACCTCTTCTTCTTTAACCTAAATGGTTCGTATTTCCATTCATCTTGAGTTGATTGATGTAGAATAGTGTTGACTCAAGCGGTTCGGATTTGCGGATCGTTAAAGTTGTTCTCAAATCAAATATACCAACATATTATAATGAATAAATTATCTAGTTAAAATCTATTTCCCTTTTTAAACTTAAATCAAGTTATTCCAGTAAAAATCACAATCAGTAACTTTAGTTGTAAGGATAAAGTTAAAGATTTTGAGAGTATTGTTAAGAATGTAGCATGGATCCATATAGTTGTAATGTATATGATTAATATCTTTAAAATACAATTTACAAAAGGTACATTTATTATCAATTTGAAAATTCTTTCTTTTTAAAATTCGATAGTATTTAGCTTCCCATGCATGATTAACCACGTATGAATCTTAGCTCTTAGTGGTGCATTTGCTTTCCAAATAAGATTAAAAGTGTTATTAGTAATGCCCGAGAAATAAAAATTTATATAAAGAATTTGAAGTTAATTTCTTACCCTTATCCCATTCCCAGCTAATAATATCATTTTCGTTATCAATATTATATAAATTCGATCTTGCACATAATAAAGAAAATTTGCTAAAAGTTGTACCTTCTAAGATTCTATTAAAACTAAAGTTCCAATGGGGATCATTATCCGAAGAAAAAACATCTTTAATTAAAACATTCTTAAAGTTACAAATTTCAAAAAACACTTTAAATTCTACCCTAAGAGGAATGACAGATAACCAACGATCATGCCAAAAAGTTGTATTATTTTTTAAATGCACAATCGTATTAGTACCAAGGTTATAGATCTCATGACATATTAAAATAGATTTCGAAAAATTAGACAACTATTGTTAATTGAAGGTGTAATTTGGTATAGATTGTTGCTACCACTATAATAATTTTTAGGAATAATTTCTTTCCAAATAGAATTATCATTTATATCCTTAAATTTCCATAACCACTTTCCTAATAAGGACAAATTCATGTTACGTAAATTTATAAAACCTAAACTTCCCTCCTTTTTCGATTCACAAAATGTTTCCCAATTAACTAAACAATTTAGGCTACTGCTAGGATTATTTTCGCTCCATAAGAAATCTCATTTTATTCTATCAATTTTATTGATGACCCAAACTGAGAAAAGATGCATAGACATCCAATAAATTGGAAGTGCGTATAAAATAGAATTGACGAGAACTAATCTACACGCTCTCGTTAAAAACCCCTTATTCCAATTAGAAGTTCTATTTTTTAATTTTATCTATAATAATTAGCCAGTCATCATGCTTAAGTTTAGTTAGTCTAATCAAAAATCCAAGATAATCAATAGGGAAATTCATGGTTTTACAATTAAGCGTATTAGCTACTAAACCTTCGAACTTATCAACGCCATTAATACTAAAACCGAACTTTTATTGAAATTAATTTTTAGATGTGAAATAAGTCCAAAGCTGTATAAAATAAATTTAAGGGTAATGAAGTGGTTAGGAAAATGAGAAGTAAATAATAAGGTATCATTTGCTAGTTGAAGAACAAAGAGACCATTACGCGATATTTCACTACCAACGCACCCTAAAGAACCATTTTCAACTGCATTTTTAATTATCGTAGCGAAAACATCTGCAGCTAATTTAAACAAGAGAGGTGATAAACAATCACAATGTCTTAAGCCACGTTTTGATTGTATTTTATTTCCTAAAATTCCATTAACCATTATATTAGAATTACCAGTTTTAGGAAAATTCATAATCCAAAAAATCCATTTGCGACCAAAACCTCTAGCCAGTAACATTCAATTAGAAAAATCCCTATCTACCAAGTCAAATGCTTTCGTAAAGTCCAGTTTTAGAAGCACACATGTAATGTTATTATGGTAATTTAAATCCTGGTAATTTTGAAAACTGTGCTTCAAAATTGAGAAAATAATAATAGCATTATTTGGAAGCATTTTTGAATAAAAATATAAGATAAGTTTTATAACTTATGAATTTGAGATGATAGTAATTACAACAGGTTTTAAATTTGTCAAACACCCTGATGTAAGTAAAACCAATCTAAAATTTAGGATTTCTATATATACTCTTAGGATGTAATGAAGTATTATAAAAATATAGACTTAAGTCATGAACTGCATATACACTTAAGTAATGTTGTAAGTGGTAGTTCAATAAGGATTTAGTATAAAGTGAACGGTTATGAAACTTAAAATGTTAATTAAACATAAATTCTATGCAGAAGATGTAATAGACTTAAGCAACAGTTTTATGAAATGGTTCATAAATTGATAGCGATATAAAATTGATTGTGACTTGGTATTGTTAAGAAAACAAATTGGAATAAATACGTAAGTTATACATAGGTCATTTTATTCGCATAATTGTTTGATCTAAGATTCGAGTATGGAACTTTGTGGGATTTACACTGGTCCGAAAAAGGATTAATCACTTGATTCATGACGGAAAACATTGATGAGGGTTTGTGGTCGGGTCCATACACTTTCTGCCATAGTCGAGAGCTATTCAAGGAAAATAGAAGTTTATGAGCCCGATCAAAGTTCGCACAAGAGAAGCGAAGGATCAATATTAGTTCGGAAGCAAAGTGGTATATCCAAATTAAAGATCAAACAAGATGGAGCATATGAATAATATATAAATATAAGAACAAGTTTATATTTAAATTTCAAAATTTTATTTGAGGAAAGTACTACTGGTTTTTATGTTATAATTTCGAGAAAGAAATTCTTTTAAGGAGGGGAGTCTGTAACGACTCGCAAAATTTTCATTTTAAAAATGATATTTAATTTTGAAATATTCAAATACAAGGTTTTATAACACCAACTATAAGGATTTAAACCCTAAAATTATGATAAGAAACTTGTTTTAAAATATAATTGTGGAATATGGTTTCATAAATAAGCATGTGCTTCGTACATAAATTTTCATCCATAAATTGATTTTCAATGGATAGGAGATTTTCTCAGTATTTGAGTACATGAGTCTTGATACATACACTAATATATCTATTTAAACAAGATTATGAAACAAAATTATTTATTTTATTTTTAGAAATAAAACGTATTTATGATATCACTAGAAATGTCATTGCTTTTTATATTTCTCCATAAATTCAATTTAAGTTTAAATAATTAAATAATTGTTTTAATATGCTAATAATTCATTTTAATTAGTTATAAAGTGACGGTAAATCATTTGTAATAGTTTTGAGAAGCTATATACTTGATTTGAAAATATAAGGAAAATTGATAACGCTTTATCGATACGATGGCACTTTTTATAAACATTTGTTTAATATCAATATATATGGTTTTATAATTTGAGTGATATTGTTTTAAATCATTTAAATTGATGATAAATATATTCTCAAGTTTTTTATGAATATATATAGTTTAACTAAAAACTGGGAATGTGATCAGGAATCGAAATCGGAATTCGTAACGATTTTACATATAGAAGTGTTAAATAAATCAATACAACATTGTGATACAAATGCACATACATGAACACATATACAAATGCACATATACATTTAATTATGCTTAGGAATTACCCAAATCAAGCAAATCCAAACACATATGCATATACAAGCCCCTTATGTGTAAACAAGAGATAAAAACAAAACACCACATCACATAACAAGCCAAGCACATGGAGAGGGGAGTGGGCTTCATGGTTGGCCGAATGGTAATGGGAGGGGATGAGGTGGAATGTTGATGCTAGCATATATAGGTAAGGAAATAATATCAAGATATTTTTGATATAGGTAAGGAAATAATATCATTATATTTTGGCATAAAACTTTTCTATAAATACCCACCTACAATCTCACTTTCCTACAAACAAATTCTCTTCATCTTCACCTTCCTCTTAAGCGTTTCAATGGTTTCCTACACTAAGGAAACTACGAAGAAAAATATTGCAAATTAAATCACTATAGTATATATATTAGCAATCCACTTCAAAATCAAGTGCAATCACCTCCTTTCCTCCTTTACAACACACGACCACCACCCTCCATCACTAAGTCAAGCCCACCTCCACTTGAAAGTATATGCCGAGATTTCCCAAGGTCTTGGGCTTAATTCCATAAGCTTTGGCTCAAGAGTAGTGGAGCTATAGTCCGTTTTCCTAATTCTGTTATCCAATAATTTGGGAAAACTCTATAAAACTATATATACATATATCTACGTGTGTGTATGATAATGATGATGTGATATGTTTTCCATGGATGTCAACTATGCTTTGATCATTAAGTTTGGTTGTATTAATATAGTTGTTTAAATTGCGTAAACAAGTCACGTTAATACAAGTCGAATATCACAAAGGAAATCATTTTCCTTTATTAATGGAAATGGTGTATATGAGCTTGTTAAACATCATTAAAATGGTTTAACATGATTTAGAAATGTTTTACAAACATTTAAATGTGTTTTGATAATGTTTGGAAAGAATATGAAAACTTAGTTAAAATAGGCGCGTCGCGTAAGGGTAGTTCGCGATTTCGCACCGTAGAAAGTTAAATCTATTTATACGATGGTTTTAGAGTCGGAGTTCTTTGAAATAAGAATTTTCCAAACTCTTATAATCATAGTTTTCAAATAAAATAAAAGAATCAAGATTTTGGTTAGTAGATTTTGAAATATGAGCAAATCAAGTTTTCAAAATAGTCGCGATTTGGCAGTTCGAAAACCAAAGCGTTAAATTCTTTAAAATTGATATTTTTATTTCTTTAAAATATGGAATGAATTCTATAAATATATTAAAATGTTTTGGCAGAGATTTTCTTTATAAAAAATGGATTTCGAAATGATAAAAAGGTTGTTTTGATCTAATAAGCTTTAAAAAGCACAATACGCAGCACAATTAGCAGGACATTTTTTACAGCACTTTTAATAACTTTCGAAATATAACTTTAAACTTAAGTATTATTTTCCAAACCTTTTGTAAATGTTTTCAAATAAATAATTAAGTATTTTAAAATATGGAGGTTGTGACCACCCGACTTTTCGACCCTTGAAAATCGACATCAATACGTTCACTATATAGCATGACGAACAATCGAGTGTCGGAAAGATAGATTGTTAGAGAAAAACAAAGAAGGTAGAAGAAAGAAGAAACTAAAAAAATATGGAATCTCATAGTGGAGTGATGATATATAATATTAACTGCTCTTTATACAAATCAAAACTGTAATATACATAACCCAAATAAGAGTACACAAATCAATAATTACCAGCATGGACAGGTAGAAAAGCATGTCCTCACAATTGCTGATAATTTCAAACAAACAATGCAGTGGAATAAACAAGTATAAGGATATATCTCAGTCTCCAGCTCGTCTCCTGAGCTCCAAAGCAATCCAAATCTATATCTGTAATATACTTGGTCCGACCCGGGCATTATTATAAAATAATAACACACGGATCCATCTGGTAAGCCAACATGATAAAACACACTCAATTTTATTTATTATCATTGATAAAATCCTTTGAAAAATAAAGGTATAACGTAAGACCACGTTGCACATAAACACAGACGGGTTTTTACCTTACGATCACCAAAACCATTTCTACAGAAAATCTAGTGATATTGTAATAATGTCTAAGGGTCGAAATAATAATATAATCAAGTAGCTATGATGCTCGTGATGTGTACATCACAACAATACTAGTATAAGATCAAAACTCGATAAGGCTCGTTCATAATTGTGTAGGATTTCCACTGAGGTGCCCTTGGTACTTCGAGAACTGTCCTCCTGCAGAAGGATTAGAGTTATCCTTCCGAAGCATCATACTCGTCTAGCCGGGGTATCGTAGGACAAAAATAGGTGTTCCTAAGACCGAATGCATCCCTCCAGCATGCCAAAAACAACTGAAGATAATGGTATTGCTAGAAAAAGAGTCGATTACACCCTATAGGTTTGCCAACCATACTGGTCATGCCTCCTACCTCTGGTTTTAGTCTTTTCTGCTGATAAGGCTACATCCGGCTTTCCAGCTTACGCACCGTTCCAAATAGACCATGGAATCCCATATGGATTCTCACACTATAACAGGTCATGGAATCACAGCTGAATTCCACATATCAATTGATCTTGGAATCTCACATAGATTCTCACACTCCAACGAGTCATAGAACTACATAAGGATTTCAATGTCCAAAAATATAATGCATCTTCTCCATTTAAATGTATATTGTTGCAGAGTAGGTCATGGGTTTCGAGTCATCTCTTACGAGTACACTCTCCATTTCCTGGTGCTCCAAAAACCATTCGTCGATTTCTGGAATGCTCAATACTGGTCCTTTAGGAAATAATCAAACAATACATAAGAGCAGGGATCACCCCCTAACCATTTAAGTGAACAGATCTCCTTATCATTTATCCTAGAAGAACAATTAGCTTATACTTACAGTGTAGCACCTCGAACGGTAACTGTACCATGTAATTTTTATGTTACCCCCAGATATTTCCAGAGTTAAAATCCTTCGATGTTATAGGAAATCGTTTCCTACCACCAAAATTAAGAAGAATTACATATTTGGGCCAAGATTTGATAGTTGGTTATTTAACTATCAAATAAACAAACATTCAACCAAGTTTATATTTCCTACCGAAATCATTAAGCCTCATTTAATTTGATTTCTATAAATCGAATTTCCTTATTAAAACACTCATATACTTATTTCATCGAAATAAGTATATTCACAGACCCTTTCTTTCAAAAATAATTGAAAACTCATTTAAATAGATATGGAAGTACCATTTGGTATCGACCATGGATCGCAGCTCGATGGTCGAATCTCTATCTCAGAGAAACCAAACTTAACTTAGGCAATCTACGCCTCTCGATTTTCACCTTGTAATCAATCATAGATTGCAGTTTGCACAATTGTTACATTGCTTCCTAACGGAAACATCCCAAACTATAGGCAATCTCTGCCCTCGAATTATGCTATGAAAATATACCATTACTTCCCAAAAATTTCGTTATTTCATAAATATCTCAATACTATTTATAAGGCTTCTATATAAATTTTCAAGTTTAATTTAGGAAAATATTCTTTTATAAATCTCAAACAATTTGTAAAACTTCACTTTCAAATTTCAAACCTCTTCTAAATTAGTAAACTTCTTTAACAAAATTCTTAACAAAAAGATTTCATCTTATAAACAATTTAGTATATAATTATAATAAATGAGATTTAACATCACAAAAATATCATAACCATCTCTACAATTAATAACGAAAATTTAATCCATTGTTCAACCGTGCCTTTTGAAATTCCCAAAATTACCTTTGCATCACCAAAAGTTCAAAATTCCCAAAATCTTTTCCAACTCAATACAATTTTATAGTTACTGCACAGAGAGACAACCTACTACTTCCTCTCTTAGCTTATATACACTAGAAATTAAGACATTTTTGGTGATGTGGACTATTTAAAGTTAACAAGTCCATATTTGGAAAACTATTTTCTCCATTTGTGCATCCGCTCAAAGAAACAAACAAAACCAATACGCTTTCAATCTTGAACTCAATCAGAAAGGAGGAAAAAAAGCGAACTTTTAAAAAAAAATAAAAAATACAGTTTTTAAATCAGTATTAACCTAAGATGATGCAACCCTCACAACCAAAGGACTCCTCACTGAATATCTTTCAGACTTCCATACCAATGATCCAAACACATAATCCTTTGAACCTGCAACCACCTTAAAATTCACTGTAAAACTTTTTCGCTGATTGTAACTTTCAAAATAAAGAACCCTTGGAACCACGGTAGCAATAACATCCTTATGTCAAGTATCTATTGCACCGTATGTACTTCTAGGATTTCCAACATTTGTGACAGTCCGCGAAACCGAACTTCCTTTCAGACTTGGTATGGTAATGGATGCATAGATTTGAGGCTGAAGAAACCGGTTTAATCCATTTACTTCTTTTACCTTCCATTATTAACTGTAGCCTTTTGTTATCATAACCTATTGAATATAAAAAATTCACATAGTTCGAATCTTGAGCATCGTAAACGAGGCCTGGATCGAGGAACCTTTACGGGCTAGGGTAGCCTGACCCAAAGTCAAACGGGTTAGCAGGTCTTCCAGATAACTCTACTGTAATGGCATTTTGACTGTTATCCAAAATGGTAGCTGTTGTCAGAAGGGCACATTTTATTGAGGCAGGGGACAGAGATGGATACATCGCTTTGAACAATGCAATGAGACCAGTAATATGTGGACATGATATTGACGTGCTTGAAAGAATGTTGTATTTCATGGTCTCATCATTTGCTGGAGACCATGCAACTAATATTTTCAGTCCTGGAGCAACTATATCAAACTACAGGTACAACAGAAAGAAAGAAAAAGAATGTTTTATGAGCATGTTACTTTGATTAACATGGCAATTGTTACTGAACAATATTTTACATACAAACCTTGAGAATCTCTACAGTGAGAGAATTAGACCCTTTATAAGGGAAAACCCCTACACTCAGTGCACATCTTTATCCTATAACCGTTCGCGCATGTGATACAAATGATACTGTCTTTCTGAGTTCACAAAAGAATAAAGAAAAAATAAAAAAGAATGAAAATCTATGAAGCACGTGAAAGGAACTTAATTGAAACTGACCTTATGGTGTATATTGTTTTCACCACTTGGGATTTCGAAAGTGTTGGTGTAAACCAAAATTAAGAGTCGTGTCTGCTGATGTGAAAAGTAATGTCTATTCGAATGAAGAGTCATGTCTATTCGAATGAAAAGTCATATCTATTCAGTGAAGAGTTATGTCCGTTCACTGAAAAGTCGTGTCTATTGAAATGAAGAGTCGTGTCTATTAAGTAAAAGTCATGTCTATTGAAGTGAAAGGGTGTCTGTTCAAAAAGATTATGTCCGTTTGTAAGGGTTGTAAACCACTATATATATGTGGCCATTTTGTTGTGTTGAAAGAAAGTTGTAGGCAAGACAAAAAGCAAGTTATAAAAAAAAAATTGTCTATTCTCCTCTAAAATTATAATTGTCTCTCTTTTTCTACTTTAACAAATTGGTATCAGAGCTTGGTTGAAAAATGTCAAACAATCTTGTCTCCCTTGTTCCTCGATTCAATGGTGAAAAGTTTGATTATTGGAGCAATCTAATGAGGCTCTGTCTTGAATCTCAAGACTTGTGGACAGTTGTTGAAGAAGGTGTTGGTGCGTCGGAAGATGAAACGCAACTCACAGTTGCCCAAAGAGATCTTCTGAAAAGCAAAAAACAGAAAGATCGGAAGGCTCTCTTCCAAATCTACCAGACACTTGAAATTCAAGTTTATGAGAGAATTTCAAAAGTTGCAAATGCTCAGGAGGCTTGGAAAATATTGAATACAACGTATTCTGGCCAAGATCAAGTAAAAAAGGTTCGCCTGCAGTCACTACGAGTTGAATTCGAAAAGCTCGAAATGAAGGATAGTGAGGAAATCTCAGAGTATTTTACTCGTCTCACTTCCATCATAAATCAGATGGCTTCAAACGGAGAAGTCGTGGAGACACAAAGAGCCGTTGAAAAAATTCTACGGAGCCTACCAATCAAGTTCGATCATATTGTGGTTGCAATTGAGGAATCAAATGATATTGCTTCACTTTCTCTTGAAGGCTTGCAAGGAAGGCTGGAAGCTCATGAGGCTAGAATCTTGATGAGAAGTAAACAAACAAATTCTTCTCAAGATCAAGCCTTAAAATCTCAATTCACATCCATAAAAGTTCAAGGCCCATCCCATGGCAAAAGTAACAGCAGGAATAGTGGAAAATTTGAAGAATCAAAGGAGGAGAAACGATCATTCCAAAGTAATAAGGCGCGAGGCAAATACAAAGGCAAAAACCATATTTTGAATGCAATTTCTGTCACAAGCCGGGTCATAAAGCAAATGATTGTTGGGAGAAACATCCTGAAAAGAAGCCAGTTGCTGGTTTTATGCAATGAAGCAGAAAAATCTGAATCTTTGTTGATCGCTTCGGATGGAAATGTTGAAAACGTATGGTACTTGGATAGTGGTGCAAGTAGGCATATGACTGGAAATAAAAATCTATTTTCAAGTCTTGTGGAAGCTGATGATGGTCAGGTTACTATTGGAGATGCAAAATCATACAAAATTCAAGGTGTTGGCGAAATTTCTTTCAAAACCAAGGCTGGAAAAGTTGAAAAAATGTCGGAGGTTCTTTATGCACCAGGCATACGTAGCAATCTTCTTAGCGTCGGTCACTTGCTGAAGAAAGGATTTGATTTTCGATTCGTTGGAGATCAATGTAGCATGAAGAAGAACGACCAACAAGTGGCAAATATTGTGATGGGATCCAACAAATTATTTCCGATCAAACTTGACATCGTAAGCAGTACGTGCATGATTGCTACTTCTAATGATGAAGTTTCCAAGTTATGGCATGAGAGGTTTGGCCATTTAAACTTCCGGAGTTTGAAGGAAATGTCTACCAAAGAAATAGTCCGAGGGCTGCCTAAACTTGAAGTGATAAACGAAGCATGTGAGGAATGCCAATTGGGAAAACAACATCGTGAATCTTTCCCATCCAAATCGAAGTGGATTTCTCAATCACCTCTGGAGCTTGTTCACACCGACCTCTGTGGACCAATGCAAGTGCCATCGCTTGGAGGCAGCAGATATTTCTTGTTATTTGTTGACGATTACACAAGAAAAATTTGGGTTTATTGTGTCAAAGAAAAATCAGATGTCTTCTCTTGCTTCAAAGAGTTCAAATTTCAAGTTGAAAAACATTTCGGTCATCAAATAAAAAATCTAAGGAGTGACCGTGGAGGAGAATACATGTCCTCTCAGTTTGAAGAATTCTGCCAAAATCATGGAATCCGCCATGAGTTAACTGCTAGGTACTCACCTCAACAAAACGGAGTCGCAGAGCGCAAAAATCGAACAATAATGAATATGGTCAGATGCATGTTGAAGAATAAGAACTTGCCTGCATGTTTTTGGGCTGAAGCGGTCTCTTGTGCCGTTTACTTAATCAACCGATCACCAACAAAGAGCTTAAAGGATTGCACTCCAAATGAAGTCTGGTATGGCAAAAAACCAAATGTTGCTCATTTAAAAACTTTTGGTTGTCTTGCATACTCTCATATTCCTGATGCTTTAAGATCGAAGCTCGACGACAAATCTGAAAAAGGCATTTTCATTGGTTATAGTCAAAGGACTAAAGCTTACAAGCTTTACAATCCGAAGACGAAGAAGATGATTATCAGCAGAGATGTTCGCTTTGATGAAAATGGTTGTTATAATTTTTCAGATTTTGCAGAATTACCTGGATGACAAACTCTAAATCTTGAAGAGGAAACTTCTTTGGAACAAGGTGTTGATGCTAATCTTGGTATTGAAGAACAACAGCCTAAAAATAATGGGGTTGAGCAGGAGCAAAATTCACCACCAACGGCGGAAAGAAGGACGCGATCCTTGAGAGAAATCTATGATACAACCGAAGAAGTTGACACTATGGATCATGTATATTTTGCATTTTTTGCGGGAGAAGATCCAATCACTTATGAAGAAGCATCAAAGGAAGAAAAATGGGTGAATGCAATGAAGGATGAAATCAAGTCTATTGAGAAAAATGGTACGTGGGAGCTTACCACATTGCCTTCACACAAATCAGCCATTGGTGTAAAATGGGTGTTCAAAACCAAAACAAATCTTGATGGCTCCATCAACAAGTACAAAGCACGTTTGGTTGCGAAGGGGTATAAGCTAAAGGAAGGGGAAGATTTCAATGAGGTATTCGCTCCTGTCTCTCGACTTGATACAATTCGATTATTGATTTCTCTTGCTGCCCAAAATGGCTGGAAGCTGCTGCATATGGATGTGAAATCAGCTTTCTTGAATGGTTTTCTTCAAGATGAAATTTATCTTCAACAACCTCCTGGTTTTGTGAAGAGGGGCGAAGAGGAAAAGGTGTATAAGCTGCGGAAAGCTTTATACGGGCTGAAGCAATCCCCCCGTGCATGGTTTGATCGTATCAACAATTTCTTCTTAAAGAATGGTTTTGAAAGATGTCCTTTTGAACACACTCTTTACATGAAGAAGCATTCAAAAGGAGGTTTCATGATCGTGAGTTTATACGTGGATGATCTGATTTTTACTGGAGATAATATGAAGATGTTATCTGAATTCAAAAATTCAATGATGAAGGAGTTCGAGATGACGGATTTGGGAGAATTACATCATTTTCTAGGGATAGGTGTTCAGCAATCAAAATGTGGGATTTTTATCTCGCAAGAAAAATATGCTGCTCAAATATTGGAGAAGTTCAATATGATGAATGCAAATCCAGTTTCAACTCCTTGTGTTGCAGGTTCGAAATTGTGCAAAAATGGTGAAGGAAAGTTTGTGGATCCAACTATTTTTCGAAGCCTAGTTGGAAATTTGATGTATCTCACTGCTACAAGACCCGACATCATGTACGCAGTAAGCTTGATTAGCAGATTCATGAAGAAGCCTTTATCAAACCATTGGGAAGCTGCAAAAAGAATTTTACGATACGTTAAAGGAACTATTGACTATGGCATTTTCTATGAAGCTCATGTGCCTGTGAAGCTTGTTGGATATACGGACAGCGATCTAGGTGGAAGTATCGATGATTCAAGGAGTACTTCAGGTTATGCATTTAACCTTGGAAGTGGAATTATTTCTTGGTGTTCAAAAAAACAACCAGTTGTGGCACTTTCTACCACCGAAGCGGAGTACATCGCAGCATCTCTAGCAGGATGTCAAACTTTGTGGCTAAGAGGAATTCTTGAAAATCTAAGCTTCAAGCAAAAAGATCCTACGATCATTTATTGCGACAATAGTTCTACTATCTCTATCTCAAAGGATCCTATTTTGCATGGAAGAACAAAACATATTCGTCTACGTTTCCATTTCCTACGAGAACTCGTTCGTGAAGAAGAAGTGAGTCTTGAGTATTGTCGAAGTGAAGAACAAATTGCTGATATCTTCACAAAGCCGCTTGGAGGGACTACTTTCTCAAGAATTGTTGCTGCATTAGGTGTTCGAAGGAATTTTGATTTAGGGGAGGCATTGTTGGTGTAAACCAAAATTAAGAGTCGTGTCTGCTGATGTGAAAAGTCATGTCTATTCGAATGAAGAGTCATGTCTATTCGAATGAAAAGTCATATCTATTCAGTGAAGAGTTATGTCCGTTCACTGAAAAGTCGTGTCTATTGAAATGAAGAGTCGTGTCTATTAAGTAAAAGTCATGTCTATTGAAGTGAAAGGGTGTCTGTTCAAAAAGGTTATGTCCGTTTGTAAGGGTTGTAAACCACTATATATATGTGGTCATTTTGTTGTGTTGAAAGAAAGTTGTAGGCAAGACAAAAAGCAAGTTATAAAAAAAAAATTGTCTATTCTCCTCTAAAATTATAATTCTCTCTTTTTCTACTTTAACAGAAAGTAACCTATAAATGCTATTTATTTACTTTGGATCAATCATCATGAGCAAAGCAAAACATAGAGATATTAGGATTGAAGTATGATAGTCACATTAAGTGTATGATACATACCGACAACTTTAGATATTTTATCATTAAAGAATATATGTTTTCATAATAAGTTTGTGAAGTGTATGTACAACCTTTATTGTACTTAACACTGTCCCATTTTCATAAAATCACATGCAACACGCATACATTTTTTGCTAGGTTTGTGAAGCATCTATTTTGTTAATAATAAAGTAAGCCTATGACTTTGGATGTTGAAGCATTTGTTTGGCAATGGGGATGATCTTTTCGTCATTAAGCAAATTATCATCATCTATGCAGAAGACTTCATCAGCTGACTGGACTTACAGCAAGAGAGAGCTTGACTTAGCATTTGATATAGTTTCCAGGATAATAAAGGGGTTAGAAACTTCAAAGTCAGTGACGGTGGTGGCTTTACCTGATCGATGATGAGCCCTGGAAGATGGTGACGGTGGTATTGTTATTCCTTCCAATCTCTGACATGAGGAAAAACCATAGGTTGAAGACGTACCGACAATTGAAAAACGAATGCAAGTTGTTTTCCATTTCACTGTTGCAAAAACTGCACTCCAGATTTGTTTATCCCAACTGAAATTTGGGTACGAGTCGGTGTTCTTGCTTGATCCAAATATGACTTTCCATAAGGTAAGATTCTCTATCTTGTTATCTTGCTTGATCCAAATATGTTTATTCCAACTGAAATTTGGGTATGAGTTGGTGTTCTCGACAGCTTTATACACATCTCCAATATTAAACTGCACACATTTTTTGATCCATATAACACTCTATCTTTTTGCACCATTGGGATAGTTATCTATTGAAAATTTAAATAGTTGTCTAAATATCTAGTTAGAAGAATACAAAAAAATATGTGCCCATCATGAAAAAACTCATAAGCTTTCGCATTAAGCCCAATTCCAGTTTGAAGCTTTTATTGGTATGTTAAATCGTTGCTAAGGATACCACTCCCTCCCATATCCACAACATAACGAACATAAGGTAGAAGTATTGGCCTGAGTTTGAGAATGTTGCGCCTCGTCCAACTACTATATTGTGGAATTAGCATCAACCAAAATTTTTTAATGCCAAGTTTATAGGCCGGTTAAGATTTTCAGAGGCCTGTTGGCTTAGTAAGAAATTAATCAAGTTCATAGGCGCTGATGGTTAAAGAGAATCGTCTTGCTAATGAGTTTAGGCTTAATGATATGACAAGTGATATTTACTAATTTGTCCACTTTCCGTTTTACATTTTGCATCTAGAAACCGTTCGCTCTTTTCCCCCTCTACATCCACTCTTTATCAACAATTGTCTACTTATTTTGTTTTTTAGCATACTATTCAGTTTTTAGTATGATTTTTCTATAAAACTTTTGATGATCGATTTTTTCTAATTCTATGATACTTCTTAATCAATGATATTATAGAAATTTGCTTTGATGTTTTGGACTTAGACTGTGTATTGAACAAAGGCTTTATGATGGTTCTATATTCATATATATGTTATCTGATGTGTTTTGGGACCTAACCAAGTTAAATTATTATGTAAATTTAAATTGTTTTGAAACGGTTATTAGAGTAAATGTTGCTGGAAACTTTGTATATGAAGAGTTTAACATTTTAGATGAGTTTGAATGACCCTAATTTGGTATTATATAGGAGTTTATAGACTTTATTTTTTTTGTAGATGTTGTTTATTTGAGTAAGACAGAACTCCAAGGCTCATGCCATTAAGGCTGAGCAATATTCAGTTAAAACTGCATTAATCGGTCAAACCAATACATTTTGATCGGTTCAGTTTTGAAACTAAATCGACTTGAATTCAATTTATAAAATATATTATTTGGGCTATCGGTTTTAAACCAATCAACTAAATGTTGATTACATTATCCAAATTTTTGGTATTGTAATACTATTAATAATAGGTTAGTAATAAAATACAAAGTTTTAAAATAGGTCAAATTTTATTGTAAATATAAAAATACTCAGTAAAATCTCTTTAAACATAAATTATGTTTTTTTTTGATTAAATTAACTACTTGAATAATAACATACCTTTTCAGTTCGATTAAATCAATTACCGACTGAATTAATTGAAATTAAATTGATTTTGAATTTTTTCGATTTAAATTCGATTTGACATTTGAACGAGGGCTTACCCCTACAAGCCATGCACTTTCCCACCAAACAGGAGCCACGCATAATGCCGAAGCCCCATCATATATAAAGTGTTATAAACTTCTATGTAGTGCATTAAGGTAATCTTTGGTTTAAATTCATCGTGAAGACCATCTGAAAAGACTTATTATAACCAATAACTTATGCAAAAGCTTAATTTTGGGTTAACTTTCATTAAAAAAAAAAATATAAAATTATAATCACAAATATGAGTGTAACAAATAATTTATGCAAATAACTTATGAAAAACTTGACCGTGTTACAAATAAAAAGAAAAACATTCATGTTACAAACATAAAAATTATGGTCTAACAATCAAATGTAGGTCTATCTGGACGTGTATATATACTCATGCACTTCGAACATGATTATTTATTTGCTACCACACAGATCTTACTGCTCATGTACAGAAAACCAATTCATGAGGCAATTCAAAGACATTTTGGTTATATTTGAATGTGTTGACGTGGAAAGTATTGATTTTATTGTCATTGTATTTTAATAGCCATGCTACAAAAATATAGCTCAACAATTAAATGCTATAAAATAATACTTTTACACTTATTTTTTCGATTCTTTTCATGTCTATTCTTCAAGGTTCATATTTCCTTTCTTGAATGCCAAAACAAGTGAAGAAAAAAAAATCATTAAAATGGAAATAAAATATAAAGATTTTTCTCGGGTAATTAACCCTATTAAAATAAGCAATACAAACTTAAGAAAAACAAATATGAAATTACTGGTTTCCAAAAGAAAAGATAGTAATTTGAAAGCTGATTTCTAAAAAAGTAACTTGAAAGCATAAAAGATAAAATTGTACGAAAGAGTGGTAAAGAAACAATTAATCGCTAATATATTTTGATACATTTTTGCTCACAACTCGCATTAGCTAAAAGAGCATAAGCATGTAAAAGTACAAGTATAATTTCTATTTCCAATAGTATAAAATAAACTAAAACAAAAGAAAGAAATGATAAAACTATGAATGTTTCAAGTTATTGGTTATATGAATGTTCTTTAGGTGTCTCGGTTTTCTCGGTTGTTGCCTCAGGTTTAGTTTATGCCGGCAATGCTACTGTTAAATCTACTTCCACAGGTGCAACTAAAAATGCAATGCACGTTGTGATAAAATACAAGCCCTCTTGAGCGTGCATATATACTCGTTTTTAATAATATAAATGCGACCTTTTAAAAAAATTAAAAATTAATAATATAATAATTTAACCATTAACATTATAAAATCTAATATAAGCTATTAACTTTAAATCAACTTTTAAATAAAATTGATTAACTTTATAATAACTATTATTTATGAAATAATCATCTAGTTCTAAGTCACTAAGAATAAAATGATTCATTCCTTTAGGCAAAATTAAATAACCAATTTACTTTAAAACATAATTAACCTTACTAAATAAAGGATTTTATAAAAATTTGTATATAAAAATTTAAACAAAAAAATTTGTATAATAATTGTTAAATAAAATCTTCTACTTCAAATTATAAAATTTGATGTTAAACAAATACCATAACCTTTCCTGTGTTATACCGAGGCTCGAAAATTCCAATGACACTTATCAACTACCATTCAATTCAATTTAGCTATCAAAGTTAAATTACAAACATTTGCATAACAATCATATATGTAAATCAAATCTACACTTAACAACTGATTGTTAACATAATCCATTTACTTAACTAAATCCATTTGCATCGATCAGTGTCCAAATTAATTAAATAGCAGAATATAAATTAATTCTTCTAACCAATTATCATTCACAATCAAACTCTTCCATTAATTATCTAACCAATCATCATTCACAATCAAACTCTTCCATTAATTATACACCGCTGTTTATTTGGAAAAATATATTACACCAATGTATTTAAATTCAGTTTACGTTATAACTTAACAACGTAATTCCAAACACAATCCATTTATCAATCTCACACATATATGATTCAATACTGGAAGTAAGCTTAAAAATAAACATAAACAGTTTAATAGCAATTCGAGATGCCATATCGTGACCCTAGATTCGGTTCAACCAATATAATAGCATTTGAACATACTATATCGTCATCCTAAATTAATTTCAACAATCACCAATTTTCAACAATTCAAACAGCTTAATAAATTTCATTTGATATAAAACATTACTGAATAACCAAATGAGCGAGTTTAACTCGCCTTGAGTTTTCAATTTTGCTAAACGTTCCAATTTTAAATTAAATCGAACAACGTTCAATTTAATCTAAACTTTTATCTATTTTCAATCATCTCCAAATCAATTTCATAATGTAATGCTTGTCACCATGATTCAACTGCCGCTTGGTTCATTCGTTTTCAAACTCGTATGAATTAAATACAACATTCGTATGATTACACGATTAATTATAAATTATTTTACAAATTATTTTATTATTTAATTATCCTCAATCAAATCAGGGCCGTTCATCTCAGGTCCAAGCATCCACATTTCTCCTTCCCTTTCTTCCTTCATTCACGCACGTGGCCCAAGCAAAAGATGCGAACGAAAGAACCCAACTTTGCCGTTTATACTTGATTGTCGTGCCTCCTATCCTTGATCTGAAGACGATCGAACAACGCCAATACGAAGACCCCCATGCCACACACCTCCACCTGCAACGTCAAAGAGCTCGGCCCCCTAAGTTTCGGAAATCATACTTGAATGCACGACCTTCATCATAGATTTTGGCGAATTCTGACCTCCGATGTTGATCATCACCGTTGGATTAGTAGAACTTGTTGAGCTCTTCGATTTTGTAGTTAGAATTTTCTTCTAATAGTCGATGGATTTTGAGATATTTGGGGAAAAATTTCCTACACTTTCGGCCACGGAAATATGAACTGGCGGCTAGGGTGAAATTTTTAGGGTTAGGCTAAGATTACGTGTATATACACACACACACATATTGTATTATTACTTTCACCGTTTACGTACTTTTCTAGACGAACTCCAAACGAGACATGCTGCCTAGCGTTTATAATGTTTTACCTATATTCCGAACACAATTGAATATGTTTCGAGACCTAATTCGATCATATGTGAAAGATAGCTTTTGAATCGAATTATAATATTAAATTTTCGATATTAATTTCAACGCATTTCCATCCCGTACGACTAAATGGTAGCTCTGAACGCTACGAAATTTGAAATCCGATAATAATACACTATTACGGATCTAATAGAAATGGTTTAGTCGAATTCGAGAATGTGCCCTGGATCGCTATTTTAACATGTCGATTAAATCGAAACTTTTTTCAAAATCGACTAAATTACTGAAATTCAAATTTTAAAATCTTACCAACTCAATTATAATTCAAATAGAATTTGTATCCTATTAGAAACCACTCCAATTCATATTAAATCACAAATTCAACTGTTTACACTATTTCAAATATTAAATTTCACTATTAAATTAATACACATAAATTTCGAATTTTAATTTATCGAGTTTTAATCCCATTCAAAAGTCCACTATCGTCACTCTAATTCAAATAAAGTTTAATTCAACTTTAGAAATCATTTCCATTCACATTTTACTCTAAGTTCACATATTTACCCAACTTCAAATATTAAATTTACTATTCACTAAACCCATTTAATCACTATATTTTAAATTTTAAACCATTTCACTAATTTAACCAAAATCTCCATATTCAAAATAAATTAATATTCCAAATTCAACATTTAAAATAAATTAAACGTTCAAAACCAAACGGCCAAAAATTCTAGGTTGTTACATTCCTTCCCCTTAAAATAATTTCGTCTCCGAAATTGCTAAGGTAGGAAAAATGTTCCAAACCCATTTCTTTTTAAATCCATCTGGTTAGACTTTTGTTATTACATTTCCTAAGTCTTTTAGTCCCACCCAAATCCACTAATTCCTATTTAGTCATCCAATTTCATTATTTCAAGCTATAATTTCAAATAAAATTTAGTTAACAAAAATTTTCCAAAAATTTTCTAACACCCTAAATTTCGAATTTTTTTGGCTGAATCTTCCCAGTACGGAGAGCCTTTTATAATATCACAAATATGATAAATATAATATACATTGACCTACATGGTCGGAAACACAATATATATCAATAGTTATCTCATTTTCTCTTTTAGTGCATAAGCATACCTAATATTAGCATTATTAAGCGAGTTCGCTTCATTTATGTGCAATTACGTAACCTAAATTTTACCCAAACAGCTCCCTGTACCTGTACTTACTCAAATGAAGCACATAAGTTCCATAATCATAAAATTTCCATAACATTCCATTCCTTTAATGAACTCAAACAAATGTTTTTCATAAAACAAACATATTATAACATGTATATTTTGAATGCATAAACAAGTACAAGGTCCAAACATTTAATTATCAATTTCCAATCGTTGCATATTTAGTTTTATTCAATTTCAAATTGATTCATAATCAATTCATTTTCTTTCCATTCATATCCACATTCACTATATTCAAATCCATTTTATTAATCTCGGAATAATTCCACATAAATCGATTCTCGAGCAATTCAGCTAAGGTTCATGCTTAATTTCACTTTCATTTAATTTACATAGTGTTATTCACTTCACTTTATAGTGAATGACATTCATTCCATGCTAATTTATTTATAAACCATTTCATAAAATTATTTTTAAGGTTTATTATAAACATTCCATACCGCTACTTAAGTTCATATTCAGCTTTATAACTTAAATTCATACCCAATCTTATCCAATCCATACTCCAAAATCATATTTAATTCTTTTACTCTTAAATTGAATCCATTTCTTGTTATCAAATACTTAACCATTTTAACTTGGTTATACTTTTCCACTTTCATAGTTTAATAAGTTATACAAACTTATTTATTCATAGTTCCCTGAATTTCCTCTTAAGTTTACCCATATTCTATATTTATAACATATAGTTATATAATCACTTCACAATTCATGTTTATATTCAATTTACTAAATTCCATTTCATCCTCCATTTGAAAATTCAAAATTTTGAATTTTCAATCCTTTACCGTAAAATCAGACCATTTTCATTTTGGTTTTACCATTGCATTTCTCAATTCATAAGTTCAAGAACTTATTTACTTAAAATCTCATATTGCTTACTTAAGTCCATTCACATCTTATAATCATTTTTGAATATATATATATATATATATATATATATATCACAAAATAGCTTAAGTGTATCAATTACATTTAATAACATAACTTATAGTTATATACTCATTTTACATTCAACTTTATATTCAGTCCAATTCAAATCCCATTTAATTTTTTATTTAACTTATCTCAGGTTAAATTCCAACCCATATTATTCATTTTAACTTATTCAAGTTAAACTTTAATTCCAGAATTAAAATTCACACTTTCCTTTCTTATGTTTATCAACTCCAAATTATAAGTTCAATTATTGATTTCCTCCCGATTTCACAAATCATTTAAATGAAATCCTAGAATTCAATCACCCAGTTTTATTTCAAATCATTTTGAAATCGTAAATACACATATATCCACCTTTGTATATCAAATCATGCTTTTGGAATTTTAAAAGAACTTAGTTTTGCCCAAAACAATTACCTTTTGGAATTTCAAATGCAAAACTTGTTTACCAAACAAGTCCATTGCAAATAATCATAGCCAATCACTATAGTAGCAACCCGTCACTTAGAAACTCGAAAATGAACAATGATGATGTGGCCATCATCACCGGAATTATTTTCCAGCGACTAAAGTGAGTTTAGTGCTTTCTTACTTCCAAAACCCATTTTAAAACAATTTTTATTCAAAACTATCTCCAAAATAATACTCCATTATTTTTCACAAACCACATTGGAAAACATTTCCAAAATCTCTAAGATTTAAAATTTCCAAATACTTTGTTCAAATTCATTTAAAACATTTCCCAAAATTTCCAGGATTTAAATTTCCAAATTCTGGTTTGAATCCACTTTAAGTTGCAACTCATATGTATAATCATACTTATACAATTTCTATTTGGTTATATAAACCATTTCAATTTTTATAATCTTGTTTTGATTACTGCATCAACAACCAAACAATCCAATTATACTATAACAATTTCGTTAAAATATTTCTTTTATATCAAAATATAGTTTGGGTAAAATTATTGCATTTACCCTTTACAAAACAATACTGCGTCGGTTTACCATGTATAAGAATTTAGAAACCCCTATCGATATAGTTGTACTTCCTATATCTACCGGAATTCATAAACACTCAACCGATAGGTCAACACAATATAAAACATTTTATATTCACTAACAAAAACGCGCTCGTATATATTAATATACTCAAACTCATTCTAGGGTGATACTTACCTTATTTCTAATGAGTAATCCTCACCAAAGCCTAGGTATATCGCCATCCTAAGCTCTGAAACCGCGTGTGACAACCCGACTTTTCGACCCTCGAAAACCGACATCAATACGTTCACTGTATAGCATGCCGAACAATCGAGTGCTGGAAAGACATACTTTTAGGGAAAAAGAGAGAAGGTAGAAGAAAGAAGAAACTAGACAAATACAGAATCTCACAGCGGAATTGAATAATATATAATATTAACCGCTCTTTATACAAATCAAAACTGTAATATACATAATTCAAATAAGAGTACACAAATCAATAATTACCAGCTTGGACAGCTATAAAAGCCTGTCCTCACAATTGCTGATAATTTCAAAAAAACACTGCAGTGGAATAAATAAGTATGAGGATACATCTCAGTCTCCAGCTCGTCTCCTAAGCTCAAAAGCAATCCAAATCTATATTTGTAATATGCTCTGTTTGACCTGAGAATTATAATAAAATAATAACACACGGATCAGTCTGGTAAACCAGCGTGAGAAAACACACTCAATTTGATTTATTACTGTTATCGAAATTCTTTGGAAAAAAAAGGTATATCGTAAGATTTCGCAGTACATAAACACAGACAGGTTTTTATCTCACGATCACCAAACCCTTTATATAGAAAATCCGATGATTATAATAATGTCTAAGGGTCAAAATAATAATAATCAAGTAGCTATATGCTCGTGCTATGTACATCGCAACAATACTAGTACAAAATCAAAACTTGATAAGGCTCGTTCGCTA
This sequence comes from Allium cepa, assembly GCA_030765085.1. Taxonomy (NCBI): domain Eukaryota; kingdom Viridiplantae; phylum Streptophyta; class Magnoliopsida; order Asparagales; family Amaryllidaceae; genus Allium; species Allium cepa. Next base: position 724,591,977 of record CM060939.1, on the reverse strand, counting down.
ATTGTATAGGATTTCCATGGAGGTGCCCTCAGTACTTCGGGAACAATCCTTCTACACAAGCATCCGAGTTATACTTCTGAAGCATCATATCCGTCTAGCAGGAGTATCAGTAGACAAAAATAGGTCTTGCTAAGACCGAGTGCATCGCTCCGGCATGCCAAAAACAACCGAAGATATCGGTATTGCTAGAAAATGAGCCGATTACACCTTATGGGTTTGCCAACCCTACTGGCCGTGCCTCCTATCTCTAGTTTTAGTAATTTCTGTTGATGAGGCTATGCCCGGTGTTCCAGCTTGCGCACTGCTCCAAAATAGATCATGGAATCCCATATGGATTCTCACATCGTATCAGGTCACAGAATCACCCTTGAATTCCACATCTCAATAGATCTTGGAATCTGACACAGATTCCCACACTCCAACGAGTCATGGAACCACATATAGATTTCAACATCTCAAAATATAACACATCTCCTCCATTTAACTGTATATATTTTTGGAGTAGGTCATGTGTTTCGAGTCATCTCTTACGAGTACACTCTCCATTTTCTGGGTGCTTCAAAAACCATACGCTGATGTCTGGAATGCTCAATATCGGTCCTTTAGGAGATAATCAGACAATGCATAAGAGCTGGGATCACCCCTTAACTATTTAATTGGACATATCTCCTTGTCATTTATCCTAGAAGAACAACGAGTTTATACGTACAGTATAGCACCTCGAACGGTAATTTTACCATATGATTCCCATGTTTCCACTAGATATTTCCAAGTTAAAATCCCTCGGTGTTAAGTAGGAAATCGTTTCCTACCATCAAAATTTAAAAGGATTACATATTTGAGCCAATATTTGATAGTCACATATTTAACTACCAGATAAACAAACATTCAACCAAGATTATATTTCCCACTGAAATCACTAAGCCTCATTTAATTTGATTTCTATAAATCGAATTTCCTTATTGAAACATTCATATACTTATTTCATAGGAATAAGTATATTCACAAACCCTTTCTTTCAAACATACTTGACAACTAATTTAAATAGAAATGGAAGTACCATTTGGTATTGACCATGGATCGTATCTCATTGGTTCCTTCTCTATCCCAAAGAAACCAAATTTAACTTAGGCAATCGCTGCCTCCCGATTTCTTCCATGCAATCAATCATAGATCACAGTTTGCACAATGGTTATGTCGCTATCCAAGTGAAAACATCCCAAACTGTAGGCAATCTCTGGCCTCGAATTACGTTATGAAAATATACCATTACTTTCCGAAAATTTCTTTATTTCATAAATATCTCAAAACTATTTATAAGGCTTCTATATAAATTTCCACGTTTAATTTTGGAAAATATTCTTTTAAAAATCTCAAACCATTTGAAACTTCGCTTTCAAATTTCTAGACTCTTCCAAATTTATTAACTTCTTTAACAAAATTCTTTTACAAAAAGGTTTCATCTTATAAACAATTTGGTATATAATTATAATTAATGAGATTTTACCATCACAAAAATATCGTAACCATTTTTAGTAATATAATAATTTAACTTTTAAAATCTAATATAAGCAATTAACATTAAATCAACTTTTAAAAAAAATTAACTTTATAATAACTATTATTTATGAAACAATTATCTAGTTCTAAATCACTAAGAATAAAACAATTCATTCCTATAAGCAAAATTAAATTACCAATTTACTTTAAAACATAATAAACCTTACTAAATAAAGGATTTTATAAACATTTGCAAATAAAAATTTAAATAAAACAATTTGTATAATTATTATTAAATAAAACCTTCTACTAAAGATTATAAAATTCCAAGTTAAACGGAAACAATAACCTTTCCAACGTTATGCTGAGGCTTAGAAATTCCAATTGTACTTATCAACTACCATTCAATTCAATTTAACTATCAAGGTTAAATTACAAGCATTTACATAACAATCATTTATGTAAATCAAATCCTCACTTAACAATAGATTGTTAACACAATCCATTTATTCAACATAAATCCGTTTGCATTAATTAGTGTCCAAATTAATTAAATAACAGAATAAAAATTGATTCTGCTAACCAATTATCATTCACAATCAAACTCTTCCATTAATTATTCATCAGTGTTTATTTGGCCAAATATATCAAACTTATATATTTCAATTCAGTTTACATTATAATTTAACGACGTAATCCCAAACACAATCCATTTATCAATTTCACACATATATGATTCAATATTAGAAGTAAGCTTAAAAATAAACATAAACAGGTTAATAACAATTCGAGATGCCATATCGTGACCCTAGATCCAGTCCAACCAATCTAATAGCATTTCAAGATGCCATATCGTCATCCTAAATTAATTTCAACAACCACCAATTTTGAACAATCCAAACAGCATAATAAAGTTCATTTGCTATGAAACATTACCGATTAACCAAATCGGTGAGTTTAACTCACCTTGAGTTTTCAATTTTGCTAAATGTTTCAATTTTAAATTAAATCAAACGACGTTCCATTTAAACTAAAATTTTAGCTATTCCAATCAACTCCAAATTAATTTCATAATACAGTGCTCGTCGCCTAACTCCATTGCCGCTTGGTTCATTTGTTTTTCACCTCATGTGATTTAAATACATCATTTATAAGATTACATGATTAATTATAATCTATTTTACAAATTCTTTTTTTATTTAATTACCCTCAATCAAATCAGGTCTGTTCATCTCAGATCCATGCGTCTATGTTTCTCCTTCCCTTTCTTCCGTCATTCATGCGCGTGAATCAGGAAAAACACGCGAACGAATGAACCCAACTTCGCCATTTATTCTTGATTGTCGTGCCTTCGATAATTGATCAGAAAGCGATTGAACAACGCCAATATGAAGCTCCCTACGCCATGCACCTTCGCCTACAACATCGAAGAGCTTGTCCCCTAGGCTCCGGAAATTGTACTCGAATGCTTGACCTTCATCGCCATATTTTGGTGAATTATGACCTCAGATGACGATCGTCACCATTGGCTTGGTAGAGCTTGCTGAGCTCTTTTATTTTGTACTTGGAAGTTTCTTCTAATAGTCGATGGATTTTGTGATATTTAGAGAAAAATTACATGCAGTTTCAGCCATAGAAATATGAACCGGCGGCTAGGGTGAAATTTTAGGGCTTGGCTGAGATTACATGTGTGTGTGTGTAGGTGTATACACATATTATATTATTATTTTCACTATTCACGTATTTTTCCGGACGAACTCCAAAAGAGGCATGCCACCTAGCGTTTATATTGTTTCCCCCTATTTCAGACATAATGGAATATGTTTCGAGGCCTAATTCGATCGTATGTGGAAGATAGCTTATCGAATTGAATTATAATATTAAATTCTCGATATTAAATTCAATGCGTTTCTGTCTCGTACGACCAAACGACGATTCCAAACGCAATGAAATTTGAAATTCAATATAATACATTATTATGGATCTAATGGAACTGGTTTCATCGAATTCCGAGACTATGCCTTGGATCGCTATTTAAATATGTCGATTAAATCGAACGATTTTCTAAAATTGATGAAATTACTTGAAATTCAAATTTTAAGAACTAACCAACTCAATTATAATTCAAATAGAATTTATATCCATATTAGAAACCTCTTCAATTCATATTAAATCACTAATTCAATTATTTACATTATTCCAAATATAAATTTCACTATTAAATTAATATATATAATTTCAAATTTTAATTTATCGACTTTTAATCCCTTTCAAATGTCGATTATCATCACTCTAATTCAAATAGAGTTTAAATCAACTTTAGAAATCATTTCCATTCACATTTAACTCCAGATTCACATATTTACCCAATTTCAAATATTTACTATTCACCAAATCTATTTAATCACTATATTTGCAATCTTAAACCATTTCACTAATTCAACCAAAATCTTCGTATTCAAAATAAATTATATTCCAAATTCAACATTTAAAAATAAATTAAACGTTCAAAACCGAATGACAAAAATTTCGGGTCGTTATAGTGGTTTTATAATTTATTTTAAAAGAGTTAAATAAATGATTTACAGAAAAGCAGTTAAAATTGAGTGATTTAATCTTTACTCGAAAAGTCGATGAGTTGGCTGGATTTTTCTTTTCGTGAGACCCAGATGTGAGGTGGTTAAACTAAGGAGACGTTCATGTGCAACCAGTACCCTGGCTCACCTGGCCTCTTTCTTGGGCGAGGGATAGATAAGATTGAAATATTAGAAACAAGACTAGTATAAAAGAGTTAACTAACTAATTGCAACTTAGATTGAATAGAGATAACCTTCTTATACTTGGTGTTTAATTCCGATGAGGAAACTCGTGCTAATCATATGAATTTAAAATGTGATTCAACCATTATTCGATGAATAGCACAAGTTGAATATTGAAATTAGTATCGAGTAAAATTAGTATAATTTCTATGGATCTTTTTTACTCGAATTGGTTTCAAACTATTAAAAAGATTTGTGTTGGAAATAAGAATTCTTTCCGATGAGTTGAGGATACTCCATAGGTATGACACAAATAGAAACTCATACAAGGCGCGCTAGCGTAGGTGACACGGCACAACTAGACAATGCCATGGTAGATATACCAATTGCTATTCAGACCGGTGGTAACGTACAGCCGCAACTACCGCCCACCTCGAGCCACACCCCCAAATCAAAAATCAAAAGTGGCCGCTGAATCAATCCAAAAGTCAAAGTATAATATCGAATGGATGTATCTGATCAAAGGTGCTACCTCGTTGGCCCGAGAATCGCTCCTGTTTTAGCCACCTTATGCAAACTCAAGGGAGTCGGGTCCATGAATTTACCTCAAAAGAAATGCCGCCGCCATCCAACTTCATTCTGGAATCTCCACCGCGTACACGGTTGTTAAAGTGGTTTTCGGAGTTGGCAGAGAGTATGACAACTTCCGATCCCGGTCTCTTTAACAACCCAACGTGATTATAACACCGCGGTCATTTCAAAATAATTTATACTTCAAAACTAGGATATAATATTTATTTCAAAACCATATAAATATGATATCATTTCAAATTTAAAAACCAAATCAATATGATACCCCTTTTATTTCAAATTAATATAATATCATTTTATTTTGAATATATCCCCTTTTCAAAATCATATCACTTCCAAATTTTGTACTTCAAAGCCAAATATTTGAAATTTTTAACACCTTTAAAACATAATGCTATGAAATTCATAACTTCGAAACATTTCAATTTCTATAAACATTTCAATTTCGATATATTTCAAGGCTTTAAATATTTCAAAATTTCAAAACTAGATTTGATAATTTCGATTCAATAATTAAATTTCCTATTATTTAGTTTTGAAATATTTTATATAAAATAAACCCTTATTATTTAAATAAAACTCAAACTACACATAACAAGATATTGCCTTCAATTTATTATACTTGAAATAATCTAATTCACCTAGACCCAAAAATCAAGTTATAATAATTATACCTTTGAAAATTTCCAATTTACTAGATTTCATATCAACCTTGTTGGTTTAATTCTTGGATAAATTCAATTTCATAAAGTCTTAAATTTATCTAAATTTCAAATCAAATTTTTATTCGAGTTAAATTCTTAAACAGTTTAATTCACATCCATTTCATATTTTATCTTCCAAATATTAATTTATTTAAATTATTATAACCTCTATATAAAAATATGATTCAATTACTTAACCATATTTATTTAAATAAATCAAACTCTATTAGTTAACTTATTGTCATTAAACAGATTTATACATAGCTTAAATACATGAATTTAACTTTATATAAAATATTTTTATATAATATAAAAAAGAATCAATATTTGTTTAAACCGTATAATTCTATCCAAAACCATAGAAATCATTCCAAAATATTTATATATATATACCGACGGTGTCTGTATATAATTTTCTATCCTATGGTCAAGTGATATCGGTATTTATTGTTTCAATCCCCAATTTAAAATAAAAATAAGGTTATATATCATTTCAAACCGCAATCCCGAATGAAATAAAGTGCATAACAATTTGTAGTATATAACGATATAAAATACAACATCCATTCATCCGATATCAATCATCAACCATTAATCATAATTGCGACGACCCGACTTTCTACTCCCAGAAAATCGCATCATCTTGAAAAAAGAAAGGGATAGAAGAAGAAAAGAAAGAGAAAGAAGAAACAGAACAACATCAGAGAACTCACAGCGGAACGAATAAAATATAATATATCACATAAAATATTACAAAGTATCTCATTACATCAGAGTACACAACTTAAACAATAGATAATAGATAGTTATAAACTTCTATCTAACTATACAATTCAAGTACAACAGAAACAGATACTAAACAAACACAGCGGAACCAAAATATAACTACACGTCGAAGCCTCCTGCTCCATATCTCCTTCAGAATTCGTCAAGCTAACCTGATCCACTTGACTACTCATACATAATATGAGTACCCAAGAGTTTAATAAAACAGAAAATAAACACTCGGGTCAGACAGGGGTCTGGTGTGAGTAAACGGGTTAAAATTGCTTAACTTTTAGAAAACCTTTGAAAAGTAAAGGTATCACGTAAGACTTCCTACACATAAACATGGAAAAGTTTTTACCTTACGCTAACCAAAACATTTGATAGGAAATCCAGTGATATTATAATAGTGCCTAGGGTTTTCTAGTAAATAAGAAATAACCGAAATTGTTACATCAATTAAATTTCAGCTACTAGCCACAAAAGTGGGTAATACAATCAAAACCGTAGGGTCTCGTAGGGAAAATGGGCTTCCAACAATGGCAGGGCTACTGGGGTACCGCCCGTCACAGTACGTGGCCTAGATCAACGTACCGAGTAGTACTCCCACTCCCCTGCAACACAAGGCCGGGACCATTCCTTACTGAACAGTCCCGAACAAGACAACCTCGCAGTTGGACGCGACCCAACTGCCCATACAGCCAAATAAAAAGGGACTTCTTAGACAGGGGAAAATCTTGCTCTCCAGTGGGAGCTACCCACGAAGCCTTGCTGCACCTCCCTTTTTTTAGCCATTCCTGGTTGATGAGGCTTGAGGCTGCGATTACCTTTATAGGACACATCACTTAGAATGCTCATCGTCCACCTGACGATGTTCTGAAAGCATTCAATCCATACAAGTTCGTTCCGGGTTCGAACGAAACCGAAGGCACTATCTCGTTGCACTCATTATTGGAATCACCCTTAGAGTCAACGAACATAGCCCTTGCACTCTAATTCGCCATCTCGAATCTATAAGCACTATTCCGTCAAACTCATTACGGAATCACCCACAGAGTTATACTGACGTATAGCCCTTACACCTCGAGTCTTCACTTGCTCCACTTGGATACACGACCTAACGTTTAATTGGAATCGATGTGGTTTTCGGATTCCAAATATGGAAACCCGATCCCGGTCTCACCGAAACCAAACGCCATTTTAATGTCCAAGTTGTACTTAAGGGTTTAAACAATTTAAACTTATATTCAGGATGAAATAAACAGATAGATGAATCATATTATTACAAGAGATAATTCATATCAATATTCATCTTCACAAAACAACATATCACATAACAGATATATCCAAATCATCCAGTACAAACCAATATCAAACATCCAATATCAACCAATCATCAATCTCCAAATAATGATCATCCAATATCAATTAATTAACCAATATTAATCAATCCACCCATAATAATCAATCATCCAAAACAGAATTGATTATCTCTTAATCAATTGATTACCATAATCCTTCTTCATTTATTTATTAAAATAAATAAATTAATCATCTCTAATGATCTTCTTTAATTAATCTTCCTTGATTAATTATGTTTAATTACATTCAAGTAATTATCCTTAACCATATACAGTAATTTACCTTTTAATTACTATCATTAATTATAATAATTAATGATCCTACATTTACTTTATTATTAATCAATTATAATTAATTACATTAAACCTTAATTAATTACAATTAATTAATCGCAATTAGATTAATTACTTATACTAATCAACCTTGATTAGTATCATTAATTACATTAATTAATGATCCTTATTAATTAATAATACTTAAATTAATTATGTAATCAACTTATAATTAATCAACTCATTAATCATAATTAGTGATTAATAATTTGTAATTACTTATCTTAATTAATTAACTTCTTAATTAATTATATAAATCTTTGATTAATTGTTCTAATTAATTAATCTTTAATTACTTCATTAAGTAATTATTAAATAATTACATTAATAAATAAATCCTTAATTAATTACTTTATTAATTAATTACAATTTAATTAATTACCCTTAGTGATTAATCTTAAATTAATCTCATTTATTAATTAATCACATTAATTAATTAACTACAATAATTAAGTAATTAACTCTTAATAAGTAATTATCTCTAATTACTTCATTAAGAAATCTTAATTAATCTCTTAATTAATTACTTAACAAATAATTAATTCCATCATTAAATAATTCTTTAATTAATTAATCACTTCATAATCTTTAAAAAAATTGAATTAATCAATTCTTTTATTGATAACAACAAGTGATTACCCCATAATCACTTCAACTTAATTACTTCCATGAGTATTTTCCATTAATTACTTCCATATGTAATTAACTTTCTTAATTACATTCAACAATTCATCATTAATTTCTTTATTAATTAATTACACTTAATCAATCCATAATTAAGTGATTATTTAAAATTTAATAAATAATTAACTAATTATTTAAAATTAATTAAACAATTAATTAATTAACCAATCTTCTTATAATTAAAGAAAATCTTTAATTAATTAAGAAAAACATAAATTTTATTTAATCTCTTTCTTATTAACAATTATACTTAATTAAGTATTCTTAAGTCATATTCAAATAATTTAACCTTAATTATTTCTATAAACAAATCATTTGAATTATATAAATTAATTTTTTAAGACATGTTATTAATCTTGGTTTACAAAATCATAATGATAATCTTATTTGAAAATAGAAAATTTAGTAACAAATTCCAAAATTTCCAATACTTTAAAACATTTAAACTAATCTTATTTATTTCAATATAAAATTTGAAATCTTAAGTTTGAATCATTTCTTAACATTTTAACTTAAATTTTGATTTGATATTTAAATTCAAAATATCCTTTTTAAATTGAAATCCAAAATGTAATTAAATTACTTTTAATATGAAATCACTTTAAATAAATTTAAATTGAAATGAAATATATAATTTCAACTTATACTTTATAAATTTGATTAACATTAAATTTTTAAACAACAAGTTTAAAGTTTTCATTTTTATTCCTTTATAAAACTATTACCAGATAGCACCCAAAGGAAATCCCGAAGCAAACCACCAACTAACCCGAGTTAACGCCGAAGCAAACCCAAACCACCCTAACTTCGAGTTACCCCCGAGTCACACGCGAGTTCCCACCCGAGATTCCATCATCTTCCCCCAAACCAAACTCCACCAGATCAATGTCGTGTACACAACACCCATGTGCACGTCTCCCCTCGCCTCCGGCCAGCTACGGTCGTCGCGACTCCCCACCACCATCACACAATCGCATACGAGCCTCTTAAAACACATAGATCCAACAATACTAAAACGAATCAAAATATGAGCATTGACACGAAAAACTACAGAACTACCCAACCCAAAAACCCCCAATGTCGATCGCCTCATCGCCGGTTAACTCCGCCGACCCCCCACGTCAATTCGCCATGTCCAAGAGCTTCAACTCCCTAAATGCGATTGAACAGGGTTCATTATCCAAGTCGCACAAGCCATTAAAGTTCGACCGAAACAAACTGTAACTAAAACCCTAGTTTTTGAAATTCCCTTCGATCCACCATTTTTAAATATTATTCTGTATTTTTTCCATGATCAATAGCTCGTATACTAACTTCGGTCAAAATCCTAGCTTAAATCATCAAGTAAAACTTCGGTAATCCCCTAAAACCCAATTTACGAGCAAACCCAAAATTCTCCCTAATTACACAACTAAAAATCACAAATTACATATCAAAATTCATGATTTCCTACCAAGATTACATACATGATCTTCAACATAAAATTTAAGGTAGTTAAATTTTGACTAAAATTTTGTTTTACCGTTATTCTTTCTTTTATAATGATTTGTTACATTTTAAATTATGAACCTATTTTTAAATTAATCAACAAACCATGATAAACAACTCTTATTTAGATTTCCAGATCTAATATAGTTTAGATTAAAAGATTTTTAATTTTTCTTTTGAAATTTCGTTAGGAGAACAGTTTTCCTGTAAAAGAACAGAGATGATCTACAACTGTTTCCTATTCTCTAGCATTTCCTTCCAACAACAAACACATATAACAGTACCAACATTCTTTAACAAAGCCAAATCTAACTCATGCAACAACAAATTTAATTATATTACGATAAAAACTGTTTTTAAAACAAAATTTACTCACCTGTGATATATATGTAGAGCAGTTTGCTTAATTTCCAGGCTCTTGAACTTTTGAAATTGCTTTACTGCTGCAGAAAAACCTTGCATGCATGCTTAACAATTTGATGCTTAAAAAAAACTGTTGATGTTGATGTTGATTGCAGATGAACACCACTAAATTGCAGGTTGATTTGATTTTGAAATGCAGGTTCTAGAACTTTAGAAATGAAGTTTAAAGTCTGCAGATCTTAACTACATTTAGATTTGCTCTATGCTTTGATTTTGAATTTCATGTTTTCAGGTTGAAGAAAGATTTTTCAATTTGCTTTTAGTTTTCATTGTTAAGTTTTGAGAAAATTTTCTGTGTTAGCCATGAATTTGAGAAATGAAGAAAGGAAAAAGAAAAACGATAAGAAGAAGGAAAACAATTTTCTTTATGTGCTTATTAAAGTTAAAGAAAATAAATTTTTTAAAATAAAGACACTTGTTAATAAACCTCACACTTGTCATTCAATTCACTCAATTATTCCACATGTGTTATTAAAGTGATGTTAATATGATACACATGTAATCTTAAGTATATTTTTTTTATAAATTTGCATTTAATTTAAAAGTAAATAGAAAGCTCACTTATTTAATTCTCTTAATGAATAAATGTTTACATATGTATATATAAGTTTACTTTTAAAAGAAATTATTCTAAAATTAATTATTATACATATATATCTTTTACATGGATTAAAATTCTAAAACAATTATTTTTATATATTTATAACCATTTTATATTAAGCATTTTTAAAGAAAACAAAACAAAATGTTTAAATCCTTTCAAACTATCATATTAAAAATAAATAATCATCTTATATTTTGAAAACAAATTGAATTAAACTAAATTAACTTTTGAAAATAAAATTTCTAAACAAAGCTTTAAGTTACAATATCCATTCATATATCAATTATTAATAGATTTAATTAAATTTTCAAAACAATATCAAATTATAACATATACGTACATATATTACAATTTGAAAATTCATTTTTACTTAAAACAGAAGATATCCTATTCATAATATATATATCAAATGTATATGTTATAAACAGAATAAAATTTAATTAGTTTTTGAAAAACAATCCTTATCAAATTTAAATTGTCAGAAAGATATAAATTACAATTATTAGATTAAATATTTATTAACCTTAAATTATCAGTTTAAATTAAAATCATAAAGAAAAATTATCAAACCAGTTAAATTATTTATACAGATTATTAAATTTATATTGCCCAAAATTCCGGGTCGTTACAATCCTCCCCCCTTAAAAGAATTTCGTCCCCGAAATTTAAAAGCAAAGGTAATTTAATAATCCAGTACAGATTTTGATTTAAATTAGCAAAACATTCCTATCAACCACTAACTTTCAACCAATAACTAACAACCATAGCAATCAATTCAAACAAACAAACCTAATAATTATTCTGACACAAATCAGAATAAATCTCTAATATTGCCTCGAGTTTCCCAAGTATAAATCATCGGGAGACTCGCTCTACCAAAAGCTCAACTAACTGACTACACAACCAAATCCAAAGCTCCACTCATCTCTAGATCCATCAATCTGAACAGAACATCAGATTACTCTCAAATCCAGCTCAACTTCCAACTCCAACTGAACTATAGATTCAACAACCAATTGATGAATCATACACGTATTCCCTCAGAGATACGTGATACACAATGAATTCCAGCTATACAAACTAGCAATTCAATCTTATCCTATCAAAAACACTGATAAGAAATCTCAAATGCCTCAGCACTAACCAACCAATCTTATCCAAAATCTGTTGTATTAACCAGAGAATTCTTAACAACACTGAAGTCTCCAACTTCAAATTTCCAAACTCCTTATTTCATATCTGTATAACTCAACAGACAATCCTGGGCTGCCAAGCTTCTTCCTGATCATCTCAACCAATGATGATACTTCCAGAAACTAAACCAAAACAAAGGAGTCTATGGATCCTATTCAATAGAAAAGTCTTCCAAAATTCGTCGAAATCCAGAACTCATGCTCTACTCCAAAGCAATAGAAATCTGAGCTTGCTTCCTTACTTGCACAGCTGCTACCTTGCTTCCGCTGCACAACTCTGATTCTAAAATAGATAAGAATACTGCTGATGAACACAAATACAACTTATCCACTATATCTGGAAAACTTTGTTCATCAAATCCATGAAAATCTTAGTGACTTATCTGACTTAGTCACACAACCTTATAACAGAATCCAATTCAAAAGCTAGATCTGTCCAATTCCAATTCCAAAAATAATTCTGAGCTGCTATGCCAACTCTCCTTTCTCCAAAAACCACCCAACTACCAGGCTAACTACCAAAATTGCTTCTGGAACCAAAACAATATGGAACTCAACTCCAGATGCTGAAAAACTCCTGATTACATCAGTAGCTCTTACTTCCACATGAGAACTCTCAGTCTCAACACAGATCACCCAAGATAAATTCCAAACTAATCGCATGTCACTTTTGCGATCCTACCTAGTTCGTATTCCAAAGAAACTATCCTCACTTTACCAATCAGAACAGCTTTAAGCTTTTCCAAACAAAGGTTAACCCTTTCAATAAAACATCACCACCTTCAGCCCGGACTGCTGAAAGAGAACCACAAAGATTTCTGAACCACCAGAGAAACAACCAACATTGCTGCTTCTAAATTCTACCTTGATGATACTGCGAAGCTAAAAGATCTCCTTGACAGCACACCGAACACTTCGAGTTGCACTGCTACCACAACTAACCCAAGACTCTAATCCAAAGGTTTCTCAACTCCAAAACCTTCAACAAACCACACAACTGACTTCCAAGATGGCAGAAAACTTCTCAAGAAACTCGGACTCCAAACCAAGCATCTACATCTCGCTTACCTTAGGGGATAACAAATGAGACCATGCCTGAAGAGAAACAACTCATAGACCTTAGTCTCATATCCCAGAACAGCCAAACTCCATGCTAAAGATCCAAACAACTTCTATACAGACGAATCTTCCCTATAGCAGGTAAAGACTGCTCCTCAACTACTACTAAAACTACTTCCAGAGAAAACACCATCGGAAAATATCCAAGGATACTGCATCTCATCACGCAATTATCAGGATATCATCACTATTATCTGCACTTCCAACAGATTCAAACTCAAGAAAAATTCGCTCGCCCGAGCGAAATTCAAACTTACATTTCAAAGATACACTCCGAATCTTTAAAAGATTTCCTTCGGATATCAGAGAAATCCTTACTCCAAACTACAAATCTTACTAGAGACGGTATCAGGTCTACAGTCTCAACAAATACTTCCACCCTCAAACATATGGAACCTCTTTCATCAGTGGTAGTCGTGTTACACACACACACCACTACTCCATCTTCCTTTAAAAAATTTTGTTGGAAAATCCGAACAGATAACCCAACAAATTAGGTAGATATATAAATATATTATATAGTTATATATAAAAATACAAGTACGCTCTCTCAAGAAAGACACCACTCCAGAGCTTAGGTATTCACTCAACCTAATGCTCCTTAAAGAAAGATACACTTCAGAGCCTAATGCTCTGATACCAAATGCAACGACCGACTTTCTACTCCCAGAAAATCGCATCATCTTGAAGAAAGAAAGGGATAGAAGAAGAAAAGAAAGAGAAAGAAGAAACAGAACAACATCAGAGAACTCACAGCGGAACGAATAAAATATAATATATCACATAAAATATTACAAAGTATCTCATTACATCAGAGTACACAACTTAAACAACAGATAATAGACAGTTATAAACTTCTGTCTAACTATACAATTCAAGTACAACAGAAACAGATACTAAACAAACACAGCGGAACCAAAATATAACTACACGTCGAAGCCTCCTGCTCCATATCTCCTTCAGAATTCGTCAAGCTAACCTGATCCACTTGACTACTCATACATAATATGAGTACCCAAGAGTTTAATAAAACAGAAAATAAACACTCGGGTCAGATAGGGGTCTGGTGTGAGTAAACGGTTTAAAATTGCTTAACTTTTAGAAAACCTTTGAAAAGAAAAGGTATCACGTAAGACTTCCCACACATAAACATGGAAAAGTTTTTACCTTACGCTAACCAAAATATTTGATAGGAAATCCAGTGATATTATAATAGTGTCTAGGGTTTTCTAGTAAATAAGAAATAGCCGAAATTGTTACATCTATTAAATTCCAGCTACTAGCCACAAAAGTGGGTAATACAATCAAAACCGTAGGGTCTCGTAGGGAAAATGGGCTTCCAACAATGGCAGGGCTACTGGGGTACCGCCCGTCATAGTACGTGGCCTAGATCAACGTACCGAGGAGTACTCCCACTCCCCTGCAACTCAAGGCCGGGACCATTCCTTACTGAACAGTCCCGAACAAGACAACCCCGCAGTTGGCCGCGACCCAACTGCCCACACAGCCAAATAAAAAGGGACTTCTACATAGGGGAAAATCTTGCTCTCCAGTGGGAGCTACCCACGAAGCCTTGCTGCACCTCCCCTGTTTTAGCCATTCCCGGTTGATGAGGCTTGAGGCTGTGATTACCTTTATAGGACACATCACTTAGAATGCTCATCGTCCACCTGACGATGTTCTGAAAGCATTCAATCCATACAAGTTCGTTCCGGGTTCGAACGAAACCGAAGGCACTATCTCGTTGCACTCATTATTGGAATCACCCTCAGAGTCAACGACCATAGCCCTTGCACTCTGATTCGCCATCTCGAATCTATAAGCACTATTCCGTCAAACTCATTACGGAATCACCCACGGAGTTATACCGACGTATAGCTCTTACACCTCGAGTCTTCACTTGCTCCACTTGGATACACGACCTAACGTTTAATTGGAATCGATGTGGTTTTCGGATTCCAAATATGGAAACCCGATCCCGGTCTCACCGAAACCAAACGCCATTTTAATGTCCAAGTTGTACTTAAGGGTTTAAACAATTTAAACTTATATTCAGGCTGAAATAAACAGATAGATGAATCATATTATTACAAGAGATAATTCATATCAATATTCATCTTCACAAAACAGCATATCACATAACAGATATATCCAAATCATCCAGTACAAACCAATATCAAACATCCAATCTCAACCAATCATCAATCTCCAAATATTGATCATCCAATATCAATTAATTAACCAATATTAATCAATCAACCCATAATAATCAATCATCCAAAACAGAATTGATTATCTCTTAATCAATTGATTACCATAATCCTTCTTCATTTATTTATTCAAATAAATAAATTAATCATCTCTAATGATCTTCTTTAATTAATCTTCCTTGATTAATTATCTTTAATTACATTCAAGTAATTATCCTTAACCATATACAGTAATTTACCTTTTAATTACTATCATTAATTATAATAATTAATGATCCTACATTTACTTTATTATTAATCAATCATAATTAATTACATTAAACCTTATAAGTACAATTAATTAATCACAATTAAATTAATTACTTATACTAATCAACCTTGATTAGTATCATTAATTACATTAATTAATGATCCTTATTAATTAATAATACCTAAATTAATTATCTAATCAACTTATAATTAATCAACTCATTAATCATAATTAGTGATTAATAATTTGTAATTACTTATCTTAATTAATTAACTTCTTAATTAATTATATAAATCTTTGATTAATTATTCTAATTAATTAATCTTTAATTACTTCATTAAGTAATTATTAAATAATTACATTAATAAATAAATCCTTAATTAATTACTTTATTAATTAATTACAATTTAATTAATTACCCTTAGTGATTAATCTTAAATTAATCTCATTTATTAATTAATCACATTAATTAATTAACTACAATAATTAAGTAATTAACTCTTAATAAGTAATTATCTCTAATTACTTCATTAAGAAATCTTAATTAATCTCTTAATTAATTACTTAACAAATAATTAATTCCATCATTAAATAATTCTTTAATTAATTAATCACTTCATAATCTTTAAAACAATTAAATTAATCAAATCTTTTATTGATAACAACAAGTGATTACCCCATAATCACTTCAACTTAATTACTCCGATGAGTAATTTCCATTAATTACTTCCATAAGTAATTAACTTTCTTAATTACATTCAACAATTCATCATTAATTTCTTTATTAAGTAATTACACTTAATTAATCCATAATTAAGTGATTATTTAAAATTTAATAAATAATTAACTTATTATTTAAAATTAATTAAACAATTAATTAATTAACCAATCTTCTTATAATTAAAGAAAATCTTTAATTAATTAAGAAAAACATAAATTTTATTTAATCTCTTTCTTATTAACAATTATACTTAATTAAGTACTCTTAAGTCATATTCAAATAATTTAACCTTAATTATTTCTATAAACAAATCATTTGAATTATATAAATTAATTTTTTAAGACAAGTTATTAATCTTGGTTGACAAAATCATAATGATAATCTTATTTGAAAATAGAAAATTTAGTAACAAATTCCAAAATTTCCAATACTTTAAAACATTTAAACTAATCTTATTTATTTTAATATAAAATTTGAAATCTTAAGTTTGAATCATTTCTTAACATTTTAACTTAAATTTTGATTTGATATTTAAATTCAAAATATCCTTTTTAAATTGAAATCCAAAATGTAATTAAATTACTTTCAATATGAAATCACTTTAAATAAATTTAAATTGAAATGAAATATATAATTTCAACTTATACTTTATAAATTTGATTAACATTAAATTTTTAAATAACAAGTTTGAAGTTTTCATTTTTATTCCTTTATAAAACTATTACCAGACAGCACCCAAAGGAAATCCCGAAGCAAACCACCAACTAACCCGAGTTAACCCCGAAGCAAACCCAAACCACCCTGACTTCGAGTTACCCCCGAGTCACACGCGAGTTCCCACCCGAGATTCCATCATCTTCCCCCAAACCAAACTCCACCAGATCAATGTCGTGTACACAACACCCATGTGCACGTCTCCCCTCGCCTCCAGCCAGCTACGGTCGTCGCGACTCCCCACCACCATCACACAATCCCATACGAGCCTCTTAAAACACACAGATCTAGCAATACTAAAACGAATCAAAATCTGAGCATTGACACGAAAAACTACAGAACTACCCAACCCAAAAACCCCCAATGTCGATCGCCTCATCGCCGGTTAACTCCGCCGACCCCCCACGTCAATTCGCCGTGTCCAAGAGCTTCAACTCCCCAAATGCGATTGAACTCGGCTCATTATCCAAGTCGCACAAGCCATTAAAGTTCGACCGAAACAAACTGTAACTAAAACCCTAGTTTTTGCAATTCCCTTCGATCCACCATTTTTAAAAATTATTCTGTATTTTTCCCATGATCAATAGCTTGTATACTAACTTTGGTCAAAATCCTAGCTTAAATCATCAAGTAAAACTTCGGTAATCCCCTAAAACCCAATTTACGAGCAAACCCCAAATTCTCCCTAATTACACAACTAAAAATCACAAATTACATATCAAAATTCATGATTTCCTACCAAGATTACATACATGATCTTCAAAATAAAATTTAAGGTAGTTAAATTTTGACTAAATTTTTTTTTACTGTTATTCTTTCTTTTATAATGATTTGTTACATTTTAAATTATGAACCTATTTTTAAATTAATCAACAAACCATGATAAACAACTCTTATTTAGATTTCCAGATCTAATATAGTTTAGATTAAAAGATTTTTAATTTTTCTTTTGAAATTCCCTTAGGAGAATAGTTTTCCTGTAAAAGAACAGAGATGATCTACAACTGTTTCCTATTCTCTAGCATTTCCTTCCAACAACAAACACATATAATAGTACCAATATTCATTAACAAAGCCAAATCTAACTCATGCAACAACAAATTTAATTATATTATGATAAAAACTGTTTTAAAACAAAATTTGCTCACCTGTGATATATATGTAGAGCAGTTTGCTTAATTTCCAGGCTCTTGAACTCTTGAAATTGCTTTACTGCTGCAGAAAAACCTTTCATGCATGCTTAACAATTTGATGCTTAAAAAAAATTGTTGATCTTGATGTTGATTGCAGATGAACACCACTAAATTGTAGGTTGATTTGATTTTGAAATGCAGGTTCTAGAACTTTAAAAATGAAGTTTAAAGTCTGCAGATCTTAACTACATTTAGATTTGCTCTATGCTTTGATTTTGAATTTCATGTTTTCAGGTTGAAGAAAGCTTTTTCAATTTGCTTTTAGTTTTCATTATCAGGTTTCGAGAAAATTTTCTGTGTTAGCCATGAATTTTAAAAATGAAGAAAGGAAAAAGAAAAATGATAAGAAGAAGGAAAATAATTTTCTTTATATGCTTATTAAAGTTAAAGAAAATAAAATTTTTAAAATAAAGACACTTGTTAATAAACCTCAGACTTGTCATTCAATTCACTCATTTATTCTACATGTGTTATTAAAGTGATGTTAATATGATACACATGTAATCTTAAGTATATTTTTTATTTATAAATTTGCATTTAATTTAAAAGTAAATAGAAAGCTAATAAATGTTTACATATGTATATATAAGTTTACTTTTAAAAGAAATTATTCTAAAACTAATTATTATACATATATATCTTTTACATGGATTAAAATTCTAAAACAATTATTTTTATATATTTATAACCATTTTATATTAAGCATTTTTAAAGAAAACAAAACAAAATGTTTAAATCCTTTCAAACTATCATATTAAAAATAAATAATTATCTTATATTTTGAAAACAAATTGAATTAAACTAAATTAACTTTTGAAAATAAAACTTCTAAACAAAGCTTTAAGTTACAATATCCATTCATATATCAATTATTAATAGATTTAATTGAATTTTCAAAACAATATCAAATTATAACATATACGTACATATATTACAATTTTAAAATTCATTTTTAATTAAAATAGAAGATATCCTATTCATAATATATATATTAAATGTATATATTATAAACAGAATAAAAATTTAATTAGTTTTTGAAAAACAATCCTTATCAAACTTAAATTGTCAGAAAGATATAAATTACAATTATTAGATTAAATATTTATTAACCTTAAAAGAATAAATTTATCAGTTTAAATTAAAATCATAAAGAAAAATTATCAAACCAGTTAAATTATTTACACAATTATTAAATTTATATTGCCCAAAATTCCGGGTCGTTACAATAATCATCATCCAATTCAATCAATAGCACCAATATATAACGGATAATAAACAACAGGTATCAACTAGCAGTTTATATTCAAAAATAAATTAAATGAAAATTTAAATGGTAGTTTATATGCAATAAATAAATTAAATAACAATTTAATTCAATTTAACTGGGATGATGATTAAAAATATGCCAAATAGTCATAAACAAATTTCTAATCATATCCTAAATAAATTTAACAAACATAAGAAATCTTAGAAGTTGTAAGTGGTTAAAACACTCATCTTTTGAATTTAAGTTGAATTTAAATCCAATTTAAACCCAAAAATTGGACAGCCTCAGAATTCTTTCAAACTAGTGCCAAAATCTTCGGAATTCCTTTACAAACCTAGCGGAGAAACCGCGCGTGAAATGGACCTCGTATGTGAAAGTTATGACGATTAATGGGTTTGAATTTCAATATTAAAAATAAAAATAGAAGAACACTTTACCCTTAGTGCCACATCATGCTACTTCTTCTCCCCAGGAAAAACACGTAACTACCGAGCTTCGAGAAACCAACGCACTCGCCCTGCCCACGTTGACCACGATCCTATCATCACGTACCGCATGTTTGCCTTCCACATCGCCACTGTGGCCAGCGCCACACCCAGACAACGCACACCACTCCGCCGTTTGCCGCGAAGTCCATGCACCTCCTGACGTGATCGAGTTAGAGCAGCCACTGCCCCAAACTAGAAACCCTAGGCGGATTTTACGAAAAATCCGACCATTGAATTGCCAAATAAACTGCATGGATGAAGTCCCCTCGATCCTCTCTTCAAAACCCAGAAAGGATTTCGCGATCAGACGAAGTTCATCATCGAGCGATGAACGGCCGAAAATTGATTTGCGATTTTTGGAAAATTGATTATTCAAAACCAAAAACGAACTACATATCTGAGATGCGTACATCGAGAGCTTCGATATATAATTTTTCTGAATTTTTTTGAGGAATTTGAAATTTCACTTTGATTTTTGAATTGCAATTGATATTAGGTATTTGTTTACCATTGAAATGAGGAGATGAAAGAAATTATACATACAGACAAATGAGAAATAGAGGTAGGCTAGGTTTTATAATAGGGTATATATAGGCAAGGTTGAAATAGAATAGATGGACTCGATTTATAAGCATGCTGAACGATGAATGCCCCGAAAAGCCCGTTCTAACTCCGAAATGAAATTGGGTCAACCCATATATCAGAATAGATATTTTTAAATATTTTATACATGATGGAACAAGTTTCAAGTTCAAATTCCATCATACGAAGAAATTATGCTCAAATCAATATTTTTCAAATCGATTTCAATTGATTTCAATTTCATTGATTTCAAGGCGTTTCGAGTCCGTACAATCAAACGGCAAATCCGATCGCTATGAAAATTGAAATCCTATAATAATTCACCATTACGGATCCGATGAAACTGGTTTCGTTGAAGTCCGAGTCAATGGCCAAGATGGCTATTTTTACATTAATTAAATAAATTAATAATTTAACAAATTAGCGCAAATTTCAAATTCCAATTCTTTAATTGATAAATTTTATCATCTTTGATTTCTCAATCATTTACAATGTTTTAAACAAATTTAATTGTCAATTTTGAGTTGATTAATTTATAAATGTCAATATTAACCTCAATTTCATAAAATTCAAAATTATAAATTTAGTTTCCAAAAATTCTATTTAATCTACTTTCCATTCTATTATTCAATTCATTATTGTCAACGGATGAAATTAATATTGGATTCAAAATCTATTACATTAAATATTCTCACCGTCTTAATTTCAAATAACGTAATATTTAAATATTTAATTTCAATTGTTTGCAATTAATCCAATTATTATAAATTAAATTCAGTAAATTGATAAGTCTTGTTATCCATTCTTTTAATCCAACAAATTATCATAGTAGGAAAGAATTAACACTATTTCCAAAATTCCCTTAATTTACACTAACATTTTATTAGATTAATTGCAATTGATTACCCATTTTAATTTATTAGACTAAATAAATGGTTAACTTATAAAAATTGTTACCATCAACGTTAAATTACACTTATAAGTTATCACTAACAGACAAGTATTGAAATTGATTACATGCACAGTTCTCATCCTATTATCGTAAATTTTACACTAATTCACCAACTAGTTCAGTATCTACACTTGTTTCCTTGTATACAATTAGCAGCTAAGTATAACATCTATATTATTTCCAACTTACAATTTTTGATTTAATTACTGTTTATTATTATTACTTCATTCAAATTCAATATTTGCATTTGTTTTTCTTATATTAAATTTATTACCAAATATTCCTATTCATAATCAATAAATATAACTTTGAATTTATTTCCTAATCTACCAATTTAAATCAATTATAACCTTACAATTGGTTTCCATTAATTGGGATTGCACTAAATTAATTATTTATCAACTTGCATTAATGTTATTACTTTAATCTACATCCAATTACAATTAATACTCTTAATAAATTTATTTAGCTTCCTATTACACCAATTACTATCTTATAAATAAAAATTTTGTTCCCTTTTTGATTTACATCCACACTTTCCGTTATTATATTAATTATCATTAAAGTTCATTTAGTTATCTTTATTCTTCCCAACCAATTTACCATCTATTATTATAACTTTACAATTTTAATAAATTCATTAATTGACATTTCACTCAACCTATTAATTATTAATGTAACAACCCGGGGTTTTGCACCGGTTAATTATTGTCATTAGACGATTAATTCTGCTGGCTAATTGCTGTTGGGAATTTTGAATCGGGTTGAAATTCTTTTCAAAAATTTGTTAAATGTTGTGTGGGCTTTAAATAAAATTTTAGCCCGCGTTTTATTGTTGGTGCTGGGTTGTATTAAGTAAATACCGGTTACCGTTCCTCCCTTGATTCATTTTCGCAAGCCCAAAAATAAACAAACGAAAATGGCTGTGCTCGTTCTTTCTTCAGAAATTAGGGTTTTCGGTAATTTAATGATACCGATCACAAATGTTTGATTCAACTTGATTTCCTTGCTTGTTAGTTGATCGTCTCTTGAGATGTTTGCGGTTGCTTGATTGAGTTCATCTTTGCTTCAAAATGAGGTGAGTGATTTTCACTCACATCTAATTCAATCTACAATTATTTGAATTTGTCAATTGGTTTATTTCGGCAGTTCGATTTTATCCGATGTTGATGATTTTTTTGACTTGGTCAGATTTCTTGTTGTCTTCGGCTATCACTTGATTTGACGATGTTGAATTTGTTTGACTTTTGACCTTGTTCAATTTCACTTGCTGTTTCATGACTCCAGCCATTTTGTCTTGACTGTAATAACACTTTGTTGATGATGCTCGACTGTTGAACTTGGTGGTCTTGCTGTCGGATTAGTCGAGTCTAGTTTTAGATGCACTTTAATATGCATATACACTTGACTTGCAGTTGAACTACAGTTCTATCCATTTCAATGTTGCTGGCCTTTGCATTTTGTTTGTGGTTTGGTGCTTTCTTGAATTGTGGAGTCTTGAGTCGTTTGTGAGCAGGTTGACCATATTTGGAATGTGCATTACACTTGAGTCTTGTTTTACTTCAATTGAGTAAGTTCACCATATGTGTACTTGTGTGTGTATTGATGAGGCTGCTGCACATGTAATCTTTGCTTGCATATATGTGTCAGTTGAAATGTTGGGTCTGTGGTTCAGTTAGCTAGCCGAGTTATGTTGATTTGGAACTTCATCATATTGTTGTTAATTGAGGTTATGTTGGTTCAATCTTGCATTTAAGTTGAGTCATGGTAGCAGTGACTTGATCTTTGTTGCTGTGTAGCCACATCTTTGGTGCACTTTGTTTGTACTTCACTATAGTTCACTTGAAGTTGTAGCCTTTGTGCATTGTTCATGTCATTAACTTGTGCTGTCCAGTTGAGTTCTGCACTTGTATTATCCAATTTCATAGTACGTTTCCTATAAGCATTATTGCTTTCATTTTTCCCGATTAGTATTATTGCATAATTAGTGGCTGCCAACTTTATTCACTTTTAACTTGTATTACATGAGAATGCTGCCACTGACCTTGTGGTTTCAGACCTGCATATACATGTGCCATTTCTTTGCTTACATCTGCACATCCCTGTCATACTTGTTGATGTCTTGGTATTACTGTTAGCTTTGGTTTGGTCTTGCAGTTGTGTTGAGTCATGATATCAGTGACTTGACATTTGTAGTTTCGACTTGCTGTTAATATTTGGAGTTGTGATGAAATCATATGCTGTAGTGGCGAGGCAGTGCACGTGAACGTGTACTGCAGCCCTATCAGAATTGACGTTTTAATTGATATTTCAATTGCTTGAATTGTTTCGTGTGTCCAATTCAATATTTTGAAATTGTATTTTGATTTGGTTTAATTTGATTATTTTGTTGCTATCTAATTATCTATTGGATAATTAGATTATGTGTTCTAATATTTATTTAATAATTAGATTTTGTTGTTAATTGTTGTTTAGGCAATTCTGTGGTTTACAAATTATCTTCATTGATAAGCCTTTTATTTATCATTGTTGATGATTTGGCTTTGTTGATTTGTTGTTTAATGTTGTTATGTGTTGTAATCACCATTATCCGATTTTCTTATTAAAGGATTGGATATGCGAGATTTGGTGCGACTGTTGTCTATTTGATTATTTAATTATTATTGCTTTCGTGCATTAATAAATGAGTTTGAATTAGACTGACCCGCGTATTATTTTCTTTTGAATTAATACTCGGGTCAGACCGAGTTATTTCAGGCTGTTGATATCTCGCTTTGGGATGCTGATTGAGCTAAATCTTTTGGAGTAGTCGTCATTTTATAGGATGATATGTATTCATGTATATTATTTACAATAATGTACTTGTATATGTAACTTCTAGTGTCGACAGTTGTATTGTATCACATGTGTTAAAACTGACTTCAGTTATATATATATGAGATTTGATATTATCCGTGTTTGTGTTTAGCTTATATGTGTTATTATTATATATGTTTTCCTAAACTATTATGAACCATCTTAGTTCGTTTTATACTGGAATCGAATATGTCGATGGGAGAAAATAAACAAAGAGATGAAAAATAAATATATATACTACTCCTATCGAGATAATCAATACTAGTGTAAGACCTAACTACGAATGACCGCTCCTATCCAGCCTTATTCTTCGTAATAACAGACAGTATTTCCTTTTAATACTCTTTGTTATTGTGAGCATAGAGGTGGGGCGTCACAATTGGTATCAGAGCGAGGGGTTTATGGATATAATATACAACATAACTTAGATGGAACATGTGTTACAACTATTTGTTGACGTTTTTAATTGTGCCTTGAGCCAAAACTAAAGTTTTGAAATTATGATGAAATTTTTAAATATCTTTATTTAAAAATAAAAGTGAAATTATTCTTTGATGATTGATTAATTTGTGTTCTGTTTATCAGAGTCCGCAGCGGAAACAGTGAGACTGCCTTCGCTGAGTACAGCTGAGAACCCTTTTGAGTTAGAAAAAAAAAATCAAAATATGAAAATGAAATAAATTTCATTGTGTTGTTACATAGATGTGCTTATTTTATTTTCTTTGAAAATTTTGAAGCCGATTTGAGGATCCGAAGCATTTGCAGTTATGTGATTTTGTTGAGATTTTGCTGTTTTAAATTATCTTCATTGAAGATATAACCGAGTGATTTCTTTGTTCATCTTGTAGTGTGCGTGCAAATATGAGTTGCACGTTACTGCATTAATTTTACGTTGAACCGGTGTTTGGTTTTAAAATATATTTGGTTGCCGTTATTTTTATAACGGGATTTTTACACCGGTAGTATATTTTGATGCGAATTATTTTGATGAGATTTTGACGTATAATAATTACTGTTTCTTTAGCTTTAGTAACCATCAAATTTAAAGTGAATTTTAAATGGTTATCCTGTAATATTGATTTGATATCCACTTTCACGGTGTTTTGAGAAGTGCAATTTCCTTATCGAAATTGCTACAGATGTAGCTGTTTTAATCACGTGTTTTAAAAATCGTTTTAAAATAAAAATCGTTTTCAAAAATTTTATAGTTTGCGCTTTCAAAAGAATGAGGAAGCGATTTAAACGCTACAGCAAGATTGAGGACTATGAACCTTCACTTTTACTGGTTCGCTTAATTCCGGACTTGTCCGTTTGAGAACGTAAAATGTTATTTATTTAAAATACACAATTTTGCACTTTCAAGGAAACGATGAAGAGATTTAAACGATTTAGAAAAAGTGCGGAGTATGGAACCATACTTTTACTATTTCGGTTAATTCCGGACTCATTAATTGAAACATTTGCTGTTTGATGATTCTGATGATTTCGTTGGGCTTTCGAGCCACTCTGCTGGACCTTCGAGTCATTTGTTGGACCTTCGGGTCATTTATTGGACCTTCGGATCAGATGATGGACCTTCGGGTCAATATCGTTTGTTGGAACTTCGGGTCATTTGTTGGACCTTCGGGTCATTTGTTGGGCGCCAAAAATATAGTACTTGGTAGGCTTCGGCCATATGAGATGCACGTGCGGCGTAGCTAAAACTCTCCATTTGTTGGGATCGATCCATCTTTTATGTTGATTTTCTGGATTATCTTAACTGATTTCTAGATATTTGTTGTTTCTAATTATCTGCAGGTAATTACATATTTGTTGATTTGAGTTCTAATTATCGTTTTTGATAATTAGATATTTGTTGTTTCTGATTATCGTTTTTGATAATAGATATTTGTGTTTTCTGACTATCGTTTTTGATAATTAGATATTTGTGTTTTCTGATTATCGTTTTTGATAATTAGATATTTGTTGTTTTCTGATTATCGTTTTTGATAATTAGATATTTGAGTTTTCTGATTATCATTTCTAATAATTAGATATTTGTGATTTCTGATTATTGTTTTCGATAATTAGATATTTGTTATTTTCTAATTATCGTTTTTGATAATTAGATATTTGTTGTTTTTTTATTATCATTTTTGTCAATTATATTTGAGTTTTCTGATTATCGTTTTTGATAATTAGATATTTGTGTTTTCTGATTATCGTTTTTGATAATTAGATATTTGTGTTTTCTGATTATCATTTTTGATAACTAGATATTTGTTGTTTTATGATTATCGTTTATGATAATTAGATATTTGTGTTTTCTAGTTATCGTTTTTGATAATTAGATATTTGTGTTTTCTGATTATCGTTTTTGATAATTAGATATTTGTTGTTTTCTAATTATCGTTTTTGATAATTAGATATTTGTTGTTTTCTGATTATCGTTTTTGATAATTAGATATTTGAGTTTTCTGATTATCATTTTTGATAATTAGATATTTGAGTTTTTTTATTATCGTTTTTGATAATTAGATATTTGTGTTTTCTGATTATCATTTTTGATAATTAGATATTTGTGTTTTCTAGATTATCGTTTTTGATAATTAGATATTTTTTGTTTTCTGATTATCGTTTATGATAATTAGGTATTTGTGTTTTCTGATTATCGTTTTTGATAATTAGATATTTATTGTTTTCTGATTGTCGTTTTTGATAATTAGATATTTGTGTTTTCTGATTTGATAATTAGATATCTGATTTTTTTATTATCGTTTTTGATAATTAGATATTTGTGTTTTCTGATTATCGTTTCTGATAATTAGATATTTTTGTTTTCTGATTATCGTTTTTGATAATTAGATATTTGAGTTTTCTGATTATCGTTTTTGATAATTAGATATTTGTTGTTTTTTTATTATCGTTTTTGATAATTAGATATTTGATTATCTGTTTGATAATTAGATTTTGTGAGAATTTGTGAATTTCTTTTATGAAATTAAAAGATTTCTCTGGCGTTTGTATTCTTAACCTTTATTTTTCTAGCTTAACCAGTTTATGTTAGAAAAATAATTGCTATTGACGACTTTAATTATGAGTTATGTTGGGTTTGTGGTTCAGTTAGCTAGCCGAGTTATGTTAGATATGTGTTAGTTGAAATGTTGGGTTTGTGGTTCAGTTAGCTAGCCGAGTTATGTTGATTTGGAACTTCATCATATTGTTGTTAATTGAGGTTATATTGGTTCAGTCTTGCATTTAAGTAGAGTCATGGTAGCAGTGACTTGATCTTTGTTGCTGTGTAGCCACATCTTTGGTGACCTTTGTTTGTACTTTACTATAGTTCACTTGAAGTTGTAGCTTTGTGCATTGTTCATGTCATTAACTTGTGCTGTCCAGTTGAGTTCTGCACTTGTATTATCCAGTTTCACAATACGTTTCCTATAAGCGTTGTTGCTTTCATTTTTCCCGATTAGTATTATTTCATAATTGGTGACTGCCAACTTTGTTCACTTTTAACTTGTATTACATGAGAATGCTGCCAATGCCCTTGTGGTTTCAGACCTGCATATACATGTGCCATTTCTTTGCTTACATCTGCACATCCCTGTCATACTTGTTGATGTCTTGGTATTACTGTTAGTTTTGTTTTGGTCTTGTAGTTGTGTTGAGTCATGATAGCAGTGACTTGACCTTTGCAGTTTCAACTTGCTGTTAATATTTGGAGTTGTGATGAAATCATATGCTGTAGTGGCGAGGCAGTGCATGTGAACGTGTACTGCAGCCCTAACAGAATTGACGTTTTAATTGATATTTCAATTGCTTGAATTGTTTCGTGTGTCCAATTCAATATTTTGAAATTGTATTTTGATTTGGTTTAATTTGATTATTTTGTTGCTATCTAATTATCTATTGGATAATTGGATTATGTGTTCTAATTATTTATTTAATAATTAGATTTTGTTGTTAATTGTTGTTTAGGCAATTCTATGGTTTACAAATTATCTTCATTGATAAGCCTTTTATTTATCTTTGTTGATGATTTGGCTTTGTTGATTTGCTGTTTAATGCCGTTATGTGTTATAATCACCGTTATCTGATTTTCTTATTAAAGGATTGGATATGCGAGATTTAGTGTGACTGTCGTCTATTTGATTATTTAATTATTATTGCTTCCGTGCGTCAATAACTGAGTTTGAATTAGACTGACCCGTGTATTATTTTCTTTTGAATTAATACTCAGGTCAGACCGAGTTATTTCAGGCTGTTGATATATCGCTTTGGGATGCTGATTAAGCTATGAAGTCTCTTTATATCTTTTGGAGTAGTCGTTGTCATTTTATAGGATGATATGTATTCATGTATATTATTTACAATAATGTACTTGTATATGTAACTTCCAGTGTCGACAGTTGTATCGTATCACATGTATTGTAATTGACTTCAGTTATATATATATATATATATATATATATATATATATATATGTATGAGATTTGATATTATCCGTGTTCTGTGTTTAGCTTATCTGTGTTTTTATTATATATGTTGTCCTAAACTATTATGAACCATCGTAGTTCGTTTTATACTGGAATCGAATATGTCGATGAGAGTAAATAAACAAAGAGATGAAAAAGAAATATATATACCACTCCTATCGAGATAAACAATACTAGTGTAAGGCCTGGATGGCCGCTCTTATCCTGCCTTATTCTTCATAATAACAGACAGTATTTCCTTTTAATACTCTTTGTTATTGTGAGCATAGAGGTGGGGCGTCACAATTGACCTAAATTAGCACTGTTACGTTTTAATTTACTTATTAGCTTACAACAAGTGCTACCATTAGTTCATACACTAATTCATTGCATTACCATCCATTGTACAGTATTTTATTAGTAAGTTAACATTTTAAATTATTAATTTACCTTTTATATCCCATTATAAATTAATGCAAACATTAATTTTTCAAATCAAATTAATCATTTCATCTTGGTAACATTCTTTTATTACAATAATAATATAATTAACATTTACATTGGTTCACTTATTGGAATTACATCCAAGTTATTAACACAACTTACCAGTCTTATCCAAGTTATTATTTCCATTAATATTTCACTAAATTTTTATTTCCTTCAATATTAAGTTACAAAATCTTATTAAATTAACATTTTTAATTATCAAATTTTTCGGGTCATTACAGTAAAGGATGAAATGATTTGGAATTACCCCAAGATTTAAAAAAGTTTTAACTAAGCAAAGGTTTGATAAATAAGGTTAAATGATCCCGTGTATACCAAAAAGAAATGGTTTTAAGAAGATGTTTATCTCTAACAAGATATTTTTGATAAAAGGATACTATTTAGTGGAATATAAATCACCCACACACTTAACATCTTTTTATCAATGGTCGATTTGGAGGAACACAGGATTGGATTTGGGCAACTTCTTATTAAAACCAATTCAACCAATTTAAAAGTTTGAAAGTGAAGATATGTTAAAGATAATTAAGTTGAAGGTGGGGATTTTCATAATGAAAGGACTGATTGTTGATAACTTCATAGTAGCTCTTGAGATAAATAAATAGCAGTGGTCTCTTTGTTTTGGGATCCTCGCATGCAAGGACTACTCGCTAGTAATCCTAAGGGTGATGCCCAACGGGATGTCTTAGGAGAGTGCCTTCAGTTTGTCCTGTTCTAGAAAAACTTATATGGATGATGTCTGACATTGCATTTCTAAGACTATGGTGCATTGATCTCTGCAAACGTACGTCTATTTGGTGATGTAGGAAGTAAGCCCTCTTATGCTTAACACTCTTCTCTTAGATGTATGATCTCAGAGTTTGCACTTTTGTTGAAATCAATAATGTGTTGTAGGAAATGGCAATGTGGCATGTTATGTGAAAATATTCTAAGAAAGGCAAACGTTACCTCAAGCCTCACACCCAGGGAAATGTGAAACATGGGTTGTTTTAAGGCTAAGTGGTTCGAAACCATTAGGGTACGATATCACCTTTTTAGATTTATCTATTTCTACCCGCTATAATGTCGGATTTAAATTTTATGGTGTATGCTATGTGACGTCTAGGAGAGGCCGGGATCGGTTGGGGTGATATCATATTCGGTGCTATTTGTAACATCTGTAGGTCTCGGGAAGGTCAGCCTTAATTAGCAGACACTACAAGAAATTTGATTTTTAGTGGTGCTCAAAAAACGCTACAAAAAGTTTTGGTGGCGTTTTGATAAACGCCGCCAGAAAACATGCGACTAAAAATCCATGATTTTTTGTTGCATTTATTTTAATGCCACTAAATGAATTTTTGGCAGCGTTTTTTAAAGGTTACTAAAGATCTTTTTACAGCATTTAAGAAACGCCACCGAAAAGGTGTCGTTTACTATCTTATTTTTTTGTTGCACTTATTATTATTTTTTGCAGCGTTTTTTGAACGCCACGGAGGTTATCTGACTTACTATAATTGCTGATTCTGTAGCGCTTTATCAACGCTACAAAAAATATTTTTGGTGGCGTTTTTTCTCCGCCGCCGCATGTTTCGATTTTATTGCCTGCTGTTCCACGACTGCATCTGATTTCGCCTCCAATTCAAGTACTTCAAAACTTATACAATAACGTAATATATAAACACATACACATTCAAAAATAACACATTTAATGAACCACAATAACACAAACCAATTACATAATCACCACTATATCATAACATTAGTGTCAAGACAAAGGGTTAACCATACATTTACACAACCAAACTACCATAAACAGTTTGATAATAGTACGTGCAGCTAAAGTAGTGCTGCTACCATACATGCTAGTTTCATAACAGTTTTAATCAACCAAACTACATACATGTGCTGCTACCATACCAAAAACCAGTGCTGATGCTTAAATTCTTCACAAACGTTTATCTACCTGTAAACAATAATAATCATGTTACTAAATATTTGTGAGGTGAAGGTATCAAAGATAAAAAATTGCTGTAGTTACAATCAACACTATATATACCAACTCAAATTGACACTGCATATACAACCTTAAATTGCAAATACAAACATCACTGCCTTATTCACCCAACTACAGCAATCTCAACTACTACAACAACCACTGCCCATAGCCATTCACTTCATTACAGTGCTCAAATATTACCCCTGCCTTACAACAGCATCCAGTGCCATTCTACCACTCTGACATCTCCTAGCCCTAACCAAGACCATACCAGTTCATAAAACCATCATCATCACTTCACCACTTCAACACATCCCACTGCATCTACCCCACAGACTTCAATTTACCAAACATACTTCATAATCTCCAAGCATCACAGTCACTATAGGCATTTACATATACACTTTTAATCCACTAAACTTCCATCATCATTCATCTCAAACTCTACTTCATCGCTTCCCATAACAGATATTTCATCATCCTCCTCATCACTGAACTACCAGCATCACCTATCTTCCATACATTCTATTGTAGTCACCACCTACTACTCCTCCACACAAAGCAAATTTCCTAACCATCTACTTCTCCCCCTGGTCCTCTGTCTCCTACAGTTGCAAACCCAGAAACCACAATTCTTCATTGATACTTTACTGACACACCACGACCATCTCAATACAACTGTTCTCCCTGACCAAAAAAGCAGCACCATCAAAGATTTCCTGACAACCATCAATAACCCTTACCTCCCCTGCCTGCGAGCATCACTACAACACCATTGCACTTCCTCCCAAATCGCTGCGATAATCGATCCAAACCGCTACCACGATCTGCCTCACCATAATCACCACCACAAATCGCCTGAAACCAAACTGCTACCCTTCGCTGATCCAAAACCATCACCTGATAGACCACCGACCAAGTCAGGAGTTTCAAAATCACCGCTGTCATTAAACAACACACTGCCAACATATCAACACCAAACCCTGGAATACAAACTCTAACTCCACAACATATCAAAATCCGACAATCACCAATTCAATCACTTTCTAGCTCTACACCAATATTTATTGAGTAATATAACTAATTTTTATAGTCGATTATCTAGGAATATTGTCCGGGTATTAGAATCAAAGTTTGAAAACATTTATGATGAACAAGTTATATACCTTTCAGTTTGTTTTCAAAATGACTTTTTCCTTTGGCCAAGCTATGGGAACGCCAAGTGCATCTTCCATGCACGTCAACGCCGACGTTGGTCTCCATAGCTCTGCATTTGCATCTCTCATAATATCAACCCAAACTTTGACAGCATTAAGTCCCAATGGACGACAATGGACCAGCGTTATCGGATCAGTTGATGCAACAGTTCCTTCAGCCACTACGTTTGTTCCACCCAAATCGATCAACTGGCATTTGCTATCTTTTGTCCACTGTGCAATTGGCTGGAAAAAAGAGATTATTATGTAGAATATATACATACACATAATAAATAAACTTTCATACGCAGGTAATTTCTTCAATTTTGAAAATTAATACTTACATGCTCTGATTTCTTCATGACCACGAGTGTAGATTTCATGGGAGAAGTCGCATAATTTACACTGTCATTTACATTTTCTTTATCAACTTCAACTTTTGATTTTGGCCATGCAACTTTCCTACCAAGTGCATGTCCATTGCACGACATATCACATGTGGGTCGCCACAAATAAGCATCGTTATTTATTACTTTGTCGACCGAAATCACAACGGCAGACAGACCGAGCGAAATACCATTAACAACATACTGTGGCTCTCTGGAGTAGACTCTTCCTTCGGCAACTACCCCTTCACCCTCATTCCAACCATAAATCCTGCATTTGTCGTCTTGGATAGTGCTGTTACTCTTAAAATGAGAAGTGTAATTTTAACAAACAAATAAATATAAAGATGATTTATTTTAACAAACAAATAAATTTCTACTTATCAAATCATTCACATGTTATAAGATGAGAAGTGTAATTTTAACAAACAAGTAAATATACAAATGGATTAATTTGGGGTACTAATATCTAAAAACTAAGACTAAAACTTTAGTATGTTTCAATGAGAAGTGTAATTCAACAGTTTAGTAGGAGAAGTGTGAAATTTACCGTACCGACGTCATTCAAATTTACTCGCAGCGCCATCTTAATGCAAGTTGATGGCCAAGCTACAGCCTTATTCACAGCGTCTGCTAATACTATCATTTTAGGTGTAGGCCTCCATAAATAAGTATCTGGTTTGTCCATGATATCTACAATAACGTTCATAACATTTGGTCCAAGATTAATGCCGTTGACAACCGCAGTTGGGTCCCTGGACAACACCCTCCCATTGGCAACAACTTCATAGTTTCCATCTCAATTAAACATCGAACATACATCGTCATTGCTCTGCAATTATTCAACCAAAAATTATAGCAATCACTGGATCAAAATGTAAAATCTAAATGTTATTTCTTGAGTAATATAATTATTAGTTTTACCAATTCAGATGTGCTCGTTTTCGAACTCTCTACACCCTGCAGCAAAGCTCTAATATCAGGATATTTTAATCTTAAAAGCACTCAATTAAATGTAATGTAGGCGTTTAATTAACTATCGAAAACTACTAAACGGACTTTGATCAGTTAATGTATTTTACAACTATAAATGATGGGATGAAAGTAATATGGCTACCGAAACCAGCAAGTGAAAAAAATAAAATTGAGTTGCTAAAATTAAAATGACCATACTTAAAATGGCAGAGAACATATAATAAGTTTGTGAGAGAGAATAAATTTGTTCTTTTTAGTATTTTAAATTATATGGCACTTTGAATTTTTTATTTTACATATATAAATTATTTTTAATAGTTTACCTTCTGGTTCAGCAGAACCTGCAGCATATTCTTCATTTCTGCAATTTCCTCTCGACACTACGATATTTGTTTATCTTTGGACTGGGCCACGTCTAGCTTGGTTAAAGTGCAACCCCTTCCCAATGCCCTTAACCATCCTGATTTATCTTGTCCAAGTACATGTACAAGAGCATCTCCACCGACTTTCTGTGACGAACCGGAATGTGATAGGCTGCCAAATTTTTTAATCTCCTCCTACATAAATAAATACAAATAGATAATGTACAATGGTAAAATTATCGTACTTTCAGACAATTTTTTATATACAGATAAAATAAAAAAAACTTACAATAGAATTTCCAGCTTCCGCGTTCACCGGTTCACCATTTTTTTTTATGTGAGATTTAATCCAAACATCATCTCTAGTTATGGACGATGAACTTGGACTTTCATTTTTCTAAATTTAGGATAACATTAAATAAAAAACCGGACAGGTATAAAATAATATTAAATAAAGCTATACTTAATTAACTAACCATGTCTTCGGTCAATCTAGCCATTCCCTTACGACCAGTTGTGTGTGGAAGTTGTTTATCCCTAAGGGCCGAATATTTCTCACTTCTTTTCTGTAAAGTAGAAAGATATATTGTCGATATATTATTATAGGATAATGGCAGCTTCGTTGTTTGAGAAAGTGAAGAGTGGCAGAGATAAGTTGATATATTGTTATAGCATAATGGCAGCTTGGTTGAGGAAGTGAAGAGTGACAGAGAGAAGTTGTTTGATAAGTGTTTGATAAAGGCAATGTAAAGAAGAAATATGAATATTTTGTTTTGTAAATAGAGAACAAAAACTTGAAAACAGTTGCTTGTAGTAGAGGAAAATTCAATGTATCAGAAACTAAAAGACAAATGAAATAAAACAGTGAACATAATATCAAGTGAAAACAGCGAGCACAAGAAACAGATATGTAAAAATGAAAAGTAAAATCTAAGATGCAATGCAATGTTTTTTGTTTTATTTTTGTTTTTGGGTATATGCAATGCAAGCTTGTTGAAGTATGAAATGCAATAGCAATGTAAAACAAAAAACGAAACGCAAAAGCCAGAAAATGAAATGTAATAGCAAACTAGTTGAAAATTCCAATGCAAGATGAAAACGAATCCAACAAATTTTTTATTCAAAAAAACACAATACAAAACCAAAAACACAACACTAAACTGAACTAAATTCAAGTAAACAAGAAATGTGTGTAGGGTGATAATCAAGTGAACAAGATATGTGTTATTGGATAATAAAATCGTTCTTTGAAAATGATAATCAACTCTGCTGTGCAAATAACCATATGTGTTATTGGATCCCAATCATTAACTTTTAAAGTGTTCTACCAAATAAAATAGTGAATAGTGTTACCTTAAACTCTGGACTTGTTTTCGCCTTCATAAACCTTCTCCATTCGTTCATGCTTTTGATGTCGGTAGGTTTCAGTTTTAGTCTTTCCTTTTCGTTCTCCGCTTTGTTTAAGTTTCGAACCATTTTACTTTTTGACGATCTCCAAATTACTCCCATTTGCTGAAATACAGCTTTTCTTTGCCAATAATCTTCCAGTTTAAATCTAATCTGCAAGAATACATGAAAACATGATATTAAAATCAAACAACAGCCATATGTATGCATCAAACAATTTTTTTCAACTATAACTATAATACGTGATGTAACAATGTAGCAATGTAGCAACTTGCAAACAGATGTATAAACAACAAAAACAATTTTTATCTCATACCTGAATCGATTGCCACAAAACAACTTTTAACTCATCACTTAGATTCCTCCAATCATCAAGTGTGTATGGAACCAGCTCCCGCACAAGCGGTCCAAGGAAAGAGGGTAAATGTACTGACCCTTTCCCTATTGGTATACCTATATCATTGAACTCAACTTCAATTCGATCCTGACTGCTTAACGGGAGTCTTTTTGCTTTTGCTGGACCTCTACCACCTCTTTTCCGAGATGTAATTCTGGATTCAGCTTCACTTGCTCTTCCAATTTCTACCTCAGCATCATCAGTTTGTTCAGGAAGGATTTCATTTTCTGAGCGAAGTCCTTCTTCATTTGGGTCGGAGGGGGTAACATGTGACTGATCTTGTTCTTTGTCTTCATTGCAAAAAATGGCTTGTTTCTTAGCGTTGACTGTTGGTTCTTCACTGTCGGTGCAAGCACCAGCTAGAATCTTAACCTTTTTCTTTGGATTATACTTCCGCTTTGACTTATCCTTCTGAGATTCCTCATCAGCCTTTCTCTGGTTGTGAGTACGTACAAAGCTTGAATGCATCTTTTTTCGGCAAATGAAACAAAAAACAGTAACTTATTTTGAGAATACTTCATATAGAGGACAGTTAACAGTATCTATTATGTAACCTTGAATACAATAGTTATTAATACATGTATATGAACTCTGTAATGTAAACTATGTAAATAATCACATTAATACTTAATAATGGAATAATCAAAACATATAATTTCTGTAAATGTATATTAATATGTTTTCTATGCTTGCATTTACAAATGAAGGCACCTAGCATCTAATAAAAAAAAGCACAACAAACTCATAAAGCAATATGAATACACAGTACACACAAACACATATGTAGACTAACTACCCACTTACCTTATCAGTCACTATTGTATTAATATGCACCTTATGTAAATGAAAATATTCCAAAGTTGAAAAATTGTATTACATAAACAGTTTTACAGTACGTTGTGATCTGAGTCTGGGAGAGGACATGCCCAAATCATAATTTGATATCATATAACTCATAAAGCAATATGAATACACTGTTGTAGTCACATACTAAATCTATCAAAAAACAACAAAATATGCCCAACTTCCAATTATGTACCACATATGTCAACGGAAGATTATCAAACAAACATTAGCTAAATGGAATTAAATTCAACATAAACATAATATTAAATTAGATTTGACATATCAAATCCAAATAGAGTCAGACAAAAAAGAAATTTATTACAAAACTAGTATAGAAAAAAATGAGTTATATGTAGAAATGATGCATGCTAGAGTAGAAATGAAGATCCTCAATCAGAAGCTGACCATACATCTTCAAATGACATATATGTAAGGTTTAATGCTAGGTTTTGATTCTTGAGTAGTAGACAGCGCAAAGGTGGTAAATGTCAAAGCTGTCATGAAACAAGGAAAAGAAACTACTTGATTGTAATACATTTTTCAAATGATAGTATAACAAATTTTATAATCTACTCAAGTAGAACATATAATCTACTCAAGTATGCCTTCGCAATCCTCTCTAACATAACTAACATCTTCATCATTCATTTCAGTTATTTCGCTACCTTCCACGACTTGGATATCTTCCGCGATGCAATCGTGATCCTCTAAATCTTTAAAACTTCTTGATGGTGCTTTCATTACAACATACCAATTAGAAACATCATTCTCTCTTGAATAAAATACTTATCTTGCTTGAGATGCAAGTATGTATGGATCTCGTGAAAACGATGCTTGCTGTAAATTAACAAGAGTGAACCCATCATCATCAACTTTTACTCCATTTCCTTTATACGCCCAACGACACTTAAAAACTAAAATATAAAATGTATGATAATCTAACAAAATTATATCTGTCAATATTCCATAGTAAGTGACCACATCAACCACTTGGGACATATCTTTTGCACTTGCTCTACACATAGTAGTCGCATCAAAAGTCACCCCACAATTCTGAGTTTCTCTCCCTACATGTTGTATATGAAAACGTTGCTCATTGATAATATATCCGTTGTAAGACATGGCATCATCCTTCGGACCAAAAGCAATCCATCTTAATATGCCATCATGATCCTTGGAGGTAATAAGTATCTACAACAAATTTTATTTAGCATGTATATTTTATAGTAAGATTAATAGTCAAAAGAGAATATATGTGAAATCTAACTAACCTTTCTTTTAATCCAATCGGCAAATTTTTTTGTATGCGTTTCCCAAAGTAAGGTCGCATTTTTTGTCATGCATGGGTCTGACTTTTCTAATTCCTCCAAATGCAAACTAGTATTGAATAATTGATTATAAGTTATATATAGCATTACGAACACATCAAAATAATTAAAACAATATAACATATACTTACTCTATAAATGGTTCCACCACAGCCATATTCATTAACACGGCTAAATGAGCACTTTCTTTGTCATTAACTGACAGTTTAACTGTCTTGGATATTGAAATCGGACGTCCCTCGAGTATTACACTGCTTTCATAATCTTCATTTCGAGCTTCTTTCTCCTCTATATGTCTTGATTTTTTCAAAAATTCATCGAAAAACATCATGGATTCTTTTGCAAGATAGGATTCTGCAATACATCCCTCTGGTCGTGCCTTTAAGTGTCTTCATGTATCTTTCGAATGGGTACATCCAACGAAAATGAATTGGTCCACACATTATTGCTTCTTTTCCAAGATGAATGGATAAATGTACCGTCATATCAAAAAAAGATGGTGGGAAATATTTTTCAAGCTAACATAAAACTTCAATAATCTCAACATTGATTTGTTCTACCTTCTCTCTATCAAGAACACGTTGACATAATTTGTTGAAAAAAGAACATAAGCGAATTATTGTTTTTCTTGCCTTCTTTGCCATTAATCCTTTCGATGCTACTGGTAATAAATGTTGCATTAATACATGGTAATCATGTGACTTCAATCCGCTAATTTTGCAATCATGCAACGAAATCCGATTTTTCAAATTTGAACAGTAGCCATCTGGTCCTTTGAAATCGTACAATCTTTTGCAAAATATTTTTCTCTCGGATTTTGACAACATGTATGGAGCCGGTGGAAGATATGTTTTATTCCCACGAGGTTGTGCATGAAGCTCACTTCGAATTCCCCAATCCTCTAAATCCTTTCTACAGTTGGTTCCATCTTTTGATTTATTACCATGCAACATCGTGCCCAATAGGCTTTCACCAATGTTTTTCTCCACATGCATCACATCTATATTGTAACGTAATGGAAGCTTCTGCGAAAACCAAAACTATAACGCATTATTGGGTTTTTCTTCTATTAAAACAATGAAAAATAAATAAACTAACCACTAATGTAACGATCCTGAATTTTGAACAATTTAATTTGTGAATATTTAATTTATTTTAAATATTTAAATGATGATTTGACTTGAATTTCAAATTATCAGAATAAATTGGCGATTAAATTTAGAATTTAATTTATTTAAAGTTGAATAAAATTTGAATTTGAATTTGGAGTTGAATTGAATATTGAATTTGTATTTTAAACTAATAACTTAGAAAAAATAATTTGGATATAAGAATTATTATTTATGAAAATTAATAAATTTGTGGTTAGTCTCAATAACATTTTTCATTTACTTAAATAAAATAGAATAAAATTTTAATCAATACAAAATAAATAAATAAATAAATACACTTAGTTAAAGTTTTAACAACAAAATTAAACAAAAACAAAGTAAAGAAAATAATTTACAAAACAAATTAAATAATAAAAATAAAATAAAATAATATAATAAAAACAAAATAAAAGTATACATTGCCTTACCTTATCACCATAATCTACGCCGTCACATATTCCTTCCCCCATGCCAAAACCCACGCCCTAAATCGTGCCTCTCTGCAAAAACACGTCTCCTCTTTCCCTTTTTTATTCGATACCCCTTTCTTCAAATCAATCAGTAATCAAACCGAAGAAAAAAATGGCGTCTTTCTCGTCTCTTTCATTCGTTCGTTCCTTCTCGAGATAATGGCGGCCTCGTCTCTTCGATTCCGTGCTTCAACAATTAGGGCTCCAATCTCCGCTTCAATCTTCGTTCAACTTGGCTCATTACTCTTCGGCCATTTCGATTCGGTGAAAGGTGAGTTCTTTGCTCACGATTGGTTTTAATTCAAGTTTTTATATTTGTTTGAATTGAATGCTTGGTTGCATGCTATGTTTTGGGGGGTTATTCGTTATCAATTGCTCGGATTTTTTTGTATAGTTTAAACTGATATGAGCAGATTTGTCACTGCATGTTGGTTGTTGGTTGTTATTCGCTATCATTTTCTCTGATATTTTGATTTTAAATTTATAAGAACAGATGTTATTTGAATTTAATTTAAACTGTTAAGAACAGATGCTATATGATATTGTTTTTTTAACTGTTAAGAGCAGATGCTATTGATTTTAATTTTAAACTGGTGAGAACAGACACTATTTGGAATTTAATTTAAATTGATAAGAACAGATGCTATTTGTAATTTGTTTTAAATTGATGAGAACATATGCTATCAATTTGTGATTTGTTTTTAACTGATGAGGACAGATGCTTGTTTTTGTTGTTGCTGCATGTGATGGATGCATGCTCGTGTATCTGTATGTATATGCCACCTCTGTTATGTTATGCAGTTTCAAGAAAAACATGTATATATATAATACTGTGAGCAAACTATACTTTAAAGTTTTGAATCTTGTTTTGCTCTTTGCTCTCGGTCAATCCAATTTAAACTGTTAAAAACAGATGCTATATGATATTGTTTTTTTACTGATGAGAACAGATACTATAAATTTTGTTTTTAAAACTGTTAAAAACAGATGCTATATGATATTGTTTTTTACTGATGAAAACAGATGCTATGTGATATTGTTTTTTTAATCTGTTGAGAACAGATGCTATTTGGGATTTATTTTTTAATTGATAAGAACAGATGTTATACAAAAAAAACCTTTGCTTGTCTGTGTTCCTGCATGTATAGGCAGTAGTTTGAAACTGTGGTTATGAATGCATTTGAATCTGCATAACTTGATTCTCTGTTCATACCTGGTTACAGAGTTTTAAAAATATATGATAAAATAAGTAAAAGTTGTTAAACCAGAAGAAAAAAAATCAATGTTGAAATTCTGTGAGTAAACCTATGTTTATTCAAATCTTTTGTGCTTGAATTCCTGAATGAATATGATGGCTTGAATTAAATGAATGAAATGCTTGTGTTTTGCTTTTCTGGAAACATTGTTCTTGGGTGTATGCGTGTGTATATATATAAGTATTTCAACCCAATTTTCTTTGTTATTTGAAATGACTGTAAGCAAAACTGAAACTTTTAAGGTTAAAACACTTTTATTACCCAGTATATATATAGCCATGAATGGAGGTAATGACTCAAAGCCATCTTGAATGGATGATTAAGTTGTGTTATTTGATAAGAGAAAAGGATGATCTGGAATGTT
Organism: Allium cepa; assembly: GCA_030765085.1. NCBI lineage: Eukaryota > Viridiplantae > Streptophyta > Magnoliopsida > Asparagales > Amaryllidaceae > Allium > Allium cepa. The sequence continues at coordinate 724,550,143 of CM060939.1, read as the reverse complement.
GTTAAATATGCCTGAATGTTGAATGTATCAGTGCATACATGTTTTTGGAATGTTTGTATATCCGTGTATATGCCTCTGTTTAAACAGTATAGGCTAAACCTATTTTCTTTGAAATTTAAATCCTCCTTATAAAATTGATGTTATGCTTAAACCTGTTGAAAAAGATGCTTGTTAGTAATTTCTTACTTGGAACTTTGTCCATGCTTTGCTGTGTGCTCGTATGTCCTACTTGATGCTGCACACTTGTGCTTTGCCTTGATCACTTCTGCTGTTGTCATTTTGTGTTGTTGTCTTGCATTTGCCAAGTCCATGTGTAAGTTCCCATACATCCATCTGAGTTTGTTATTTCTAGTTGCACTTGGTTTGTGATTTTGTTGGGCCTTGTTCTTGTGCACTGACCATATGGTCTCTGCTTATTTGTAGCTTGTATCACTTGTTTCCCCTGCCTGTAATTTTTTTTGTTACAGTAATGATTCAAAATCCCTATCCTTCAATTCTTTTGGAAAGAAGAAAAAATGGAAGTGTGAGGTTCAATTCCGTGCTTTAATTATTCCTCTAATACCCTGTTGCATTTAGTTTATTTTGTTGCACTCATTGGTAGTCTGCACCACCATATGCTTTTGTAGCCTGATCTTTGTTGAACATGTGTTTTGCTATACTGTTCACTTGAGTTTGAATTTGTTGTCTCATTTGAAAACAATGCAGTCCCTTTGTTTTGAGATATATGCATGTTGACTAGTTCACTTGCTCATATATGTTGATTCACTGATGCATTTCTTATGGTCTATTTCTTTGTTGTTATGAGCTTAATGAGTTGTGCTCATTTTGGTCTGCACTCTGTAAACTTTGAGTTGTATTTGTGAACCTTTCGTTGCTTCATGTCTTTGGCATTTCTGAGCCTCCGCCTTTGATAGCCTGTTTCAACATTTGCTGTTTGTATTGCTTTGTCTGATGCCTTCTTGACTCTTTTATCGGTGCATTGGCCTTGAGTTGAACCTAGTTTTGAAACTTGGGTTTGACCTTGTTTTGATCTGATAGCTGTGTGTTTTTATTTGGTGCACACGTGTTGGCGAGGCAGTGCACATGTGTGTAAATATACGTGTGTACTGCAGCCACACAGGATTGACAGATGCTATTAAAATTTGAAGTTGTTAATGTGAAAAAAAAATCCATAATAGATTTAAATTGATTCATGTGATTCGTCATCTCTGCTACCATTTTATTCAGTTCATTACAAATTTAATTACTTGAATAAAGATTAATCCTGACTCGAGTGTTTTTGCGTTTTGCAATTAATGCTCGGGTCAGACCGAGTATTTTTACAACTTGAAGATTTTCAGGCAGCGAAGTTAGAGAGAGAGGGGAAAGCACTCCACTAAAGTTTTTCTAGAAATTTTTTCTTGTACTTAATAGTAAATAAATTGTTCCGCTGTATAAAATATAATGCATTGTACAAACTCTGATATATGTAAGAAAAATTATTTATGAGAAATATATGATTGTTCTGTGATTCTGTGGCTGATTCTGTTTAAACTCTATAAACTGAACAACAATCCGTCATTTTGAACGTTTCTAGTTGGTTTAATTACCGACTGGGGGCGGTCAGAACGGCGGGTCGTTACAATTAACCTTCCAATAAGGTAAATCAAAGAAAATTGATCTTTTTTTCCACCTCGATAGCTCCATTTTTGTACAATCGTTAGCATTATCATCTTCATCTTCTGTATCATAAACACACTTTCTCTTCTTACTTTTCTCTTCCTTTTCTTTTCCAAAATCATTTGGATAATCCTTCAACAATGCATAAATGTTTCTCCCAGTTAGTAGTCTAGGAGCACTACCTTTCTCTATGGTGTTATCAAATAATGCCTTTTGTTTCCTCCGTGAATCTGAAGCAGGTAGAAATCTTCTATGACTAATGTAGACGCTCTTTCGACTATGATTCAACCAACGAGAATGGGTATTGACACCACATAATGGGCAAGCTTTTCCCTCCTTCACACGACATCCAGCAAGATTTCCATAAGCCGAAAAATCGTTAATCATCCATAGCAAAATTGCATTCAGTTTAAACAAAGTTTTACTAAATGCATCATAGGCATCAACTCCATTACACCACAAATAATGCAAGTCTTCCACCAAAGGCGCCAAATATACATCAATATCATTCCAGGGTTGCTTTGGGCCAGGAATAAGTAAAGTTAACATAATATTTTCCTTATTCATATACAACATAGGCGAGAGATTGTATGTCACAAGCATCACCGGCCAGCAACTATATTTCGAACTCAACATGGAAAATGGATTGAATCCATCTGTAGCAAGACCAAGCCTAAGATTGCGTGGATCAGATGAAAAAGATTTATACTTTTCATCCACCATTTTCCATGTCGTAGAATCCACGGGATGACGCATTTTTCCATCGTTGCTTGTATTATTAAAATGCCATCTTAAATTTTCTGCCATCTTTTGAGATCTATACAGTCTTCTAAATCTCGGAATTATTGGAAAGTATCTCAATACTTTAACTGGAATACCTTGTATAACCTCTTCAGTATCTTGATTTTTCTTCCATCTTGAAGAACCACGTTTTGGACAACTTTCTAAATCTTTGTATTCTTTTCTGTAAAGGCAACAGTCATTCTCACAAGCATGTATCTTTTCAAAACCCATGTCGAATGCTCTAAGAAATTTCTTTACTTCATATAAGTTTTTGGGAAGCACGTTATCCTTCGGCAGAAATAAATGTTGCACAGTTAAAAGCTTATCAAACCCACTATCAGACAAGCCAATCTCACATTTAAGATTATACAAGACGGTGATAGCAGATAATTTTGTGTGATTTATGCAACTAGGATATAATGGAGTTTCTGCATCTTCCAAGTTCTTGAGTAACTCATCCTCTTTTCTTTGAGAATTAACATTATCTTTATCATCATCAAAAAATCTTGATTCAAAAAATCTTCATCTTCATAGTGAATCATCTTGAATAGATCATATCAATCAAACGTAGTTGTTTTCTTCTCTACATTTATCTCTTCACCATGGTTAAACCATACACCACCCATGTATTTAGAATCCATTTCTTTTATAATCAAATGTTCCACGATGATTTGTTCATCATGACGACTAAGATTCCGACAATCCTTGCAAGGGCATAAAATTGTTTCTACACTTCTTGCATTCCTCTTTGCAGCATTCACAAAATTCATTGCTCCTAGTCGGTACTCTATACTAGTTCTATGAAAAAAGTAAAACAAATAAAAAAATTGATCTTTAATATTATATTATATGTTATAATTCTCAAAATTAAGTTAATCATGGTTTTATCACCTTCTTAAAAAAACCCAGTCTTTTTCCATTTTCGACATATGAAGGAAAATAAGTTTCCAATCTTTGACGTATAAATTGGTTATCTGCTGTAATCAAAAAAATAACTAAACGTTGAAGTTATTACCCAAAAAACAACCAAGCATCTTACAAATAATGCACTATCTGGAACATTGGTAACACGCCCATAGTAAGGATAATAAACTACATTTTCTAACATAAACTGATTTTGAACAAATCAAATTTGGCAACCAAACTCCTAAATTATCACAAAGAAACATCTCTTGTATTAATCATATACCAATGCCACGTTCAGGAATGAAATTTAGTTATTGAAGAAAAACATGAAACAATGGGATAACATTTAAGCTAGTTTTACCATCAAAACCGAATGCGGGACAATTAATATATTTTATTAAGGGTGTCACAGGTTTTAGTAAAACAGTATTTCGATAGCTTGCTGAAATGGAAGCCAAAATGTAGTTTAGTAATATGAAATTCACTTTTTATGTTTGTGTACCGAAAAGCAGTTGTGTTAGGTAACTTATAATAGAAAAATAAAATGATGTTTAACATTTAGCTAGACTAAAGCAGACTGTACAAATAACATATCATTCTCATGAAGTTACTGACTCAGCCATACAATGCTCAAATTACGGTTAAATAAACTGCTCAAGTTAGACAAAAATTTGAGAATACAATGCATTCAAATTAATATAAAATCAAATTGAGCAACAAAATCGATTTAAAAAATTCGTACCTAAATATACCTGTACTGTACGGAGAAACTTATGCTAGCCGCCGCGACGACGTTGAGTGGAGTACAACGAATGGAATCGACGATGAAAAGGACAAACTTTTCAGCACTATGAAATTTGAGCTCGATTAAAAGGGGGGAAATTTTACTTCAGTAGAAAGCGAAAAGGGTAAAAGTGAAAGAGGATAATAAATTATTCTAAGTATACAAATGGATTTAGGTTGGTCACATTTATTTAGCTTACGTGGAAATTTTTAGGAAAGGTGGGAACGCGAAATGTTTTTGGTGGCGTTTATGTTATTAGTGAAAATATTATTGGTTGCATTTAACAGAAATGCAACAAATTTTTGCAACTATAAATGGTTTTTCTTGTAGTGAGATGACCATCTGTTGGTGGCCTTATGTAAGGACCCGTTTCTTTGACTCCCAGAAATCAACACTAATAATCCTCGGCATTCACGTGCCGTAAATCCAAGTGTTAGAGAAGCAGATTCTTAAGGGTAAGAAAGAAAATAAGATAGAATAAAACCTAGCATATGTTATTTCGACATAATTATAGCGGAAATTAAAATACATTTATCAGAGTTAAAAGCATGTATAGTTATAAATCCTGCCCTTATAAATGTGGAATACTATAGTACAAGAGTGTGGTGGAAATAGACAAAAATCTTCAGTAACATATTCTGACTCCATGCTACGAGATACATCCAGCTTTCTTCTAAACTAAACCTGACTACTAGGCTGCTCGGGAAAATTAGGGCATCCAGATTTTAAGAAAAGGGAAAATAAACTCTAGGTCAGTCATGGGACAGATGTGCTCAAAATACACGTTTTAAAAACAAAAAGGTATCTCATAAGACCACACCACACATAAACACGGAACTTGTTTTTACCTTATGATAACCAAATCATTCTACGTAAAAATACTTGATATTATTTTTAATGACATATCTTTGAAAACATTTGCAAGTAAACTTATTAATCTTAGCCGAAACTGTTACATTATTAAATTCCAACATACTAGCCACAAACGCAGGTACTACAAACAAACTGGCTGGCACATATTGGAGAATGGATTACATACAAATGACCAGGTGAAGGGACTACCTTCTGGTAGTACTTCTTTAGAGGAATGTACCGAGGCCAAGCAGACGGTTCACTACAACATAAGATCGACCTACCTCTTCCTAGATAGTACCGAATATGTCATCTTCCCGGTCGTTATAGACCTATCTGAGGGCCTCATAGCATACATCACAATAATTTACATCCCGAACATCATAGTAGGAGGAAATATATCTAGAAGGGGATGATCATATCCTAATGTTTGCGGACCACATAACCTTGCCGCATCTACCCTTTTTCGGTCATTTTCTAATGTGAGGCTTGAGGTAACGATTACCTTCACATAGCACATCATCTTTCCTCTTTGACTGCCACATCTCCATTCCATAGTCACATGACTAATTTCTACAAACGTATAACTTCCTAGGCTCAAATTTCTCGTGAAAGGGTGTTAAGATAAGAGAAAGTGTCTTCTCACCCATCGACCAATATACATTATATAGAGACCACTCGTTGTGATTTAGAATACAAGGTTAGGCACTTGTCTATACAAGTTGTCCAGAAACAGGACAAACCGAATGCACTCTCTTAACACCTCATATGATTAGTACCGAATAGTCCTTGTGTTTTTGAGATTTTTCCTAACAAAGAGACCACCACTACTATAAGTATTTTAGGACTTATCCCTAATCAAATCAACAAGCGGTCTTTTGTTACTATTCGCCTCAATATCTTCATCTTCTGATCATTTACTTCGAATACGTAGATTGATCCAAAGTGGTCTTCGGATAGGAATCATCCAAATCTGACCCCAGCTCCTTTGAAACCAATCATCGATAAAAAGAGGTTTTGTGAATAGGGAATCATTCTTTAACTGATTAAGTTCTTTTTATCCAAATCTCTTTCGGGGATATATATTTCTAGAAGATTCTTTCCTGTATATACGGAATCATTAAACCTCTCTTATTAAATTCTTTGATTACATAAAACTCTTTTTGTATTCCAAATCATTTCATCTTTTCTTTGGAAAATATTCCGAACTCTTTATTTAAATCTTAACAAAGATTTTCAAATCACAACTTTTAACATGGATCAAAAACACTGTTATTCAAGACATCATTTACTATAGATCCAAACCAATAAATTTCAAGTATAGGGAATTAAATTAATTCCAAATCATTTTACTTAAAATCTTAACAAAGTTTTCTTAATTCAAAACTCTCAATCAAAATTGGGTTAAAAACATGTTATCTGTAATCCAAAACCAGTAAATATTAAGTGGACATGACGTATAAAAATCATCTAATTCTACTCAATATCAATCCCTGTATTCAACAAATACTATGAACGAAATAATAGAGAAATAACCTTTTAAATTCCACGAATAGTTCGAGTTTCCTCTTCTGGCTTTAACAGCGAGTACAAGAAGATCATCTCCATAAAATCCAAGTTGTCTAAATCTTGAAAAACCTTATTCTTTATTCTTTAGAAACTTTTGATCTAAGTAAATCAAATTCACTATCCCATCTGTCGGACCAGTCCAGATAGCTAGGGAGAGCAGGAATGTAACGATCGCGATTTTTCGTTGCCGAAAAACCGAAATGTTAGGGTTAAAGAAGAAGGAAAGATAGAAGAAACAGAGAAAAAGATAGAACAGAACAGAAGAAATAACAGAACAACATCAGAATCTCACAATTCGCAGCGGAACAACATATAATAAATAAATGAATAATCTTTAAACAAAGAACTATATCAGTTATTACATTACATTACATTTCATTACATCAGAGTGTACAACAACAAACAACATCAACAGCGGAAAAGAAATACTATATACTAGTGATACGCCATGCCATCCAGCTTGCCTCCAGCAACTCCTGAATATCCTGATAAACCTAACTTTTGACTGCCCGTGTCGAAATTGGTGGGCACCCAGAGTTTAGGAAGGAAAACAATAAACTCCGAGTCAGTAATGTGACCGGTGTGAGAACTCAAAACAGTTTATTTATCTTTAAAATCAAAATAGAGGAATATTTTTAAAGTCAATTCGCAATGCTTTTAAAAATGAGACTACCATAAGGCCTCCCGCACAGACACACAATGCAAACGCAGAATCGGAGGAGATTTCTTCTTATGATAGTCAAAGATGCTTGATACGCATTAAAAAGAAACATTTGATATTATTACTAGTGCATAGTGTAGGAAAAATTCATTTCGAAAGTAAAGATATAAATCTTAGCCAACATACGACCATTATCGTATGCCTACTATAGCTACCATGTTCAATAGCAGGTTACCGCCACATTCCATGGCAGGTTCTACAACTAAAACCGTACAAGTCTCGTATTGTTTCTTTGGATTTCCAACAAATGGTCAGGCCAAGGAACTTCCCATTGCCACATGGAAACGCCTCTGGAATGACGTCCCGAGAACCAAACCGGATCTCTGCCAACACAAGGCCGGGTTACCCCTAACTGGGTAACTATTGGCACGAATATGTCATCCCCCGATCGTAATCGATCTATCCGAGGATCCTCGATTTCCAACAACCAAAAAATATGCAGCAACAACATAGGTTAAATATCTGGGCACCATAACATGATACCACCTCTATCTAGAAGGAATGACATACACTAAAGGGGCGCTACCCCCTAATAACCTTGCCGCATCCTTCCTGTTTTGACCATTTCCGGGGTGTGAGGTCCGACGAAGTCTCGTCCACAAAGCCACGCTTTATACAAAAGCCGTGCTCTAGGTCAACAAATGATCATAAAAATGATCACTAAGATAAATGATCAAATAAATGATCCTATCACAAATGATCACACAATGATCATTTCACAGCAACACTCAGCATGCCACACTACCAAATTGGGAGTATATCACTAATAACCTTCAACTATATAACCTCTAAGCTCGTACGTCTCAGAGAAGGGTGTTAAGCTAAGAGAATAAATTCTCCGCCACCAACAAAAATATATTTGAAAGAAATCAGCTTTATATCTCAATTTGTAATGTCAGACATACAATCTATACAAGTCTGTTCCGGGATCGAATAGAACCGAAGGCACTTACAAAGAAGTCCTTGCATTCCGGATATTCACTAATCACGACCGGACTTCCCGTCACTAAGGGTGATAAAACCTCTATATCGAAGATCAGCCGATGTAGAGTAACTCGACGGTAATCCTTCTGTTTTCACAAATATCCGGTCTTCAACACCGGTCATCAAATGCAATCCATAACGACGTATCACATATTCGGAATGGGTTATACGACCCCAAGGTCCTTTCCCAGCTAACCCGAATAGTGAGTGCTTATTCAAAAATAAGTGTGGCATTCAAATTCAAACAAATCACAACAAATACCTATTTAAAGGTAAATATTGATAGTCGGATTATTTAACTATCAATAGGCATGCTCAACATCACCAAATTCCAAATAATTTTCCAAATTATTTACTTTCCAAAATATCTTTACTAGATATAAAATTTCCCACACGTCAACATTTGAAAACTAATTTTCAAATCACTTTTCACCTTTACCACTTTTTGAAAACAAATTTCAAACATTTTCCTTACGCGAAATACTTTCATTTCAACATGGTTCATTTAAACCAATTAAATAAATCCTTAACGATTTACTTTATATTTACGTTCCAAATCCGTAAATTAATTCCCACACTTCAAAAATAAATCAACATTTATTTTTTTTAACAAATTCCCCTTTTCATTTATAAATTCCATAGTGAATTTACATTCCAAAATATTTATGAATATACGATTTCAATTATTCATTTTCAATTTATCATCAAAAAGATAAATTTTCAAAGCATTTCATTTCACATTGGAAAAACATTTCCATACTTATTTATTAATAAGTAATTCACAAATCCATTTATTTTCAATACTTAGAAAATATTCCATATACTTAATATCGAAATTAAGTATATATTTCATTCTTTAAGGAAAACATTCACTTAACACATTTATTTGGGCTAAAACGAATGTTGCGTAAAACATCGTTACTACGACCCAAAATCACTAGTATAGGGATTCGAAATTAGATAGATATATAAATCCCAATACTATATAAAACCTTTCCTTTCGGAAATCATTTACTATAACAACAGTGTTATAGTCCACCATTTCCTTCTTTCCCGAAAACGTCTATTTCAACAATGAATGTTGAAATCTATGTATTCGATACTTAATGCATTTTAAACCATCTTTAAAATCATTAACTTCATTTCATAATGTTCCTTCCCCAAAAACATATCCATTTCATTTAATAATATATTCACTGTCCAAAATTGTGAATATAATTCCTTTCATATATTCCTATATCCAACTTATCAAATTCAATTGATTTCGGATTTATAAACAACGTTTATAAACTCCATTTTTATTTTTATAAACTCCTATTTATAAGAATCCTTTTTATATCTCATTTTAAATGCCAAAATCCGATTTATAAGATAATTACTTATAAATCTTCTATTTTACGAAATCTATTCATTTTATAACTTCACAATTTATAAATCTATAAATTCCGTTCACTTATGAAATCCCTCTTTATTTCAACTTTAACACTTATGAAAAAAAACTTCGTTTTATAATTCCAATATTTTTATTTTATAAATATCCATTTTATAAATCTTTTATAAAAATTGTTTGTAATAGTCCAAAAATTCCAATTTAAACCATTTCATAAATTTATTAACTATTTATTTCAAATGTCACTTTTCACTTATAATTCATAAAAACCCTACTTTTATAACATTAAAATTTCAACGTTTTTTTTAAAAAAAATTCAAAATTTAATAAAACGTATACTTTTAAAAAATCGCTTTAAAATTCCTTTTAAAAACCAAAATCATTATTTTAAAACTTCAGAAATGGATCCGATGATGCAGCAGCACCAAATAGTCAATCACGACATCCAAATATCATATATCGATATGATAATCAACAAATATCAAAATATCTGTAAATAAATCAATACTGTTGAGGAATCCAGTTGGATCCCTCCAACCTGTTTCCCTGCATCCAAAAACATTAGCACAATACCAATTCCGCTCCAGTACGGAATTATCGCGGTATATGGGATTTATAAAATATTATCCGCTTAATAGGCGGCGCAATAGGGCCTCATCTGCTATAAAATGCGGGAAATCAACAACTGTAATATATACATATGCCAATATATATATATATATATATATTGCTATAATATATAATACCAATTTCACTGTTTATGAAATATTCACGGTGTATGTTTTTAATAAATAACATCCGCTTACTAACGACGCATAATGTCTATTTTAACAATCAATAGATAACAATCATCATTCAACATACATTCAAGAATTTTAAATCTAACTATTTAAAATTAAAATCGAAACCGATTCGATTGACTGAGAAATTCTCACCTTGATTTCAATTTCGTTTTAGCGATTTATTTCAAATAAAATTAAACGGACGTTTAATTTTACCCGAAATTCTCACTAACTCCAAACGACTCTAATCCAATTCCATAGCGTAGTGCTCGTCCATACGATTCCAACACAACTGGTTTCGCGCGTTTTCGACCTCGTATGAAAAAGTTATGATTTTTAGAACTTACACGAATTTTATATACTAAATTTACAACATTTTCTTTTTAAATTTTAAACCTAAATTAATCAGGGCCGTGTGATCCAAGCCCCTGTAATCCAAGCCATCCCCTGCATCTCCTTCTCTTCCCAATATACACGCACGAACGAGAAACCCATGCCGCCTCTAACCCATTCAATTTCACGACCACCCTCGGTCCTTTGCACACCGATCAACGAACCTCGACGCGAGCCCCCATGCGAGACACGCCACCACCGATGACAGCTCGAAGCTCGGTCGCACCAATCTCGAGAAAAATGCGAACGAACGTGTTACGTTCAACCCTGATTTGACGTCGATCCACGCCTCTATAGACGATCACCACCGTTGGATTTGTAGAGCTCGCAGAGCTCTACAACATTGTAGTTGGAGATTTCTGATAATTGTTTGTGGATTTGATGAAATCAAGGGAAGAAAGTTGGTTGTTTTCGGCCATTCATATCAGGTTGGAGGCGGCTGCTGTTAGGTTTAGGTTTTTTTTTTTGGTGAATAATGGGTCTATTTATAGGAATTTATCGAAACACTATTCACTCCGGAATTCCCGAACTCCAAATCTCGCACGGTGACTGGCGTTTCTAGGGTTTATCCCGCATTCCGAACACAATGGAATAGTTTTCGGTAGCTAATTCGATCATCTGTGCGAGTTATGGCAATAAACGTTCAATTTGAATTAAACCGATTTAATCTAATTTCTAGGCGTTTTAGCTTGCCCCGGACAAACGGTAAATCCAATTGACACGAAATTTGAAACCATACAATAATATCACATTACGGATCCAATGAAACTGGTTTCGTCAAAATCCGAGACTGTTTGAAAAATGGCTATTTTAACTCGCTAAATTAATATTAAAACTATTTCGATGCGTTTCGAGCTGCCACGGTCAAACGACAACTCCGTTTGCTACGAAATTTGAAATCCGATAATAACTAACTATTACGGATCCAATGGAACTGGTTTCGTCCAATTCTGAGACTATTCGAAAATTGGCTATTTTTCAGTCGATAATTAAATATTAAAATATTCAATTTTCACAAATTAACTTTTAATTCAATTTTAAAAGTCCTATAACATTACTATAACTTCAATATGATGAAATAAAATTTTACAAATCATTTTCAAGCATATCTAACCCAATTTTCAATTTTTTCTGAAATTTCAACTATTAAAATATCGATTTAATTGTCCAAATTAAATCCAGTACTCGAAAAATAAATTATTCGACTTATTAATTTCACTTGTTAATATTTAAAATTAATTAAATATACAAATTTAAATTATCAAAAATTCTGGGTCGTTACATACTTCCCCCCTTAAAAGAATTTCGTCCTCGAAATTACCAAGTAAGAAAAATTTACAGAATCCATTAACTTTCCAAAATCCATAGTTAAACTTCTTACAATTAATTTACTAAGTTTCCAAATCATACTTAGTTATATTTTCAAAAACAACTACTATTGTTTAACTTGCAATTCCAAATCAAAGTTATAGTTTTCAAAACTTTCCAATTTTTTCTCAAAAATTTCTAACGCCTTAAATTTTCGGAAAAATTCGCCATAGTCTCCTTTGCGCTGCTCGATCCAGAAAAAAAATGACGGTATATATATCACAAATATACATCTCATCAAGTAATGAGGCATCCCGCAGGGAAAAAAGTGTAAAAGTACGGTATGTAATCCGAGATATGTACCTTATTTATTATTAGCGAGCATATACGGCTAATATAGCGCGAAAGCGAGCTCCAAAAGCGAAGCAAACGCAATCCACACCTACTAAAAACTCAACAAACAACATGAGAACATGCATATATGAAAATAATCTCAATATACATAATATAGCAACATAACAACTGCATAATATTGCAAATGCAACTAAACAACAAATGCAACCATCAACCAACTCAATATTCATTCATATTCTCATTAATATTCAAGGAATTGGTTATCCCATTTAAATCACATATGATTCATTAACATTGGATTTACTAACATTCATTCATATTCAATTTTAATTAGTTTGAATTCATTAATTCAAGTCCAATTCATATTCAATTCTATTCAAATTTATTTACTTCTAATTTGAATTCAATTACTTTAGCTTCTAATTTTGCTAATTCAATTTCATTAACACTTAATGAATTTATATACAATCAATTAACAATCAAATAACAACCAATGTTTATTCAATACAACCAAATTTATTAAATTTACATTCGATTTGGTTCAACACTTTTAATTCCAATTGGATCATATTAAATTGACTTCCATTCAGTTTATTCAACTTCCAATAACATTAGCTTTTAATGAATTATCACTTATATATTCATTATTTCATATCAATTGTTTACATTTAATTGATTAACATTCAATCCATTTATCAATTCAATTGTTAATTCCTTTAACAATTTAAAGTTGAATTTCATTTATATAACTCAAGTTCACATTCTTAATGACTTCATTTCATTAATTCACTTATTAATTTACTTAGATACCAAAATTAACTTCATTCAACTTCACTTAAGTTATATTTCATTCCAAACACCTTTTGTTTAATTTAACTTAAGTTTTCACTTATAAATCCAATTCAAATTCCAATCTTATTTAACTTTTTACCAAAGCTAAATTTATTAACTCCTATCATAAGTTCAAAACTTATTTCACTTATATTCATCATCTTATAAGTTATACAACTTATATTTAACAATTACTACTTGGATTTTATTGATTTACTTATACTTCCTTTAATTTAACTTCATCCTTTAAGTTAAATTTATTCTATCGAAATTCAATTTGTATAAGTTATCAACTCATTTATCATTTCCATAATATTTAAATAGGATTCCAGAGTCCTTTCAATCTTTCAAAACCATTTTTGAAATCAATTCAATTATCTTTTGAATTTCAAAATCCAAATCCAAATTTTCCAATCAACTTTCTTTTAAACCATTTGCAGCAATCCCTCTTTTGGAAACCCGAAAATGAACACCAATGATGTCGCGGTCATCATCGGAATTATTTTCCAGCGACCGAAAAGAGTTTAGAGCTTTAATTTCTCTAAAATAATTTTCCAAATTATCAAATCCTTTCAAAACACTTCTCTGGAATTTTATTTTCAGATTATAAATCACATTTATAAGTCTTTTACTTATATAATTTCACTTCTTATATATAAGATTATTTCACAAGTGTAAATCATTTTAATTATAACTCCATACTTATAATTCAATTGATTATACGATTATTCTTTTAAAAATTGTTGTTTTTATTCAACAACCAAACAATCAATTCATATACACTTTAATAATTCTGAAAAATTATCTTTTATATATAAAATATAATCAAGGTAAAATTATTTCATTTACCCAATTTTAAAACAATACTGTGTCGAATTGTTCTGTACAAGTGTTTATAAACCCCTTCGGCATAGTTGTACAGACCGTGCTGACGAAGGTTCATATGCCACTCAACAAACCAATCATCACAATATAAAACAATTTTATATTCACTAACAAATACGCTCTCATAGCTATTATTACACCCAACTCATTCTAGAGTACTGCTGACTCTATCTCTAACGAGTAATTCCCAACAGACCCATGGTTGTCGCTTAACCATAAGCTCTGATACTAAATGTAACGATCGCGATTTTTCGTTGCCGAAAAATCGAAATGTTAGGGTTAAAGCAGAAGAAAAGATATAAGAAAGAGAGAAAAAGATAGAACAGAACAGAAGAAATAACAGAACAACATCAGAATCTCACAATTGGCAGCGGAACAACATATAATAAATAAATGAATAATCTGTAAACAAAGAACTATATCAGTTATTACATTACATTACATTTCATTACATCAGAGTGTACAACAACAAACAACATCAACAACGGAAAAGAAATACTATATACTAGTAATACGCCATGCCATCCAGCTTGCCTCCAGCAACTCCTGAATATCCTGATAAACCTAACTCTTGACTGCCCGTGTCGAAATTGGTGGGCACCCAGAGTTTAGGAAGGAAAACAATAAACTCCGAGTCAGTCATGTGACTGGTGTGAGAACTCAAAACAGTTTATTTATCTTTAAAATCAAAATAGAGGAATATTTTTAAAGTCAATTCGCAATGCTTTTAAAAATGAGACTACCATAAGGCCTCCTGCACAGACACACAATGCAAACACAGAATCAGAGGAGATTTCTCCTTGTGATAGTCAAAGATGCTTGATACGCATTAAAAAGAAACATTTGATATTATTACTAGTGCATAGTGTAGGAAAAATTCATTTCGAAAGTAAAGATATAAATCTCAGCCAACATACGACCATTATCGTATGCCTACTATAGCACCATGTTCAATAGCAGGTTACCGCCACATTCCATGGCAGGTTCTACAACTAAAACCGTACAAGTCTCGTATTGTTTCTTTGGATTTCCAACAAATGGTCAGGCTAAGGAACTTCCCATTGCCACATGGAAACGCCTCTGGAATGACGTCTCGAGAACCAAACCGGATCTCTGCCAACACAAGGCCGGGTTACCCCTAACTGGGTAACTACTGACACGAATATGTCGTCCCCCGATCGTAACCGATCTATCTGAGGATCCTCGATTTCCAACAACAACAAAATATGCAGCAACAACATAGATTAAATATCTGGGATCCATACCATGATACCACCTCTATCCAGAAGGAATGACATACACTAAAGGGGCGCTACCCCCAAATAACCTTGCCGCATCCTTCCTGTTTTGACCATTTCCGGGGTGTGAGGTCCGACGAAGTCTCGTCCACAAAGCCACGCTTTATACAAAAGCCGTGCTTTAGGTCAACAAATGATCATAGAAATGATCACCAAGATAAATGATCCTATCACAAATGATCAAACAATGATCATTTCACAGCAACACTCAGCATGCCACACTACCAAATTGGGAGTATATCACCAATAACCTTCAACTATATAACCTCTAAGCTCGTACGTCTCAGAGAAGGGTGTTAAGCTAAGAGAATAAATTATCCGCCACCAACAGAAATATATTTGAAAGAAATCAACTTTATATCTCAGTTTTTAATGTCAGACATACAATCCATACATGTCTGTTCCAGGCTCGAACAGAACCGAAGGCACTTCCAAAGAAGTCCTTGCAATCCGGATATTCACTAATCACGACCGGACTTCCCGTCACTAAGGGTGATAAAACCTCTATATCGGAGATCAGCCGATGTAGAGTAACTCGACGGTAATCCTTCCATTTTCACAAATATCTGGTCTTCAACACCGGTCATCAAATGCAATCCATAACGACGTATCACATATTCGGAATGGGTTATACGACCCCAAGGTCCTTTCCCGGCTAACCCGAATAGTGAGCGCTTATTCAAAAATAAGTGTGGCATTCAAGTTCAAACAAATCACAACAAATACCTATTTAAAGGTAAATATTGATAGTCGGATTATTTAACTATCAATAGGCATGCTCAACATAACCAAATTCCAAATAATTTTCCAAATAATTTACTTTCCAAAATATCTTTACTAGATATAAAATTTCCCACACGCCAACATTTGAAAACTAATTTTCAAATCACTTTTCACCTTTACCACTTTTTGAAAACAAATTTCAAACATTTTCCTTACGCGAAATACTTTCATTTCAACATGGTTCATTTAAACCAATTAAATAAATCCTTAACGACTTACTTTATATTTACGTTCCAAATCCGTAAATTAATTCCCACACTTCAAAAATAAATCTACATTTATTTTTTTTAACAAATTCCCCTTTTCATTTATAAATTCCATAGTGAATTTACATTGCAAAATATTTATGAATATACGATTTCAATTATTCATTTTCAATTTATCTTCAAAAAGATAAATTTTCAAAGCATTTCATTTCACACTGGAAAAACATTTCCATACTTATTTATTAATAAGTAATTCACAAATCCATTTATTTTCAATACTTAGAAAATATTCCATATACTTAATATCGAAATTAAGTATATATTTCATTCTTTAAGGAAAACATTCACTTAACACATTTATTTGGGCTAAAATGAATGTTGCGTAAAACATCGTTACTACGACCCAAAATCACTAGTATAGGGATTCGAAATTAGATAGATATATAAATCCCAATACTATATAAAACCTTTCCTTTCGGAAATCATTTACTATAGCAACAGTGTTATAGTCCACCATTTCCTTCTTTCTCGAAAACGTCTATTTCAACAATGAATGTTGAAATCTATGTATTCGATACTTAATGCATTTAAACCATCTTTAAAATCATTAACTTCATTTCATAATGTTCCTTCCCCAAAAACATATCCATTTCATTTAATAATATATTCACTGTCCAAAATTGTGAATATAATTCCTTTCATATATTCCTATATCCAACTTATCAAATTCAATTGATTTCGGATTTATAAACAACGTTTATAAACTCCATTTATATTTTTATAAACTCCTATTTATAAAAATCCTTTTTATATCTCATTTTAAATGCCAAAATCCGATTTATAAGATAATTACTTATAAATCTTCTATTTTACAAAATCTATTCATTTTATAACTTCACAATTTATAAATCTATAAATTCCGTTCACTTATGAAATCCATCTTTATTTCACCTTTAACACTTATAAAAAAAACTTCGTTTTATAATTCCAATATTTTTATTTTATAAATATCCATTTTATAAATCTTTTATAAAAATTGTTTGTAATAGTCCAAAAATTCCAATTTAAACCATTTCATAAATTTATTAACTATTTATGTCAAAAATCACTTTTCACTTATATTTCATAAAAACCCTACTTTTATAACATTAAAATTTTAACGTTTATTTATTTATTTATTTTTTAAAATTCAAAATTTAATAAAACGTATACTTTCAAAAAATCGCTTTAAAATTCCTTTTAAAAACCAAAATCATTATTTTAAAACTTCAGAAATGGATCCGATGATGCAGCAGCACCAAATAGTCAATCACGACATCCAAATATCATATATCGATATGATAATCAACAAATATCAAAATACTGTAAATCAATATTGTTGAGGAATCCAGTTGGATCCCTCCAACCTGTTTCCTTGCATCCAAAAACATTAGCACAATACCAATTCCTCTCCAGCACGGAATTATCGCGGTATATGTGATTTATAAAATATTATCCGCTTAATAGACGGCGCAATAGGGTCTCATCTGCTATAAAATGCGGGAAATCAACAACTGCAATATATACATATGCCAATATATATATATTGCTATAATATATAATACCAATTTCACTGTTTATGAAATATTCACGGTATATGTTTTTAATAAATAACATCCGCTTACTAACGGCGCATAATGTCTATTTTAACAATCAATAGATAACAATCATCATTCAACATACATTCAAGAATTTTAAATCTAACTATTTAAAATTAAAATCGAAACCGATTCGATTGAGTGAGAAGTTCTCACCTTGATTTCAATTTCGTTTTAGCGATTTATTTCGAATAAAATTAAACGGACGTTTAATTTTACCCGAAATTCTCACTAAATCCAAACGACTCCAATCCAATTCCATAGCGTAGTGCTCGTCCATACGATTCCAACGCAACTGGTTTTGCGCGTTTTCGATCTCGTATGAAAAAGTTATGATTTTTAGAACTTACACGAATTTTATATACTAAATTTACAACATTTTCTTTTCAAATTTTAAACCTAAATTAATCAGGGCCGTGTGATCCAAGCCCCTGTAATCCAAGCCGTCCCCTGCATCTCCTTCTCTTCCCAGTATACACGCACGAACGAGAAACCCATGCCGCCTCTAACCCATTCAATTTCGCGACCACCCTCGGTCCTTTGCACACCGATCAACGAACCTCGACGCGAGCCCCCATGCGAGACATGCCACCACCGATGGCAGCTCGAAGCTCGGTCGCACCAATCTCAAGAAAAATGCGAACGAACGTGTTACGTTCAACCCTGATATAATATATAATACCAATTTCACTGTTTATGAAATATTCGCGGTATATGTTTTTAATAAATAACATCCGCTTACTAATGGCGCATAATGTCTATTTTAACAATCAATAGATAACAATCATCATTCAACATACATTCAAGAATTTTAAATCTAACTATTTAAAATTAAAATCGAAACCGATTCGATTGAGTGAGAAGTTCTCACCTTGATTTCAATTTCGTTTTAGCGATTTATTTCGAATAAAATTAAACAGACGTTTAATTTTACCCGAAATTCTCACTAACTCCAAATGACTCCAATCCAATTCCATAGCGTAGTGCTCGTCCATACGATTCCAACACAACTGGTTTCGCGCATTTTCGACCTCGTATGAAAAAGTTATGATTTTTAGAACTTACACGAATTTTATATACTAAATTTACAACATTTTCTTTTTAAATTTTAAACCTAAATTAATCAGGGCCGTGTGATCCAAGCCCCTGTAATCCAAGCCGTCCCCTGCATCTCCTTCTCTTCCCAGTATACACGCACGAACGAGAAACCCATGCCGCCTCTAACCCATTCAATTTCACGACCACCCTCGGTCCTTTGCACACCGATCAACGAACCTCGACGCGAGCCCCCATGCGAGACACGCCACCACCGATGACAGCTCGAAGCTCGATCGCACCAATCTCGAGAAAAATGCGAACGAACGTGTTACGTTCAACCCTGATTTGACGTCGATCCACGCCTCTATAGACGATCACCACCGTTGGATTTGTAGAGTTCGCAGAGCTCTACAACATTGTAGTTGGAGATTTCTGATAATTGTTTGTGGATTTGATGAAATCAAGGGAAGAAAGTTGGTTGTTTTCGGCCATTCATATCAGGTTGGAGGCGGCTGCTGTTAGATTTAGGGTTTTTTTTGTGAATAATGGGTCTATTTATAGGAATTTATCGAAACACTATTCACTCCGGAATTCCCGAACTCCAAATCTCGCGCGGTGACTGGCGTTTCTAGATTTATCCCACGTTCCGGACACAATGGAATAGTTTTCGGAAGCTAATTCGATCATCTGTGCGAGTTATGGCAATAAACGTTCGATTTGAATTAAACCGATTTAATCTAATTTCTAGGCGTTTTAGCTTGCCCCGGACAAACGGTAAATCCGATTGACACGAAATTTGAAACCATACAATAATTTCACATTACGGATCCGATGAAACTGGTTTCGTCGAAATCCGAGACTGTTTGAAAAATGGCTATTTTAACTCGCTAAATTAATATTAAAACTATTTTGATGCGTTTCGAGCTGCCACGGTCAAACGACAACTCCGTTTGCTACGAAATTTGAAATCCGATAATAACTAACTATTACGGATCCAATGGAACTGGTTTCGTCCAAATCTGAGACTGTTCGAAAATTGGCTATTTTTCAGTCGATAATTAAATATTAAAATATTCAATTTTCACAAATTAACTTTTAATTCAATTTTAAAAGTTCTGTAACATTATTATAACTTCAATATGATGAAATAAAATTTTACAAATCATTTTCAATCATATTTAACCCAATTTTCAATTTTTTTCTGAAATTTCAACTATTAAAATATCGATTTAATTGTCCAAATTAAATCCAATACTCGAAAAATAAATTATTCGTCTTATTAATTTCACTTGTTAATATTTAAAATTAATTAAATACACAAATTTAAATTATCAAAAATTCTGGAAACTCCCTATGCTTCAAATCTTGAATTGCTTAATGAATCTTGGTGGCTTGCTTATTTAATTTTGTGAACTTTAAATCTTGTTTTGCATTAGCTCCAGATTTCACAATACAATTGCATGCATGCTTCTTTGAGACTCCAGATTTTTGAAATGCAGGCTCAAATCAAATTTGCTTTAAAAACAGATATTAAATATGGTGACAGGTTTGCTTGCATGTTAGAAGATGTGCAAGTTATAGGTTTAAAAAGATTTTACAGGGGAATTGATCTGGTTTGCAAGTTGATTTCATGATTTTGGTTTTAGGAACCTATTGATTTAGTATGAGGAAGTTTTTAGTTTTGAATATTACTTGTTTGAATTCAAAGTATAAGAGAAAAGAAAAGAATGAAGAATGTGAAAGTGTTTTATATGGATTAAAATTTTGTTTAATTAAAATTTAAAGAAAATAAAACAAGTATTGACACTTGTCCTTTACGTTAACATTTATCATGCACCTTGTTTATTATCTTAACACATGTTAATTTAATTTGTAATGTTTACATTTGTTTTTAAATGTTATAATTATGTAATTTAGTTATAGTTAAATGCTAATTAGTTATTTAGTTAACAAGTCGATATAAGATAAAAGTGAATCTTTGTTTAATTAATTAGTTAATATGTATTTATTTATATGTAGATAAATTTTTAAAATGAATAAATCCAATTATATTATAAAATAAAGTTTATACAAATATTTTAAAATCAAAACAAATTAAAAATATTTATACTTTAGATTTGAATTCAAGTTCAAATTAAACTTTGAAATCAAGTTTATTTACAAATATAACTACACAATTAAATTTTTGAAAAACAATTATTTTTATAAAAAAATCTATTTGTTAAAACAATGTATTATTATATTTTTAAAAATAACAACATTTGATAACTATAAATAATTTATAAAAGAAATTGTTTCTTTATCAATAAATTATTTATTTTATCCTTCTATATTTTTAAGAAATCAAAATAAACCTTATTGTTATTTATTTAAATTTAAACTTGAGTTGATCCATATTTTAAATCATTTCAACATTTACCTTGTGTATTTAAAATCATAAGTTATTTATTATATACTTTTAAAAACTTAATATAAAATAAACCAATTTAAACAAATATAATTTTTATCTTAACTATTTAAAAACCCTATTTTATTTATTAATTAATCTTTTAAAAGTTTAACTTTTAAATAAAATCAAAATTCCCAATTTTTACTAAAGATATATATTTTTATAGAAAATAGGATTTATTTATTTATTAAATTTAAAACAATATCTATTTACAACATATACAATATTCTATATATATTATAAATATAAAACAATTTATTATATTTAAAAAAAAAGATAAAATCTATCAATTAACTATTTATTTTACTGGATTATTAAATTAATTCAAATCTTATTACAAAGGTTATTGAAACAATTTAATTTTTGTTTCAGATTATTAAATTGATATTGCTTCAAAATTCTGGGTCATCACATTCCTCCCCCCTTAAAAGAATTTCGTCCCCGAGATTTAAAACAAAGGTAATTTAATAATCTATTTAAAGATTTAATTTTAAAACACAAGCATATACCAATGATATGCTAACAATCATAGCAACCAATTCACCCAATCAATCAAACCTATCTATCCAGATAAAATTCTCGATAGAGTTTCCTCGAGTTTTCCCGGTAAAAATATCGGGATACTCGCTCTATAGATTCCAAACAATCAATACTATTAAGCTACAGAGCTCCTATTCGTCTAGATCTACAAAACTAGATAGCATATCAGACTACAGTCAAGTCTGGCTCAACAACCAAACCTCCTGAACAGCTGGTTCCAAAACCAGAGATAGATCGTACACGTACACCCTTAGAGATACGTGAAACATATCGAATACCAGTTATCCAAACTGGCAATTCAATCCTGAAAACCAAATACCAATCCAACCAAAACACAAATGAGATCCAAAACATCTCGGAGCTAGTTTCCCAAAAATCCGACAGCTTTCGAAAGACTTCAAAATCCAAGCTAGCTCCAAAAACACGGATAATCTGCTTCTAGGCTTCCCGTGTGGAAATTATGGTCACCCAGAGTTAGAAGGGAACAATAAAATCCGGGTCAGTCATGGGACTGGTATGAGTAAACAAAATAGTTGTTTGAAATAAAAACAGTTCAAAGAAGAAAACCGATATGCTTTTGGAAAATGAAACTACCATAAGGCCTCCCAGCACACATACACAATGCAATCGCACAATTGGAGGAGATTTCTCCTTATGATAGTCAAACATGCTTAATACGAGAAAATTCTTTAAGATGTTATTATTAGTGCATAGTGTGAAAACATTTTCGAAAGTATAATATTAATCTTAACCGACATAGGTACCATTATATTATGCCTACTATAGCTACCACCTAGGTGGCAGGTTATACAACTAAAACCGTATAGGGCTCGTACTGTTTTGTTTGGATTTCCAACAAATGGTCAGGCAAAGGAACTTCGCACACAAAATGGAACGCCTCTGGAGGGACGTTCCAAGAACCTAACCGGATCTCTGCCAACACAGGGCCGGGTTACCTCTGTAACTAGGTAACTACTGACACGAGTATGCCATCTTTCGGTCGTTACTAACCTTTATCCAAAGCGCTTCCCAACCAACAACCACAAAGCAATAAGTTTGCAGTAACCACAAAGTCAAGTATCTGGGCTTCATACCATGATACCACTTATAATCCAAAAGAAAATGGACATACCCTCAGGGGGTGCTACCCCTAAATAACCTTGTTGCAACGATTCCTGTTTCGACCATAACCAGGTTGTGAGGTTCAACGAAGTCTCGTCCACAAAGCTACACTTTTTCACAAAGCCATGCTTTGATCAATAAATGATCAGCAACACTCAGCATGCCACACTACCAAATTGGGAGTATGTCACTAATAACCTTCGACTACTTAACCTCTGAGCTCGTATAGAGAAGGGTTTTAAGCTAAGAGAATAAATTTTCCGCCACCAACATAAATGTTTTTGAAAGAAATCATCTTTATATCTCAAATTGTGATGTCAAACATAAAACCATACAAGTCTGTTCCGGGTTCGAACAGAACCAAAGGCACTTCCGAAGAAGTCCTTGCAATCCGAGCATCCACAATCCCGATCGGACTCCCCATCACATATGGAGATCTCTATACCGGAGCAATTCAGTGCAGAGTCATTCGACAGGTTATCTTATCGTTCTCGAAGACGTCTGGTCTTCACCACCATCTTCAAATGCTATCCATTTTGTCGTACCACATATTCGAAATGGGTTATATGACACAAAGGTCCTCTCTCGGCTAAACCGAATAGTGAGCATTCAATTTAAAAACACGTGGATATATCATTTACAAAGATTCATAGGTTCGATGTGGGTTTCGGATAACCAACTGGAATCCGACTCCCTGTCGCATGAAAATTCAATTGCCATTTTACAGGCCAATGGGTTTTTGCATTCACATAGAAGTATATTCATCACAGATATCATAGCTCAGCACAAAGCAATTCGTATTACATAGCATTACATCACGTATCAGAAATATCAATCCAACACACATCATTTAATAACAATTAAACATCTTTAATTAAGATGAATAAATCGTGTGGTTTTAAATTTATTAACCACATAATTACTTTCATAGTAATCTTTAATAATTAATTATCATTAATTACAATTAATTAAGTCTTAGTCACCTTCATTAATTAATCATTCCTTAATTAGTTATGTTAATTAATTAACCATTAATTGTTAATTAATTAAATCTTAATTACTTTTATTAATTCCATAATTAATTAATTATTAATTACAAATTAATTAACCTTAATTATTTATTAAATTAATTTTTAATATTAAGTAATTAATTAAGTAATTATAAGTAACTATATTAACAAAATCATTAATATTTTAATAAACCAAGAGATATATTAATTACTTTGATTATCCTTTTAAACCTTGTTTAACCATCATATTTATACATTAATTGCTTTAAAAGGTTAAGATTAGTTTTAATAACATTTTATCTTAATTATCCTTTAAATTACATTATTTATTTAATATAAATAACTCATAAAATAATGTATCAAAAATTAAATAAATTGAATTTAATTCCTTTAAAACATCTTACTTGAATCCTGAATTAATTCAAAACTTCAATCAAATCATCATTTGAAAACATGGTTTAAAAGTGTTTAAAAGTTTGAAAATATTTAAAGTAAAAACTGCTTTACATATAGAGCTCGAGACCTGCTTCGAGTCTTATCCGAGAACCTTGCCTGTTTACTTCGAATTTTGCCGAAAATCAACCCGAGCGCCCAAATTTTCAAACTTAAATTTTTTTCTAAGTGTTTTTACACGGCGCATCAATAATTTTACTCGAGCCCAATCTTGAGTTAACACGCGACTCTCCGAAGCTTTCTTCGAGACATCAACCCTTCTTTCCTCTACCCTGCTTTCTGATACACATCAAGGCTTGTGCACATGCATGGTCAGAATCGCCATCGTTGGTCGAAGGTCCAGCCTCTATCGAGTCAACGATAACCCCACTAAACATCCACACCACCCAGAAGACTAAAACGTCGGCGATCTTGCAAAAGAGTCATCTGACTCAAATCCGAGTCGAAGCTCGATCCATAATTCCACCTCGCATCGACACCATAGATCACCAGAGTCCATACGCTTCTGTCACGAGCTTCCTCTGTCGACCATGCACCGCCACCAATCGCCCATGTCCATTCCGATGCGACCTAAACAACATCATTGCTTCCAGAAACAATCGACAAAAACACAAGGTTAAAACCCTAGTTTGATCTCGTCAGACCTCCACGATGAATTATAAAATCGTCGAGCATTTTTCTGGTGATCCCTGAATCTTCCTCCACCTTCAAGAGCAACCCCGACCATTTCCATTGCATCGATTATCGGCAATGGCCAAAAAACCCAAAATCGTTCATTTCTGCCTATCTCAGTAAATACTGATTTAAAAATTATGATTTTACTTTCAAAAATCATTATTTTTGATAAGTTTTTAGATGGTGTATTTGAAATTAGAAATTACGAGGTTTGAAATTTAACATGATTTGAATTTTGACTGTATTTTTCAATTTTCTAGTAAAGCATTGATTGGATTTACTTAAATCTATTTTTATGATTCGAATCATATTAGAACTAACAATTTATCCCATAGCTTAATAAGGATCAGGGAGGAAGCATTTTGATTTTTCTACAGGTTTGAAATCTGTTATGTTTAAAACAGAAACATATGTCTATTTCTTAGACATGCACTGGCAAACTCATATACACATACACACAGATTTGTTTACATGCAATGGTTTTCATCATCACTTCAGGCATGCTTACAAACAGCAGTTAAAACGGGATTTAGCAGAGGTTTACTTACCTGTTTTTGGAGAGCAGGGGAGAAGAAATATGGAAGTTTGATTTTTGGGGTCTGGAAATCTATTTTAAATTTGATCCTGGATTTTTTCTGCAACTAGTTATGTAAATTTGCTTAGCTTCTGCTGGATTTACTTGCTTGATTACTTAACAAATTGAAACTCAAATTCTAAAAAGGATTTACCTTCAGTTTATTTTTATGAAAACAGAGAAGAGCCTGAGTATTGAACTTGAAAAATTTGGAAATTGCAACTTTGATTTGTTTTAATCTACTGGAATGATCCTTGCTTTACTTTGTTGTTAACTGGAAATTGTTTTCAACTTGATCAGATTCCTTTACTTGAGACGATCACCAAGTTTTAAACTTTGAATTGGAAAGATGTTTAATTTCCATTTTTTTCTTCTGTTTTGAAGATTTTTCTTTCTTTGATTTTCTTTACTCTGGTTTGATTACTTGTTGGTTTGAGGGTTTGATTTTTCTCAGATTTGTTGAAGTTTTTAAAACTGAGAAAGAATTGAGAAAAAGAAGTTAAAATGGTTTATATAACCTTATTTCTTATTTTAATAAATTTTCTTAAAATAAATTCAATAAAATGATACTTGTTAACTTCCATTCTTTAAATAGATTACATTTGTTAAGTTATATATGCTAGATAATAACAGTTGTAAATTCTTTCGCATGAGAAAATATTTTAAACAAAAATTTTAATATTATTTTTCTTTCCTATTTAAATAATTACATTCTCTTTTATATTTGTACGACCTTTTAAAAGAAGAAGTTTTAATACTAATTTATGAAACTATACACATATGTTAATATTTTGAATTCAAATATTTTTTAAAATATTTTATTTTTTTAAATTTAAAATCAAATATAAGTTCAAATTCAATTTAAAATAAAATTCAAAATAAAATTCGAATTCAAATTTGAAACCCATTTTATATATAAACAAACAAACTCAATATTCACTTATTTTGAAATTTTAAAATTAATTCAAATTAGCTTCAAATTGAATTCCAAAAATTCAAATAAACTGCTAATTTTAAATTGATAAATTTGGGGATGTTACAGTCATACTCTCTGCTAATGTTGAAAACCAATTTAACCACCGTATACGCGGTGGTGATTCCAGAATGAAGTAGGATGGTGACGACGATCCTATATGAGGTATATATGTGGACCCGACTCCCGTGATTTGGCTTAAGGTGGCTAAAACAGGAGCAATTGATAGGCCAAGTGAGGTAGTTCCTCCGATCGGACACACTTCTTCGATTTCCATTTTATTACTTTGTGATTGATTTGGTGTGCACCTTTGCTTTGGGAGTGTGGCTCGAGGTAGGCGATAGTTGCTGCTATGCGTTACCAATAGCTCGAAAGTGTAATTGGTATATCCACCCTGGCATTGCATTGTTGTGTCATGTCACCTACCTTAGCGAGATCACTAGGAGTTTGTTTTGTACCATACTTATGGAGTGCCCTCTAATGATGCCCAACGTGGGAGATTACGATACTGTTTAGACTATGGGAATATATAAAATGTGTTCAGGGGAAACGGATAACGCCTTAACGCTATTTTAATATTTTAATTTACTATAGACATTATTATAATAGCGTATATTACTACATAGTAGATAGTTCCACAGATCCTTAGAGGATGGTTATCCCAAACATCCTTTAAGTTACTTGTATTTCAGTTGATATTTCACTTGAGTTGGATTTATTAATATAAGAATGTTAATCCTGACTCAAGTGTTTTGTGTATTACTTTACGCTCGGGTCAGACTGAGTGTCACAGCATTTGAGACTCACCTTTGGAGTTGGAGCTTCGCTTGGGGATCCATCAATCTATTCAGCTTGTAGTTATTCAGTTAACTCCTATGATATATTCTTATCTTGTATTTGATTATTTTATTGAGACTTCTATGTATTCGAGACTTCTGTTGCATCTTGTTTAACTCTGTTATATATAGTAGCTTCATGAACTATTATTCATTTGTTTCCTGTGCTTATTTTTATATTACTCTGTGTCTGTGATTCTGTGATTATTTATTTACTATATATGCTGAGTTTTGCCAAATATAAATTAACAATCTGATATTTTGAGCAATTCAAATCCGACACGTGCAGATGCGAATGGTTGAAGATATCGGGACGCTATAGCTCTTTTAATCAAATTATCAATTAACACACACATTATCACAATCGATTTACAATCTATAACCAATTATAATTTTTTAATCATTTCAAATAATGGGAATTACATTTAAAGCAGTTATCAATTTCCTTAACTTGATACTATTACATTTCATTCCAAATATATTCTTATTATTAAATCCTTAAATTTTAATTCTACCAACATTAAAACACAAAACTTTATTACATTAACTATTTTTAATTATCGAAAATTACGGTTCGTAACACTCTCTCTCACTCAAAACTTTTCGTCGTCGAAAAGGAAAAAGAAGGGACTAAGTAATCAACATATCTTATTCAAAATATTAAATTTATAAATAATTAATTTACATATTTAAATCATTTAATTAAAATATATCAATTTATAAAAAATAATCATTTATATTCAAGTTAACAAAAGATTGGAAAATATTTCACAAAATTTTCTAAGTCCAAAATTCATGGAAAATTTCGGTAGTCTCCTTTGTACGGAGAGGCCTGAGGAAATAATAATATCAATAATAAAAATATATATCATATTTTTCAAAATAATATATCCCATACCACGAGAAAACAATATAATATTGCTAGAAACCCATAATTCAAAAATTACCTATTTGTCGTGAAAATAACGCTTATTTTATGAAACCTAAAACAGTAGCAATTGCTTTCGTAAACTGTATTTAACTTATATAATCCAAAAGAGTTAATAATTATATAAAAGGGAAATATTTTAAGTTGTTTCAAGTAATAAAAAACAACACAACATAACAACCATTACTTACAAACAAATCAAACAATCATCACATACAGTCAAAAATATCAGTTTTACATCCATAACAACCAACCATTGGTTTGTTCGGGTTTAGAAACCTCTAATCATATAAAATGATAAATAAGATATGAGGTAATCCATACACTCAACAGTCGTAGATAAAACTTTATAGATTATTTATACAACTCTATACAAAATAGAAGTATCATTTCCCAAACAACCTATAAGCCCAACAAACAAAGAATTCAACATATTTTTAGGTTTACTCTATTTATATTTCTCATATCATTTATTGTTCATTTTTTTCTCATACAATGATTTTCTTTAATTCAAGTTCATTACTTACAAAATTTTAATCCTCATTCATTTGTATGAGGCTTATTTCATTAATTTACATTCTTTACTTACATAAGTTATATCCATTTCAATTTATTTAGATCATAAATGAATCCATTATTGAAGTATTGTATACATTATTTCAGTTTACTTCACATTTACTATTTAGTTTGATTTCCCTTTTTCTTCATCATTTACCTTTCTTTCTCATTCATATAATGTTTATTTTCATTATTTACATTCGTCATTACTTACAAAAGTTCATTTCTTCTTTATTCTTATAATGCCATTTCTTTCATTTTATTACCTTACATTAATTGCTTAAATAAGCTATTTTTATTCCAATTATTAAACTATGCATTATTTTGTAAGTTTCTTTATAACTCAGTTAACCATTTATAGATTATTTCCTTTCTACATTCATTCTTCCTTATAGTATTATTGAATATTAACTCCATTTCTAAATCATTTCAATGGTTTCTAAAGTTATAACCATTCAATTTATACAGTACTCATTTTAATTATAGGTAGTTTCAATAATTAATTCAAGTTTATAATTATTCACTTACAGTATTCACCTTACCATTAAATCTGATTATAAATAGCTTAAAAATGTTAACCAAAGTTTATAATCGTTTTCTTACATTGTTTACTTTTATTACGTTTAATTAGTAGCATTTCAAACTTGTGATATCCCGGAAATTTTGACAATAACAATTTAATAATTTATGTCAAAATTTAATTTAATTGACCATATTGTTAATAATAAATTTGAAATAAATGTAATAATCTTCTTTAAAATAAATATTTAAACTGATAATCTATATTAAAGGCAAATAAATTGTTTTATATTTGTAATGTATACATATTTGTATATATTATAACTAGATAAGTCTTTGTTTTAAATTTAATATATATATAGGCTTGTTTTCTTATTCTGACATTTTTGATAAATTAAAATTGGATTCAAATTGATATTAAGCTACTAAATAAATAGCCATATAATTTTAATACCCAAACTAAAAACTTAATTATTTAAAATTGATTTTAGTTAAGTTTAAATTTAAGTAAAAAGATTTGTTCGTTTTTAATGTAGCTAATAAAATAAGTAATGTATTAGATAAGAAGACAAATACTTTTATGAATTATTTTAATTTAATAATGAGTTATATTTAACAATATTAATAATGTAATATTCTTACAAAATGGATTTTAATATAGATAGAAATGACTATTTCAAAATTTATTTGAATACATTAACATGAGAAGTAATGATTTGTAAACTTGAAAAAAAGCATCTTTCAAACATGTTTAAAATAAAAACAAGTCTTAAAAATATTAAACACAAACATAAATTAAATATATGGTATTAAAATGAGTCTAAATACATAAACATCTATGATATTAGCATAAGTATGAAAATAAATTAATAAGCATCAAATTATGTATTTGATAGTTAAAGTTTAAAAATAAAAGAGAAATAAAAATAAGCAGTAGAACTAAATACTTAAGTTAAAATTTATAACAATGATTAACACAACTTTATAATATGTACATAAAATAAATGATGCAGGTAAGTGAAATATGCCTGTAGAATAGATGCTAGACAAGAACAAAATAATAAATAAAAATGACTATATACATGAATAAAAGTATATAAGCAAACCAGTTAAGGAATAAGTTAAAGAAAACACAAACTGGTAAGCAATTTTGTATGTAACCTGTAGATTAGATTCAAGGCAAAAATAGACAAAGTCATAATAAAATTGTTAAGTACATGAAATAAACAACTTTATATAAAAGAATGCAAACAAGGCAAGAACAAGCTAAGGAATAAGACAAGTAAGAAAAGTTCAAAACAGGCAGGAATCTTATAAAGGAAGTTATAAGGCTGTAAGATATAAAATATCTTTAGAACAAAAAAATGAGATAAGTGAAACATAAAGTACATAGGCATTTAATACTTTCATTTCAGCCGAAATGTAAAGAAAATATCTCTGACCTACAGCAAAACTTGTTCCAGATAACACCTACCCTTATACTTTAACCTGTCTCCTTATATATGCAATGCCTTCGTTCATTTTTTCAAAAACTTGGCAAACCAGAAACAAAAGTAAGTTTTCATTTTTACAAACTTAAACTAATTCTATAATTGTGACGACCGCCCATGACTCCTGCACCAAATCAAGGAAATAATGCGCTAAAAGGTGTGCCAGGCAGCCATGGACGATAGTCAGGGTAAAACAAAACAGAAGAATCTCTATCGCATAACTCACAGCGCATGGATAAAATACAATAGAGAAATATAATATAGTGAAGCTCCATAGAACAGAACATCATCATATAAGCATCACAGTTGTTTCATACAATCATCTACTCGAATCCATACATGAAAGCCTCACTACAAATCACTCAACCAAATACAGCAGCGGATACCCAGTACATATAGTAAGAAAACTAATATGCAAAGCCTCCTGCTCGTCTTCGTCATCTTTAGCGTAGAACTCCTAGCACAGCACCTGTCACCTGCTACCTAGTCTGCCCATCCCAAACATGGATGAACAGCCCAAGGTAATAAGAGGAGACATAAAACCTTGAGTCAGACAAAGTCTTAGTGAGCAGTAAATTAACAATCAAACATACCAAAGAGCATAAGGGATAAAAGGAATAGGAACCAAACCATCCCACTCCACCTCTTTCTACAGTGATAGCCCCCATACACACACTAAGGAGAAGTAAGCATAACATAGCAGATAAGTAAGGTAAAGCAATAATCACTCGAGTCAAGGACGATGTTTTCCAAATACAAACCCCCAAGGCCTAAACCAAGATCAGATAAGCACCCAGAAAACACCGCTCTTGAAGCCGAATGATGATACAACCAAACATCCAAACATCCATGACTCTGGCTATCACTGTTATCATTGCCTTGATTTCACCGTTAGTTGAATGACCGCCTGTCAAGGGCTAATGGTAACCCCGGTTTAGCCATAACTCCGCACGTCATCGTGACCCGTGCCTAAGCCGAACGCATCAGCCCAGAGTACTGGCACGTCATCATGACCCGTGCCTGGAACGTCATCGTGACCCGTTCCAACGTACCCTTGCTTTGAGTATGCTAGAACCTTCAACAACGATGAGATCTTAGCCTCCTAGTCATCCTCCTCGACGACTACTTCCATACTAGCTCAAGCGCCTCTCAAGCTAACCATTATCCACCCCAACCCGGACCGCATCACCGAGTTATAACTTTGCACGTCGTCATGACCCGTGCTTGGAACGTCTTCGTGACCCGTCCCATCACAACATATGTCTTGCCTCATCACATCATAGCAAAGTCTCTCAACTTGGAACGTCATCATGACCCGTCCCATCTCAACACAAGCCTTGCCTCATCATATCATCGCAAAGTCCCAACTCAACCATGCTTTGCCTTCTCGCATCATGGCAAGATCCCACATCCTCGAATCCATCCATATGAGCTTCCACATCCGCTTCATATGCCATTGGCAGCTTTCACCATTCAAGAGCCTTTCCACTTAGCTTTTGAATCATCTTCAACCATCTTGTTCCAAATCAACTACAAGCTAACTTGGAGCAATCAAATCTAACATACATTCAAACATTCAACCATTCAAACAAGATCTATTAAGCAATATCAATTATAATGGCAATTTCGTAATTAAGTGAGCAAAAGTCCAACATACGTGAAATCATGGTTTTTAGCATAGATCTATCAAATCTAAAACATGGGTTTTGTCTCTAATACTTGATAAATAACTTTCATAGATAAACATCTTCAAATATGATGGATCTACATGCAGACTTAAGGAAAATGCGAGAAAACGCTAACTTTAACACATAAACATATCACCAATCCACTACACTCCTTTGGGTCCGTGTGAGAGATAACTACCACTCACCAAATCACCAAAACAACCTAAAATCACAGCACTTCAGATCTGGACAGCGAAGATCACAGCTTGATCCGGAGAAATTTCACTTGAAACGGTGAAATCTAGCTTCTTCGGATGAAAATCTTCAACTTTGGATCTTCGATCTTTGATCTTCAATGGATGTTAGCACTTGATGGAAGTAGAGAAAGAAGTGAAGAAAATACTGTAGTCGAGTTTCCAAAATGGCAGCACTTCGTCGCTTCGAAAACCGGTGCCAAAAAGTGAGCCAAAGTCCACTATTTATAGGCTGGAAATCCTATGAGTCGTCGCCCCTATGAGTCGGTCACGACTCATCATGAGTCGTCCACGACTCATCCTTGCCGACTCAAGACAACATCATACGACTCATCTACAAAGGCGACTCAATGCCCCCCCCACGACTCAACGGCTCACACAAGAGCACGACTCAACTAGACCAGGTACGACTCAACTGCACAGGACCCAACGACCTACGACTTAACACACACAAGCTAACAACATCTGACTTAACTCGTATACGAGCTACGACTTACGACTCAATGGGTACACAACCTAACGTCTTAACGGTTTAAGCCCCTACACGACCTAAAGCCTTCACGTGTTACGACCTACGACTCATAGGCCTCCGACCTAACTCTACTAGATCCTAAGTCGTTTGAACGACCTAACACTAACCAATGGCCCAGATCTCCCAGCGACCTAAAATGAAAGGTGAGATAAAATGCTGCGACCTATCTATCCAAGGCTAAACCGGCCCAGCGTCCTAACATCTTTAACTCGCCACCGACCTAACATTCACTTACTAACTCGTAAACGAGTTACGAGATACGACTTATCTCTCGACCGACCTAAATCCTACCGAGCTAACAACTTCACGAGTCATCTACCTTACGACCTAAGCCCCTAACACTAAGTCGTAACTCGTTCTCGACCTAACTCAAAACAACATGCCACGACCTAACTACTAACCCGTTAACACCTTAACTCGGCAAACCTTATGAGTCGTAACTCGTTGACTCGGCCACTTCCTAAGGTCGTCTGCGACTTACTATAGGTCGGTCACCATCACTAAGTCGCCTAACTTTTAGGTCGTTACTTCTATAACTCGGCAACTCTTAGGTCGGTGAATTTCTTATCTCGGCCAACACTCCAACCCGTAACCCCTCCTTGAGTCGGTCCCCTATGAGTCGGTCACGACTCATCCCTTAGCTCGGCAATGCTCATGAGTCGGTCACAACTCATACTCCACCCGGGTTAACTTCTAAACGACTCAAGCTAGAGGCAACACAAACAACACTATCGACCTGCAAATTCTACGATCTATCGACACGTAAAATACGGGTCGTTACATTCTCTCCCCCTTAGGAATTTCGCCCCCGAAATTCCAAGCAAACAACAGAAATCAAAGATATTCCGCATGCCTACCATCCATAGCAATCAACAGATCATGCATCCAATTCTAACCTAGCATGCAGAATTCTAAGACTTAGAACAAGCTACAAATTCATGAGATGTCACGACACTTTAGGGCCATACCTCGAAGAGTCCGGGATGAGCTGCCTTCATCCTCTCTTCCTCCTCCCACGTACAGTCGTTAACATCGTCACTCCATTGTACCTTGAGCAACGTAATCGTCTTCCTCCTAAGCTGTTTCGTATCGGTTTCAACAATACGAAGCGGCTTACGAGGTCTCGAAACAACAGGATCAACCTCCAAGTCTTCACAGCTATCAGCAGAAACCACCGTAGTTGGGTCGTGCACATACTTCCGTAGATAAGATACATGAAAAACATTGTGCACACCCGCCATCT
Source organism: Allium cepa (assembly GCA_030765085.1). Classification (NCBI taxonomy): domain Eukaryota; kingdom Viridiplantae; phylum Streptophyta; class Magnoliopsida; order Asparagales; family Amaryllidaceae; genus Allium; species Allium cepa. The sequence goes on along the minus strand of CM060939.1, from coordinate 724,515,157 downwards.
TTTCCGGTAACTCCAATCTATAAGCGAGCTTTCCAATACGCTCGATAATCGGGAATGGTCCAACAAATCTCGGAGTCAACTTTCCTTTCTTCCCAAACCTTATAGCATTCTTTAATGGAGAAATCTTCACAAAAACCATATCACCTACGTCGAATTCCAAATCCTTACGACGATTATCGGCATAACTTTTCTGACGATCTTGGGCTGCCTTCATTCGTTGCCGAATGATCTCTATACAATCTGAAGTCTGTCGAATCATCTCTGGCCCAAGTATCAGCTTTTCTCCAGTTTCCAACCAACATGTCGGAGAGTTACACGGTCTTCCATATAATGCCTCATATGGTGCCATACCGATACTCGACTGATAACTGTTATTATAAGCAAACTCCACCAAATGAAGGTGATCTTCCCATGATCCTCCGAAGTCCAAAACACATGCTCTAAGAAGATCTTCCAAAACTCGGTTGACTCTCTCAGTCTGACCATCTGTTTGAGGGTGATAAGCTGTACTCAAACACAACTCGGTTCCCAAAACTTCCTGGAAGCTCTTCCAAAATCTACTAGTGAACAATGGGTCTCGATCGCTCACTATACTCTTCGGAACACCATGGAAACGAACTATCCACTTAACATACAACTCAGCCAACTTCGATGCAGTCCTAGTCGATCGAACAGGAATGAATCTTGCACTCTTGGTCAAACGATCTACGATGACCCAAACCCCTTCATTCCCTGCTCTTGTCCTAGGTAGACCATCGATAAAGTCCATCGACACTTGCTCCCATTTCCATGTAGGAACCTCTAATGGCTGAAGCAATCCACTGGGCTTCTTCTGCTCAGCTTTCACCAACTGGCAATTCATACACTTGGAAATAAAGTTTCCAACATCCTTCTTCATACCTTCCCAGTAGTAGGTTCTCTTCATATCCCGATACATCTTATTTCCACCTGGATGAATTGTCAACTTCGAGTGATGACTCTCCCTCAGAACTTCATCTCTCAATCCATCTACATCGGGAACAACTAGTCGCCCTTGCTTTCGAAGCCAACCCTCTCGATCGACCTCGAATCCCTTATCCTTCTCTGGAGTCAATCCAGCTTCCAAATCTCGGATAATCCTGACAAGCTTATCATCTCTCTTTTGGCTCTCACCAATCCTTTCCACCAGAGTAGGCCTTATCGATAAGTTTGCCAACATCTCAGGTTCCAATTCACATCTAGGCCTGAAATCAAATCCAGCCAAATACTCAAGACTCTTCCATTCCGAAAACATGGCTCCCAATCCTGCATGTCTTCGACTCAACGCATCAGCCACTGCGTTACCTTTTCCCGGAGTATAGGCTATACCAAAATCATAAGATGCTAGGAACTCTAGCCACCGTTGCTGTCGAAGATTCAAATCCTTTTGGGAGAACAGATACTTCAACGACTTATGATCTGTAAACAACTCGAATCTAACTCCCAATAGATAGTGTCTCCACATCTTCAAAGCAAACACAATCGCCGCTAACTCCAAATCATGAGTCGGATAGTTCCTTTCATGCGGCTTCAGTTGTCGACTAGCATACGCAACAACTTTATCCTTCTGCATTAGCACCGCTCCTAGTCCAGTGCCACATGCATCGGTGTAAACCACCATCTCATCATTCCCACTCGGAATAGTCAATACAGGAGCACTCGTCAATCGCTCTTTCAGGATTACGAAGGCTTGCTCACACTTGTCATCCCATCTGAACACTTGGTTCTTCTTCGTCAATCCTGTCAACGGTGCAGCTATCTTGGAAAAGTCTTTAATAAACCGACGATAATACCCGGCTAATCCAAGAAAACTTCTCACATCAGATGCATTCTTAGGTCTAACCCAATCCTGGATTGCTGCCACCTTAGCGGGATCAACCGCTATTCCACTTCCAGAGATAACATGGCCTAAGAACCTCACTTCACTCTTCCAGAAGTGACACTTCGAAAACTTAGCCTTCAGCTGATGTTTCCGCAGTATATCCAAAACAATCCTCAAGTGCGTCTTGTGCTCTTCCTCGGTTCTGGAATAAACCAAAATATCATCAACGAACACAAGCACGAACTTATTCAACTGATCTCTGAATACTCTATTCATAAGATCCACAAAATATGCTGGCGCGTTAGTCAATCCAAACGGCATCACCAGCCACTCATAAAACCCGGATGGTGTCCTGAAAGCAGTCTTCGGCACACTATCCTTCGCCACTCTCAACTGGTGAAATCCCGTTGCCAAATCCATCTGAGAAAACACCTTAGCCTCGTGAAGCTGATCAAACAAGTCATCTATTCTCGGCAATGGATACTTGTTCTTCTTAGTCACCTTATTCAGCTCACGATAATCCACACACAACCTCAACGATCCATCCGCTTTGGTTGCGAACACAACTGGCGCACCCCATTCGGACACACTCCTCCGAATGAATCCTTTCCGTAAAAGGTCATCAACTTGCACCTTCAGCTCTTGCTGCTCCCTCGGTGCCATCCGCCTAAGAGGCATCACAACAGGTCTGGCTCCCTCAACTAGATCGATACGAAACTCGATCTCCCTATGCGGCGGCAACCCTTTGACTTCGTCAAAGACATCCTCAAATCCATTCACAATAGGCACCGATGACAGTCCATCCCGTGGAACAACTAGCGAATACATGAAGCTCATGAAGACGCCTTCTTCATGCTTACATCGTATCACAACCTTTCGCCCTTCCACATTCCCGACTGTCACCTCAAGCCTCTCACAATCAATCCTAGCCGCATACTTCCTAAGCCAGTCCATACCCAAAATAATTCCGAACCCCGCAAAGTTCAGAACAAAGCAATCACAAACAAACGAGCAATCATGACCCGACACAACTAGACCACGGCATATCATACACAAACATGACGAACCCCCCACTGGATTAGTCACAACCAATGGCCTATCAACAATATCCGGTTTCATACCTAACCGGCTTACCAAATCATCACAAACAAAAGAATGCGACGCTCCAGTATCAAACAACACTCTAACTGGAACACCACAAATAGAAAGAGTACCTTGAACCACCACACTCTTCCCCTTTTCTTCAGCAGTCGGAGCTTTTGAAGACGATGGAACAGCCCCCAAAGCATAGGCTTGCACAACCTGCCTATCTTTCCTCGGATCTGGACAGTCCTTCTTAATGTGTCCCAGCTTATCACAGTTGTAACACTTCAACTGCACCTTCGGATTCTTGCAATCCCGAGAAAGATGACCCTTCTGACGGCAGTTATAACAAGTCACCTCGCCCTTTGGCTTCTTCTGACCATCCTTTCCCTTCTGTTGCTGCTGCTTCCTCTTCTTATTCCCACTCTGCTGTGGTTTAGATCCTTCCCTGGTTACAGCAACAACAGAACTTTCCCTAGGAAACAAACTCTCATGCCTCAGAGCTTTCTCCACCAGCTTCTCAAATGGATCGTCCAGATGATCCACTAACTGCCTTCCTAGATAAGCATCCAGACCAGTCACAAACTTTTCATTCTTCTGGTAGGGAGAATCAATATATGATCTGGCATACTTAGACAAAGCTTCGAACTCAGAAATATACTCCAGAACAGGCCTTCCGCCTTGTTTGAGCTCCACAAATCTCTTGAACAAAACAGACCTCTGAGCAGTAGAGATGAACTTGGCTTCAAATCTAACTTGGAACTGCTCCCAAGTAATATCCTCTTCTGGTGTATCTATGGTGATAGAATTCCACCAATCAGCAGCTCTTCCCTGAAGCTGTCTCGATGCAAGCTTTCTCTTAGTTGCATCCTCAATCCCTAAGTCACCAAAGATCCTTTTGCAAGCATCAATCCATCTCTGCACCTCAATAGTCGACTCCGTCCCCAAGAAAGCTTTTCCTCCAAGAGAAGTATAATCCTTGCAAAGCTTAGCAAAATCCACCGGTCTTGGAGCTTGAACTTGAACTCCCACATCCACTGATGATCCTGAAGCTGGTATCCTTCTCATGATCGAAGTCATCATCGCTTCGAACATAGTTCCATAATCAACAGCTCCTTCATCAGCACGGCTTTCCCTTGCAGCTGGTCTCCCTCTTCGACTCATCCTTAGTATCTGTAATAAGAATGATTAGAACACCTTAAGAAACAACTGCATGAGGAGTTCAAATCCTTCTAGGCTACTATATTATATATAGTAATCACCCATCAAAATACAATTACGTCTCTCATACGTAGTTACGTCAGCGAGCGTTGGCTGAAATCGATTAACCAAAGCTCTGATACCAAATGTGACGACCGCCCATGACTCCTGCACCAAATCAAGGAAATAATGCGCTAAAAGGTGTGCCAGGCAGCCATGGACGATAGTCAGGGTAAAACAAAACAGAAGAATCTCTATCGCATAACTCACAGCGCATGGATAAAATACAATAGAGAAATATAATATAGTGAAGCTCCATAGAACAGAACATCATCATATAAGCATCACAGTTGTTTCATACAATCATCTACTCGAATCCATACATGAAAGCCTCACTACAAATCACTCAACCAAATACAGCAGCGGATACCCAGTACATATAGTAAGAAAACTAATATGCAAAGCCTCCTGCTCGTCTTCGTCATCTTTAGCGTAGAACTCCTAGCACAGCACCTGTCACCTGCTACCTAGTCTGCCCATCCCAAACATGGATGAACAGCCCAAGGTAATAAGAGGAGACATAAAACCTTGAGTCAGACAAAGTCTTAGTGAGCAGTAAATTAACAATCAAACATACCAAAGAGCATAAGGGATAAAAGGAATAGGAACCAAACCATCCCACTCCACCTCTTTCTACAGTGATAGCCCCCATACACACACTAAGGAGAAGTAAGCATAACATAGCAGATAAGTAAGGTAAAGCAATAATCACTCGAGTCAAGGACGATGTTTTCCAAATACAAACCCCCAAGGCCTAAACCAAGATCAGATAAGCACCCAGAAAACACCGCTCTTGAAGCCGAATGATGATACAACCAAACATCCAAACATCCATGACTCTGGCTATCACTGTTATCATTGCCTTGATTTCACCGTTAGTTGAATGACCGCCTGTCAAGGGCTAATGGTAACCCCGGTTTAGCCATAACTCCGCACGTCATCGTGACCCGTGCCTAAGCCGAACGCATCAGCCCAGAGTACTGGCACGTCATCATGACCCGTGCCTGGAACGTCATCGTGACCCGTTCCAACGTACCCTTGCTTTGAGTATGCTAGAACCTTCAACAACGATGAGATCTTAGCCTCCTAGTCATCCTCCTCGACGACTACTTCCATACTAGCTCAAGCGCCTCTCAAGCTAACCATTATCCACCCCAACCCGGACCGCATCACCGAGTTATAACTTTGCACGTCGTCATGACCCGTGCTTGGAACGTCTTCGTGACCCGTCCCATCACAACATATGTCTTGCCTCATCACATCATAGCAAAGTCTCTCAACTTGGAACGTCATCATGACCCGTCCCATCTCAACACAAGCCTTGCCTCATCATATCATCGCAAAGTCCCAACTCAACCATGCTTTGCCTTCTCGCATCATGGCAAGATCCCACATCCTCGAATCCATCCATATGAGCTTCCACATCCGCTTCATATGCCATTGGCAGCTTTCACCATTCAAGAGCCTTTCCACTTAGCTTTTGAATCATCTTCAACCATCTTGTTCCAAATCAACTACAAGCTAACTTGGAGCAATCAAATCTAACATACATTCAAACATTCAACCATTCAAACAAGATCTATTAAGCAATATCAATTATAATGGCAATTTCGTAATTAAGTGAGCAAAAGTCCAACATACGTGAAATCATGGTTTTTAGCATAGATCTATCAAATCTAAAACATGGGTTTTGTCTCTAATACTTGATAAATAACTTTCATAGATAAACATCTTCAAATATGATGGATCTACATGCAGACTTAAGGAAAATGCGAGAAAACGCTAACTTTAACACATAAACATATCACCAATCCACTACACTCCTTTGGGTCCGTGTGAGAGATAACTACCACTCACCAAATCACCAAAACAACCTAAAATCACAGCACTTCAGATCTGGACAGCGAAGATCACAGCTTGATCCGGAGAAATTTCACTTGAAACGGTGAAATCTAGCTTCTTCGGATGAAAATCTTCAACTTTGGATCTTCGATCTTTGATCTTCAATGGATGTTAGCACTTGATGGAAGTAGAGAAAGAAGTGAAGAAAATACTGTAGTCGAGTTTCCAAAATGGCAGCACTTCGTCGCTTCGAAAACCGGTGCCAAAAAGTGAGCCAAAGTCCACTATTTATAGGCTGGAAATCCTATGAGTCGTCGCCCCTATGAGTCGGTCACGACTCATCATGAGTCGTCCACGACTCATCCTTGCCGACTCAAGACAACATCATACGACTCATCTACAAAGGCGACTCAATGCCCCCCCCACGACTCAACGGCTCACACAAGAGCACGACTCAACTAGACCAGGTACGACTCAACTGCACAGGACCCAACGACCTACGACTTAACACACACAAGCTAACAACATCTGACTTAACTCGTATACGAGCTACGACTTACGACTCAATGGGTACACAACCTAACGTCTTAACGGTTTAAGCCCCTACACGACCTAAAGCCTTCACGTGTTACGACCTACGACTCATAGGCCTCCGACCTAACTCTACTAGATCCTAAGTCGTTTGAACGACCTAACACTAACCAATGGCCCAGATCTCCCAGCGACCTAAAATGAAAGGTGAGATAAAATGCTGCGACCTATCTATCCAAGGCTAAACCGGCCCAGCGTCCTAACATCTTTAACTCGCCACCGACCTAACATTCACTTACTAACTCGTAAACGAGTTACGAGATACGACTTATCTCTCGACCGACCTAAATCCTACCGAGCTAACAACTTCACGAGTCATCTACCTTACGACCTAAGCCCCTAACACTAAGTCGTAACTCGTTCTCGACCTAACTCAAAACAACATGCCACGACCTAACTACTAACCCGTTAACACCTTAACTCGGCAAACCTTATGAGTCGTAACTCGTTGACTCGGCCACTTCCTAAGGTCGTCTGCGACTTACTATAGGTCGGTCACCATCACTAAGTCGCCTAACTTTTAGGTCGTTACTTCTATAACTCGGCAACTCTTAGGTCGGTGAATTTCTTATCTCGGCCAACACTCCAACCCGTAACCCCTCCTTGAGTCGGTCCCCTATGAGTCGGTCACGACTCATCCCTTAGCTCGGCAATGCTCATGAGTCGGTCACAACTCATACTCCACCCGGGTTAACTTCTAAACGACTCAAGCTAGAGGCAACACAAACAACACTATCGACCTGCAAATTCTACGATCTATCGACACGTAAAATACGGGTCGTTACAATAATCTAAAGCATGATGTTAGCAGGAAATCAAAAACAAAAAGAGATGTTTTTCCAGTTTTAAAGAACAGTGTTCTGTTCATTCACTCTAAAGCAGGTGAGTAACCATACAAACTTAAATAAATTAAGTTATAAATTATGTTGCATACTCATTTCTGGAATAATATGTTTGTACATATATAAGTTTGTTCTGTACATATATGTGTGGGTATGCTGTGCTTATGTTTGAGCTCTGTCATGATTTCTAAGATTCATGTTTTCATTCAAAATCCCTTCCACATGATCCAGATTCTTGTTAGAACCTGTTTGGCAATCTAATATTGTTTAATTAACTTAAATTTATGTTTAAAAATCTAAGTAAGATAAATAGTGTCTGTTGGACTTTGGAAACATTAAGAACATCTGAGTATACTACATATAATTAAAACTCAGACCTTATAAACTATAATTTCCAGTATTACTAATCGAAAACTCTATACAAAATATGATTTTTAACATAGAAATTAGGATTTTTAGTTTAGAATTGAAGGGGGAGTTTGGGTTTTAACTGAAGGTTTATTTTTGAGTTCCCCTTGTGATCAAGTGGGTTTGAGAGTTCGAGAACAGGCATGGAGATGGAGGGGTGAGTGAAGATGCTGGGAAAAATGCGGCGGTGGTGGGAAATTCATCAGAGAGATTGCGGTTGTGATTTTTATTTCAGAACCCTAGTTTTGGTTTCGAGTAAGAAATCGATCATTTCTGTGGGTATAGTGGATCGAGTGTATCGAAACTACGGGGGAAGTTAGCTTGGACGTGGAAGCATACGTAGCCGGAGCTACAGAACTTCAGGTGGTCGGGATTCCTCAGGCAAGGCGGTGACAGGTCCAGATGGTGATGCTCTGTGTGTTTCAGGTTTTGGGGTCGAAGTCTTTTTTTTGATTTCGAATTTTGGAAGATGATACGAAGGTCGTGGGTGAGGGAGAAGGAGGTTGCCGATGTGAAGAAATCATCGGAGATGGTCGGAGGTGGAAAATGGTACTGTGCACGTGCACGGTGAGTTGATTCTGGTGAAGGTGGTTGGGTCTGTGCAAGCTGGAGTGGTCTCGAGTGTTTACTCGACTTATTGGGGGTTTTTCTCGGGGGAAGTAGCATGTGAACTCGGAGCAGGCTCGTGATTGACTCGGAGTAGTGGGAAAGAGGAAGCCTGGGTAAGTTGAACAGGTTTTTTTTAAAACCTGTAAAGTTGAAAATGCTTTAAACTGGGTTTTAAAATGAAATAAATGTTTAACATAGTTATTTAAATAAAAGAAAAGTTTGGACCCGAAAGAAATTTGAATTTCAGTTTAAAATAAAATAAAGTTTAAAATTTTAATTTATTTGAAAACACTTTAAAAAGAGGGATTTGTTGCGCGAGTTTCACTCGAGTGATTCGAGTGTCGGACCCGAGGAAGTGTGGAATTTTTCTCGTAGAAATATTTGTTTGTCTCGGGTATTTTTTTAGCTACGGGTTTTAAACATGTAAGTTTTTATAGATTTTTTTAAAACGGGCTTTTAAATGGAAAATATACGTATTTTAAACAAAGTTTAAAACAAGATAAGATTGGATTCAAAACGTAGTTTGAATCTCAGCCTTTAAATAAATAAGATTTTTAAGTTTAAAATTTGTTTTAAACAAATTTGAATGTAAATTTACATTAAATGGATTAAATAGCTTATTAATGATAAATTGATCATTAAAAAGAAGAAGGGTTTCTAAAGACTTAAGGCTTGTAATTATCAAATTAACTAAATGGATAATGAATGACTAGAATTAATTAACTTAGAAATTAAGAGTTAAATTTATTTAAATAAGATATAAGTTAAAGGTAAATTAATTTATAATTAAGAAATACTTGGTTTAATTAATGATTAGTAATCAATTAATGAATTAATAAAGAATTAATTAATGAGTTATTAAGACTAACTTAAAATGTAAGTTAATTACTTTAGAAAAGCAATTAAAGGATTATAATTAGTTAATGAAGGTCATTAACTAAAAATTATGAAATAATAAATTAAATGGATTATTTTTAATAATTAATTAAATTATTTATTTAAGATAAGCAATTGTGAATTGTTAAGTATAATTACTTAACGAAAGTAATTAAGAAATTAATTACTCGTTGTAATTAATTCTATGAATTGTTTAAGTTAATTAATTAAGTTTAATTAATTTAGACAACCATTTTGATGTTGTGATAAGTATAATTTCTTAGGGAAGTAATTGATGATAATTACTGGATGTAATTAACTGAGGGTGATTTAATAATGAAGTAATTGGAATATAATTTCTGTGTATAATTAATCAGGGGATTAATTAGAGAAATTAATTAAGGAGTAATTAATTTATTTGATGAGTAATTAAAGATAGTTAACTACTGAATGGTATTAATCAGAAGTGATTAATAAATGTAGTTTAATTGATGATTAATTACTTAATTTAATTAATTTAAAACAGGAAATTAATTAAAATTGCAATGAGAAATCATTAATTGATATAATTAATGATGGGATGATAAATTTAGATTAATTAATCAATAATAAGAAATTAAAGAGTAATTAATTAGTGTAATTCAGAAGTAATGTAATGTTTGTAATTTGAGGTTAATTTATATATTTAGATAAGATAATTAATTTGTGAAAATAATTGAAAGATGATTACTTGAATATAATTAAATGTAAATTAATCAAGTATGATTAATTGAAATGAGTAATTAGTGAATGATTTATTAATTGATTGGAGATTGATTAATAATTGTGTAAGCAAGTTTTAAATGATGAAGTAATTAATTTAATTTGCTTTAAATTAATTAGAGATGATATAATTAATTTAATTCATTTTAAATTAATTAAAGCTGATGTGATTGCTTATATATTGATTGATGATATTGTTTACTTTGAATGATTTAAGATCTCAGATATGAGAAATTGATGCTATATGATATGGATGCTTGATTTAAGTATGAATTATCTATTATGATGATAATATGCCTTATCTGTTGTAGTGATAATATTGATCATCTGTTTATATGATGTTGACTATCTAGTATGATATTGTGAATTATCTATCTGTGTGTGTATTGGATTATTTTGAATTAAACTGTTAAGACTAAATAGACAACTTTGGCCCTAAAAGACACGTTTTGGATTTCGATGAGACCGGGATCGGGTTTTCCACATTTGGAAGTCCGAAAACCACATCGATTCCAAATTAACGTTAGGTCGTGAATCTGAAGTGAAGATGAAGATTCAGAGTGCAAGGGTTATCGTCGTTAACTCTTAGGGTGATTCCAAAATGAGTGTAACGAGATAATGCCTTCGGTTTCGTTCGAACCCGGAACGAACTTGTATGGATTGAATGCTTTCAACACATCGTCAGGCGGACGATGAGCATTCTAAGAAATATGTTCTCTAAAGGTAATCGCAGCCTCAAGCCTCATCAACCGGAAATGGCTAAAACATGGGAGGTGCAGCAAGGTTAGGTGGGTCATGCCCAAGCAGGACAAGATTTTCCCCTGTCTAGATGTCCCTTTTTTTTCGGCTGTGTGGACAGTTGTGAGCTCCAACTATCGGGGTTGTCTTGTTCGGGACTGTTCAGTAAGGAATGGTTCCGGCCTTGTGTTGCAGGGGATGAAGGGAGTAATCCTCGGTACGTTGATCTAGGCCACGTACTGTGACGGGCGGTACCCCAGTAGCCCTGCCATTGTATGGAATCCAAAATCCAATAAGTACAACGGTTTTGATTGTATTACCCACTTCGGTGGCTAGTAGCTGGAATTCAATAGATGTAACGATTTCGGCTATTTTCTATTTACTTGAAAACCCTAGACCTATTATAATATCACAGAATTTCCTATCAAATGTTTTGGTTAGCGTAAGGTAAAAACTTGCCCATGTTTATTTGTGGGGAGTCTTACGTGATACCTTTTGTTTTCAAATGTTTTTCAAAGTTAAGCAAATTTAACCTGTTACTCATACCAGACCCATGTCTGACCCGGAGTTTATTTTTGTTTTTTCATAAACTCTCGGTACCCAAATTTTTACGGGTAGCCAAGGGATTCAGGTTAGCTTTTGACGAATTCTGGAGGAGCAATGGAGCAGGAGGCTTCAGCGTTGTAGATAGATATATTTAGTGTTCCGCTGTGTTGATATCTCTGAGTTGTTTATCTGTATTGTATATTGACTTGTGTTAACTAGACAGGTGTTTGTAACTGTCTAGTATGTGATGTATTGACTGTATAACTCTGATATATGTAAAATTATGTAATAGTTATGTGATCTATTATATTTTGTTCCATTCCGCTGTGAGATTCTGATGTTGTTGTTCTTTCTTCTCTATCTTTCTATTTTCTCATCCCTTTCTTTCTTCAAGACGATACGTCTTTCTGGGCTAGAAGGGCGGGTCGTCACAGTTGGTATCAGAGCGCTAGGTTGAGTGAATACCTAGGCTCTTGAGTGATTTCTTTCTTGAGAGAGCGTATTTGTAATTTTAATATATAAATATATATATTTATTTCTACCTATTTGTTTGGTTACCTGTCCGGGTTGTCCAATATAAGTTATAAAGGTAGATAGAGTAGTGGTGTGTGTAACACGACTACCAATGATTGGAGTTTGAATATTTGAGATTGGAAGTGTATTTGTCGAGACTGTAGACTTATTACCGTCTTGAGTGAGCTTTGAATGGAGTAAGGATTTCATTGATTCTCTAAAGAAACCTGTTAAGATTCAGAGTTCCTTTTTGAAGCGTAGGTTTGGATGAGCTAGGGTTTGGTTGGACAGAAGTGAGTCATGATATCTTACCTCTGGATGTAGTAGCTATGTGATGAGACACAGTGACTATGGAAATCTTTGAAGATGTTTCTTTGAAATAGTTAAGGAAGTGTATCTGTTTCGATGTTGGGGCTGAGTTCAGTAGAATGTTTCTGTTTGGTTCGAGGTCCGAGTCTCTCGAAGAGCACTGGGTTAGGAATTTCTTGGCATTGGTATTGCCAAGGAAGTTTTTAACTTCTGCATCAGCAGTGGAGTTCAGAAAATTTCAGTGTAGTTCCGTTTCTTTGATGAATTGGCCAAATAAGCATAGGTTGTTCTGTTTGGTAAAGAGAGAATAGTTTTTCTTTGGTAATGGGCTAGATTGATCGCAAAAGTGACTTGCGATTTTTTGAGCTTCTCTTAGGTCTAATTTCTTTTCTGGATGTCTTCAGGAAGTTAGAATTTTGTCCGTGTTCAGAGATTGAGTTTGGTATCGACTGGATTCCAGGAGTGGTATCGATGGTTCAGTAAGATGATTTTTGGAAAAAAATGAGTTGGTGTAGCAGCTCGAGTTTTGAAGGAACTTCTGAATTACTTTTAAGGATCCGTTGAACCATAGTTCTTAGATGTGTTGTCCAGTTTGTCCTCGAGAGCATCATCAGCATTCTCACCTATTCTGATCAGAGTAGCGCAGTGGAAGCATGGTGGCAGCTGTTTGGTGTGGGGAATAACTAGAATTTGCAGTATTTTGGAATTAGAGAGTTTCTACTCGAAATTTTTCAGGATCTTAAGACCAGATTGGAATGCATCTGTATTATCTTTCCATATGAGAAGAAGTAAGATCAGTCTGCTGATTTTGGAATTGAAGTTGTGTTCTGATTTTTAAAGTTAATCTTAGAAAGATCATTTTGGATTGTTTTTGGATCAATTTGTTTCTGGGGATATCAGCAAGTGTTGAGCTGATCAATATGGGTATATGCAGTCCAGGATCGTCAAAAGTGTATTTTGGATATCTGAGATTCGGAGTGTTTCACGTATCTCTGAGGGAGTATGTGTAAAAGCTATCTTTGATTGTAGAGTCAGCAGTTCAGAGATTTTTGGTTGTTGAGTCGGACTTATCTGTAGTCTGATATCCTGTTTTGTTTTGTAGATCTAGGTGAGTGTGAACTCATTAGCGTAGTAATATTGATTGTTTGGATTCTGTAGAGAGAGAATCCCAATATTTATACTTGGGGAAACTCGAGAAAATTCTATTAAGAATTTTTATCTGGACAATTAGATTTGTTTGTATATGGATGAATTGGTTGCTATGATTACTAGCATATGATTGATATTTGCCTGTGTTTAAAAATTAAATCTGTAATTAAATTATTAAATTACCTTTGTTTTAAATTTCGGGGATGAAATTCTTTTAAGGGGGGAGGAATGTGATATCCCGGAAATTTTGACAATAACAATTTAGTAATTTATGTCAAAATTTAATTTAATTGACCATATTTTTAATAATAAATTTGAAATAAATGTAATAATCTTATTTAAAATAAATATTTAAACTGATAATCTATTTTAAAGGCAAATAAATTGTTTTATATTTGTAATGTATACATATCTGTATATATTATAACTAGATAAATCTTTGTTTTAAATTTAATATATATATATAGGCTTGTTTTCTTATTCTGACATTTTTGATAAATTAAAATTGGATTCAAATTGATATCAAGCTACTAAATAAATAGCCATATAATTTTAATACCCAAACTAAAAACTTAATTATTTAAAATTGATTTTAGTTAAGTTTAAATTTAAATAAAAAGATTTGTTTGTTTCTAATGTAGCTAATAAAATAAGTAATGTATTAGATAAGAAGACAAATACTTTTATGAATTATTTTAATTTAATAATGAGTTATATTTAACAATATAAATAATGTAATATTCTTACAAAATGGATTTTAATATAGATAGAAATGACTATTTCAAAATTTATTTGAATACATTAACATGAGAAGTAATGATTTGTAAACTTGAAAAAAAGCATCTTTCAAACATGTTTAAAATAAAAACAAGTCTTAAAAATATTAAACACAAACATAAATTAAATATATGGTATTAAAATGAGTATAAATACATAAACATCTATGATATTAGCATAAGTATGAAAATAAATTAATAAGCATCAAATTATGTATTTGATAGTTAAAGTTTAAAAATAAAAGAGAAATAAAAATAAGCAGTAGAACTAAATACTTAAGTTAAAATTTATAACAATGATTAACACAACTTTATAATATGTACATAAAATAAATGATGCAGGTAAGTGAAATATGCCTGTAGAATAGATGCTAGACAAGAACAAAATAGTAAATAAAAATGACTATATACATGAATAAAAGTATATAAGCAAACCAGTTAAGGAATAAGTTAAAGAAAACACAAACTCGTAAGCAATCTTGTATGTAACCTGTAGATTAGATTCAAGGCAGAAATAGACAAAGTCATAATAAAATTGTTAAGTACATGAAATAAACAACTTTATATAAAAGAATGCAAACAAGGCAAGAACAAGCTAAGGAATAAGACAAGTAAGAAAAGTTCAAAACAGGCAGGAATCTTATATAGGAAGTTATAAGGCTGTAAGATAGAAAATATCTTTAGAACACAAAAATGAGATAAGTGAAACATAAAGTACATAGGCATTTAATACTTTCATTTCAGCCGAAATGTAAAGAAAATATCTCTGACCTACAGCAAAACTTGTTCCAGATAACACCTACCCTTATACTTTAACCTGTCTCCTTATGTATGCAATGCCTTCGTTCATTTTTTCAAAAACTTGGCAAACCAGAAACAAAAGTAAGTTTTCATTTTTACAAACTTAAACTAATTCTATAATCTAAAGCATGATGTTAGCAGGAAATCAAAAACAAAAAGAGATGTTTTTCCAGTTTTAAAGAACAGTGTTCTGTTCATTCACTCTAAAGCAGGTGAGTAACTATACAAACTTAAATAAATTAAGTTATAAATTATGTTGCATACTCATTTCTGGAATAATATGTTTGTACATATATAAGTCTGTTCTGTACATATATGTGTGGGTATGCTGTGCTTATGTTTGAGCTCTGTCATGATTTCTAAGATTCATGTTTTCATTCAAAATCCCTTCTACATGATCCAGATTCTTGTTAGAACCTGTTTGGCAATCTAATATTGTTTAATTAACTTAAATTTATGTTTAAAAATCTAAGTAAGATAAATAGTGTCTGTTGGACTTTGGAAACATTAAGAACATCTGAGTATACTACATATAATTAAAACTCAGACCTTATAAACTATAATTTCCAGTATTACTAATCGAAAACTCTATACAAAATATGATTTTTAACATAGAAATTAGGATTTTTAGTTTAGAATTGAAGGGGAAGTTTGGGTTTTAACTGAAGGTTTATTTTTGAGTTCCCCTTGGGATCAAGTGGGTTTGAGAGTTCGAGAACAGGCACGGAGATGGAGGGGTGAGTGAAGATGCTGGGAAAAATGCGGCGGTGGTGGGAAATTCATCAGAGAGAATGCGGTTGTGATTTTTATTTCAGAACCCTAGTTTTGGTTTCGAGTAAGTAATCGATCATTTCTGTGGGTATAGTGGATCGAGTGTATCGAAACTGCGGGGGAAGTTAGCTTGGACGTGGAAGCAAACGTAGCCGGAGCTACAGAACTTCAGGTGGTCGGGATTCCTCAGGCAAGGCGGTGACAAGTCCAGATGGTGATGCTCTGTGTGTTTCAGGTTTTGGGGTCGAAGTCTTTTTTTTTATTTCGAGTTTTGGAAGATGATACAAAGGTCGTGGGTGAGGGAGAAGGAGGTTGCCGATGTGAAGCAATCATCGGAGATGGTCGGAGGTGGAAAATGGTACTGTGCACGTGCACGGTGAGTTGATTCTGGTGAAGGTGGTTGGGTCTGTGCAAGCTGGTGTGGTCTCGAGTGTTTACTCGAGTTATTAGGGGTTTTTCTCGGGGGAAGTAGCATGTGAACTCGGAGCAGGCTCGTGATTGACTCGGAGTAGTGGGAAAGGGGAAGCCTGGGTAAGTTGAACAGGTTTTTTTTAAAACCTGTAAAGTTGAAAATGCTTTAAACTAGGTTTTAAAATGAAATAAATGTTTAACATAGTTATTTAAATAAAAGAAAAGTTTGGACCCGAAAGAAATTTGAATTTCAGTTTAAAATAAAATAAAGTTTAAAATTTTAATTTATTTGAAAACACTTTAAAAAGAGGGATTTGTTGCGCGAGTTTCACTCGAGTGATTCGAGTGTCGGACCCGAGGAAGTGTGGAATTTTGCTCGTAGAAATATTTGTTTGTCTCGGGTATTTTTTTAGCTATGGGTTTTAAACATGTAAGTTTTTATAAATTTTTTTAAAACGGGCTTTTAAATGGAAAATATACGTATTTTAAACAAAGTTTAAAACAAGATAAGATTGGATTCAAAACGTAGTTTGAATCTCAGCCTTTAAATAAATAAGATTTTTAAGTTTAAAATTTGTTTTAAACAAATTTGAATGTAAATTTACATTAAATGGATTAAATAGCTTATTAATGATAAATTGATCATTAAATAGAAGAAGGGTTCTAAAGACTTAAGGCTTGTAATTATCAAATTCACTAAAGGGATAATGAATGACTAGAATTAATTAACTTAGAAATTAAGAGTTAAATTTATTTAAATAAGATATAAGTTAAAGGTAAATTAATTTATAATTAAGAAATACTTGGTTTAATTAATGAATACTAATAATTAATGAATTAATAAAGAATTAATTAATGAGTTATTAAGACTAACTTAAAATGTAAGTTAATTACCTTAGAAAAGTAATTAAAGGATTATAATTAGTTAATGAAGGTAATTAACTTAAAATTATGAAATAATAAATTAAATGGATTATTTTTAATAATTAATTAAATTATTTATTTAAGATAAGCAATTGTGAATTATTAAGTATAATTACTTAACGAAAGTAATTAAGAAATTAATTACTCGTTGTAATTAATTCTATGAATTGTTTAAGTTAATTAATTAAGTTTAATTAATTTAGACAACCATTTTGATGTTGTGATAAGTATAATTACTTAGGAAAGTAATTGATGATAATTACTGGATATAATTAACTGAGGGTGATTTAATAATGAAGTAATTGGAATATAATTTCTGTGTATAATTAATCAGGGGATTAATTAGAGAAATTAATTAAGGAGTAATTAATTTATTTGATGAGTAATTAAAGATAGTTAATTACTGAATGGTATTAATCAGAAGTGATTAATAAATGTAGTTTAATTGATGATTAATTACTTAATTTAATTAATTTAAAACAGGAAATTAATTAAAATTGCAATGAGAAATCATTAATTGGTATAAGTAATGATGGGATGATAAATTTAGATTAATTAATCAATAATAAGAAATTAAAGAGTAATTAATTAGTGTAATTCAGAATTAATGTAATGTTTGTAATTTGAGGTTAATTTATATATTTAGATAAGATAATTAATTTGTGAAAATAATTGAAAGATGATTACTTGAATATAATTAAATGTAAATTAATCAAGTATGATTAATTGAAATGAGTAATTAGTGAATGATTTATTAATTGATTGGAGATTGATTAATAATTGTGTAAGCAAGTTTTAAATGATGAAGTAATTAATTTAATTTACTTTAAATTAATTAGAGATGATATAATTAATTTAATTCATTTTAAATTAATTAAAGCTGATGTGATTGCTTATATATTGACTGATGATATTGTTTACTTTGAATGATTTAAGATCTCAGATATGAGAAATTGATGCTATATGATATGTATGCTTGATTTAAGTATGAATTATCTATTATGATGATAATATGCCTTATCTTTTGTAGTGATAATATTGATCATCTGTTTATATGATGTTGACTATCTATTATGATATTGTGAATTATCTATATGTGTGTGTATTGGATTATTTTGAATTAAACTGTTAAGACTAAATAGACAACTTGGCCCTAAAAGACACGTTTTGGATTTCGATGAGACCGGGATCGGGTTTTCCACATTTGGAAGTCCGAAAACCACATCGATTCCAAATTAACGTTAGGTCGTGAATCTGAAGTGAAGATGAAGACTCAGAGTGCAAGGGTTATCGTCGTTAACTCTGAGGGTGATTCCAAAATGAGTGTAACGAGATAATGCCTTCGGTTTCGTTCGAACCCGGAACGAACTTGTATGGATTGAATGCTTTCAACACATCGTCAGGCGGATGATGAGCATTCTAAGAAATATGTTCTCTAAAGGTAATCGCAGCCTCAAGCCTCATCAACCGGGAATGGCTAAAACAGGGGAGGTGCAGCAAGGTTAGGTGGGTCATGCCCAAGCGGGACAAGATTTTCCCCTGTCTAGATGTCCCTTTTTTTTCGGCTGTGTGGACAGTTGTGAGCTCCAACTGTCGGGGTTGTCTTGTTCGGGACTGTTCAGTAAGGAATGGTTCCGGCCTTGTGTTGCAGGGGATGAAGGGAGTAATCCTCGGTACGTTGATCTAGGCCACGTACTGTGACGGGCGGTACCCTAGTAGCCCTGCCATTGTATGGAATCCAAAATCCAATAAGTGCCAACGGTTTTGATTGTATTACCCACTTCGGTGGCTAGTAGCTGGAATTTAATAGATGTAACAATTTCGGCTATTTTCTGTTTACTTGAAAACCCTAGACCTATTATAATATCACAGAATTTCCTATCAAATGTTTTGGTTAGCGTAAGGTAAAAACTTACCCATGTTTATTTGTGGGGAGTCTTACGTGATACCTTTTGTTTTCAAATGTTTTTAAAAGTTAAGCAACTTTAACCTGTTACTCATACCAGACCCATGTCTGACCCGGAGTTTATTTTTGTTTTTTCATAAACTCTCGGGTACCCAAATTTTTACGGGTAGCCAAGGGATTCAGGTTAGCTTTTGACGAATTCTGGAGGAGCAATGGAGCAGGAGGCTTCAGCGTTGTAGATAGATATATTTAGTGTTCCGCTGTGTTGATATCTCTGAGTTGTTTATCTGTATTGCATATTGACTTGTGTTAACTAGACAGGTGTTTATAACTGTCTAGTATGTGATGTATTGACTGTATAACTCTATATGTAAAATTATGTAATAGTTATGTGATTTATTATATTTTGTTCCATTCCGCTGTGAGATTCTGATGTTGTTGTTCTTTCTTCTCTATCTTTCTATTTTCTCATCCCTTTCTTTCTTCAAGACGATACGTCTTTCTGGGCTAGAAGGGCGGGTCGTCACAAAACTATTAACTTCCATTTATAACAATTTTATAACATTAGAATTCTTATTCATAGAAGTACTTCCATTGAACACTTTCAATTTTTTTCAAGTTTTACTTACATAATATTCTATTACATATTCTCATTAACATTTCAACTTTTAACATTTTGGCAAGTTATATATGTCTTAAGAATGCAATGAATATTTTCCAAGTTTCTCTTATTTATTTAGTTAACAAATTGTTCAATGGTTACCATTTTCTATTTTTATTTTCCTTTTCTTTTTATTTACAGCTTTTAAAATTTCAGTTTCTTATCTATTTCGTTAATCATTTTAACATCAAATTTCTTATTTTCATTTTAGCAGCTTCTAATAATTGAAATAGTTAAGATTTTATTCTTATAATAATTGAACCTACTAATTATCGGAAAAAATCTAAGAACTAAACTTTGGGTTCATTTTAGTCACATAGAAAATAATATGTATTTATCCTTTATAAATCAAATCATATTTAAGGATTCAAAGTTAAGATTTATTTATCAAATCCAATGTGCAGTAAAACTACTACAACGTCTTCTCACTTTGAAACTAGAAAATGAACATCGATGATGCGTGCCTCATCACCGAAATTATTTTCCAGCGACAAAGAGGGGAGTACAGAACTTATTTCCTTTAAATTATTTTCAAAACTTCCTTCCAAAATTCTTTTAAACGTTTCTTTCAAATAATATTGGGATATTTATATCTGAAAATACTTCCAAATAATACTAATATCCTATTCAAAAAACTTTCAAAAGAAATTTCAAAAATCTCGGATCTTAAGTTCTAAAATTTCCAACTTATATTTATTTCATTTACACTCTCATTTCTCAACCAATATTTATAAATTTCCATACCTAACAAACATAATATTACAACCAATTTTATCATTTATAAAATTATTCTTTTATATAAAAAATATATGCTTGGTAAAATTATTTCATTTACCTATATTTCAAAACCAATATTGTGTCGGTCAGCCCTATTAAGTGCTTAGAAATCCCTATCGGCACCATAGCGTCCTATGCACCAACTAGAATTTATAAATACAAAATGGAACAAATTAACACAATATAAAAA
The DNA here is from genome assembly GCA_030765085.1 of Allium cepa. Taxonomy (NCBI): domain Eukaryota; kingdom Viridiplantae; phylum Streptophyta; class Magnoliopsida; order Asparagales; family Amaryllidaceae; genus Allium; species Allium cepa. The sequence goes on along the minus strand of CM060939.1, from coordinate 724,494,572 downwards.
CCTTTTATAACACTAACAAATATGCTCTCTTATATATATACACACTCAGCGACTCATTCTAGGGTATTACTACCCTATTTTATATGAGCCAAACCCCACAAAGCTAAGGCCATTGCTAACCAAAACTCTGATACCAAATGTAACGACTTGCCTTTTTGGATGGTTTAAATCGACGATAAATCGCACACGTCAGACTCAAATCATCCAAAGGGGCAGATTGTTATGGGGTAAATAAGAAAAAGAGAAAGAAATAAAACAAATACAGAAACTCGTAGCGGAATGACAAAATATAATAATCAAATAATAGTTTATGAAGCTGTTTTATAAATACATTTGACTTGCCTTTTACAACAAAAGTTAGAGTTACATATAACAGGGATAAATAAATATATAAATGCAGTGGAACAACATGATGCAGTGGAATACATATAATAAGTAGTAATAGTATAAATCCTTCGTCTTCATCCTCCAGAAAGCAATCTTCGATAAACTGAAAAGCTCAGAATGACCCAAGCGAATTGAAAGACAAAATACTCGAGTCGGAACTAAAAGATCTTATGTCAGATAAATCAACAATACCTAAATATGGGTATACGGCGTTAGAGATGTTTATAGGGTTTGACATTTCCTATCTAATGTCTAACATGAGTGCAATAAGCTAAGAGATGTTTGGGATTTTCATCTCCCAAGGATCCATAAAACTATTTATATGTAGTACAGTACGTTATTATAATAGTGTCTACAATAAAGTAAAGTATTAAAATAGCGTTAAGGCGTTACCCATATCCCCCTTAACACATTTTATATATTCGCATAGTCTATACAGTACTGTAATTTCTCCATAAACTAGAGGGCTATCAGAGGGCACTTTATAGGTGTGGTACAAACCAAACTCGTAGAAGGCGCTCTAGGGCATGTGAACACGGCACAGGTGGCGATGCCAAGGTAGATATACCAATTCAGAACCGAGCTGGTGGTAACGCATAGCAGCTACTACCGCCCATCTCGGAACACACTCCCGAATCAAAATCACGGGATGTCCACCAAATCATCACAAAGCCATAATATGGTATCGAAGAAGCATGTCCAATCGGAGGAATGACCTCACTTGGCCCAGCTATAGCTCCTGTTTTAGTCACATCTAAGCTGAGTCACGGGAGTCAGGGTCAAGTAAATACTTCATACAGAATCGTTCACCAAACCATTCTACTACATTTCTAGAATCTCCACCACGTATATAGTTGTTAAAGTGGTTTTCGGTGTTGGAAGAGAGTATGACAATATCTGATCCTGATCACTTTAACAACCAAATGCTTATTCCACATAGGATGGTTCTTTTACATTTCAAAAATTCAATTCACAATTTATATCAAAATGTCATGTTCATTTTCAAATCATATCTTTTTCGAAGTCATATTCACTTTCAAACTATATTCACTTTCAAAATCATATTCACTTCCAAATCGTATTCACTTTCAAATCATATTCATTTTTGAAATCATATTCACTTTTGAAATTAACATTCACTTTGAAATTATCGATAAGTTATGTTAATTAATTCTTCATTTCAAATTCATTTTTTCACTCAAATATGTCATTTCACAAAAAGGTATCAATTCCAAATTCCAACTTAGGTTGTATCATCATCAAGAATTTAAATAAAAACACTTCAAGTTTACACAGTGAAATTTTTAAAAATATTTTAGGTAGTTATAAATAGTTTATATAGTTTTAAAAATAGTCCAAATATATTTAAAATAGTTTAAATAGATTTAAATTTGATTTAATTAGTTTTAAAATGCTTTAAATAGATCAAAAATAGATTAAATAGATTTAAATTATATTAAATTGATTTAAAATAGATTAAATAAATTAGTTTATAATAGGTAAAATAGGTTAAATTTTATTAAATGGGTTATAATAGATTAATAAAATTAAAATAGTTTTAAATTGATTAAATATTTAATTTAATTAAAATAGTTTAAATTATTTTAAAATATATTTCAAAGTTATATCCAACATTTGAATAACTCAATGCCGACGAATTTATTTATTTTTGGCACTTAAACTTCGAAATTCAAATGTATATTCTTTGAACCATTCATTAAATCAATTCCAATTTCAACATTTACGCTTGGACTTTTGAAATAATTCAGTTTATATAAATCAATTCCTATTTCAAAATGCCAATTGACTAAATTCGAAATTTCAAGAATTAAAATCATTTAATTTAACCAATCCGATGTCTGCATATAATTTCTTCCCTAGGATCAAGTGATACGGATATTTATAATTTCAATCCGCAATTTAAAATTTTACGATTATATATCATTTCAAACCAAATTATGATTACACATAGAAGGGAATATATGTTTGTATATAGACAGGTTATTGGTGAGCCCGCAAAACCATTAGGATCAGGTGACCCTGGGAGATGTTAAGTTAGGGATAGGCCGTCCAGGAGAGAAGTGTTTAATGGATAGTTAAGTACAGATCATCTAGAAGAGGTGTGTTTAAAAAATGTTAGATTATTTTGTTATTTTGTCTGGTAAGCCTAAGCCTGCCAAAGGTAAATAGTAAGCCAAACAAAACTAGAGTGTTTGAACAGATAGTTCTTTTATTACTTGATATGTATGTTTACATAATGATGCTTTGTAGTATTTAACTATTTTTGGTTGTAGGAAATGATTTGCAAAAGTAAAAGATTGTTAGTGAGGGAAAATCCGTTTCGCTAAGCGGAATGGTCTCGCTTAACATTAATAACGGGGATGTACAGTATTATTCACATAGGTTTTATGTCAAACTCGAAATTTATGTTTTCCCTTAAACTCTCGGAAGCTTGAAATTCATTTGAGTAGGCTGAGGGTTGAGGTTCTCTCAGGTTTTAGTATGATGACAAATAAAGCTATCAGAGACGATTAGGAGGCTAACGGATAGCTATTAGGAGTTGCAATTTTTTTTTGTTATTTATTTCCGCTGTGTATATATTAAGTCAGTTATGACTATATCACTCTAATCATCCAATGAGGCATCTTCATATGTCGCTCTTGGCGTAATTTGTAATAATTATGTTTTATCATTTCTTAGGAAATGTTTGGGATTATGTAATCTGAATATGGAACGTCTATTTTGAAATGTAATGGAAAATTGTTGTTTTGAAATCTGTGATTTGTTTCATATTCATGTGCTTCTGATATTATAGATACTATTAGCATAGCCGTATTTAGTCGCCGAAAGTTAATACTATAGATGACTGCAGCATCTGTAGCGCTTAGCTTTGGGCCTCTAAATATTACATATATTTAGGGTAAGGATACCTATTTCTCTTAGTCAACTCTTTGAGTTCGCTAAAGTCAATGTATAGGCTTAAAGATTTATCTATCCTATTGATGAAGATAACGGGTGCTCCCTATTCAAAAGTACTTCAACAACCTTCTGCAATAGTGTCAAAATCTACTTATCCAGCTCTCACCTTTCTTAGAGGCCATATGTCTTAATGGCAGAGCAACATGTCTAGTGTCCCTCTCCAAATTAATCCTAAACCCAATCTCCCTTTCGAGCAGGAGACGCGAGAATTCATCAAAAACGTCAAGAAATTCTCATACTATGGGCATTGGTAAGTGCTCACCTTATGATAGGCTTAGTAAATATAAATAACTTAATTCGATTGAGTTTGGGTTGTACAATGAATGTAATGACCCGACTTTTCAACCCTCGAATTTAGACATTAACACATCCATGGTACTCGAGCACCGAGCACCTAAGTGTTGGAAAGACATATAGTTAGGGAAAAATTAAAAAGAAAACGTAACGGAATAAAAAGTAAAGAACATGATATCATAATCTCACAGTGAAACTATGTTATACAATACCAAAAAGACAATACAAGGGGTTACTCTAAAATATAGAGTAATTTCAGCGTTAAAAAGACCAACTATTATTATCAACTTGGATAATTATAATTGCCAATCCTCACAATGTCGATACATACACAATAATAGTGCATGGAAGTAGAAATAGATAGATAATAGAAGCCTTCAGTTTGTCTCCTAAACTCTGAAGCGCCTAAAGTAAAACCTACCTTACTCAATCTACTTGAAAGAGCAAACGAAGAATTTAGGGAAAACAAAAAACCATGTGTCGGATATAAGTCTGGTATAAGAAAACTCAAGACGCATGCATACATGTAACAGTAACTTTTGGGACTGTAAGGACTACCGCAATAGTTTTCTCCTCAAAAGAAACCAAACCATCGAGTGCTATAATAGGAAATGTATAGGTGTAGAATATAAAAAAAATGTGTCGCTTGCATCCCATAGCACAACAATATTAGTAGTACATCTAAAACTGCTAATGTACGTTCGCATATGGATTTTCTATGGAGATCTCTCTGGTCAAGCCGAATCTGGCCTCCTGCAAAAGGTCAGAAAGTCCCTTCCAAGCATCGTGTATGTCTAGTTAAAATATACCATTAAGTAAACACAACTAGTTCATGCCCTGACACATGTAACCAAGTACCATCAACTCTTACTAGCAATAACAATAAGCATACTCTAGATATGGAGTTGATATACCTTATTATGGGTTAGCTAAACCCCAGGTTGTGCATCCTATCATGTTTTTTGTCATCTCCAATGTGGAGGTCAAGTTTGGCATCTCTCACACTAGTCCTCGCTACTTGGATAGAACACGAATCCTTTCATGGATTGTAGCACAAGTCAACCGACGAATGCTAATGCTGACCTCACCTTTGGTCTTAATGTTAGGAAAGACAATTCAACTCTATAGAATTAGTCTAAAATGTTAACGCTGACCTCTTCCTCGGAATTAGGATAAATAATTCAACTTTGTAACATTCACTTCACAGCCGCTTCTAAAACATGGATACGTATATTATTTTTGAAGTTGTATTCAATAATCGAAACACTTATCGATCTCGGACCATTCAAAACTAAATCGATGAATTTTTAATAACTCAATTCGATTCTTTTAGAAGTAAGCAAATTGTATATAAACAATTCCTCCCGAGGGATTCATATGCGCACAGTTCTTAAAACTAAAGACGTTTCATACCAGTGTGCTCCCGAGGGATCTTAAAATATATAACGCTATGAGCATTCATATACTTCTTAAGCTAAATGGTTAAGTTTAATTTGTCGACTAATAGACTACTTAGTTCCAAAAAGGTCACTTATGGAAATCAAGTTTTGTATACTTAACACGTTTTTGATCGTCTCAACTTAATACCTCTCAGTTAAGAGTAAAGTCGGTAGGTTAGAGCATTATTGCTTCTAAATGCTGCCCGAACAACATTCTCAACTCTCACAGATAGCCAAGCCCACTTAGTCAGATTTTAGTGTCAAGTATAGTTAATTACTTTTCGAAAACAAGTAAACAAAACAAACACGATTAAGCCACTAAGCATCTCTTAAACCATATTTATAAAGCAATGATTATTATTTAAAAACCTTTTTAAATATGTATGAATAATAATTTATTTATAAGATAAGATATTTATTTTATTTATAAGATAAGATATTTGAAAACAATTGAAAAGATATTATATTACATAAGATATTTAATACTTTAATAAAATAATTAAATAATTATCTTAATATTATTATACTTAAAATATACTTTAAAACACCTATAATGCGGTTTTAAATATTTACTTAAAATATTGTTTAAAAGATCTACCTTATAGTTTATTTAAAACTTCAAAAATAGCATTTTTTTCCATTATTTAAAAGTAAACCTCACTTTAATAATTCATACCAAATTATTAAAAATATATAAAAATTCCAAGCCATTTTTAAAATACTAATATAAGTTAGAAAAAAAGTTGTAAAAAGATTAAAGAGAAATACTTTAGTTTAAAGTCGTTGCAATGAAATTTAAAGTCTGATACAGAAAAGACAATATTTACAAAATGTTGTAAAAAGTGGTTCAAGGAAAAGACAGCGTTTTTAAAGTTCCGCGTCTAATTATTTAAAAGGCTTTGAAACTGGGCTATTTTTGATATCTTGCAAGTATGATCGATTTTCGATATGCAAACATACTTTTTAACATCCGATTATTTTACAGCAACTAATATTCACATAATACATCACAATTATGGTGAAAAAACCCTAAGGATCTCTTCACAAAAATTCATAGAAAATGTCGAACACAAAGCATTTTTGAAGTGTTTCTATAGCGACTATCACATAATACCACTTCGATATTCAAGTCTGATTCAATCCATGTTCAACTAAACCCTATGTGCTTTATTTCAAGGCTATGCAAAAAGTCACGCAAAGTCACCATCAATTGCATATGCCTTTTACTTTCCACAACAAGAACCAACAACAAATATAATCTATAAAAATTCGGCCATATATATTATATTCAACAACATAATAACCAGTTCATATTCATTCAAATGGCGAGTTAACTCACTCTTCAACATGCAAATAATAAAGTATAAGCTTCCACTTTCTACCTTAACCTTGCAACACCCAAACTTCTTACTCTCTTCCTCTTCACTCATAACCAAGCCTAAAATCCTCCTCTTTTGCTCATGGCCAACTGATGTGAGGGCTTGTATGCTTCAAATCTTCAATCTTTGAGTTGCTATATGGTGTTGATATGTTGTAGTAGGCTTATAGAAGAATTTTGTAGAGATTTGAAGTTGTTTTGAATTATTTAGATCTCAAGAATTTATGAAGAGCGTTTGACTTAATTATGTAAAAATGCAAAAGTGTTTCAAAGATGTGTGCACACACTTATATAGGCATCAAGAGGTGTTCCTACCCTTCCACTCACCACCACTCCTAGCCGGTCATAAAGGCTTACCCCTCCATGTGCTTGCATGTGCTCTACTTTACACCCCAAAAGTTAATACAAATATCTTCTTCCATTCACCAATATCTACTTTCTTTCTAGAAGCTTCCTAAGTGTTTTGGTGCAAAATGTTTATATTACTTATTAGTGACATCCTAAGCAATTTAGACAAATATACAAAGTTCAGACAACTTGTTTTGAATAAAACAAACTACTTATCGATAAAACATTTTTGGTTACATTATCGATATTTCTTCAATGTATGTATTTTTGTAAACCAATTACAAAAATAAGTTTCTTATCATTATTCATTAATTAAAAGGAGTTTGACAAGGATATAAAATCACACTTATGACACATAAATATATTTCAAAAGTTACAATATTCAAAGGCGAAGTGTTTGAAATTACGGATCGGTGCATTGTCCCCTACTTAAGACATTCATCCTCGAAATTCAAACAAGAACGATAATAAAAAAAGAATAGAAGAAACATGATACATATATAGAGTATTGTTGAAACTATAAACAAACGAAACTGCAAACCAAATGCATACTAAATGACACCACCTCAAGCAGTGAGTACACTACAAAAGATAAACTAAGCTAAGAAAAACCACAAGCCAGAAAGAAACTCTGGATAGGACTCCCTTAATTATCCTCCATCTCCCATGTACAATCCTGAGCAACATCACTCCACTTTACCTTAACCAATTTCATGACCTTAGTCCTCAATCTTTTGGCATCTCGATCAACCATGCTAACTGGTTGTCTTAGAATGGTCACACTAGGCTCAACCCCCAAGTCCTTCTACTATGATGCTTCTACTACCAAAGAAGGATAATACATAAACTCATGCAAATGCGATACAAGAAGTACATTATGCATAACCAAAAGTTTAGTCGATAACTCAGCTCTATACGCAAGTGTACCAATCCTCTCCACAATTGGGAATGGTCCTATATAACAAGGAGCTAATTCCTATCCTTTCGAACAACACTTCTCATTGGAGAAACCATTATGATCAAGACGTCCCCAACCGAGAATTCCAAGTCTACGCCTCTCATCTACATAGCTCTTCTATCGATTCTACGCTGCCTAATCTCTGTTACCTTATCTGATACCTCTCGAAACACGTCTGGCCCAAGCACTAGACGACCTTCAAGTTCCACCAAACACAATGGACATTTGTAAGGCCTACTATACAATGCTTCAAAGATATCATTCTAATACTAGCTTGGTAATTGTTGTTGTACAAGAACACAACAAGCGGTAAATACTCCACTAACCACCAAAATCTAATATTTAAGCAATAAGCAAATCCTTTAAGATGTGGTTAACCCTCTCCATTTGTCCATCAGTCGGTGGATGGTAAGTGGTACTCAAATTAAGCTCGATCCCCAAAGCATCATGCAGCCTTTCCAAAACTGGCTTGTGAATATCGGATCTCTATCTCTCACAATATCACATACGACTCCAAGTAGCCTAACGGTCTCTTTAACATATAACTTAGCCAAAATAGAAGTCGCCCTCGTAGTCTTATCTGGCAGGAAATGTGCACTCTTGGTTAGTCGGTCCACAGTAACCCAAACACCTTCGTTACCTTTCCTCGACCTCGGTAGACCATTTATGAAGTTCCATGGTTATGTGCTATCATTTCCAGTTAGGAATCTCAAGTGGCTGAAGTTTAGCCGTCTTCTGGTGGCTGCCCTTGACTTGTCGATATTTAGAACACTTGTCAAGAATATGGAAATTTCCCTCTTCATGCCTTCCCACCAGAACATCCACTTCATGTATTGATACATCGCAGTAACCCCTAGATTTATCGCCAATCGCGAATGATGATTCTCTGTCAATACCTCCTGCCTAATCCTATCAACACCTGAGACACATAACCCTCCATTCATCTCAACTATACTATGGCTTTCAACCTCAAATCCTGGCCACCTACCCAGTGCCTCATTCTAACTCGCCGCTTTGATTATCCTATCAATATGAGGATCTCTAAGTTGATTTCCTTCGATATGACTGATCAGGTCCAAATGAACCTCAACATTTTCCACAACTGCATACCTCCTACCGAGTGCATCAGCTACTACATTAGCTTTTTCCAGCATATATAATATGTATAGATCATAAGCGATGAGAAACTCCAACCACCTTTAATGCCTCATGTTTAGGTCCTACTAGGTGCAAAGATACTTCAATTATTTATGGTCCATATATAATTCGAACTTCTCACCTAGCAAGTAATTTCTCCACAACTTAAATGCAAAAACAACTACTAACAACTCTAAGTCATGGGTCGAAAATCTTGCTTCGTGCGGCTTGAGCTGCAACCTAGCATAAGCGATAACCCTTCTATGTTGCACCAACACAACACCTAAACCTGTTCCACAAGCATCTATGTAAATAGTTAAATGCTCATCTCCATCTAGAACAGTAAGAACATGAACATTTGTCAACCTTGCTTTAAGCTCTATGAATTACTGCTCGTATTTATCCTTCCAAATAAATTTGACGTCTTTCTTCATCAGATTCTTCAAGCGAGAAGCAATCTTGGAGAACTCCTGAATAGATCTCTTTTAATAACATGCTAACCCTAAGAAGATACTACTCTCAGTTAGGCTTTCTGGCCTCTTCCAACCATGAACAGCCATAATCTTCTTTGGACCTATAGAAATACTCTCCGCCGAGACAACATGACCCCAGAATCTAACTTTCGACTACCAAAGTGACACTTCGAGAACTTGGCCTTCAACGCATGCTCTCTCAATTTTCTAATAAAATCAATTTTCTAATAAAATCCTTAAATGGTGAGTATGCTCCTCTTAGGTCTTAGAGTAGACTATAATATTATCAATAAATATAAGAAAAAACTTATTCAACACATCTCGAAAAACCTGATTCATTAAGTACACAAAATATGTTGGAGCATTATTAGGTGAAATGGCATAACTAACCATACATAAAACTTATCAAACCTGAAAGCTGTCAAGGGTACATTCTCCTCTTCTACTCTAAGTCAATGAAAATCATAGCAAGATCAAGTTGAGAAAATACCCGAGCACGATGAATCAAACAAGTCATCTATCCTAGGAAAAGGGTACTTGTTCCTAATGGTCCGTTTATTAAGCTCGTTGTATTCCACACACGGTGTTAAGGAATCGTCCGCCTTCATAGAAAAGATGATAGGTGCTCCGCAATTTGAACGACTTGGTCGAATCAAGCCTTTCCACAACAAATCACTGACCTGGTTGATCAGTTCCAACTTCTCCTTTGGTTCTTACCTACGAACATGTAACATGATAGGTTTGGCATCCTTAACCAAATCAATATGAAATTCTATTTCATGATAAAGTGGTAAACTAGACACCTCTTCAAACACATCTGCAAACACCTGCACAACAAAGATCGAACTCAACTCCTCTTCTACCACATTAAGGAAATAAAGAAAACTACTCATAAGTGATATTGATTCATCATAAGACACTACTAGATTCTTCCACCCTTCCTTCTTCAGTGGTATAATACACTTAGCACAATCAAAGATAGAATGATTCCGAGACAACTATTCCATTCCAAGCAAAACATCAAACCCTAGAAAACCAAGAATCCGTATTGCATGGAAGGGTTGGTCATAAAAGGTAATAGGAAAACTTAAGGACATCATACCAAAATTGACCAAGTCCCCCACAGGGTTCAATATAGAAATAGAGTAAAGACCTATACTAGGTTCAAGTTTCAATCCATCCATAAGGTTAATAGAAATAAAACTATAAGAAGCACCAGATTCAAGAAAAATACAAACTAGGTTACCTTAAATGGATAAAATACCTTCCAAGACATGCTTCCCTTCGCTGCTGCAGAAGTAGAAGGTGCTGCAGCAAGGGAAAAACTATAGGCTACTGTCCCTTCTGAAGTCAGACAATCCTTAACAAAACGACCTGGCTGATGGTAGTTGTAGCAACGTCTAGGCATAAACTAAACTTTGCCTGCCTGTGGCTCCAACTACGGGACCATAGAAATGGTGCTTTAACAAACGAAACTTTAACTACTTGTCCTCCTCCGTCGACTTAAAGTTCCTAGCAAAGTATCCCTTCTTTCCATACTTGTGATAGATTAAACCGTAAATATCCCTTAGTGGCTAAAACTTACTCCAGTTTTCCCTAGTTGGTGCATAAATAGATATCTTTAGAGCCGAACTCTTGAACCTTAAACCCATGCATATTAAATTTATAGAAGATCCTTGTATATGATTAGTCACGTCCCTTTAATTTTTGGATGCATTCTTACAATGATCATCTCGTTCTTCAATGGTGTGTCTGCTACCCACAACCTAAACCTAGATAATGCATTAAACCTATTATCATATTGTAACAACCTGGGGTTTCGCACTAATTAATTATCGTCATTAGATGATTAATGTTGCTAGCTAATTGCTATTGGGAGTTTTTAATCGGGTTGAAATTCTTTTAATAATTTGTTAAGGGTATGTGGGCTTTAAGTAAAAGCTTAGCCCACATTTTCTTTATACTTGGTGTTGCGTTATATCGAAACAAATACCGGTTCCCCCATTCATTTTTTTCATCGCAGCCCATTAGTAAAACAAACGAAAGCATAAAGAAATCAAAAAAATGGATGCTAGGGTTTTTACTTCGATCGATTCTTTGATTTCCACGGCTTCGACTCTGGGCTGTTCGATCTGCGTTCTTGGAAATAAGGTGAGTGATTTTCACTCACATCCTAATTCATTCTTAATATAGTGCTTTGGCCGTTTGATTTTGTTTTGTTGTTGATGATTTCATAGACTTTATCGATTTCGTATAATTTGATTATGGCTTGTTCATCACGGCCTGCGTCCGTGACTATCATAGCCTTTTTGATTTGGTTTCTTTTTTTGACCTCGGTCAATTGATTTGTGTAAGGCTGTGAGCTTGTTCGATTTTGTCTCGTTATTGATTCCTTTTTGACATTCGAACTTGACATTTTTTGACCCGGCTACGATTTTGTTTTTGGTTCGAACTTCTGTATCACTGTATATGTGATGTGAGTGAACTGCAGCTTGATTTCTAATAATTTGAAAAAACTCTTATGACACTGTTTTGATTCGAACTGCTACTTTTAGGCTTAACTGCACGTACATGTTCATGTTTGTAGCATCTCGACTTGTACTTTTTTTTATATAATTACTGTTTCAGGATATATGTGTATTCGTGTTTACTTTGTAGACTTGAGACTTGTTATCTTCATTGCATATTGAACTAAAGCCGTAGGCTGCAATTTGATATTAACTCAAATTGTACTTCATAGTTCCCTGGTTTCTTGTTCCATATGAGTCCATTTGCATTGTGTAGTTATTAGCTTACTGTTTATATTTGGAAGTCAGGTGCATTTGTTGGGTCATCGTTTTTGCCAGTATTTTATATGTTGGTCTTTGGTGCATTTGCTCATCTCTGTTGCGCATGCCTGAATTATTTTTGGGTATTGCTTGGACTTTTGCTTTACTTGAGTTCAAGTCATTTGTATCAGCTACCATGTGTATACATACATCTGTGATCATACATAAAAATATGTATGTTGTTGCACCATTGTTGTCTCACTATTTCACTTGTTGCCATTCCTTTGGTACAGTTTCCTGTTGTCACCTCAGTTTTCTTCACCACTGAGCCTTGCTCTTTGTTGTAACTGGACTTGTCCCTTGGTACTCTTGAGTCTGCATTGTTGGGTGGTTTTGAGCTTCACTGAGGTTGTTGCTTTTCACAGTTGCATTTCCATTTGTTGTACTTGAGTTATTCTAGTGTGCCATGACATGTGTTCTTATCTGGTTCATATTGCATTTTGATGTTGAGCCACTGTCAGTAGACTTGAAGTCTGGTGGCTTCACTTTAGCATTTGAACTGGTTCAATATTAATTTCATTGTTGTTTTTCATATACTTGCTGCTGCTATGAACATGCTTCACTTTGTACATTGTTTTCATTTGAAGCTATATTGCAGTTTCATTGTGGATATCTTAATCTTTTTCATATTTCATCACTATAGTGGTGAGGCAGTGCATGTGAGCGTGTACTGTAGCCCTATCAGAATTGACGCTTTTAATTGATATTTCAATTGTTTGAATTGTTTCGTATGTCCAATTCAATATTTTGAAATTTTATTTTGATTTGGTTTAATTAGATTGTGTGTTTTCTAATTATCGTACCGATAATTAGATTTTGTTGTTTATGCTGTTCACTGGTTTGAGTTTTGCTTTGGCCACTTGCTGTTAATTGCTGTTTAGGCAATTCTATTATTTTCTAATTATCTTCATTGATAATCCTTTCATTTATCTTTGTTCATGATTTGAATTTGCAGATTTGCTATTTAATGTTGTTACGTGTTATATTTACCGTTATCCGACTTCCTTATTAAAGGATTGGATAGGTGAGATTTATTGTGACTGCCATCTATTTTATTATTTAATTATTATTGCTTCCATGCATTAATAACTAAGTTTGAATTAGATTAACCCACGTATTATTTTCTTTTGAATTAATACTCGGGTCAGACCGAGTTATTACCGGCTGTTGATATCTCGCTTTGGGTTGCTGCTTGAGCTATGAAGTCTCTTCATATCTTTTGGAGTAGTCGTTGTCATTTTATAGGATGATATGTATTCATGTATATTATTTACAATAATTTACTTGTATATGTAACATCCAGTGTCAACAGTTGTATTGTATCACATGTATTGTATCACGTGTATTGTAATAGACTTCAGTTGTATATATATGTGATTTGATATTATTCATGTTCTGTGTTTAGTTATCTGTATTATTACTATATATGTTGTCCTAAACTATTATGAACCATCGTAGTTCATTTTATACCGGAATTGAATATGTCGATGGGAGTAAATAAACAAGGAGATGAAAAATAAATATATATACCACTCCTATCGAGATAAGCAATACCAGTGTAAGGCCTAACTACGGATGGCCACTCCTATCCAGCCTTATTCTTCGTAATAACAGACAGTATTTCCTTTTAATACTCTTTGTTATTGTGAGCGTAGAGGTGGGGCGTCACAATTGGTATCAGAGAAAGGGGTTTATGGACATAATATAGAACATAACTTAGACGGAACATGTGACACAACTATTTGTTGATGTTTTTAATTGTGCATTGAGTCAAAGCTAAAGTTTTGAAGTTATGATGAAATTTTTAAATACCTTTATTTAAAAATAAAAGTGAAATTGTGTTTTGATGATTGATTAATTTGTGTTCTGTTTATCAGAGTGCGCAGCGGAAACAGTGAGATTGCCTTCGCTGAGTACAGCTGATAACCCTTTTGATTTAAAAATCTAAGTATGAAAATGAAATTAAATTCATTGTGTTGTTACATAGATGTGTTTATTTTGTTTTCTTTGAAAATTTTGAATCCGATTTGAGGATCCGAAGCGATTGCGGTTATGTGATTTTGTTGAGATTTTTGCTGTTTTGAATTATCTTCATTGAAGATATAATCAAGTGATTTCTTTGTTCATCTTGTAGAGTGCGTGTAAATATGAGTTGCACGTTACTGCATTAATTTGATGTTGAACCGGTGTTTGGTTTTAAAACGTATTTGGTTGCCGTTATTTTTATAAAGGGATTTTTACACCGGTATTATAATTCAATGCAAATTATTTTGATGAGATTTTTGACGTTTAAAAATTACTGTCGCTTTGACTTCAGTAACTGTTAATTTAAAGTGACTTTTCAAGCGGTTATCCTGCAACGCTGATTTGATATCCGTTTTTACGGTGTTTTGAGAAGTGCAATTTCCTTATCGGAATTGCCACAGATGTTGCTGTTTTAATCACGTGTTTTAAAAATCGTTTTGAAATAAAATTGTTTCCAAATTTTACAATTTGCGCTTTCAAAAGAATGAGGAAGCGATTTAAATGCTTCAGCAAAATTGAGTACTATGAACCCTCACTTTTACTGATTTGCTTAATTCTGGACTTGTCCGTTTGAGAACATAAAATGTTTTTTATTTAAAATACACAATTTTGCACTTTCAAGGAAACGATGAAGAGATTTAAATGATTTAGCAAAAGTGCGGAGTATGGAACCACACTTTTACTATTTCGGTTAATTCCAGACTCGTTAATTGAAACATCTGCTGTTTGATGATTCTGATGATTTAGTTAGGCTTTCGAGCCACTCTGCTGGACCTTCGGGTCATTTGTTGGACCTTCGGGTCATTTGATGGACCTTCGGGTCAATTACCAGCACTAGACCTTCGAGTCACTCTGCGGACCTTCGGGTCATCTGATGGGCGCCGAAAATTATAGTACTTGGTAAGCTTTGGCCATCTGAGATGCACGTGCCGCGTAGCTAAAACTCGCCATCTGCTGGGATCGATCCACCTTTTATGTTGATTTTCTAGATTATCTTAACTGATTTGTAGATATTTGTGTTTTCTAATTATCTTTGTTGATAATTAGATATTTGCTGATTTGAGTTCTAATTATCTTTGTTGATAATTAGATATTTGTGTTTTCTAATTATCTTTGTTGATAATTGGATATTTGTGTTTTCTAATTATCTTTGTAGATAATTAGATATTTGTTGTTTTCTGATTACCGTTTTCGATAATTAGGTATTTGTTATTTTCTGATTATCGTTTTTGATAATTAGATATTTGTTGTTTTCTGATTATCGTTTTGATAATTAGATATTTGTTGTTTTCTGCTTATCGTTTTTGATAATTAGATATTTTTTTTTCTTCTGATTATCGTTTTGATAATTAGGTATTTGTTGTTTTCTGATTATCGTTTTGATAATTAGATATTTGTTGTTTTTTGATTATCCTTTTTGACAATTATATATTTGTGTTTTCTAATTATCTTTGTTGATAATTAGATATTTGTGTTTTCTCATTATCTTATGTTGATAATTAGATATTTGTTGTTTTTTGATTATCGTTTTTAATAATTAAATATTTGGTGTTTCTGATTATCGTTTTTGATAATTAAATATTTGTGTTTTCTCATTATCTTATGTTGATAATTAGATATTTGTTGTTTTTTTATTATCGTTTTTAATAATTAGATATTTGGTGTTTCTGATTATCGTTTTTGATAATTAAATATTTGCTGTTTCTGATTATCATTTTTGATAATTAGATATTTGTTATTTTCTGATTATCATTTTTGATAATTAGATATTTGTTGTTTCTGATTATCATTTTTGATAATTAGATATTTGTTGTTTCTGATTATCGGTTTTGATAATTAGATATTTGTTGTTTCTGATTATCATTTTGATAATTAGATATTTGTTATTTTCTGATTATCGTTTTTGATAATTAGATATTTGCTAATTTTGCTGATTATGAAGATTTTCTAGTCTCTAATTGATTCTAGATTATGTTGATTATATTGAATCACTATTTTCTAATTATCATCACTGATAATTCTTTTATTTATCACTGTTGATAGTTAGAGTTTGCTAATTATGAAGTTCGTGTTTTCTAAATTATCTTGTTGATAACTAGATATTTGCGGTTTTGCGATTTGAGATTTGTGTTTTCTAATTATCTTTGTTGATAACTAGATTTTGCTTTTTTCTAATTATCGTATCGATAATTAGATATTGTTGTTTTGTGATTTTTGTATTCTAATTATCTAATTGATAATTAAATATTACTGATAATTGTATTTATTCAGTTTTGTTGTTTCTGATTTTCTATTTGATAATTAGATTTTGTGAGAATTTGTGAATTTCGTTTATGAAATTAAAAGATTTCTATGGCATTTGTATTCTTGACCTTTATTTTTCTAGCTTAACCAGTTTATGTTAGAAAAATAATTGTTATTGACGACTTTAATTATGAAAATTACGGGGATGCGATTTTTATAAGGAGGGGAGTCTGTAACAACCGGGGGGTTCACACCAATTAATTATCGTCATTAGACGATTAATGTTGCTAGCTAATTGCTATTGGGAGTTTTTAATCGGGTTGAAATTCTTTTAATAATTTGTTAAGGGTATGTGGGCTTTAAGTAAAACCTTGGCCCACGTTTTCTTTATACTTGGTGTTGCGTTATATCGAAACAAATACCGGTTCCTCATTCATTTTTTTCATCGTAGCCCATTAGTAAAACAAACGAAAGCATAAAGAAATCGAAAAAAATGGCTGCTAGGGTTTTTACTTCGATCGATTCTTTGATTTCCATGGCTTCGACTGTGGGATGTTCGATCTGCGCTCTTGGAAATAAGGTGAGTGATTTTCACTCACATCCTGATTCATTCTTAATATAGTGCTTTGGCCGTTCGATTTTGTTTCGTTGTTGATGATTTCACTGACTTTATCAATTTCGTATAATTTGATTATGGCTTGTTCATCACGGCTTGCTTTCGTGACTATCACAGCCTTTCTGTTTTGGTTTCATTTTTTTGACCTCGGTCAATTGGTTTGTGTAAGGCTGTGAGCTTGTTCGATTTTGTCTCGTTATTGATTCCTTTTTGACATTCGAACTTGCCATTTTTTGACTCGGCTACGATTTTGTTTTTGGTTCGAACTTCTGTATCACTGTATATGTGATGTGAGTGAACTGCAGCTTGATTTCTAATAATTTGAGAAAAAACTCTTGTGACACTGTTTTGATTCAAACTGCTACTATTAGGCTTAACTGCACATACATGTTCATGTTTGTAGCATCTCGACTTGTACTTTTTTTTATAATTGCTGTTTCAGGATATATGTGTATTCATGTTTACTTTGTAGACTTGAGACTTGTGATCTTCATTGCATATTGAACTAAAGCCATTGGTTGCAATTTCATATTAACTCAAATTGTACTTCATAGTTCCTCGGTTTCTTGTTCCATATGAGTCCATTTGCATTGTGTAGTTATTAGCTTACTATTTATATTTGGAAGTCGAGTGCATTTGTTGGGTCATCGTTTTTGCCAATATTTTATATGTTGGTCTTTGGTGCACTTGCTCATCTCTGTTGTGCAGCCTGAATTATTTTTGGGTATCGCTGGGACTTTTGCTTTACTTGAGTTCGAGTCATTTGTATCAGATACCATGTGTATACATACATCTGTGATCATACATAAAAATATGTATGTTGTTGCACCATTGTTGTCTAACTATTTCACTTGTTGCCATTCCTTTGGTGCAGTTTCCTGTTGTCACCTCAGTTTGCTTCACCGCCGAGCCTTGCTCTTTGTTGTAACTGGACTTGTACCCTTGGTACTCTTGAGTATGCATTTTTGGATGGTTTTGAGCTTCACTGAGTTTGTTGCTTTTCACAGTTGCATCTTCATTTGTTGTACTTGAGTTATTCTAGTGTGCCATGACATGTGTTCTTTTTTGGTTCATATTGCATTTCGATGTTGAGCCACTGCCAGTAGACTTGAAATCTGGTGGCTTCACTTTGGCATTTGAACTGGTTCGATATTAATTTCATTGTTGTTTTTCATATACTTGTTGCTGCTATGCACATGCTTCACTTTGTACATTGTTTTCATTTGAAGCTATAGTGCAGTTTCATTGTGGATATCTTAATCTTTTGCATATTTCATCACTGTAGTGGCGAGGCAGTGCACATGAGCGTGTACTGCAGCCCTATCAGAATTGACGTTTTTAATCGAGATTTCAATTGTTTGAATTGTTTCGTGTGTCCAATTCAATATTTTGAAATTGTATTTTGATTTGGTTTAATTAGATTATGTGTTTTCTAATTATCGTATCGATAATTAGATTTTATTGCTTATGCTGTTCACTGGTTTGGGTTTTGCTTTGGCCACTTGCTGTTAATTGTTTTTAGGCGATTCTATTGTTTTCTAATTATCTTCATTGATAATCCTTTCATTTATCTTTGTTAATGATTTGAATTTGCTAATTTGCTGTTTAATGCTGTTACGTGTTATATTTACCGTTATCCGACTTCCTTATCAAAGGATTGGATAGGCGAGATTTATTGTGAATGTCATCTATTTGATTATTTAATTATTATTACTTCCGTGCATTAATAACTGAGTTTGAATTAGACTGACCCACGTATTATTTTCTTTTGAATTAATACTCGGGTCAGACCGAGTTATTACAGGCTGTTGATATCTCGCTTTGGGTTGCTGCTTGAGCTATGAAGTCCTTTTACATCATTTGGAGTAGTCGTTGTCATTTTATGGGATGATATATATTCATGTATATTATTTACAATAATATACTTGTATATGTAACATCCAATGTCGACGGTTGTATTGTATCACATGTATTGTACCACATGTATTGTAACTAATTTCAGTTATATATATATATATATATATATATGAGATTTGATATTATCCGTGTTATGTGTTTAGCTTATCTGTGTTATAATTATATATGTTGTCCTAAACTATTATGAACCATCTTAGTTCGTTTTATACTGGAATTGAATATGTCGATGGGAGTAAATAAACAAAGAGATGAAATATATATATATATATATATATATATATATATATATATATATACCACTCCTATCGAGATAAGCAATACTAGTGTAAGGCCTAACTATGGATGGCCGCTCCTATCCAGCCTTATTCTTCGTAATAACAGACAGTATTTCCTTTTTATACTCTTTATTATTGTGAGCATAGAGGTGGGGCATCACACATACTCAGCAACTGGCATAGCTTCCTGCTTAGAATGCCCCAAAAAAAGAAAGTCTTTTCGAATTCTGGAACAAACTTCTTCTATAACACCACCTTGAATTGGGCCTAAGAAATTCATTCTCTACGACATCTGTAGTAATTGAATGCCATCAATCCATAGCAGGATCAGTCATATGTCACTACGCCAAACGGCGCTTCACCGCATCATTTAACTCCATATTATAGAAAATCCTATCATTGAAAGTAAGCTAAGTCTGAATCTCAATAATAGTATCATTTCCATTAAACCTCTTTCCATCAAATCTTTCATAACCATGGCAAAGTAAAGCAAATTTCATCTATGGACAAACGTGTATGACCTCCTCCGCAACATTCCTAGGTGCCTAATTCCCATCATTAGTGATAGTACTACCCCGATCACCTCTTCCTCTACTTCCTCTAGCTTTAGCAGCTCCAGTACTCATAGTTCTTACTACCTGAAGATAAAGAAACAACTTTAGGAAACTTAAGAATAGAGTAATTTTAAAGAAAGGGTTATTCCTAACGAAATACTATAAAGGGATAAGTTTATGGAAAATATAAATACGTTCTCATATGTATAATACACTCAACTTATTCTAGGTTATCACTTACCCTATCTATAATGATCCATACCCAACTAAAGCCAAGGCATTCGCTAAACCTTCGCTTTGATACCAAATGTAACGACCCAACCATTTGACCCTTGAATGTTGGCACTAATACATCCATGGTATTCATGTACCAAACATCTAAGTATTAGAAAGACAGATAGTTAGAGTGAAGTAGAAAAAGTGAAGGAAATAGAATAAGAAAGAAAGAACATAATATTAGAATCTCACAGCAGAACGATAATATACAATATCCAAAAAGACAATACAAAGAGTTACTCCAAAATATAGAGTAATCACGGAGCTACAAAAGCTAAGTGCTATCTTCAGCCTGGTAGTTAAACTATCTGTTCTCATAATGCTGAGACATACAAAACAATAGCGCATGGAAATAGAAACAAATAGATAAATGAAGCCTCCAACTCATCTCATGAACTCTGAAGCATCCTAAGTAAAACCTCCTTTACTCAGCCTACTTGAAATAGCGCATGAGGAATTTAAGGAAAACAAAAACCATGTGTCAGATCAAGTCTGGCATGAGAAAACTCAAGATACATGCAAACATGTAACGGTACCTTTTGAGACCGTATGGATTACCATAATAGTTTTCTCCTCAAAGGAAACCAAACTATCTAGTATAATAGGTAATGTCTAGGGTGTAGAATAAATCAAAAAATAGTTGAGCTTCTTGCATCTCACAACACAACAATATTAAATGTACATCTAAAATCGCTAAGGTACATTTGCATATGGATTTCCGCGGTGATCTCTTTGGTTAAGCCGAATCTCACCTTCTGCACAAAGGTGTAAAAGTACATTCAGAGCATCATATATCTCTACATAAAATATACCATTAAGGTAAATACAACTAGCCCATGCCGTAACACGTGGAACCAAGTATCGCCAACTCTGGCTAGCAACATCGATAAGCATACTCTAGATATGGAGTTGATATTGTTGCGGGTTAGCAAAACACAAGCAATGCATCCTACACTATTTTTTATCATCTTTGATGTCCATGTCACGTTCAACATCTCTCGTATGAGTCTTTACTACTCAAATAGAATACGAATCCTTTCATGGATTCAAGTACAAATCTATTGACAAATGCTAACGCTTACCTTTTCCTTTGACTTAACCTTAGGATAAATAGTTCAGCTCTATAACATTAGCCAGAAAGGTTAATGTTGACCTTTCCCTTGGACTTAATCGTAGGATAGATAATTCAGCTCTACAACATTCCACTTCACAATCGCTTACAAAATGTAAACATGTATACTAGTTTTAATGTGGTATTCAGTAAGCAAAACACTTACCAATCCAGAATAATTCAAAACTAAATCAATGAATTACTAATAAACTTAATTTTTGTTCTTTTAGAAGTAAGCGAACCGTATATAGAATGGAGTCCTCTCCGAGGGATATTGTATATACAAATTTTTTAATGCTAGAGACGTTTCATTACAATGAGTCCTCCTCTAGGGACTTCCAATTGTATGAAGTTATGAAGCTTTAATATACTTCCCAATTTAAATGGTCAAGTTTGATTAGTTGATTAATCGACTATCTAGTTCATAAAATGATCGCTAATGGAAATCAAGTTTCATATACCTAACATGCATTCGACCATCTAAACTTACTACCCCTCGGTTAAGAGTGAAGGTGGTAGGTTAGAGTACTATTGCTTCTAAACCCTATTGAACAACCTTCTTAATTCTCACAGATAGAGAAGTCTACTTCGTCGACTTTTAGTGTTAAGTATAGTCAATTTCTTTCCACAAAAAAAAGTAAACAAAACAAACACGATTAAGCCACTAAGCATCTCCTAAACCACTTTTATAAAACATTTGTTTATAATTTAAAACCCTTTTTGAAAATGATAAAGATGTTTGTACAAGAATTTATTTATACGATAAGAAATTTTAAAAACAAATTAAAAGATATTATATTACATAAGGTATTTAAATATTAATAAAATAATTAACTAATTTTTTTAAATTATATATATTCAAAATATACTTTAGATTACTTATAATATGAATTTTAACATTTATTTAAAATGTTGCTGAAAAGATCTATTTTATAATTTATCTAAAACTTGAAAAATTACACGTTTTCCTTTATTAAAAAATAAACCTCTTACTTTAATAATTCATGGTAAAATATTAAAAATATATAAAATTCTAAACCACTTGTAAAATGCTCTAATGTAAGTTAGAAAAGAGTTGTAAAAAGATTGAAGAAAAATACTTACGTTTAAAGTCAAACAAAGTAATTAAAAGTCTCAAATAGAAAAGACAACTTTTACAGAATGTTGTAAAAAGTGGTTGAGAAAAAAATAGCATTTTAAAGTGCTATGGTTAAAAGTGTAAAATCTACGAACTTGGCCAATTTTGATATCTTGCAAGTTTGACCGTTTTGTGATAAGCAAAAAAACTTCTTAACATCCAATCTTTTTATAGTACCTAATATACACATAATACATTACAACTTTTGGAAGAACCCTTAAGGATCGTTCTGCAAAAATTCATAGGAAATTCTGAAGATAAGGAATTTCTGAAGTGCTTTTATAGTTACTATCCTAAAAACCACTTCCAAACCCAAGTTTGATTCAAACTATGTTCAACCAAACCGTATGTGCTTTATTTCAAGGCTATATAGCAAGTCATACAAAGTCATATAAGTCCATAACCATCAATTATATATGCCACTTGCTTTCCAAAGCAAGAATCGACAACAAATATAATCAATATAAATTCAATCACATATACTATATTAAAACAACATTACAACCACTTCATATTCATTCAAATTATGAATTAGCTCACCCTTGAATACGAAAACAATAAAGTGCAAGCTTTTACTTCCTACCTCAACCTTGTAAGCACCCAAACTTCCTAACCTTTTCCTCCTTTGCTCATGGCCAAGCCCAAAAACCTCCTCTTTTACTAACGGCCAAGTAATGTCTGAGCTAGTATGCTTCAAATCATCGAGCTTTGAGTTACTAGATGGAGTTGCAATGTTGTAATAAGCTTATAGAAGTAGTTTTAAGAGATTTGGAGTTCTATTGAATTGTTTGGGTTTTAAGAATTTATGAAGAGAAGAGAATGAAGAGTGTTTGATTCAATTTCGTAAAATTGTAATAGTGTTTCAAAGATGTGTGCACACACTTATATATGCATAAAGACGTGTGCCTACCCTTCCTCTCACCTCCCTTAGCTAGCCGTGGTGGCTCCCCCCTCTATGTACTTGTATGTGCTCTACTTTACACCTTGTTAACCCACCTTTTGCCAAGGTAGTATATAGGCGGATTTAACCTAACGGACTTCACGACTATTGAGGCCAATGAGTCCAAAGAGATGATTATGGGACCCATAAGTTAAGTACAAATGATCATATAAAGTCAGAACTGAATGCAATTGGTAGAAAAATGATGCAGGATATTTGAAATATGGACTATAGCTTAGACAACCAAGGGATCGTCATGGCTTGATACTACCATAGGGATCAACATTGTTGGATAGACAAGGGGTCGGCATGGTAAGAAGCAAGAAAGGGATCGACGTAGATAAAAGTAGATGGATCGGGATGAATTGGTAGTACCATAGGGATTGGTGTGGTTGATTAGACGAGGGATCGACATGGATGAAGCATTAGAGAGCTCAATATAGATGAAGGTAGATGGATTGGCATGGTTTATTGGTTTGGAAAGTTATATTTCAACTCGTGAGAAAGGGATCTGCATAGCATATAAAATAGATCATCAAGGCTTGATAATTAGCAAGGGATCGACATACGTGAGTCCACCATGGAGGGATCGGCATATGTCAGAAACTAAGTTCATTCTTAATTCTAACGATCAAGATCTTGGGATCTAGAGTCAAAGAAAATGAAATTTAGAGAGCAAGGTATATGGACCCTAGGGAACCTATCCTAAGGATCGCATGTCATTTGGAGGGTTCTGGAGGGGATCAGAACTCTTTCTTTGGTAGGGATCGATACCTGACCCTATTCAGAATTGGTTTAGTTGAATTTGCAACAAAGATTGATTAATAACTTGAGTTCTACTAATCCAATTGGTATGAAACATGAAAGCTAAGCATCATACAAGATGGAGAAGCTCCCTTATGGATCGAATGGAATTTGGAAGAAGTTGGAGGGATAGGTACCTATCCCTCGATAGGGATCGACATAAATCAAGATTTAAACAACGCCACTTCATGGAAAATGCGATATCTCACAAACCGTATGTCGAAATGGCATTAAATTTGGAGGGAAAGTACTAAACATCAAGGGGAACCCATAAAAGGGATTGAACCCCATTTGGATACCAAAATAAGGGTCGGTACCGACCTCTATTGTAGGTTCCTTGGCCTAGAAATTTATTGATGGCCTCGTCTTTGTCGCCTGAACCTTCTTTCAAAATTTCACCTTATCCGTGCACATCTTCCCTTATAAATATAGTAGGCAAGATGTTAGAGAAGGGATCTTCATTTTTCTTGTCTTTATATTCAATCAAGGCTATGCTCTATCAATTTTATTCTTGAATTTCAGATTGTAACTGTAAACAAACTTTAGTATAATAAAAAGGATTATTTAGGAGTGGATGTAAGCTGGAGTTAGCCGAACCACTTTAAATCTTGTCTCATTTTTCTTGCTTTCTGATTTTTTTTAATTTTGTTCTTCATTTACTTTTTCATATTTTTATGATTGGATTAGATATTAGAGCTTTTGCATAATTGGATGTTGATGGCCAATTTTGACGCCAAGACACCTCAAAGTTTAAAACAATTATCTTCTTCCACTCACAAATTTCCACTTTCCTTCTAGAAGCTCCTATAAGTTTCCTAAGTTTTTTAATGAAAAATTATTTTTATTACTTTTTAATGATTTTATAAGCTCTTTATACATTTATACAAAGTTCCGACAACTTGTTTTGAATAAAAAGCTGCTTACGGATAAAACGATTTTTGATCACATTATGGATATTTATTCAAATTATTTATTTTGTAAGCCAATTTCAACAACAAGTTTCTTATCAATATTCATTAATTAAAAGGATTTTAACAAGCAAGGTTACAAAATCATATTTATAGCATTGAACTATATT
Source organism: Allium cepa (assembly GCA_030765085.1). Taxonomy (NCBI): domain Eukaryota; kingdom Viridiplantae; phylum Streptophyta; class Magnoliopsida; order Asparagales; family Amaryllidaceae; genus Allium; species Allium cepa. The sequence goes on along the minus strand of CM060939.1, from coordinate 724,469,373 downwards.
TCAAAAGTTACAATATTTAAAGATGAAGTGTCCAAAAGTACGGGTCACTGGAGCAAACATCTATACCTGGCTCCTTACAATTCCTTAACCATGCAATCCACCTATCACAATCTTAGACGACCATATTGTAAGAAAACTAGTCCATTCCTAGGATAATTCCATACTCCTTAAAACCGAGAGCATATGCATTAGATATAAAATCAATGTTACATATATCCACACTAAGTCTTTACAAATCAAAGAGAGATGTGTCGACCCCCCAATAGGGTTTGACACGACTACTGGGTTGGTGATAACTTAGATTTTTAGACTCAAGGAGTTAAGTACACTTCTAGCTATTAATGAATGCGACGCTCCTGAGTTAAATAAGGAATGAATAGTGCTCTCAAAAATAATAGTTGTAACATTGCAGCTTTTCCTTGATCTCTATGAGGAGGTCTACTTGAGATAGGAAATGCCTCAATGGCATAAGCTTGCCCACTTTGTACTTCTTTGCTAGCTTTGGATACTGATTCTTGTATTGTCCCTCCTCATGGCGGTGGTAGCATCTTCCTTTGAATTCCTCTCTCATCAAGCTCACCATACAGTCTTTAGCAATATGTCCCTTCATTTGACATCTACAGCGTGTTTTACTTTCCTTCTTGATTTTTCCTTCGGTCTTCTTATTTACCCAAAATCCTCCCCTCTTGGATCCACCTTGATGTTACACCGGCCCCACCTTCCCCTTCTCCTCACTACCAATAGCCTACAACACAACAATCATCTCATAAGTGGTGCCTTTGGTACTTGGGTCAGAAGTACCTCTTTAAGTGGAGAATTTAGGCCTTTAACGAACTTCATAGCCTTCTTCATGGGTATCAATCAGAACCAATCCAAACATAGCTAGCTCCGTGAACTTACTACTATACACGTCAATGTGGAGTCTTCCTGCCTAAGTTGTATTAACTTCTCCGGCTGCAAACTTACTTCAACTATGGACATGAATTGCAACTCAAAGCGAGTTTTGTATTCAGTCATGTAATTTCTTCCTCAACGTTCTCCTTAGCTATTATGGTTCACCAATCCAGCACCTCCTCTTTAAGATGCCATGCATCCATCCTCTTCTTGATTCGGTCTTTCTACCCAAGCTCCCAAAATATACATTCATAATTGTTAATCCAAGCCTTTGTCTCCACAAAACCTTCAGCTCCTATATATACCAGTCCTCTCGTATTCTAGAAGTCTTTATACATTTTGGGAAAAGTCTAGTCGGCGAGGGGCTAGGTTGTTGAGGAATGTGAACTTGCCCTACATGCCTTAGGTATTGCTTAAACCATTCATGCATCCTCTTAATTGTGGGTATTTCTTGGGTAGAGGGGTTCCCGGCTTCAAAGGAATGGTTTTCAGCCATAATCAACTATCTGCAAGTTTAAACTTTTGGTTACAACTTCCTAGGATAATATAAATTACTAAAATGAAATATTTTCCTAGCACGTTTGTGCATATTCATAAAGAGTATGTATGTGTGTAGTAGGGTTTTGAAAAATACTTTCAAAATAACAAATACACACTCTTATGTATACATGCATATTCTCGTTGATTGGGTAACCTAAGCTCTGATACTAATGTAAGACTCATCTTGAAACGGGACTAATTTTTTGACCTAATGAAACCCATCAGACTTTAGGCTCATTCCAAAACTGGCTGTTGGTTGGTAAAATTGATATAATGTACAATATACATAACTATCTATCTATGCTATCAAAATCTCACAGCGGAAAGGATAAAATAATATTAGAAATAAGTACTCATTCCATAAAAATCCAAGTCTCAAAAATACATCGTATCATCCCAAATATCCAAAATACAATATCTCAAAAACAACATATCTGAAACTGGGTACATCAACATATATCGAAAACATAAATAGATGGATAAAATGCCACAAGTCTTCGCCTCCACCTTCATCATCTCAATCGGTATCGTTTCCCCTAACCTGTATGTTGTAATGTGGAGGGGGTTAGAAAAATAATGTCTAGTGAATGAAAATCTCATGTCTTACCATAATAGTATTTGGGAAGTATCATTTAGATAAGAAATATGTTTTTCACACCTTCAACATCCTACCTCATATACCTCCTAATGTAAGCCCGATGGCATTTCCAGTCCAGCTTCATAGCGTACCCTCAACTATAGGTCTTTTTCTAGTCCAATTATAGAACATCAGCCCCTGCTTGCCCTTCCTTCCTTCATTAAGCTATAGACCACTGCCTGTGCACCCTTGCACACTTCACCTATATACCACTCATTATACCACTCATCATACATTACCATTGCTTCACCCCACAACATCATTCATACAGTCACTTGACAACAACTAACCACCTTGCTCTTCTCTACACATCAGTCACCACTTCAACCACCTCAATATCATCACTTTAGTTTTTTCCCTTAGCACTGCGATCCTTAACATATGTAGAAAGTAGAAAGGTTACGTTACTATTTTGTACATGTATTGCAGAATATCAGCCACCATTTCTTAACAAAGAAAAATAACATTTCAACATTAAAAACACGAAGTTTGAATAAGAATTACATATTCCAATGAACACAAAGTTTGACAAAACATAAAGCATATAAGCCTACAATAAAGATACCATAACACTCAAGCCAATAAAATTATTCTAGGAGTTCTAAAATTGGTAGTCTTCTACTTTCCGGCTTCATAACAAATTGCATCCTGAAATCTGGATCTTTGAAAGCCTTCATTGCCTTCATGTAAATCTCATTAGGAACACCATCAATACCATTTAATATATTCATACATGCCATATTGGAATATGGATCCGACACATCACTTTGACTATTGTTTGGATTGGCGACTTTCCTTCCACTTTTGCAATTTTTCCTTTTAAATATCGCACTCTAAGTGCAACTTCTTTATTGCGCATTTCGAATGAAGAAGACCACTTTTCCATACATGACTCAAGCTTTTCAACATTATTAGCTTTATGTTTTTTGCGTCGTCTCTCATTTGTTGACGTTTCATCGCTTGGACGATTGCTCGATTGCTCATTTGCTCGTCGTCATTTACCACATGAACATGCACACCTTTGTTTAGAAAATTATCTTCTAAATATCTTTCATCATCTGAATTGGGAGGAGCTTCGTTGAAGCATTAGTTAAACCTCCAGTAGCCGTAATTCCACCAAAAATCTCTCTCAAAAGTTCATAATTCTTGCAGTCATCTTTCTAAATACCTTAGACTCGGTCTTCTTGATCTATAATAATTTAACAAATATTAGTTCGACATGCACTTATATTCATAAATTATATTTTCAAACGCATACCATACAGAAGTGTTTCCAAACTTCTTCTACGGCGTTAACCTTATTGGTATTTGGATCCCATGTAACGCCAATATGTCCTAATAGTTGCGAAAACAAATAATGTATAATACGCAAACGATTCCACTTTCTATTCAATCTCTCCACTCCATAATCAGATTTTATTGCTTCAATCATCTCTTGATTAATTTTTCCCCATTGGTCTTTAGTGAGAGTGGGGCATTGCAGTTTTCCCACTTTTACGTACTCATAGAGTATTCCAATGAAAGTGCGCTCATTCTCGTACGACCATGAACATTTGTTCCTTTGCCTTACTATAACCTCCCATATTCTATGTAAATATTCAAATAATGAGATATATATATGTATGTACGTACGTACGTACGTATGGTAAAGTCAATTCAGTAATTAACTCTCATTAAGTTTTGTAGCAATAATATGGTAAAGTCAATTTCATTAATTGAGTTGGGAAGTTTTCTTTATTAACTGAGATTATATACTTAAAACTGCATATGCGAGGTTCATATACCAGTACAGAAAACTGAAACAAAGAACATATGCATCAAAGAAAAAAAAAAGGTAAAACTACGAAGAACTCTAGAGTAAAAATGAAGACAAAGAGCAAACAAGCTGTATATTGAACTTATACGTACTTGCCTCTTACAGGTATGCTTTAATTTGTTATAAATTGAAAATAAAAATTACTTAAATTTACAGTTGATTTCAACTTAAACCAGTTTCTCACTTGAAATAATCATGACTTCAAAAAAAAATTGTAATATATATGCTTTATTTCCACAAATGGTGGCTCACAAAATAGAAGACCGAAATAGTAATAGGATGTATGCATAGCTCTACAAATTTACTTTAAGACGTTAGAGTACTCCTCGCATCTGGGGAAGTGAACATCCACATCGGTTTATACTACTCGCACCAGCTCTTTCTTCGCCCAGTCTTGATTCAGATCACACCATCAAATTTGTCCATTACACATCTTCACTCGCATATGCACTGCAGCTAGCCAAAGTTTTGCAATGCCAACTTTACATCTAGCCTACGCAGTCTTCTGGCTTGACCTTCACACACATTTACTTTGGCACCATCCCGCCTGCTCATTCAGATATGCTATATCACTCCATCATTACCCATTCAGCATGCTACCTATTTAACTAGTATGGCACTCATACAGCAACACGGCTCTTGCATTGCAAGTATGATAGCTCTTATGCATGTTCATTACAAATTCGTAGGAAGCTATTCATCAACATTCTGCAGCCTTCATATCATACAAAACATTCACCACTTACTTTCATAAAAAACCCACTACACCCCTCTACCAATCTACCCTGTGCACCCTTCATATCACTGCATATAGACCACTGCAAGTGTCACATAAACAACCGCAACATCAAACACATCCAAACTGTCAACATACAACTCCCCTCAACTGCAACATCAAATACCAAGTATATCATCTATGTCTATATTACATGCAAAACCCTAATTAACAAAGGAGCCAAGATTCCAAAACCAAGATGGAAGCAAGCAAAGTGGAAGCAAGTCAGAAGTAAGCGAGACTTAGACGGTTGTACAAATGGAGAATAATAAAGCCTAATTAGCGTTTAACCCAATTAAAATCAATATGCGATTACAAGCAAAACCCTAATTAACAAAAATAAATCAAACGAATCATGAAAGCTTTCGCGTTTAATTTATTAGATTGAAGAACAAGATAACAAAGAAAGAAAAATGAAATTACCTGATTTTTGATGACTTCGTGATAAAATTTGATGAAGATGACAAATTCGCTCACACGGTTATTTGCGGATAGCGCGGCCGGAGAAAATAATAGGTTCTGCGTGCGTCTGTTTTACGTTTGGGTTTTCAGTTTTTTGCGTTTTGATTTTAGGCCGAAAACGAGAAAAAAAAACATTTTTCATTTTTATATGTTAAGCCCATTTTGAAAAATGCTTATTTTCAAAAATGAAATTTACAAAATGATAAAGCAAACAAGTTTTCATCATTTTTCAAAACTGAAAACTTAAAATTAACCAAACCGTAATTCTTTTCCATGAGCCAAATGAAAGCATTAATGATTCAATAATGTCAATAATTTAATGATATAAATGTAATGCATGAATTCTCAAACCCTCACCCCATCTTGTTGTCCTTCCAATTATTGATAAAAAGTTAAAAACTACGGGTCCTGAAATCACACAAAACTTGTGTCTAAAAATTTCTTTCTTACTGGTGTTTAATTGGACGCGTCATGTGCTTAATTTCAACCACAATTCTTATTTACATATTAAAATACATAAATAATACTCATGAATTTCGAATGTATATACTAAAATTTAGTAAATATATTATTCTACGTTTTGACTGTCGTAATGAACAATCTAATAAAAAAGCTAAAAGCTGCGGTTGAATATAAGGATATGTGTGAATGGGTAGCAAAACACGAGTTCTTCTAGTTGGAAAGAGAGTTTTATTCTATATTTTAACAAATATATTAAATTTTTACATGGTTATTTATGGAACTTTCTCATAAATTTTGTTTAAGAGTGTTAATTGTCATCTGACTCAAAGTAAAAATTTAGGGTTTCCTTTCTTCCATGGGGGAAAATCAATTCACTCACCAAACCTCTCCTAATCTCACTCAATCCTCTTCCCTAATCAGATCACCTGAAGCTTCTCATGTTAGAGGGCCATCAGGAGATATCAACAATGAAGATGATGGTTTTAAATTGGTCTGATCAAAACAACAAAGGAGGAAAGAAGCCAAAAAAGTTCAGGAGTTGCTACCAGTTTCTCAAATTAGCAATCAGAGAGACAAAGATAGTCAATATACGACCACCCAGTTCGTCAAGAAAGGCGGAGCACTGCCAATACAGAGAAAACCGATAGCCGTCTCACTGAATAGGGATCAAGGCCGTAAATCTTGGGCAGATATTGTTGCAGATCAGCCTCAAGAACCCAGTGTTGAAGAAAGCAATCTCGAGCATATTGCGCCAATCAGTATAAACAACAAGAAATATGGTTTGGTGAAAGAGGAGATATGCAAAAGGGCTACTGAATCTTGGAATAATTCTATTTTGGTTTATGTTGTGGGTACCAAACCATATTACTTATTCTTTAAATCATACGTTCAAAGAGTATGGAAACCAATTGGCGAATTCGAAATCTTTACTAGAGAGAATGGCTTCTTCCGAGTAAAGTTTAAAGAAACTCAAGATTGTCTTTCAATTTTGAAAAATGGACCATATTTCTATAATGGCAAACTCATCATATTGAGAAAATGGTCTGATATACAAAAAATGGACAGAGACTTATTAACGTCTATGCCAATTTGGGTCAGATTACCCTGTGTTAATCTGAAGCTATGGGACAGAGAGGCTTTTAGTGTTATGGCAAGTTTAATAGGTAAACCCATAAAAATGGATGCAGCCACAACGTTGAAGACGAGGTTGAATTATGCCCGCCTTCTTGTCGAAGTGTCTGCAGAGGATGAGATTCCCAATGAAATTTTTCTTTCTTTGTATAATGGAGAAAAAATTATTCAGAAAGTTGAATATGAATGGGTACAGCCAAAATGTAATGTTTGTAAGTGTTTTGGGCACACGAGAGATCAATGCGACCCTAAACAGGCATGGGTACCCAAGAGTCAGAATCAAGAAATGCAAGAAAGAGAAACCTCGCATTCAAGAATCAGCTCTGAAAAACAACCAATGTTGTATGAAGAGAATGATCGGATCAATCAATTAAGTATCATTTCAGATCATAGTAAGAATAACATTGTGCTCTCTGATCAAGAAGATCAAGTCATAGCAGAGGAAGCTCATCAGATGAATTCTGAAAACAAAAAAGGAAAAATGCAAAGAGGCAAAACGGTGGGTGAAAAGAATACACAGGTCTTAGAATCTGTAACCCCACCTGTCACAGATCCTTGTTTAATTACAGATAATCATGTTACAAATAGTATTAATGACTGTGAAGCACAAGATAATCTGCATTCTTCAAACTTGGATCTTGACAATCATCATATAACAACCCCTCCACCTGTGCAGGCTGCACTGACTGAGAATTTAGACTCAGACATGCCTCGCCATGCTGTTCATTTTGACATTTCATCTATTGTAATTCCGGAAGGTTACAACTCTAGAAATGAATTGGAAATGGTGGATGTTGCTGATCAGTTCAATATCTCTGAACTGCATATACCTAAATCAAAGGCAGCAGGTAAGAATAAGTGCAACAAAGAGAAGAAAGCTTTTAAACAAAAATACATTTCTATAAATACAGATTGGGGAGAAATGTCTACTAGGTTAAAGGCAAAAAGTGCTGAAAATAAGAAGAGAGGTAAGAGTGCTTTGGCATCAGGTACTATCTAAATTTTTCTTTAATTGATTATGTCTATATTTGCATGGAATGTAAGAGGTATGAATTCCTCTTCTAAACAATCTGATATTTTACATATGCTTAATGTTTATAAGCCTTCTATTACCACCCTTATTGAGAATAAATTGAATGAGGATAATTTTGAAAAATTTTGTTTCAAACTTCCAAATTATTGGAAAGCTATTAATAACAATGACTGTGACTGTAAAGGTAGGGTTATTGTTATTTGGGATTCCAATGTATGGAATTTGTTAAATAGCGACAAAGATAAACAATTCATAGATTGTCAATTTGAAAATACTGGGGGTTTTCTTCTTCAGATTACTAGTATTTATGGTAGCAATCTTGAAATGGAAGAAATAGTTTGTGGAGTAGGTTAAAAGCTCTAAACTTTAATTATAATATCCTTGGATTATTTTAGGGGATTTTAATACTGTTTTTCATGCTCATGAAAAATATGGTGGTATTAAAATTCCCCAAAGTAAGCTTGATAGGCTTAATAAATTTTTATTAGAAACTGGTCTTATAGAACCAAGTACTAGTGGTAACAAATTCACTTGGAAATCTGGTTTAGATAAGAATATTCACTGTAAATTAGATAGGGCCTTGGTTAATAAATAATTTTCTAATGCTTTCCCTAATTTTACATGTTCTACTTTAGAACAAAATACTAGTGATCATGCCCCTATACTGGTCTCTCTTTTTAGAGAGTCTGTTTCTAATAATAAAATTTCTCCCTTTAGATTCAAAAATGGTTGGATTTTAGATAATAACTATAATAACATTATGAAAGAATGTATGAAATTTTCTTGTCATGGTACTAAACAATTTCAATTCAAAATGTTCCTGAATAATACAAAGCACAATCTTAAGAATTGGAATAAAACTGATTTAATGAAACTAAATAAGTTGGAGATTTTAAGACATGAAGGTAAAGTTTTGCAAAATGCTATTGATAATAACCCTGGGAATGTTAACTCTGTCAAAGAATTTTTTTCCAATCAACAGAATTTAGCTAATGAGTTATATATTTACACTGTCAATGCTAAACAAAAAGCCAAAGCTGATTGGTTAACCATGGGGGATGATTGTACCAAAAATTTTCATGCTAAAATGAGCAGCAGGAGACATATGAATAACATTGGTAATATTATTGACAAAACTGGTAACCTTACTAATGCTCATGACTTAATTACTAAAGAGGCTGTTGAATACTATGAAAAACTCTTTTTCTCTGACTCTATTGTTTCAGATTTTCCTCACATTATCTATAAAAATATTTTGAATTCTAATGCTTCTGATATTCTGCTATCTTCTGTTTCTATGGATGAAATCAAATATGTTGTCTTTATGGCTGGTGACAATAAGAGTCCAGGTCCTGATGGTTTTAATGCCAAATTTTATAAAACACAGTGGGATAGCATTAAAGATCAGATTTTTGGTTTAGTTAATGAATTTTTTGATAAAGGTAAAATTCTTAAAAGCATTAATCATACCTTTATAACATTAATTCCCAAAACTAAAAACCCCTCTTGCATTAGTGACTATAGACCCATCTTTTATTGCAATTTTATCTATAAAATAATTGCCAATGTTTTGAGTAATAGAATTAAAAAAATTCTTCCATTCATTATCTCTGAAAATCAGAGTGCTTTTGTTCCTGGCAGACTCATTTATGAAAATTCCCTTTTACCCCATGAACTTGTTAGAAACTTTAATTCTAAAAGTGTTAATAATGTTTGTATCAAAGTGGATCTTTAAAAGGCCTATGATAAGGTAAACAGACATTTCATATATCATATAATGAAGTGTATGGGTTTCCCTATTAAGTTCTGCAACTTGATTTTTGAATGTATTAACACCCCTACCTTTTCTATTCTCATTCAAGGCAAATCTGAGGGTTTTATTAAAAGTAATAGAGGCATTAGACAAGGAGATCCTTTATCTCCTTATCTCTTTACTATGGTTATGGAGTATTTTTCTATTCTTATGGAAAGGGAAGTGATTAAATGTAACATTTCAGCTATGAATAAAGTGCAGCCATCTATTAATCATCTTATATATGCTGATGATCTCATGATTTTTGTTAAAGCAAATAAGACTAATGCAGTTTAAATTAAAAAAAGCTTTGATAAGCTGTTTAAATATGCTGGTCTTCAAATTAATGATTTTAAAAGTAAGGCATATTTCAGTAAGAACAGCAGATATAAGAATGAGATTCTAGAATCTTTAAATATTACTGAAGATAGTTTACCTATTAAATATCTTGGGTTACCCTTATCTATTAATCAAATTAGAGATTCAGATTGTTCTATGCTCATTGATAAAATTCAAGGTAAAATGGAAACATGGTCTTGTAAGCTTCTTTCTATTGCTGGCAAATTGGAGCTTATCAAAACTGTTATATATGCAATGATTATTTATTGGATTCAAACATTTCATATCCCAGTTACCTCTATTGGGAAAATTGAAAGTAGATGTGCTGATTTTTTATGGAGGGGCAAATATCATAAAATTAATTGGGATAAAGTGTGTAGGCCTAAAAAGGAAGGGGGATTAGGTATTAGAAATATGAAGGATCTTATCCAAACCTGTCATTTAAAATTGTTTTGGAGATTTTTAAATGCAGACTCTCTTTGGGCTAGATGGATGAGGTCCAAATATTTGAAAAATACTAATTTTTGGACTGTCTTACCCAAAAGTAATCAATCTTATGCTTGGAAACAGATTTTGGAATGCAGAACTATTGGTAAGACCTTCTTAGAAAGAAAATTCAAATCTGGTGAACTAACCAGTCTTTGGTTTGATCCCTGGTTTAAGAATGAATCATTTATTAATAGGGTGGGCTGGGATAGTTTAGTTATCTGTGGGGGGGGGGGGTTAATGATTCTGTAGCTATGATTATTAAAGATAATCAATGGCAACCTCAGCTACACCCCATCACATACCCACACAAGAATAATATATGTCATCTTCCTATTGATATTCATGCTGATAGTGATTATTGGGACTGGACAGCAAGTTCTAAAGGGAAGTTTTCTTTTAAAAATACTTGGGAAAACATCAGAAATAAACTTCCCAGTGTTGATTGGTATAATTTCATATGGAACAAAGTGAATTACCCCAAAATGGCTTTCTGTACCTTTTTTGCAATCATTAATAGATTGCCAACTTGGGACAGAATTAATAAATGGGGGAAATCTACTAATCCACTTTGTTCCCTGTGCAATCTTGTTAATGAGAGTGCTAATCATTTGTTTTTTGAATGAAGCTATTCTTACTACATATGGAATAACATCCAAAACACTTTGCATATCACTAACAATGGTCAAATGGATCTTATGCAAGCCATACATCATATCAACAACAATTTCAAAGATAAAAGCTATGAGAGAGATTATGCGCACATACTTTTAACTACTGCAGTTTTTCACATATGGAAAGAAAGAAACTTCCGCATTCATAACAAAAGCAGTATGAAGAAAGAGCAGAAATGGATACTTATCGAATTCGAGAGTAAAATTATCCTTCGTAAGTCTCAGAAAAAGATCAGAAACCAAACCAACTTTGCCTTTTTAGCCGATGTTTGGAGCCATGAAGCTGGCAGTAAGCACTTGGAATTCTTTCTTGCTTGCGCCAGTAACGAAGCAAATGATTCTCACCAAAGCTCACTAGCTACTGAAAGAGACCTCTGTCTTCATCAGCATGCTAAAGTTTCTATCAGGCTTAGCTGGTACCCGAATCGAGTCAATAATGATGGTAAGGGTAAGAAATTAACAGATCTAAGTTGTAATATACTTAGATCTGCTAATTTCCCCTCGTTCTCAACTCAGCAGAGTAACTACAGTATCAAATCGAACGTAGAGGGGATGCACTGAGGTTTCAGTAGCTGCTTATCGTACTGGAAGAGAGGAGAGATGAGTGGCGTTGGTGATGAGACAGAGAACTGAGATTATTCTCGTCTTCCTCTCACCATTTTTTTTTCTTTTTTTCTCTCCGTTGTTTTGTGTATTTGTGTTGTCGGCTAGGGTTTTAGCTTTGCTTTGTTTTGGTTGTAGGATTTCGGGTTTTTAACCCATTATGTTTGGGCTTGGCCCAACTTTTAACCTCTTTCAAAAAAAAAAAAAATTTGTCATCTGACTCCTATTTTATAGCAAAAATTTTCTCTTATAATTTAGAATGTTTATATGCCTTTCTTTATTGATTATTAGTATTTTCAATTTATTTGGCGTTTAATCTTAAATTTAAATCATCAGATTAATATAACATTCTCGTTATATTTGGGGTATTTATGCAAGTTCATGTATATGAAAAAAAAAATGTGAAACTAAATATATTAAATGAAATTTTCGTAAAAACATGCTTTTAAGTTTCAAATTACACGATGTCCTTCGTTGACATTAGATTTTCAAAAAAAGGGCAACATTTTAAGTTTAAGGGTATTTGTGGAAAACTCTATAAATATTCATAGAGAAATTTACAAATATTTGCAGTAAATTAACAAATATTTAAAATGTCTAGACTGTAAATATTTGCAAAAAAATCTGTGGATATTTGCAAAGTTTTCTAGAAATATTTGCAATATTTTATACAAAAATTTGTATTTAAAAAAAATCTAAAAAAAATACTGATCCTAAAAATATATTATTAATGTTCAGATTTAATTTATAAAAAAATAAAAACTTTATTCCGATAAAAATAAAAAAAGAGATGTAATTTAAAATATGTTTATGAAAATGATTTTTCACATATCAAATTTGAAAATGAAAGGACGTCATCGAATTTCCACTGTATTAAAATTATTATTAATGAAAAAGGTATTGAGGTTTCAAAAATAGTTTTGTTAGAAAAATATGCAGTTTAAAATAAGATGATGTAATATTATATCCAGTTATACCCAATAAATCTAAATTTTCAAAATCGGCATTGATATCCTTCCAATTCTATATAGAACCTACCAATTCCAATTCTCTATGTCAGCGTTGATGTGATATAATATTTTTCTAATTAAGGATTACTTACCAATCTCACTTCACAGTTCTCCTTTCCCCATATAGGCAGTTACCTCATGTAACCAGTTCAATATCAAGGTGATAAATGAAACGGGGAGAGCGGAATTTAACCTTATATCATATGAAGCTAACCATTTATTACAATTTAAGCTGAAATTAGGTAAAACTTATTATCTTTCCATCTTTTACCAGAAATAAAAATTGATTCTTCTCTAAATACAATGCATGTTCCGATGGTATTTAATCAAATACATTAAATTCCTAATTAGAATGCCAATTATACTTCTTACATATAAATTTTCTATTTGCTTCGAAGCAAACTGAAATAATGCACATAACAAAAACACACACCACAATATAGTTCATTCCCTTAAATAGATACGAATGCCTTAATGTCAATCGTTTAATGACCTACATGCAATATGTTCTGATGCATAACCTAATTGATTTTCATACCTCCACTAAACCATTATAAATAGAAGCCCTAAACTTTCATTTTCCTCATCCCTGAATCAACTATCAGCCCAATGTCTTCTCTAACCCTTCTCTTCACCATCTTCCTCTCAGTCTCCCTCCCTCGTCTTGTAAGTTGTAAAGGTGGATTCTCCACCGATCTCATCCACAGAGACTCCCCACAATCCCCATTTTACGATCCTACCCTCGCCCCATCCGACCGCCTACGTGCCTCCATCCGCCGTACAATCTCACGCTACAACCAAATAACCACCCAAGACATCCAATCCCCCATAACTCCTGCTGGGGCCGAGTACCTGATGACAGTGAACATCGGTTCTCCTCCCTTCAACGTCATGGCCATAGCCGACACAGGCAGCGACCTGACATGGACCCAATGCAAACCCTGCCTCAACTGCTACCCACAAAAAGCTCCCATCTACGACTCCTCCAAATCCTCCACTTACACCTCCCTATCATGCAGCACTCGGGCCTGCTCACAGCTACCACTCGGCGATTGTGACTCGAGCTCCAAATGCCAGTACAGGTACTCGTACGGTGATGGCTCTCACACCGAAGGAGTTCTCTCCTCCGAAACATTTTCCATTGGTTCGGCTTCGATACCCAAGATTTTATTCGGGTGCTCTCAGGATAGCGCCGGAACTTTTGATGAGAACTCTGCAGGTATCGTAGGGCTCGGCTAGGGACCATTGTCGCTCGTGTCTCAATTGGGCACTTCAACCGACGACAAGTTTTCTTACTGTTTGGTGCCTAGAGAATCCAATACGACAAGCAAGATCAACTTTGGCGACAATGCTGATGTGGGCAAAGAAGCGGTGACTACTCCTCTTGTTAAGGGACAGTCGAACACTTACTACACCGTGATGCTTGAGTCGGTTGGTGTTGCTGGTGGGAAGAAAATTGCTGTTGGTAGGACGACGGATGTTGATGTCAGTGATCAGGAAGGGAATATTATCGTTGATTCAGGCACGACTCTGACCATTTTGGATGATTCGGTTTTGAGTCAATTGACCGATGAAGTGTCGAAAGTAAAATGAGATGCAGCAGAAAATGAACTTTTATTATATAAATAATACAGGGGTACAGACTTGTATTTATATACAATAGAATGGGCCTAATATAATCCAGCCCGCATATATACAGTAATCTAAAACAAATAAAATGAATGCATCCTGGCCGTTCATCATGATCTGCGGTTGATGTTCTATGAGACAATGTCTCGTGGATAGATAAGTGTGCTTCAGTGTTTTTGTTTGTATCATTATACTCCCCTTCAAACAAAACTAGGGTTTCATTTCTTCTTTCTCTTTTATGTCGGCTGGAAAAACTTTGAGTTCTTTACGAAATCTATGGAAATTTCTGGCAGATAACGCCTTGGTTAGAAAATCTGCTCTTTGATAATAAGATGGAACATGGTTGATGGCGAGCTTGCCACTTCCAGTCCTTTCTCGTACAAAGTGGAGATCTATCTCCATGTGTTTAGTGCGAGTATGTTGAACTGGATTCATGGAAAGAGAGATGGCACTGAGGTTGTCACACCAAATAATGGGCTTGCGAGTTGATTCGAACCCTAATTCCCAAATTAGGGTTTCGATCCAAACAATTTCAGCGACCGCACTTGCTATGCACCTATATTCGGCTTCGGCACTGCTTCTGGAGACTGTAGTTTGCTTCTTTGTGCACCAAGAAATAGGGTTTGGTCCCAGATATACACAGTATCCAGAAGTGGATTTTCTGTCGTCGATGTCATTTGCCCAATCGGAATCGCTGTAAGCATGTATATTTATGTCTTTACTACCCTTTAAAAGTAACCCAAAAGTGTCAGTGCCTTTGAGGTATCTGAGAATACGTTTTACTGCAATCCAATGCTCGTTTAAAGGATTTTGCATGTATTGGCATACTCTATTGACACTATAGCATATGTCTGGCCTTGTAATAGTAGCGTACTGTAGTGCCCCCACAATGCTCCTGTATTGCTTGACATTATCAATAGGCTCACCTCTGTTTTTAGACAACTGTTTATTGCTTGTCATAGGGGTGGGTAGTGACTTTGCTTTGTCCATGTTGTGCCTGATCAGAATGTCATTGATGTATTGCTTCTGTGAAAGGAAAAATTCATTGTCAGTCTTCCTTTGGATATTTATCCCTAAGAAATATTCCAATTCACCCATGTCCTTGATTGCAAAGTGTTTGTCTAGTAGCTCTATGATGTGGTTGATTTCTTGTTGATTATCTCCTGTAATGAGTATGTCATCCACATACACAAGTACATATATGCTTGCATCCTTGTCCTTTTTTAAGTAAAGTGAAGTGTCTGATTTGGTTGCATTAAAACCCAGATGTGTTAGTGTGCGTTTAAGCTTTTCATACCATGCTCTAGAAGCTTGCTTCAATCCATATATAGCTTTGTGCAATTTGCAAACATAACCTTTATTTGTGTGATGATTGTATCCTTCTGGCTGTTGCATGTAGACATCTTCACATAATTCGCCATTTAAAAAAGCATTATGGACATCTAGCTGTTTTATTCTCCAGTTTTTGTGTAGAGCTAAAGTTAGCATGATCCTTATAGTGGTTGGTTTGATCACTGGGGAAAAAGTCTCAGTGAAATCAAAACCAAACTGCTGTGAGTATCCTTTTGCCACCAGCCTGGCTTTATATTTGGATATATTACCATTTGCATCTTTTTTAATTTTATATGTCCATCTACATCCCACAATATTTTTGTTCTTTGGTGGTTGCACTAGTGTCCAGGTTTTGTTTTTAACTAATGCACTTAACTCTTCATCCATTGCTTTTCTCCACTTTTCATGTTTGCTAGCCTGATCATAAGAACTTGGCTCCACCTCATTTGCTTGAGCTGTGTATAATTTTGGTTTAAAAATACCACTTTTAGATCTGGTAATCATGGGGTGTCCTGATCCAGGATGCTGATTATAAGAGTCTTCTGATTGATCATCATTGTAGTTGACTGTTGCATCCTTTGCTTGATTGTTATTAGTCATACATGCATTTTGATTATTATCTTGGTTGCTGCTTGGCATGCTAGCATTCTGTATATCATTTGAATCAACTGGTGAATGATGATCATTACATCCATTATCTGAACTGTAACCTGATTTGGTGCTTGATATAGATGCATTGTCTTCAAAATTTTGTATTTTCTGATTTTCTTTTTGTGTATATTCTGATAGAACTGGAATGTGAAAGCCACATGTTTTGCCATTGTTGATTTCGTGATTCTGCTCTCTTCTTCCTGCAAATGGAAATATATTTTGATTAAACACAACATGCCTAGAAATGTAAATTTTGCCTTGGTTGTCCATGCACTTGTATCCTTTTTGGTTATGTGCATACCCTAAAAAAGTACATGGACTTGACCTTAGGCTCAACTTATGTTTATTGTATGGTCTAAGATAAGGATAACATAAACATCCAAAAATTTTTAACTGGTCATATTTTGGTTTTACTTTGAAGAATTTTTCATGTGGGCAGTCATTGTTTAACACCTTTGTGGGCATCCTATTAATGAGATATACTGCAGTGGCAAAAGCATCACTCCAGTATTTCAATGGCAGGGATGCTTGAGATAAAAGTGTTAAACCAGTCTCCACAATGTGTCTATGTTTCCTCTCAACTAAACCATTTTGTTCTGATGTGTGGGGGCAGGTAGTTCTGTGTAGAATTCCTTTTTTGTTAAAAAATTCTTTTAATGATTTAAATTCTCCCCCACCATCTGTTTGTATTATTTTTACACTCTTGTTAATTTGTTTTTCAACATGAGTGACAAACTGTATTATAGCATGGCTAGTGTCAGATTTAACTTTGAGAAAATAAATCCATGTATATCTTGTGTGTGCATCCACAAGTGATAGATAATACCTGTGTCCTTGTGTTGAGAAAAGTGGTGCTGGTCCCCATAAATCTGCAGTAATTAACTCAAGGGGTTCTTTATATACTGTTTCAGAAGTTTGAAAAGGTAATTTATGCATTTTTCCCATTTGACAGTGATCACACAAAGATAAATCAGATTTATTTGGAACGGAGATATTATTATGCACTAAAATGAGTTTAACTACATCATAGCTAGGATGGCCAAGTTTACAATGCCATTCATGAAACAATTTTACATTGCTGTCATTTCTTGAGCTAACATTATTTGACCATATTCTCTCATTAGCAGCACCATTGTTTTGGACATTGCTGAACTTGTATAAGCCATTATCCAGATTGCCCTGTAATAATACTGTTTTACTTAATGAATCTCTAACAAAGCAAGTTTTTGGGTGAAACTCAAAATATACCTTATTTTCACTGGCAAATTGCGAAACACTAATAAGGTTTTTCTTGATACTTGGTACTCTTAATAAATTGTTTAAATAAAGTAACCTAGTACCTTTTATACAGCCAGTACCAACATGTGTTATATTTGCAGTTTCACCATTTCCCATAAGAACAGATTGGTTACCTGTGTATGCTTTGTTGCCCAGATTTAGATTCTGTAAATTGTTTGTGATATGGTTTGTGGCACCAGAATCTGGAAACCATTCATCCATGCTGTAATCTTCAATTTTAGGTGTGTCATCAGTGGTATTATCTCCACTGTTTCTGGACTGGTTGCTGGTTTGAGTCATGTTAGCACTTGGTTGCTTGCTGGTTTGAGATGTTTGCCCTGCATTGTAATCTTCTTTATATCTGAAGTAGCACTTGTTTGCCATGTGCCCAAATTTTTCACAAATCTGACATTTGACCTTACTGTTGTATCCACTCCTCCCTCTGCCTCTGCCTCTTTGAGTATAACTTCCTCTCTGGTTTTGATAGTCTTGCCTGGGTTGATTTGATGAATTTCTCTGATTTCTATTTTTTGATGTGGCTGCATAGTTGACACTGTATTCTTCTTGCATTGATTTTCTTTGTTGAATCCTTCCCTCATGAGCAAGTAGAGCTGTGTGTATGTATTCAATATCAGGCAGGGTTGATTGTGTGGCAATATATGTTATTAAAGACTCATAGTCTTGATCTAATCCATTAGTGATTATTAAAATCTGCTCACTGATTGACACATTGTGACCAACACCCTTTAATTTGTCACATAAATTCTTGATTTTTGCAAGATATTCTCTCATTGGCATATCATTTTTCTTTGCATTCTGTAACTCTCTTCTATATTGCATGACTTTTGCTGCTGACTGCGAACTGTAAATGCGCTCAATTGCTGACCATATCTCATAAGAGCTGCTACATCCAACCATTTGTGAGAGTAAGCTTTGACTAATTGAAGATAATAGCCAAGATGATAGGAGATTATCCTGCTTTTGGTAATGTTTGTAATCTGGATTACTAACTGTCTTGCCTTCTCTGTCAGTTATCATGATTGGTGGTATGATTTTGGTTCCAGCCACATAATCATGTAAGTCATATCCTTTTAATGCTATTTCAACTTGATATTTCCACAAAACATAATTGTCTTCATCTAGTGATGTTGTGACAACTTGACTTTTAGGTTTGATCAAGGTCAAATCTGAATTCTGGGGATTGTTTGATTGACTCCCTGAAGTGGCTGATGTCATTGCTTCTTCATTGAATGCCATGATGATTCAATGCTCTTTGAAATGCCGGTTTCTTGATGAGAATTGTAGAAAACAGGGATATCTTCTTTATTTTGGCGTGGCTATCAAAAGATAGCAGCCAAGAATCAAGAACTTGATTTAAATCGAAACTGCTTGTGATAGGTATATATTACTGTTTCATCAAGAAACAGTAATATGTATGAACAGCAGTAGGAAAGAGGATTGCAATTAGAGGGAAAAGTGAAGAATAATCTGATTTCACCTCTGAGATGAATATAGAACAGATGCAACCGATCTTGGCGTGATCAAGAGAAAGATATACCTCCTCAGTGATGAAATTTTTCTGAGAGGAGCCAATGCAGTCTTTAAATCTTTTGAAATTTTTATTTTTGAGAAGATTTGCCGTTTGGCTTTCAAGCTCTGATACCATAAAATGAGATGCAGCAGAAAATGAACTTTTATTATATAAATAATACAGGGGTACAGACTTGTATTTATATACAATAGAATGGGCCTAATATAATCCAGCCCGCATATATACAGTAATCTAAAACAAATAAAATGAATGCATCCTGGCCGTTCATCATGATCTGCGGTTGATGTTCTATGAGACAATGTCTCGTGGATAGATAAGTGTGCTTCAGTGTTTTTGTTTGTATCATTATAGAAAGCTGTGACGTATCCAACGACGCAGGATCAGCAAGGGCTTTTTTCTCTTTGCTATGATGTTTCGGGTGTTAACAGCGGTGGGCTTAGTTTGCCAGATTTGACATTTGAGTTCACGGATGCTGCGTTGACATTGAAGCCTTTGAATGCGTTTGTAGAGATTGAGGATGGGGTTTTGTGTTTAGCTATGGTTTCCAGTAGCCAATTGGGCGGTGGTGTTCAGATATATGGAAATATCGCGCAGCAGAACTTTCATGTTGAGTATGACCTTAAGAACCAGAAGTTGTCATTTGCTCCCACTGATTGTTCAAAGTTTTAGATGTCTGGATGTTGTGATATTCTTATTTTAAGTTTGTAGTTTTTTGTCATTTGAAATTCCATAATAGAGGTGTAGTTTTAAGTGGTCGGTTCTCTTTTTAAGGTTCGTTACATCGTTCATCTAAAAAAGTATATATATTTTACTGGAACGAAAATTTAGCAAATCTGATTGAATCCGCAGAAGCAATGAAATAGTACTTATATTTAGTTTATTTGCTGTTGTAACAGTTACTCATTATCTACATTTAACACATGCTTCATACTTTCCACAAGTGACTGATGTAGCACATCTACAAGCCATTTCTTGTTTTACTTTGTCTACTACTGTGTAATCCATTGCAGATGGTGTATTGTTGGAAAAAAAAAAGTTTTAGATACTTTTAGAAATAAAATTTATTATGCTTTATACGGTGAAATCGAGTTATAAGCTGAATTTACTATATTTCCAGATATGTCTTCTTTATATTTGAACACAAGCAAATAATCATTTTTGTTGATGAAAATGAAATATACGTCGATTTACTAATTTTTAGGATGCGATATTTGTTAAGCAAGATAAACAAAAATTAGTTTTTCCAATAAATTTTGAAAATAATACTTTTGTAGAATTTTACAAGTAAATATTCATGTGAATAAATTTTGAAATTTATATTTAACTTTTGATATATTTGACTAAATGATAAATAAAATCCAGGTTGGATTTAAAATATTACTTATAAGAGTGATGAAAATATCTAAAACACTACTAGAAAAGTGTCTAAAAGCGACAGGGTGGGGTGACGGTTTCCGACGGCTTTCGACGGACCGTCGACGGCCGTCGGAAAATCACAATTTACAGGGCTCAGCCGAGCCTCCTTCCTCATTTTCATACGAAAATTTTTAACCCAAAATTCCCAAATCTCTTCTCCAAGCTTCCAATTATCAATTTCGAGCTTTCGGATCCTCCCCGGCTGCGTAATTAACGTCTATTGCTCTCTAGCTCAGGTATATTATCTTATTTTCATCAAAAATCTAATTTTTACCCTAAATCCAGATTTGCATAAGTTGTTAAATTAGGGCTAATTAGTGATTGAAATTGTTTCCAATAGTGTTATAATAGTTTCTATCATTCCATGGCATTCCTATTTCATCTTTTATCGTGAAATTGTGAAAAACATGTATAATTTGTGGTTGTTCGTGTATATGTAAATCGTTGTGTATGCCTTGATTCTACGATTGTATATGTGTGTAGCGCTGCTATCATTGTATTGTGTTAGTTGGAATAAAATAAAATAAACGCACGAGCTAGGAATATTATATTGTGCACGTATTGGCTTATGCAAAAAAAAATATATACATCGAACGAGCCTTAAGCTAATGTGATACGTCGAATAAATGTGTTAACTTAAAATATATTTTTGTAAATGTGAACAGTTAGTACAACTATATTTTTTTTCGTAAAATGCGCACATTTGATTGACAAATGTCCCTTAGAGATATTTTGGCCCCATCTGTCGAGTGTTGTACATGATCGTTGTATAAATAGTCGTTTTTTTTTGAAAAACGACCTCTTATATTCATCTGCTACAATGTTTGTTGAATTTGTTCCTGTATTGAACAAGTTATGAACATAGTGAGTATTTACATTTTGTGTACTACTTCGTCTCAAACGGTTCATAAAATTTCGGCCTAACTTTTCTTTTTTGTTTCCTACGTACACGCATTGTGTACAATGCAGGAAACAAAAGGAAAATGCTGCCAAAATTTTGTTGAATCGTTTGAGACGAAGTAATATACGAAATGTAAATGCTTACTGTATTTGTAATGGAAAGTAGGATGCCTGACCATGCAAAAAAAATTTGTACAATTTTTTGTATTGATATGTTAAAAAATAAAATGTGCCCTATTTGAAAATATTTTTAAATTTGTGAAGTATTTCTTTAATTTCAAATATTATACGACCATGAAAATAATCTTTTTCGAATTTGTATTCTTAAAAATAAATATTAAATTTTGAACTTCTCATTTTCTCAAATGGGAAAAATAATTGATTATTTTGTTGATCGGAGGAGATGGATGTACCAAAGAAAAGGACTGAGTGGCTCAATAAAAAAAGATTTTTATAATAGTATAAACGTATTTGTTGAATTCGTTTTAAGTAATAACGGAAACGATCCAGAAATTTGTTGTCCATGTAGTAGGTGTAGACATTTGAAGTATTTGTTATCAGATATTGTGGAAGTTCATTTGTGCCAAAACGGTTTCGTATCTGAGTATTATGTTTGGGATCGGCATGGAGAAATTGTAGCAAATACTTCTGTAAAGTCTGAAATTATCGTTAACGAAATAGTTACGGTGACCCGTATAGAAAATATGGTCGAAGATGCAGCACGATCAATGTTTTCAATGGTTGAAGTTGACGACGACGATGGAAATGTTGAAGAACCAAATATTGAAACGAAAAAAATTTATGATTTACTAGATGCTGCTAAGAAACCTATTTGGGATGGTTGTAAAAGCGGCACTCAATTGTCAGTAATCGCAGTACACATTGCGATGAAGTCAAAATATAACATCACTGAAGCTGGGTTTACGGCTGTTGTACAAGCCGTAAAAAGACATATGCCGCCCGATAATCTAATGTGTGAAAATCACTATGAAGTTAAAAAACTTATGTTGGCTTTTGGTTTACCTTATCAGAAAATAGATACATGTTTAAAAAGTTGCATGTTGTTTTGGAAAGAAGACGCAAACCATAGAAATTGTAAATTTTGTAACCAGGAGAGATACAAAGTAAGAAAAAAGAAGGGAAAGGAAGTTCCATACAAGCGTATGCATTACTCACCCATGACTCCAAGGCTTCAAAGATTATATGCATCTTCTGTAACTACATCTAATATGAGATGGCATAGTGTGAAAACGGAGAAAGAGGGTACGTTGACACATCCGGCCGAGGGAGAAGCATGGAAGCATTTCGATAAAGCGTATCTAAATTTTGCAGCGGAGAGTCGAAATGTTAGATTAGGATTATGTACGGACGGTTTTTCTCCATTTTCTCAATGTGGTTCTAAATATTCATCCTAGCTCATTATCGTCACATCGTATAATTTACCACCATGGATGTGTATGAACACGCAATATATGTTTCTTACCGTTGTCGTTCCTGACCCCGACGATCTGACACAAGGAATCGATGTATATTTACAACTGTTGATTGAGGAGTTAAAAATACTGTGGAACGAAGGGGTAGAAGCATACGATGTGTCCAAAAAAAATAATTTTCGTATGTTTGCTTCTTTGTTG
The DNA here is from genome assembly GCA_030765085.1 of Allium cepa. Lineage (NCBI taxonomy): Eukaryota > Viridiplantae > Streptophyta > Magnoliopsida > Asparagales > Amaryllidaceae > Allium > Allium cepa. The sequence goes on along the minus strand of CM060939.1, from coordinate 724,446,327 downwards.
TGAACAATAAATGATTTTTCTGTCTATGCAATGCTTTCAGGATGGAGTACTGCCGGTCGTCTAGCATGTCCATATTGCATGGATGAAACACGAGCGTTTTCTTTACGTCATGATAAGAAAATTTCATGGTTTGACTGTCATCGATATTTTCTCCATGTAAATCATCCCTCCAAAGGAGACAAGAAAATCTTTTTAGCTAATAGAGTAGAAACCAGACAACCACCGATGATATGGTCAAGCGAAGACATATATGAACTTGTTAGAGACTATCCAAAGATATTTGAAACTGGAGAGCAAACAGAAATTGAAGGCAAATCAGTGGTTCATAACTGGTGCAAACAAACTATTTTTTGAAAGCTGCCGTATTGGAAACATCTTCTGCTTCGTCATTATATAGATGTGATGCACAATGAGAAAAATGTATTTAATAATGTTTTTAACACAATTTTGAATGTGAAAGGGAAGACGAAGGATGATTTGAAATCAACACGTGATATAGAAGAATTTTGAAAATGTCCTGAGCTTCATATGAAACCAAATGACAGTAAAAAAACCCAAAGCATGTTACGAATTAGATAATAATCAAGTTAAAGCTGTATTAAAATGGGTAGAAGGGTTAAGATTTCCTGATGGGGTATCATCAAATCTTCGTATATATGTTGACTCTAAAAATGGTAGATTGAGCGGAATGAAAAGTCACGACTGTCACATAATGATGGAAAATTTATTTTCCGTTATGCTCAAAGAACTATTGCCGTTCAAAGTTTGGAAGGTAGTAACGGAGCTTAGTATGTTTTACAAAGAGCTTTGTTCGACTACTCTAAAAGTGCAACGTTTACATAAACTTGAAGTGGATATTCCTATATTGCTTTGCAAATTAGAGAAAATATTTCTGCCAGGTTTTTTCAATATGATGGAACATTTACCTGTTCATCTCCCATTTGAAGCACGACTTCGAGGTTCTGTTCAATATGGATGGATGTATCCATTTGAGAGGTATGTAATATGTTATCACGTAATCTAATTGCATTTGAAAGATGAAGTTAATATAAATTATTTTTTCTTAGATATTTGAATCATATGAAGAAAAAAGTGAGGCAAAAAGCACGAGTTGAAGGTTCGATATGTAAATCTTACATCGAAGAAGAAGCTTCGTTCTTTTTCTCTCACTATTTCAGTGACCATGTGAATATTTCATTTGAAAGTGTTTCTCGTAATGACGAAGGTGACGAACAAGAGTCCTTTCAAGCAATGTTATCTATTTTTAGACAACATGGTCGGCCTTTTGGAAAATTTGTAGAAATATGGCTAGACGATAAAGATCTTCATGTAAAACACACTTACATTCTTCTAAATTGTGTCGAGATTGCACCGTTTGTTAGGTAATCTGAAATAATAATTTGTGTTTTATTTTTTCTATAATGCATGCGCGTGTATAACCTAATGTAATAATTTGTTTATATAAACAATGTTTATAAACGTGAACATCCGAACGGAGATCTCAGTAAAGAATTTTCCAGTTGGTTTTCAAATTACGTTTATGAGCCGAGAAATTATGTTGTTGACGAAGGGTTGAAACATCTTGCGACGGGACCAAAAAGAGTGGCCAAGACATATCCAATATATTTTGTCAATGGATATAAATTTAACACCAAAGAATACGGTACAGAAAAATTAACAAATAATACTGGTGTATTTGTTAACGGTAGCGACGATCCAGAAAATCACTTAAATAATTTTTATGGCGTTCTAACACAAATTTTGCAACTGACATATTTCTCATGACCCACGGAGGGGGTGTTTCTATTTAGATGCAATTGGTTTAGCAATGTTTCAGGTTCTTGAATTAATGTGCACAAGGATTATAATCTTATCGAAATAAAGCATACATCGCACTATCACAAGTATGATCCTTTTGTACTAGCCAAACAAGCATTGCAAGTTTATTACGTTCCTTATCTGTCTCTAAAAAGAGATAAAGTAGATTGATCTGCAGTTTTTAAAACAAAGGCCAGATTCACATTCGATTGGAAGAATATTCCGGACGAACAAGCTTATCAGGCAGATCTTGAGCAAAATAACGAAATAATAACTACAAACGGTCATACAGATTTTGGTACTTTGATTAATAAATAAAATGTTTTGGTAGAAGAGTTTGATAGTGCAGAGGAAAATATCGTTGAAAACGAGTCCGAATCTGAATCAGAAGACGATGACGACTGATATAAATCTGAATCTGATTTTTTTTGCAATTGATGTAACTATGTTGAATTCTTGATGTATTATGAAATTAATGTGACTATGAAACCAAATCTGTTTACCATTGTTTGCATGTTTTATGTCATTTCCATTTTTCATTTATTTAGCAATTTTTATTAAAAATGCAATGAAATCTGTTTATCGTCGGAACAGTACACCCATTATGAATCAGGTATAACACACTTCCATTTCTATTTCCATTTCAGTCATTAATTAAGAAATTTATACCGTTGATGTCATTTACATATGAAAATGTTTCATTATCATGTTATTATTCTCTTATATAATGATGTGTATATATGTCACAGGTTTATCATAATGTCATATAGAGGTAGGAGCTCTTCCCGATCATCAAGAGGCGATGGCAGTGGCCCATCGCAAGAGTCACAATGTACAGTTGTTTCATTAGTCTCTAGAGAAGAGGGGTAAGAATTAAATTTTATTTAGCATCTTATTTTTTTATGATATACGTACGTATATATCTGTATCGTATTTAAAATCAGGGGGTTCGACCTACTTCCCTCGAAGGTTGTGTTGGATGTCTCTAGAGCTTCTTATCGCAGTAGGATGAGTGCTTGCTGGCCGAAGTGGGATAACATCCCTCCTCACATCATTGAGTGTATATGGCAGGATGCTCTAGTATGTATATTTTTCTATTTTTTATTTTTTATTCGTTTTTTCGATTTTCTACTGTTTATCTTTTACAGTGTAATCTTTTTTTTTTTTGCTTTTTATCGCGAAACATAGGCTGATATAGACATCCAGATATATGATATGCTGCTGGCACGAGGATACTGGATGAAGAAGATGTGCAAGAACTATAGTGACTCGATACCTGAAATTAAGAAATCTGGTAAGAAACCATGGTGGATGGGGGAGAGCGTATGGCAGGCATGGTTGGGATACTGGGAAACTGACGAGGCGAAGGCAAGTATACTAAATTTTTTTTAATTATTAATTTTGTTAGTCCTTGAGATGATGGTTTTGATGACAACAACCTTTGAATAGATTATAAAATATAAATACTAACAGTAAAAGTTTAGATATATATGTATGTGCAGGATTTAACCATGCAAGTACCAAGAATGAAGACTGTACAGTATAGAGATTCAAGATATCAAGATTGAAGACTCATGAGTATCAAGATTATCAAGAGTTCAAGAGTTCTAAGTAATTTTTCTTTTAATTTATTAGAAATTTTGTTAAAACTCCTAGAAAAGCACTGGCATCTTAAAATCCAATTTATTTGTAGAATGGAATCCACTTCGAGCCTATTAAAGGGATAAAACCCTAAGTAGGATGGAACCTACGAAAAATCTTGTGGAACATTGTTTTGCATCCGCTAATTTTTATTCAAAATGATTTTCACAAAATTATATCTTGTTTTCAAAATGTTTTCAAAACCTTCCATTTAAAAGCATCAAAAACATCTGTCCTGATTTCAAATACTTTAGCCTCAAAATAATTTTTAATTTAAAAATCAAATTATCCGTAGTTTTAACTATCTTTAATAATAATATATTTAATTTTTAAATATTTATACTTAGATTTAAATATAAAATTATAGTAAAATTTTGTATATATTACTCTATATATTTACTTATGTATTTTAACTATAGACAAGTATATTTATAAAGTTTAAAATAGTTTTAATATAAAATAGAAGTTAGTTTCAAAGAAAAAAAAATCACCAAAAATTCCTTTGGGATGCCGACATGCTCAACCTACCCACGTCGACATAGTGTCGGTTGGGTTCAAAATTAAAATTTCAAAAGAAGTGTCTATTCGTCATATCTCTTTACGAATGGACATGACTGTTGTTCTTATATAAATAGGGGATGTTTTCAACGAATTTATATACAGATTTTCTGGTTTTTCACTCCTCTTCGTCTTCCACATTTCTTATACATCTTCCTACCATTACTCTGCCGAAATCAACATTGAATTTGACTAGATTATCTCTGGTTTGATTCTTTATCATTATCTCAACAAGATCCTCAGTGCTATTCAGAGTTATAGGCTTCTTTCTAATCAATTAAACGAGAAAAGGTGTGATTATGGCCTTGAAAATCAATCAAGCGAGATAAGGTGTAATTGTAGCCTTGGAAATAAATTGGGTGAACTTGTTGCCCGAAAAATCAAGTATCTCTACCCAGAGGATTGTAAATCTGGTGGGTGTACCTCGTTGCCTTGAAATCGAGGATGTAATTATAAAGATTGTTTTTGAAAGGAAATCCATATTTGTTTGCGGGATTGGGTGTAGGGTAACTCCAAACTAGTATAAAATCCGGTGTGTTCTTTCCTTTACTACTTTTACTTTATATTTGCATCTATGTTTGATTTTGTAATCATATCTTTGTTTGAATATTCCATACATTTGTGTTCAAATTAACAAAAACTCAATAAGATTTAACAATTCTCTAAAACACTATTCAACCCTTCTAGTGTTTATCCTTAGCCTTAAGAGCCTTAATCCTCATTTTCCCACATTTAGTATCAGAGCAAGGTTTTCAAAGTTTCATAATCTGATTTTTGAAAAAGTTTAAATGGCTATGTTTGTTAATATTAGTTTAGAAATATTCAGATCGTCATTGTCTCATGAGCCTGCATATAATCAATTTTCAAATTCAAGTTGTCTACCAAAATTGTTTGATGTACATGAAACATGCTTTATGGGAATTGAGGAATCAATCCACAATGGAAGAATTATGCAGATCAAAAAGAACAAATGGATACTCGATAGTGGATGTTCTAGACACGAGACTGGTGATCCAGAAATGTTGAATGGTATAATATACAAAGACAGAGGACTGGTTAACTTTGGAGACAACTCAAAAGGATATGTGATTGGCATCGGCAAAGTCGGTAACTCTGAAACTCCTATTATTACTAATGTTTTGCTAGTTAAGAATCTGAAACATAATCTGCTAAGGATAAGTCAATTCTGCGATAAAGGATATAAAATTAAATTCGAAAAAGATAAGTGCTACATTGAAGATAATAATTCAACCATAATATCTGAGGGAATTAGGGAAAAGAATATTTATATTCTTATATGAAAGTTTCAAATGATAACTTGTGTCTATTGGCAAATACAAGTGATCCTTGGATTTGGCATAAGAGATTTGGGCATTTGAATTTCAAACTCTTATCTAGACTGTCAAAACATGATCTAGTAAGAGGTCTCCCTAAAATGAATTTTAAAGTAGATAGTCTATGTGATGCATGTCAATTTAAAAAACTTAGAAAAAGTTCTTTAAATTAAAAGATATGATTTCAACTTCAAAACCTCTTGAATTACTTCACCTTGATTTATTTGGTCCACCTCAGATTCTGTCAATAAATCATAGTAAATATGATTTTGTAATTGTAGAAGATTATTCTAGATTTACATGGACAATATTTTTGAAACATAAAAGTGATACTTTAGAATGTTTTAAGAACTTTACAAAAAGGATTCAAAATCAGCTTTCTCTAGAAATTATAACCATTCGTAGTGATCACGGAGGTGAATTTGAAAATGAAAAGTTTGAGAAATTCTGTAATAAAAAGGGAATAACTCATGATTTTTCATTTTCAAGAACTCCCCAACAAAACGGAGTAGTGGAACGTAAAAATAGGACAATTCAAGAGTGTGCGAGAACCATACTTTCAGATAGTAAATTACCATGGACAGAAGCAGTTGCTACTGCCTGTTATATTTTAAATAGAATTTTAATTAGACTTTTAACTCATAAGACATCTTATGAACTTCTTCATAGAAAGAAATCTAAAGTCTCTTATTTTAGAATTATTAGAAGTAAATGTTTTATTTTAAATACCAAAGATAACTTAGATAAATTTGATCCTAAATCCAACAAAGGTATCTTTATCAGATATTCTAATAAATGTAAAGCGTACAGAGTATTTTATTTAAGAACTAACAATATCGAAGAAACAATGCATGTTTCGTTCGATGAAAATATCAAAAATTTTAAAGATACAAATGATGAAGAGGATTTAATCACTCAAAATCAAGAGCCTACTGAAACTTATAATGAAATTAATCATCCTAATAAAAGGACTAAACTTTTAAAAGATCACCCTATTGAAAATATACCAAGAGATATGCAATCTGTTGTTAAAACTATAAATCAACTAAGTCAAATGAGTAATGAAGCTTTTATATCAGCTATTGAACCCAATAATCCAACAGAAGCATCAATTGATGGTTCATGAATTTTGGCTATGCAAGAAGAATAAATCAATTCACTAGAAATGATGTTTGGGAACTTGTTCCTAGACCTGAGAATAAAACTATAATTGGAACTAAATGGGTTTATAAAAATAAAATGAATGAACAAGGAGAGGTGGTTAGAAATAAAGCTCGATTAGTCGCTTAAGGTTTTTGTCAAGAAGAAGGAATAGATTTTGATGAAACCTTTACTCCCGTAGCAAGATTAGAAGCCATTAGGATTCTACTTGCTTTCGCAAATCATAATAATTTCAAACTATTTCAAATGGATGTTAAATGTGCCCTTTTAAATGGATTTGTAAAAGAGGAAGTATATGTTGAACAACCACCACTTTTAAAAAATGAAAAATTACCAAATCATGTTTACAAAATTAAAAAAGCTTTATATGGTCTAAAACAAGCTCCTAGAGCCTAGTATGATAGACTAAGATCTTGCTTATTGCAAACAAAATTTGAAATTGGTAAAGTAGATAATACTCTTTTTATTAAAAGAAATAAAAATGATATTCAACTAGTACAAATTTACGTAGATGATATCATTTTTTGATCAACTAACTTTGAAATGAATAAAGAATTTTCTGAAACAATGACAAAAGAGTTTGAGATGAGTCATATGGGTGAATTAAACTTCTTTTTACGATTACAAATAAAACAATTGGATAATGATATCTTTATTAGTCAAGAAAAATATGCTAAAGACCTAATTAATAAATTTGGTTTGACTACTGCGAGTGGAAAATCCACTTCCATGGCAACCAATGAGTACCTTAGTAAAGAAGATCTCTCGAAAGTTGTAGATCAAAAGTTATATAGAGGAATGATTGGATCACTACTCTATATTACTGCTAGTAGACCTTATATCATGCATAGTGTTTGTCTCTGTGCAAGATATCAATCCCAACGTAAAGAGACCCACTTAAAAGCCGTAAAGCGTATCATAAGATATGTTAAACACACTTCTGACTATGGCTTATTTTACCTTAAAAATGATTCTTTCGACTTAATATCTTACTATGATGTTGATTATACTGGTTGTAAATCAGACCGAAAAGTACAAGTGGAACTTGTCACCTTTTGGGGGCATTCTCTTATTTTTTGGTTTAGTAAAAAGCAAAACACAGTTTCTTTGTCAACAACTAAAGAAGAATATACTTCTGCTACTTTGCCTTGTTCTCAAGTAATATATATACAACAAACTTTAAAAGATTATGGTTTAAATTTCTCAAAATACCAATTTATTGTGATAATACTAGTGCGATAAATTTATCCAAAAATACTACTCAACATGCTCAAACTAAACATATTGATATAAGACATCATTTTCTCAGAGATAACATAAATAAGGAAGTAATTACTCTAGATTATATCAATTCCGAGAATCAAATTGCTGATATATTAACAAAACCATTAAATGAACCTATATTTACTATATTAAGATGAGAATTAGGTATTTGTTCAATAACTGAAATATAAAATATAAATAACAAAGTATAATTAAAAATTAAATCAAAAGAAATCAATTAATAAAATATCAAAGGACTATGTCGACATACTCCCCCAACCCATGTCGACATATAACATTTTTTAATTTTAATTTTTTTCCCCACCAAAATTCAAAATAATTGGTTATATATTCTTGTCATTTTCGAAATTTTATTCATTATTTATGTTATCTCTTTGTTCTATCTTCTGAAATCAAATAATCAATGGCCTCCTCTTCCAAATCAAACAAAAATTCTACCCGTTCGTTTCGTTCTCCCACTTCTGGTTCATTTCAACGTACTACTCTCGCTCCTATGAGGAAAATGGAGGATTCTATGAAGGATGCACTTTAGCTAATGACTGAAATTCAAGTAATGCAACTTTGAATGGCCAAGGAACAAGAGAGGCAAAGCAAAATCCTTGTGAATTTGCAAAAATTTCTAATGGACAATCATGCTAACCCAATCTTGATTGACGAAGACTCTTCAGGAGATCAAATACATAAGGCCAGCGAAGAAGAAGAAGAAGAAGAAATCCACATGGAAGAAGTGCACGAGGAAGATGTCGACAAAGTCGTTTGCATTAGAGAAGTGTGCTTTGACAAAGATGGAAATCTTGTCGAACAACGTGGAAATTTCTGTTTCCACTATCCAAACTGTTCGATTCCTAGATCTCCCATTTTCAATGACACTCATTAGTTTCTTTTCTCTTTTTCCTTTTAGTGTATGTTCTTTCTTACATTTCCCACGAAATTGTAAATACAACAATATAATTAATGAATAATTTGTGTTCTTATATGTGTTATTATATGGATACTTAGTTACGATAGTTAGTAGTTTAGGACTAAGTTCTAGTTTTAGATCTAAGTGTTGATTATTTATGATAACACTATCATCATAATCACATGTCATAGAGTATTAGATTTAGGGGGAGTGATATAGTTTTTGTTGATATATTTGGAGTTAGTTTTTGTTGACGACAAAGGGGGAGAATATAAAATAAAGTAGTTAGGCATAGATTAAGGGGGAGTTATTAGGATAGAAGTAATATTTTACAAAAAGGTTGTCATCATCAAAAAGGGAGAGATTGTTAGTTCTTGAGATGATGGTTTTGATGACAAAAACCTTAGAATAGATTATAAAATATAAATACTAACAGTAAAAGTTTAGATATATATGTATATGCAGGATTTAACCATGCAGGTACTAAGAATGAAGACTGTACAGTATAGAGATTCAAGATATCAAGATTGAAGACTCATGAGTTTCAAGATTATCAAGAGTTCAAGTAATTTTTCTTTTAAGTTATTACGAATTTTGTTCAAACTCCTAGAAAAGCACTGGCATCTTAAAATCCAATTTATTCATGGAATAGAATCCATTTCGAGCATGTTAAAGGGATGGAACCCTAAGTGGGATGGAACCTACGAAAAATCTAGTGGAACATTGTTTTGTATCCGCTTGTTTTTATTCAAAATGATTTTCACAAAATTATATCTTATTTTCAAAATGTTTTCAAAACCTTCCTTCTAAAAACATCACAAACATCTATCCTAGTTTCAAGTACTTTTAGCCTCAAAATAATCTTTAATTTCAAAATCAAATTATCCATAGTTTTAACTATCTTTAATAATAATATATTTAATTTTTAAATATTTATACTTAGATTTAAATATAAAATTATAGTAAAATTTTGTACATATTATTCTATAAATGTACTTTTGTATTTTAACTATAAACAAGTATAATTGTGAAGTTTAAAATATTTTTAATATAAAATAGAAGTTACTTTCAAAGAAAAACAGATCATCAAAAATTCCTTTGGGATGTTGACATGCTCAACCTATCCATGTCGACATAGTGTCAGTTGGTTTCAAAATTTAAATTTCAAAAGAAGTGTCTATTCGTCATATCTCTTCACGAATGGACATGGCTATTGTTCTTCTATAAATAGGGGATTTTATCAACGAATTTATATACAAATTTTTTGGTTTTTCACTCCTCTTCTTCTTCTTCCACATTTCTTATACATATTCCTACCATTACTCTGCCAAAATCAACATTGAATCTAACTAGATTATCTCTGGTTTGATTCTCTATCACTATCTCAAAAAGATCCTCTGTGCTATTCAGAGTTATAGGCTTCTTTGTAATTAATTAAACGAGAAAAGGTGTGATTCGGTCTTGGAAATCAATCAAGCGAGATAAGGTGTGATTGTAGCCTTGGAAATCGATTGGGTGAACTTATTGCCTAGGAAATCAAGTATCTCTACCTAGAGGATTGTGAATCTGAAGGATGTATCTCGTTGCCTTGAAATCGAGGGTGTAATTGTAAAGATTGTTTTTGAAAGGAAATCTGTACTTGCGTGCAGGACTGGATGTAAGGTAACCCCGAACCAGTATAAAATCCGGTGTGTTCTTTCCTTTACTACTTTTACTTTATATTTGCATCTGTGTTTGATTCTATGATCATATCTTTGTCTGAATATTGCATACATTTGTGTTCAAATTAACAAAAACTCAAAAAGATTTAACAATCCTCTAAATCACTATTCACCCCCTCTAGTGTTTATCCTTAGCCTTAAGATCCTTAATCCGCATTTTCTCACAAATTTGACGTGATCGAAAAATATTGTATCAAATTTTGAATGTACAGGCAGAGTCTGATAGAAACTCTGCAAACAGAAATAAAAATCCCATCACTCATCGCCGAGGGTCGAAGTCATTTCAGTAGTATCGGCAGGAGTTGGTAAATTTACTGAATGATAATTGTAAATAGTTTATGCTATATAATTTTAAATGTATAATAATTGTATGTAAAAAACAACTTTAGGAAGCTGAGGCGAATGGTCCCGTGGGCTATATGGACTTGTTCACTTGTACGCATGCTGTCGAGCATGAAAATCCGGACGGGACTGTTTCGTATACATGGCATGGCGATAAATCCAGTAGGAGCCATGTAAGCATATTTCATTTTATGCAGTATTAGTAATTATTCTGCTTGTTAAACTATAATGAAATAAGATATGATGTTATTAAATTGTTAATGCAGGAAACGTTTATGGAGCAGCGCTAGAAACTCCTTTTTAATACGGGTCGAGATCAGCTGACGATTGATGAGGATGCTATTTTTAAGTCCGTTATGGATCCAGCAGAGCATGGAAGACGATACGGATTTGACAATCAAGTGGTAAATAATTTATTTTACTCCTAATTTGTTATTTCAGTCATAATTCTATGTTGGAATATATAATTTTATCTTAAAATACTTCAAATATGCTATTTGGACCTTTTCAAAACAATGAACTTGAATTTTATTCATTTTCCATTATTTAAAAACATTTGAAACTCGAAAAATCCTCCATATTGAATTTGAATTCAAACCAACTAAATGACTTTATCACACCAGTAAAGTACAAGAAGACAGAAGATATGAATGTTATGTTACTTACCAGCTTACAGAGATATGCACATACACTTACTGAGATCACGCAGCAAAATTAAATATTTATTATAGGCCAACTGTCAGAGACGAGGTCGGTGCAATAGAGCTCGGAGCGATCTAGTAGATATCAAAGATTTGCAGGCTAGAGTGTACCAGCTGGAGGAGCAGAACCGCCAACAGGCCATACAAACCACACAGTTGCTAGAGTACATGCAGCAGTATGGTGGCCGCTTCCCTTCCTCGGCTAGCTCTGGATCTGGAGGAGATTGATTGATTGCTTTCTTTTTTAGGTATGTTTTTTTAGTTTCGTATGATTTGGTAGACGGTGGAGGTAGTTGTTGATTTTTGTATGATTATGTTTGATACACTTGTTTATGTGGTTGTATGATGATGTAGATGTTGATGATTTTGTGTTATGTTATATATGTATGACATGTAGAACATTTGTTGTTAGGCTTGTTGTGAATGTTGAAATGGTTATGTATATTATGTATTTTATTTCGATGTAATTTGATGTATTTGTGTGTTTGATGAATTTTGTGTAGTTTGGGTTTTGATATTTGGTTGGAATATTGTATACTAGATTATGCAGTATCTGTGTAATAGTGTTTGGATGGGAATGTGGATGGAAGGCTACATTACAGCAGGAATTAAAAAACAGCAGATTTCTGATGGCTTCCGACGGCTTTCAGGTAACAGTTTTCCGACGGCTTCCGATGGCCAATAGGCCATTTTTTCCAACGGTTTCCAATGGCTTCCGACAAGTGTCGGAATCCGCTGGAATCTGTTGGAGGCCATCGAAGGCTGTCGAAAAAATGTTCGATGAGCTGTGTCGGAAGCCGTCGAAAACACTGCTCCCCGACGCCTTATTTCTCGATGGCTTTTTACTACGGCTTCCGACGGTCGCCAACGGTTTTCAACCGTCGGAAAATACGGTTTGCCTTGTGGTGAAAATAGAAGCGTAATACTAATGCATGAATGTTCTCGTACCACATATTTATCAAAAATAATTATATCATATTATCAAAGTGATAAACAAAATACGTGTTTAACTACTAAGAGAAATATTAAGGAATCGTTTGTTTAAAATGTTGTTTTTTGAATGCTGGGCACTAATCGTTGAACATCGAACGTTGGTTGCTAAATATTTAAAATGTTCATTTATATTTTGGTTGTTTACTAATTTTTTAGAATAATCCTTTATTATGGCAAGGTTTCCATTTAGTATGGATAAATTTTTCGTAATTGTGATTTTTTTTAACCAAATGGACTTGAATAAAAAAGCGGTTTACCATTTTGTCAATGTGAGTGTGATATACACACTATCATTTTTATGTAAGACTAACTATTTTTTGTTAATTTAATTTATTGAAAGTTGAATCTTAACAGAACTTAGGAGAAATTCGTAAATAATTGCAAAAATATTAAGTATTGGTATTTAAATGTGTATTGATAAGGGAAAAAATTAGTAAAACATTATAATACATTTATACAATTTTGAAAATTTTAAATTAATTGAACTTGAATGAAAAAATAGTCACTAAGTAATTAAATTATGGGAGTTTTAAGTTTTTTTCCACTCATTTTTGTTGATGACAAAAGGGAAGAAAACTATAAAATGTACATATGCATTATTTAGAGGGAGTTATCTAACTTTGTGGGAGTTATATCATATTTTATACAAGATATAATTGGTTGTATCATCAAAAATAGGAAGATTATTAATACCTCAATTTTTGGTTTTGATGATAACAACCTTGATAAACATTAAAACATTCATATAAAATATAGATACTAATATTTTTCAAATTATATAGTATATATAGTAGGATTATATAGGAATATTGAATCGAAGGTTATATAGTATAAAAGACTCAAAGAATGGACATAAAGACTCATAACTATAAAGACCAAAACATGAAGATCTCAATTTTATAGTATATTATACGTATATAGTCATAGAATATTTTTAAAGCCCCTTGGACCAATCTTTGATCTCTATTCTCCATTTTATAAATCCTTTATCTATAAAACAAAATAAAATTTTAAAATAAATTTAAAAATATATTATAAAACTTTTTTGAAGTTCAATATATTTATAACCTATGTTTAAACTATTTTACAAAGTATCAAATTATTTTACATGGTACAAGATTTTTTAAAAATTTTAAAATAAACAAGCTTTCAAATTACACTAGCGTATGTTGACATATAAGCATATGATATGTTAATAGACATGCCGTAATTTTGAAACTCATATTTCGAAATGAAGTGTCTATTCTTCGTAACTCTTCACAAACAGACATGCATGGTTATTCTTTCTATAGGGGTTTTCAAATGAAATTTTAACAACTACTTTCTTATTATCTTCTCACCTCTTACTATGCCAAAATTTCTAGTGAAAAACTTATCCAAATCTTCACAAGCTCAACCAAAATCAATTCAATCTCAATTGTACCGGTTCTCTATTACTTACTAACTAATTCTATCATCTCTCTCCTTCAATCAAAGGTCAAATTTTTGTCCAAGAGGCTATAGGATCCATTATATCTAAGGATTAAGAAATTGACTTTGGAAAAACCATCAAACATTAGTTGTATTTACGTGGGTGTGATTTTAGCCTGTTCAAATCAATTGGGTGTGCTTGGTAGCTCGGAAATATGAGTGGGTGTGCTAGCAAACCATTCAAATTAAGTTGTTGTACTAAAAGAATCAAATCAACTTCCGATGGCTCAGGATCGTTGGCGACCGTTGGAAGCTCTTGGAAAAATTCGCTGCAAAAAATTTCGTCATTGAATAGAATTTCCGACGGCTTTCAATACAACCCGTCACCGAACTTTCGACGGCTGCAGACGACTATTTGACGCCTTCCAACGGCCGTCGGAAGACACGTGGACGATCAAGAGTGTGTGCCGAAATCCATCGGGAGCCATCGGAATTTTTTCATCCCATGCGTCGAAAGCCGTCGGAGTTTTTCGTCTGCAGGTTGCCAGGAGCCGTTGGAAGCCGTCGCAATTTCTGCTGCTGTTTTCCAGTACTTCTGTTGCATTTTAGCCTTCCATCCACAATCCATAAACACAATATATTCCACCCATCAAGCATTTATCCAATTCAAGCATTCAATATGAAATCAAACCATACAAACATAATCAAATCAAATAACGAAATAAATCAAGCATAATTCATATAAAATCAAACCAAACTTCACTACCATAATTTACATATATCTTATTTTATAATATTTAAATCAATCCTTCATCAACTCCTCACTGTCAACTCCCAAATGTCGAAATTAGTACCACCAAATGTATCAACAAACAATACACAAAACATTTCAAATCCAAGTCCACCAACTCAATGTATCATCAAACAATATATAAAACATTTCAAATCCAATTCCACCAACTCAATGTATCATCAAAACTTACTAAACCATGATGCAAAACAAAAAAAGCATACCTATCACTCTGGTCAATCACCTCTAAAACCTTATGAACCAGCTGAGGATGGAAAGCGGACACCGTACTGTTGCATGTACTCAGCAATACGCTGATCCAACAACTGTGCCATCTCAATGGTCTGGTGACGGTTTTGCTCTTCCAGCTATGCCACCCTAGCTCTCAACTCTTCGAACTCTACTAGATCGATCTCAGCTTTGGTCGTTCGGCTGGTTCTCCTCTGTCTGTTGGTGTGCAATACTTTATTCTATAATCTTACTATCAAAGCTACATCATAATGTGTTAATTATTATATTTATAAACTTGTTACTGAAATTAAAGCGATGTGAAGTTCTTTAGCCAAAATCGTAGCCCTTGTTCCATGATGGTGGATCCATGACTAACTCAAAAATAACATCCTCCTCATCCAACGTCAGCTGCTCTCGACCGATATCCTCCAAAAGTTTCTAGCGTTGTTGCATAAACCTAGCCTACATGAAAAAATAAAAATGCAGTTAAAATTAGTAGCATGATATCTTAAATTAATTATACTTTAGTAATTAAAAAAATTACTAATCGTACATAAACTAAAATATGCTTACATGACTCTTTCTCGATTTATCGTCGCACCATGTATATGAAACTGTTCCATCTGGATTTACATGCTCGACGGCATGAGTACGTGTAAATACATCCATTTACGACAGGGACCCTGTGCCTCAGCTTCTTGAAATTGATTATTATGTACTGTTATTGTATATTCAAAATTATATACCACGATATCTATTTACAGTTCACATTTAATAAATTTATGAACTCTTAGCGATATTGATGGAACAACTTTGACCTTCTCCAATGAGTGACATGATTTTTGTTCCAATTTGCAGAGTTTCTTTTCGACTCTGCCTGTAAATTTAAATTTAATACATTATTTACTTACCAAGATACTTACATACCAATCAAATAATTAATAAAAGTTCAGTAAACGTACCTTCGCCTCGTCACTATCCCAATGTGCCAGCCAGCCTCCCCACACACTTGTCCCCATCCAGTTCAGCTTCTTCCTTTTATTCTTCACTACCGATATGGAATCCTCGTAGTTCATCCTTTTCTTCTACATCCAGTAATGTTGTACCAGCTGTAGTTTATCTGATTATATGTCCACTGCGTTCTAGATTCCATAATAAACAAGCAACCAAAAATTAAAAACAAAACGTGAACAATAAGTAAGCGACAAAAAAATTTAAGAATGGAAAACATAAAATTATACTTACAATGAAATCCTACCAAATACACTCCAGGATCTGGGAAGGGATATTATCCCACTTCGTCCAACATGCCGTCATCCTACTTTATACAAATCTCTCAAAACTGATAGAACTACAGCTGATGGCTGTAGGTCAAATCCCCTGTGTAAAATATGATACAAATAAGTCTATCACACACGAAATATTTAAGATGCTGAAAAAAGTTTAATACTTACCCCTTCGCTCTAGGCACTAGAGACACAACGGGTCACTGTGGCAGTTGTGGTGGACCGTTGCCATCGTGTCCTAAAGAATGCGAAGAACTCCTTCTGCACGATATGATACCTGCCACAGACATATTATTCTAAAAGAGATCAATAACATAATAATGAAATATATTTTATAGTTAAGTGACATAAATGAGATAAAGTACACAAAGTGCAAAGTATACCTGATTTAGATTAGGTCTCATATTCCGACGATGAGTAGAATACATTGCGTTTTTAACATAAATTGCTAAATAAATGACAGAAACGGTAATGACATAAATGATGTAAATGAAGATAAGCAGATTTGGTTTCGTAAATAACATAAATTACATAACTATCAAAATAAAACATACCAATTACACCAATTGAATAATACATAAGAATTCAATGTAGTATTTATATCAATCCTCATCGTTTTCTAATTCAGATTTGGTCTCATATTCCACATTATTTTCCTCTCTACTCTCGAATGCTTCTACTAAAATGTTTGATTCATCATTTAGAGGTCCGAAATCAGTAAGATTGTCTGTTATTATTATTTCGTTACTTTGCTCAAGATCTGCCTAATAAGCTTGTTCGTTTGGAATATTCTTTCCATCAAACGTAAATCTTGCCTTTGTTTTAAAAACTACCAATCAATCTGCTTTATCTCATTTTAGAGACGGATAAGAAGCGCAATAAACTTGCAATGCTTGTTTGGCAAGTGCAAAAGGATCGTCCTTGCGATAATGCGATGTGTGCTTTATTTCAATGAGATTATAATACTTGTGCACATTAATTCCAAAACGTGGAACATTGCTAAAATAGTTGCATCTAAACAGAAACACTTCCTCCGCGGGCCGTAAGAAATATGTCATTTGAAAATTTTGTGTTAAAACGTCATACAAATCATTAAAGTGATTTTCTGGATCATCACTACCTATAACAAATACACCAGTTTTATTAATTAGTTTTTCTACACCGTGTTCTTTGGTATTAAATTTATATTCATTGACGTAGTATATTGGACACGTCCTGATATTTCTTTTGGTCCCAATGCAAGATGTTTCATACCTTCGTCATTCTTGGTTCCTAAACGTACTTTGAAAACCAGTCAGAAAATTCTTTACTGAGATCTCCATGCGGATGTTCACTTTCATAAATACTGCATATATATAAATAAAATATTGCATTAAATTCTACATGCGCATTCATTATGGAAATGAATAAATCATAAATTATTATTTCAAATTACCTAAAAAATGTGCAACCTCAGCACAATTAAGAAGAATATAAGTTTGTGCTAAAAGAAAATCTCCATCGTCTAAGATACTTCTACACATATTCTAGAAGGTCGACCATGCTGTCTAAAAATAGATAACATTGTTTGAGAGGACTCTTGTTCATCACCTTCGCCATTACGAGGGACACTTTCAAATGATATGTTCACATGGTCACTGAAATAGTGAATGAAAAAGAATGAAGCTTCTTTTTCGATGTAAGATTTACATATCGAAACTTCAACTCGTTCTTTTTTCCTCACTTTTTTCTTCAGGTGATTCAAGTATCTATGCAAAATTAATATACATTAACTTTAACTTCCAAATGTAATTAAATTAAAAGGTAACATATTACATACCTCTCAAATGTACACATCCTTCCATACTGCACAGAACCTCGAAGTCGTGCTTCAGATGGGAGATGAACTGGTAAATCTTCCATTACATTAAAAAACCTGGCAGGAATATTTTCATCAATTTGCACAGAAATATAGGAAAATATTCTTCAAGTTTACATAAATGTTGCACTTTTAAAGTAGTCGAACAAAGCTCTTTGTAAAACAGACTAAGCTCCGTTATTACCTTCCAAACTTTTAACGACAATAGTTTTTTGAATAGAACGTGTAATAAATTTTCCATCATTATGTGACAGTTGTGGCTCTTCATTCCGCTCAATCTACCGTTTTAAAGTCAATGAATCTACGAAGGTTTGATGAAATCCCATCAGGAAATCTTAATCCTGCCACCCATTTTCACATAACTTTAACTTAATTATTATCTAACTCGTAACATGCTTTGAGTTTTTTACTGTCATTTGGTTTCATATGAAGCTCAGGATATATGCATAATTCTTGTATATCGCGTCTTGATTTCATATCGTCCTTAGTCTTCCCCTTGACATTCAAAATTGTGTTAAAAATATTATCGAAGACGTTTTTCTTGTTCTGCATCACATCAATATTATGAAGAAGCAAAAGATCTTTTCAATAAGGAAACCCCAAAAATATAATTTATTTGCACCAATTATGAATAGCCGATTTGCCTACAATTTCTATTTGCACTCCAGTTTCATATATCTTTGGATAGTCCCTTACAAGTTCATATATATCTTCACTTGACCATATCGTTGGTGGTTGTCCGGTTTCTACTATATTAGCTAAACTAAATTCTTATCTCCTTTGAAAGGATGCTTGACATGGAGAAAACAGCAATGGCAGTCAAACCATGAAATTTTCTTAGCACTCAATAAAGAGAACGCTCGTGTTTCTTCCATGCAATATGGACATGCTAGACGACCGGATGTACGCCATTCTGAAAACATTGCATAGGTAAGAAAATCACTTATAGTCCACAACAAAGAAGAAATATACGAAATATTTTCTTTGAAATGTCGTATATTTCTACTCCTTAGTCTCATAGTGTTTTTAACTCCACAATCAACGGTTGTAAATAAACATCGATTCCTTATGTCAGATCGTCGGGGCTAGGAACGATAACAACAAGAAACATATATTGTGTTTTCATATACATCCACAGTGGTAAATTATAAGTTGTGATGATAATGGAACAAGAGGAATATTTAGCACCAAATTGAGAAAATGGTGAAAAACCATCCGTACATAATACAAGTCTAACATTACGGCTCTTCGCTGCAAAATTGGGATAAGTTTTGTCGAAATACTTCCATACTTCTCTATCAGCTGGATGTGACAACGCACCATCTTCCTCTATTCTCACACTATATCATCTCATATGAGATGCTATTACAAAAGATGCGTATAATCATTGAAGCCTAGGGGTGATGGGAAAATAATGCATACGTTTGTATGGAACTTTATTCCCCTTATTTTTTCTCAGTTTGTATCTTTCCTCATGACATATAGTACACTTCCTAAGAGTGATGTCCTCTTTTCAAAACAACATGCAGCTATTTAAACATGTATCTATTTTTTGATAAGGTAAACCAAAAGCCGACATATGTTTTTTAACTTCATAGTGATTTTTGCATATTAAATTATCGGACGACATATGTCTTTTTGCAGCTTTCACATCGGCTGTAAATTCGGCTTGGGTGATATTGTATTTTGACTTCACCGCAATGTATTTTGCAGTTACTGAGAGCTGAATGCCGCTTTTACAACCATCCAAAGAGGTTTCTTAGCAGCATCCTGTAAATATTTTTTGCTTCAATATTTGGTTCTTCAACATTTTCATCATCGTCGTCAACTTCAACCGTAGGGAATATTAATCTTGCTGCATCTTCAACCATATTTTCTATACGGTTCGTCATAACAATTTCATTTCCAACAATCTCTAATTCAGACTTCGCAAAAGTATGTGGTACAACTTCTCCACGACGATTCCAAACATAATACTTCGGCACAAAACTGTATTTTCACAAATGAATTTTCATTAATATCGGGTAACAAATACTTCAAATATTTACACCTACCACATGACAACGAATTTCTACATCGTTTCTGTTATTACTTAGTGGAAATTTCACAAATATGTTTATACCATAATGAAAATCTTCTTTTATTCAGCATCTCAGTCCCCTTCTTTGGTACATCCATCTCCTTCGATCAACAAAATTATTGATCATTTTTCTATTTGAAAAAATATGTAACAAAATCAAAAATAAATATTGATCATTTTACGAATTCACATTTTATTTTTTAGCGTACTGATACAAAAACTTATACGCGTTAATTTTACCCCACTTAAAAATACAATATAGAGACGTTGGTTATGGTTATCTTTTTTTTGGTCAGTCATCCTACTTTCCATTACAAACACAGTAAACACTTACATATCGTACATATTTTGTTTCAAACAAAATTTTGACTGCACTTCCATTTTGTTTCCTACATTGTACACAAATGCATGTACGTAGAGAACAAAAAAGAAAAGCGACGGTGAAATTTTGTGAACCATTGAAATGAAATAATGTACGAAACGTAAATTATTTATTGTATTTATAGCTTATCCAATACATGGACAAATCCAACAAGTATTATGCCAGATGAATATAAATGGTCGGTTTGTGACAAAACGAATAATTATATAACGATTATGTACAACACTCGTTGGACGAGGCCAAAAACTCTCTTAGGGACGTAAAAAAAAGTAATTTATAAAAATGAATATTTGCTAATTTTATATATTTCAAAAAATTATTAATTTTCCACATTTGTTTCGTGTATTTTATCAAATAAGGCTGCTTTAAAATTGTTGTCATTTTCCATTGCAGTAAAAAAAAAATTGACTCGTGCATTCATTATTGTTATACAGGTCAAGATATTGTACAATTCATGTCTTATTCCAATTAACACGGTACAATGGTAGAAACAACACATATACAATGGTTTACACATACACACACAACCACAAATTATACATACTCTTTAAATTTCACGATAACATACGAAATAGATATACCATGGGATATTATAAACCATTAGTACGCTATTGGAAACAATTGCAATCATTAGTTAGCTCTAATTTAACAAATTATGCAAATCTAGACTTATGTTAAAAATTAGATTTTTCACGAAAATAAGAGGTTATACCTGACAATGAAAGGAATAAGATTATGCAGCCGTAGAGGATCTGAAAGCTTGAAATTGGTGATTGGAAGCTTAAATTGGGGATTTGGAGATTTTATGTTTAATTTTTCCATGCCGCGGAATGAGGAAGAAGAGACTCAGCTGGAGCCTGTATATCGCGAATTTCCGACGGCTTTCGATAGCCATCGACGGTGCATTGAAAACCGTCGGAAATGAGCCGTCGGAAGTCGTCACTATGCTCTGTCGGTATTTCAACCTTTTCTAAATTGTAGAATTTTTAGAATATGATTTATAGAGGAATTCTTTTAGCTCTCGCTTGAACCCTGCATATACTTAGTGAGACCCGAGGATGACATTTTCACCGGGTTTGGATTCATTTTGTAGATCAATCTATCTCTAGCACGACTGCGTCAACCCAGCTTAGTTTGTCGATAAAAGAAAACAACATGCTATTAGCATATTTGGACTTATCAAAGAAACTCTGAAAAATCATAGTGATAAGATGGGAGATATTTTATACTAAATAAAACATATTATAGACAATATATTTATTTTTGAAATACAATATTAATTTTTTGTCTCTATAATACAATTGACACTTAAGCCAGATCCTTACGTTAATGGTGTTATATCGCTTTCCTTTTAAACAATGTCGAATCCCTAAAGTTGGATTTCATAATTGTCAAACATAAACAGGATACAGTTCAATATATCTATTTATGTTAATATATATCTAAGATTCCTAAAAAAATTCAACATAAACGAAAATGGTAAATAATTATTTATACTAGGTAACAAACATCGACAATCTATTTGTACCGATTGACTTCAATGTGAAAGAATCCGACCATACTAATATACTCTGACATATACTATTTTCATAAATCATAAAGATAATATAATTTTAAAATCAATTATCCCATTATTATCATATTTATGGATAATTCCATAAAATATTTAGTAAAATTTGTTATATCCATTGCTTCTTCAATATATAGAAATTGTCGTCATAGATATAAACTTTTACAAGACTACATAACAATTATTGAACGTATCAAAAAGCCACTTGTCGAATTTTTTTACACCTAAAATCTTTAACAATGTTAGAAAAATTGTGTTACAAACACAAACTGTTATAACAAAGTTTGAATGTCAAAATTCTTGTTTTACATGTTCTATATAATGTTAAAATTTGATGGTTGAGTGATCAGTTATGACACTTGTTAAATATTGTTGAATATATTATATTTACAATGCTAATAAAATGTTGTTATAAGGCATTTCAACAATTCATATCAAGAACAAAATACAGCAACAGAAATATTCACACTTACAGAAATAGGAACACCAAATCAAATATTCAAACTAAATAAATACTCGCTAAACTATAACCCTTCGATCTTCCAATATTCCTACAAGAAACCAAAACAACTTCCAAAATATTTCCATACTACGCAAAACGCCTCATAGTTTCACTCCTAGTTTCCCAAGCCAGTCCACCATAGAAAATACAGGTTAATGAAATGTGACAACCCTGGTTTTAATGATTACCTGTAATATTAAATTATAACGGTGGGTATAATTTATTATTGGAGAAATAAAATTAATTGGTGAAGTAAAATTCGTTAAAATTTGTTTTTTTAAATAAACAATGGGTTTTAAATATAAATTGTTGAAAATAAAGTTTAAAAAGCTTTATAATGTTAGTTTGAAGAAAAAATGAGCATTTTAAAGTTTTAATTTGGTTAATGCAATAATTTTGCAAATTATTGCCAAATGTGGTTTTTATAAATTTCAAATGAAGTATTTTAAAATTTATATATATTTTATAATAAAAATAAAAAGGTGGAATTTTGTTTAAAACATAGTTTTGGATGTAAATATGATGATAATAAGGTTTTCTAAATTTAATTGACAAGAAAAATAATTTTACATAATTTTTGTGTTAAAAATGTTTTATGCAAATTATAGTGTTTATTTAAAAATGGGGTTTAAATAATGGAAATTAATTTTATATAGCTAAAATCTTTTATATGTTGTGAGAACATTTTTTTAGTTAACATAAACAATTATAGTATAAAATTTATTGGGTTTAAAAATGTGTAAATTTTTGTAAATAGGATGGATTAGTGTGTAATATTGAATTTACTTAGTCATTTTCACTAATTATTTGCAAATGGGTTAGTGTATAGTGGGTTTAAGTCCATTTCTGGAATATTTAGGAGGAAGTTAAGCTGTATGTTCTATTTCTTTTTCATTTTTCTTCATCTTCTCAAAACAAAACAAAGAAAAAGAAAAGAATGGTCACCACTTGAATCTTCATAAATCTAGCTTCAAAATTAGCTGAAATTAAGAGATAAACTAACAAATCAAAGTTAATAGCAGGAAATCATAACCAAAATCTCAAATTGTTTCATCAATTTTCTATTTTGAGTAGAGATTTTCTATAACTTTCTTTTCTTCTTGTCTACATGTTCTATTTTTAGTTTCTACAAGTCAGAAAGGCACTTTTGCACCAGAAAGTCTGCTTCTTGCATCTTCAATCCACTTAAATATTTGCTAAAGTGAGTATAATCTGACAAACTCTAGCTTTGAGCAAGTTGCTTGCTCAAATAAGTTGAATTTTCTACTTACTGTAAACAAAAGTTGTTATTGAAAGTTTACAGTAAAAATATGTTTTAAACCCCGTCTTTTTGTGCTTATATCTATTTTTTTCATGAACTCATGCTGGAATTTCTCTGGATTTTTGTTTGAGTGTAGTAGTTTGTGCATGCAAATTTTTATGGTCTGAATCATCTTGGAGTACCCTGAAAACATTTCTCAAAATCAAGATGAACAAGGCAGAAAACTGCCTGTAAAATTCGTGACCCAGAGGTCGACCTAACACCATCTGGGGTCGACCATAGGGTCGACCTAGACAATTTATAGGTCGAGGTCGACTATGCATTGGAATGGTCGACCTATAGGTCGACCTTTGCTGTGTTTTTTTTGCCTTTACCCTTTGTTTTACTTCTTGTTTCAGGGTCTTTGCAATCAGTTTTGAGATGTTTTAGTGATGTTATGAAGGGCTTCTAACCTATCAATAGGTAAGCCATATTTTGGATTGATCCGTACTCTGTATTGACAAGTTTCTGAGACGGTTTCATATGCTGATTTTCAGCGTTTTCGACGATTTCTGTTGTTTTCGAGCACGAGTCTTCAAAATGATTTTTGAAATGATTTTGGTAATAAGATGGCTTTCAAATTAAATATTTTATAATATTTTTAATTATTTTTGAAGCTATTAAAAATATATATATTCCCTATAATAAAGACAAAACTTAAAAAATGTTTTCCAAACGTTTTCAAAAATTGTTTTAAAACTAGTTTTCTCAAAATGAATTTTTTTCTATATAAAATACACGATTTTTGCACTCTTCAAGCGTTTCAGAAAGAGAATTGAACGATTCAATAAAACATGTGGTATGGGGCATGTGTGTTACTTTTTCATCTAATTTCGGACTTGTTCGTTTGAAGCTATGCACTTTCGGGTTGTTATTTGTGATTGCCATTCTTTGTTGTGTTTTGAGATTTTTGAATTCCTATTTTTAGGAATTATTTGAGATTGCCATTCTTTGGTGGATTTTGAGATTTACGTTCTCCTACTTAGGAGTTATGGATGATAAAGCCCTTGAATTGGCTATTGTGTATGCCAATGATATGAGGTAATTATTGTGATTTGAATGATTTTGTTTATCAGAATTTATATTACGAGTAACTTTTAAGAAGGAAAAAATTATGTTGAGTTGGTGTTATTCGTGAGTTAACCTTGAGATATTTCAGTATTTTTCATCACTTGTATTCTAAGTAAAACTGTTTTTATATCATTCCTTTATGATTAAAGGAATGTTTCCCTTATGAGACATATATCTTATTTATCATTAGTTAATCATCTTATTCAAGTTAGACTGGTCCGTGTATTTATTACTCAGGTCAGACCGATTGCAGGTTAGACTATTTGGCTCTTGCTTAGCTATTCTCTATGGACCCTACTATCGACCCTTTTGGATCTTATGCATATTTTTTGTGTAGCTTATCTTGTAATGTGCCTTGTTTATGTATATATTATTTTATGAGGACTTGATGCATATTTAAATTGTGGTATATCACTACTTATGTATGACACTATGTATTTTAATTGATGTACAGGTATACACATGACTGTGTTTGTTGTTCTATGACATGTGTTTATTATTTCTATTGTGTTTTGTTCTGAATAGATCTTGTAGCCACCATGGTATTGTATTAGAAGAGAATTAAGTTTGTCGAACCACTTAAAACGAAATGGAAAACGAAAAAATGAGCACATTATCGACATATTTAATGCTTATTTAATACAAGACTATGGATGGTCGCTCCTAAACAGCCCTATTCTGTGCACTTGTAGACATTATTACTTAGTAATACTCTTTGTTAGTGTGGGTCTCTGAGGGGGGCATCACAGCTTGGTATCAGAGCTGAATTCAGAAAAAATGTAATAAACACATAATAGTATACATACTACAATACACCAAGTATGAAATGAGTGAAAACATCATCCCTAATCGAAGTTGTTTCTAATCGTGCCTTAACGTTTTCGAGTCCTTTAGAGGTAGATAAGTGGGAATACGTCTTGGAATGTAATTTTTATAGTTCGTAGTATTCTTTATTTAATGAATTCAATTGATAATATCTACCCCTGTGAATAATTCAATCTTATCTTAACTGTCAGCTTATGGATAGAAGAGGGAAAGGTCGCACTACGAGGGTTGAGCCGTCTAGTGGCTCACGTCTCGAAAGTGTGTACATGTCGACTGATCAGATTCTAAAGCCTATCCGGAGCACTCATCCTCCAGCTCCAGCCCCTTCTTCTCCTCTACGCAAATCCGCATTTGCACGCATGTGCAGTGACTTCACTCATCTAGGAGGCAAGCCATTCAATCGGAGTCAGTTTTAGAGGTCTAGACATGGCTCCATATATGCGAGCGCATTTTTACTCGCATGGAGATTTCTAGTCATCATTGCATTCTCGTCGCATCTAGTATGTTGGAAGAACGTGCGTTGGATTGGTATGAGTTGCTCATGGCAGGGATTGATGAGTCCACCTTAGAGTGGGAGCAATTCAGAGAGTGATTCGAGCTCAAGTTCGTTCCGGAGTCTGAGAAGGCTATTCTAGCTCGATGTTTCCTTGACCTTAAGCTAGGGAAGTCAACTGTTTCAGAGTATGTTGCATCTTTTGAGGCCTTGTCCAAATACGATCTCGGGCATATTAGCACTTCATATAAGAAGAATCACAAGTTTTTTCTGGCCTTAAGAAATATCTGAATAAATCTCTTATGCTTCAATTTAAGTTATTTTTTGAAGAACTTATGGATGTGGCCCTTTATCTCGAAGCGATCGAGAATGAAAACGATAGCGATGTTGAGATCAAGGTTTGAAAAAATCCGTACAAGAAGCGCTTTCCCCTTCCATAAATCCAAGTCATTCTAGCCAAATAAGAAGAAGAAGCAGGGCATCTCTAGTTCCTAATCTCATGCAGCACCTTAGTTAGCTAAAGTTTTGGAATGCTACAGTTGTGGCTCTCGTGATCATCTTGTTAGAGACTGTCCTAATCCCTGGAGATGCCTTTTTTGCAAGCAAGAAGGGCATTTGATCTCTTCGTGTCCTGAGAGGAAAAAGGGTTCTAGCTTTGGAAATCTTAATGTGGCGAAAGCATCTGGTAGTCCATCTTAGCCTCGAGGTACATATTCTTCTATTCTAGAAGGTTCTATCTTATTTCATGACCGTTCTATTCGAGTTATATTCGATACGGGTGCTTCGCATTCATTCGTATCGAAGGAACTTATGGATGCTATTCCCTTGGATGTTTCTTGCCTTATTACTCCTTGAAGATTACAAATCCTATCGGGGGATCCACAACCCTTAGCATGTTGTGTGAAGATGTTAAGTTATTTATTTGTGGTTTTCCTTTCTGTGCAAATCTTCACATGATTCATTTCCTTGGGTATGATATGATTTTGGGTATGGACGGGCTCGTTCGATACGAGGCTAGGATTCTTTGTTATGATCGAGTTATATATCTTCAACATTTTGATTCGTCAGCTTAACTCTCACTTATTCTTTGGAATGTCGATCATGATTCCAAGGCGTCTTTATTTGCTCTTAAGTCCCGAGATGAGGAAGAAATATCTCGGATTCAGGTTGTGTGTGATTTTCTTGATATATTTGAGCCTGTTTTGTGTTTGCCACCCAAGCGGGCATCAAGTTCCGCATTGACCTCATTTCTGGAGCACAGCCAGTTAGTCGCCCTCCTACTAGGATATCAACTAAGGAAAATAAGGAACTTAAAAAGCAGCTTTTAGAACTTGAAGAAAAGCAATTTATTCAGTCTAGTTCTTCATTGTGAGGAGCCGCGTCGGTATTTGTGAAGAAATCAAATGGGACTCTTAGGCTATGCTTCGATTACCGCAAGCTTAACGAGTTAACCATCAAGAATCGTTATCCATTGCTTAGGTCGACGACATGATCGATCAGTTGAGTGGTGCTAAGGTCTTTTCTCAGCTTAACCTCACCATCAGATTTCATCAGCTTCGAGTTGTAGAGGAAAACATTCCTCTCACAGCATTTCGCACTCAATATGGTTCTTATGAGTGGCTCGTTATGCCGTTTTGTTTGACGGATGCTCGTTCATACTTCGTCGACCTTATGAGTCGAGTATTCCGGGAATTTGTCGATAAGTATGTTCTTGTATTCATCGATGACATTCTTGTTTATTCTAAGACTGAAGCTGATCATGCCTATCATCAAAGAATTGTTTTGAGTACACTTCGACAACATCAACTAAAAGAAAAATTTTCTAAGTGCCATTTTTGGGAAAAGAAAGTCAAGTTCTTAGGCCATGTGGTATCCTCTAAGGTCATCTCAGTCGATCCGCCTAGGATCGAAGCCATTCAGAACTGGAAGAGGCCTGAGAATGTCACTGGGATTCGTAACTTTCTTAGATTGGTGGGTTAATATCGTCGGTTCATCAAAGACTTTTCCCGCATAGTGCATCCTCTCAGTAGCATTACTAGAAAAGGTCTTCATTTTATCTAGTTCGATAAGTGTGAAGCTTCTTTTCAGAAATTGAAAGAACTTCCGACTAATGCTCCTATCCTTGTAGTTCCCGAAGGGAACCAAGATCTTATTATCTATACCCATGCCAGTCATTATGGCCTCGAGGCTGTTCTTATGCAAATGGACCGGGTAGTTGCCTATGCTTCAAGCTAATTACGTTCGAACAAGGTTCGGCATGCTACCCATGATTTGGAGCGTGTCGACATTTTCTTTGCATTGAAGATATGGCGCCATTATTTACTGGGTGAACATTTTATTAACTATACCAACCACAAGTCACTCAAGTATTTGTTCACCCAGAAAGAGCTCAACATGCGACAGCAATGTTGGCTCGAATTCCTCGCTTCTTATGACTTTGATGTCAAGTATACTCCGTGCAATGGGAATTGAGTTGCTGATGCATTGAGTCATAAGCAATCAGTTGTTGTTTCCATGACGCTTGTAGAATGGAAAGCTTTAGAGACCCTATCTATATGTGATATCTGAGATCGTGCTTCTACTTTAGAATCTCCTATTTTATTATATAGCATGGATGCTTATTCTACTCTATTAGATCGGATTGCCGAGGCACAGTGGCTAGATTTTGGTATTTCTTCTCTTATTCGGAAGTGTAAGTCTGAATCTCGCGATGATATTGAGATGAGGGATTTCATCATCGACAGCCATGGATGTCTTCGTAAGAAGAACAGATTAGTCATGCCATCTATTCCAGATCTTAGGCAGGACATTATAGCTGAGTGTCACAGTTCTAGGTACACTATCCATCCAGGCAGCAGCAAGATGTATGCTGACATGCGTCGCTTGTATTATTGGGAAGGCATGAAGTGTGATGTGTCAAGTTATATCAGTAATTGCATGACTTATCAACTCATTAAAGCCAAGCATCAGAGACTCAGTGGTCTTCTTCGGCCTTTGGAGGTCCCGTTCTGGAAGTGGGACTAAATCTCTATGGATTTTATTGATAGCTTACCTCGCTCGAGGTCGGGCCACAGCAGCATCTAGATTTTTGTGGATCATCTTATTAAGTCCGAACACTTTATTCTATTAAGTCTAATAGGGCGGAATCTCATATTTCGAAGCTTTATATTAAGGAGATCATGCGATTACACGGTATTCCTAGTTCTATAGTATGTGATTGTGATCCACTCTTCACGAGTCACTTCTGGCATAGTCTTCACCAATCTTTGGGCACATAGCTTAATCTTAGCACTACTTATCATCCGCAGTTTGATGGACAGACTGAACGGGTGAATTGTATTGTTGAGGATTTACTTCGAGCTTTTATTCTTGGTTTTAGGGGTAGCTGGAAAGATCACATTCCTCTGGTTGAGTTCACTTATAATAACAGTTACCAATCTTCTATCAGCATGTATCCTTTTGAAGCGTTATATGGGAGACCGTGTCTTTCTCCGTCTTGTTGGATTGAGTCCGGGGAAAAGCTTATATTAGGCCCCAAATCTATTCGTAAAGCATCTGAGAAGATTTTTATTATTAGAGAAAGAATGAAAGAGGCACAGAGTCGCCAAAAATCCTACACGAACAACCGTAAGAAGCCACTTGAGCTTTCCGTTGTTAATCTTATCTATATCCGAGCTTCTCCTTTGAAAGGAGTGGTATGCTTTAGCCAGACTAGGAAATTAGCACCTCAATATATAGGGTCATTTCCTATTACAGAGCGTATGGTCTTGTTGCTTATAGAGTAGCACTTCCTAATCGGTTTTCTAGAATTCATGACATGTTTCACGTCTCTCAGTTGGGGAAGTGTTTATGAGATTCTGATTCTGTGATGGATACTCATGCATTAAAAGAGCTTGAGGTTTCTCCTAATTTATCATTTGTAACACCCTGTGCGCGTTTTTGCTTCGTAGGTTAAGCGCATTTGAAACAAGAATGTGCCGCTCGTAAAGATTCAATGGTCCGATAATCCCAATGACTACACTTGGAAAACAAGAGAATTCATTGAGCGATCTTATCCTAGTTTTCTATCTTCGGGTGTCGAAGGTGAGAATTTTTAGACTCAAGCTTATCTTTTTTTTCTTTGTTTGATGAAATAAATTGTGTTGAATACAACTATTCTCTAGAATTGCGAGGTCACAATTTTTATAGGTGAGGAGTACGTAACAACCTTGGTTTTAGTGATTACCTGTAATATTAAATTATAACGGTGGTTATAATTTAATATTGGATAAATGAAATTAATTGGAGAAGTAAAATTTGTTAAAAAATTTTTATTGTAAATAAACAATGGGTTTTAACTGTAAATTGTTGAAAATAAAGTTTTAAAAACATTATAATGTTAGTTTGGAGAAAAAATGAGCATTTTATAGTTTTAATTTGGTAAAATGCAATAATTTTGCAAATTATTGCCGAATGTGATTTTTATTAATTTTAAATGAAGTATTTGAAATTTTATATGTCGTATAATGTAAATAACAAGGTGGAATTTTGTTTAAAAAATAGTTTTTGGATGTAAGTATGATGATAATAAGGTTTGTTAAATTTAATTGACAAGAAATATAATTTTTATGTAATTTTTGGTGTTAAAAATAGCATTTTATGCAGATTATAGTGTTTATTTAAAAATGTGGTTTTAATAAAGGAAATTAATTTTATATGGCTAAAATCTTTTATATGTTGTGAAAACATTTTCTAGTTAACATAAACAATTGTTGTATAAAAGTTATTGGGTTTAAAAATGTGTAAATTTGTGTAAATAGGATGAATTAGTGTGTAATATTGAATTTAATTAGTCATTTTCACTAAGTATTTGCAAACGAGCTAGTGGGCAGTGGGTTTAAGTCCATTTCTGGAATATTCAGGAGGAAGCTAAGCTGTACATTCTTTTTCTTTTTCATTTTTACTTCATCTTCTCAAAACAAAACAGAGAAAAGAAATAGAATGGCCACCTCTTGAATCTTCAAAAATCTAGCTTCAAAATTAGCTGAAATTAAGAGATAAATTAAAAATAAAAGTTAATAGCAGGTAATCACAACCAAAATATCAAATTGTTTCGTCAATTTTCTATTTTGAGTAGAGATTATCTGTAACTTTCTTTTCTTCTTGTCTACGTGTTCTATTTTTAGTTTCTACTGGTCAGAAAGGCTGTTTTGCACTGGAAAGTTAGCTTCTTGCATATATAATCCACTTAAATAATTGCTAAGGTGAGTATATTCTCACAAACTCTAGCTCTGAACAAGTTGCTTTTTGAAATAAATTGAATTTGCTGCTTACCGTGAACAAAAGTTGTTGTTGAAAGTTTACAGTAAAAATATGTTTTAGACCCCTTCTTTTTGTGCTTATATCTGTCTGTCTTTTTTTCATAAAATCATGCTGGAATTTATTCGGATTGTTGGTTGAGTGTAGTAGATTGTGCGTGCAAGATTTTGTGGTCTGAATCATCTTAGTGTACCCTGAAATCATTGCTCAAAATCAAGACGAACAAGGCAGAAAACTTCCTGTAAAATTCGCGACCCAGAGGTCAACCTAACACTCTTAGGGGTCGAACTTAGGGTTGACCCAGACAATGTATAGGTTGACCTTATGGTCGAACCATGCAGTGGAATGGTCGACCTATAGGTCGATCTGTAGATCGACCTTTGCTGCATTTTTTTCTGCCTTTTCCCTTTTTTCTGCTGTGTTTTACTTCTTGTTTCAGAGACTCTTTGCAATCAGTTTTGAGATTTTTTTTTGTGATGTAAGAAGGGCGTCTAACCTATCAATAGGTAACCAATATTTTGGGTGGATTCTACTCTGGATTGACAAGTTTTCAAGACGGTTTCATATGCTGATTTTCAGCGTTTTCGATGATTTCTGTTGTCGAGCACGAGTTTTCTAAATGATTTTTGAAAAGATTTTTATAATAAAATGGCTTTCAAATTAAATATTTTATAATATTTTTAATTATTTTAAAGCTATTAAAAATATGTTTATTCTCTATAATAAAGATAAATTTTAAAGGAAATGTTTTCCAAATATTTTCAAGAATTGTTTTAAAACTAGTTTTCTCTAAACTAATTATTTTCTGTATAAAATACACTATTTTTGCACTCTTCAAGCGTATGAGAAAAAGAATTAAATGATTTAGTAAAACATGTGGTATCGGACACATGTGTTACTTTTTCGGTTAATTTCAGAGTTGTTCGTTAGAAGCTACGGACCTTCGGGATGTTATTTGTGATATCCATTCTTTTGCTTGTTTTGTGATTTGTGAATTCCTATTTTTAGGAATTATTTGAGATTGCTATTCTTTGGCGGATTTTGAGATTTTAGTTCTCCTACTTAGGAGTTATGGATGATTAAGCCATTGAATTGGCTATTGTATATGTCGATGATATGAGACAATTATTGTCATTCGAATGATATTGTTTTCTAGTGTGGCATTCACTAACAGTTAGTAAACCGTTAAATGAGAATGTGTTGTTTGGGATGCACTGTTAACACTTTTCTGGTTCACATTTGAGAGTTTGTGACACATTCAAGGGGTATTGCCAGTACTATAGACCTTCGGTCATCATGAGGAATTTGTGACTTCGGTCACCATGGGGTATTTGTGACTTCGGTCACCACGAGGCATTTGTGACTTTGGTCACCTCGGTCATCATGAGGCATTTGTGACTTCGGTCGTCACGACATAGGTACCTATACATATAATAGTACTAGACACGAGGTTTGCAGGACAATTTTCTGCATTTTGATTTTTGTTATGATTTCACCATTTTGTTAATGGCTGTTTTATTTATTTATAGCTTAGAGCTATATGTCAATTTGTGTGTGTGTGTGTATATATATATAGTGATTTCATTTCTGAGTATTGAATTCTTAACTGAGTTCCACGAGTTATGAGATTTCTATGATTTCCTTTTGAGATTTTATATGATTTTTTATCATAATTTATATTACGAGTAACTTTTAAGAAGAAAACATTTATACTGAGTTTGTGTCATTCATGAGTTAACCTTGAGAAATTTCAGTATTTTCCATCACTTGGATTCTGAGTAAAACTGTGTTTATATCATTCCTTTATGATTAAAGGAATGTTTCCCTTGTGAGACATATATCTTATTTATCATTAGCTAATCATCTTGTTCAAGTTAGACTGACCCGTGTATTTATTACTCGGGTCAGACCGAGTTGTGGGTTAGATTATTTGGCATTTGCTTAGCTGTTCTCTATGGACCCTACTATTGACTCTTTTGGATCTTATGCATAGTTTTTGTGTAGCTTATCTTGTAGTGTGCCTTCCTTATGTGTATATTCTTTTACGAGGACTTTATGTATATTTAAATTATGGTATATCACCACTCATGTATGACACTATGTATTGTACTTGATGTATATGTATATATGACTGTGCTTGCTGTTCTGCGGCCTGTGTTTATTATTTCTATTGTGTTTTTTTATGAATAAATCATGTAGCCACTATGGTGTTGTATTAGATGAGAATTAAGTATGTCGAACCACTTAATTCGAAATGGAAAATGAAGAAAAAATGGGCATATAATCGACATACTTAATGCTTATTTAATACAAGACTATGGATGATCGCTTCTAAACATCCCTATTCTCTGCACTAGCAGACAGTATTACTTAGTAATACTCTTTTTTAGTGTGGGTCTCGAGGTGGGGCGTCACATGAAGAATTGCTAAAGGGGAGTCCATGTAATGAAGTCAGGAGCTCGAACTCGGCCTCAAAAACAGTTACGATATATGCGAAAAGGGAAAGAGGAGGGAAATTAATGATAAACTATACGGAATTTATAACCCTATGTAGATACATGCTAGTCAAAATCCTAGCTTTGTTAATGGACTATAAAGTCTGATTAGAGAAGATATATATATATCTCTTTGGATTGCAAATTAAGATACAGACCATGATGTCGGAAAGAGAATAAAAACCGAAGTGATCGTCGCAGAAGAAAGGGGGAAAGAAGATCCGGATGAATGTGGAAGATTGTAGCACCAGAAGATACTATAGATATTGGGCCACGTTCTCACAAATTACTTTCCAAATTTGCAAATCGAAAGTATTTTAAATGGTAGGAGATAAAACAGGAGAGATGTAAAGAAATTTTTTAAACGAACAATATGAAAAACATGGTGGAGATGAAACAGACAAATTCCAGAGAAATTCTTTAAACGAACAACCAAAAATAGGGTCCTTGCTTTTTGGGCTTCAGGGTATTTTATTTTGGGCAATTGACGGTAAGCAAACCCCCCGACGGTCGGTTTGATTAGTTATTTTCAATCTATTTTCCTTTTTCCATTTTTTTATTTAAATTATCATCTCTTTATTTAATATTCTCATTACATTTGGGTTATTTATGTAAGTTCATGTTACGCATAAAAACAAGAAACCAAATCTACTAAAGGGAATTGTCGTAAAAACACGCTTTTACGTTTCAAAATACATAACCATTGATCTTAAAAACATATTATTATTATTTTTTGTAACCAGGGAAACATGTTCCATCACCATCGACATTGCGACTTCTGAACAGTAAACCTAGGAGAATACAGTTGGTTGGCCACAAACGCGCACCCAAATACTCTTTTAAATTTCAGAACATTTCTGGCTTCTCTTTAAATATTTGCAAAGAAATTTGCAAAAATTTATAGTTTCTAGATTGTAAATATTTACCAAAAAATCTACCAATATTTGCAGTATTTCTATAAATATAATGCAATGTTTTCTACAAATATTTGCAACTTTAAAAAAAAATGATATTTTGATAACAGAAAAATACAATGAATGCTCAAATTTAGTTTTTTTTTAAACATTGAACTTTTATTCTTATCGAAATAAAAAGTAGATGTATAATTTAAAACATGTTTGTGAAAATGATTTTTCAAACATCAAATCTGAAAACAAGGTGGTTTAAACAAATTACCATTGTATTGAAATTACTTTTAAAGAAAACAAGAAATTTTCTTCAAGGATAATTTTTAGGGTTTTTTTGGATATAGGACAGCCCACTAATAATTTTCTCTTAAGGACAAATTATCGACTTTTCTTTCCAGCCCACTTTCGCACGCTTATTCTTCTTCTCCCTTTCGATCAAAATTTTTCTGTCGCGATCCAATATCTCTCTTGCAATCAAAATATCGATCAACCTCGTTCGGTCATTTGAATGTCGTTCTTCTGAAATTTCAAGTTCATCGATCAAATTTTTCTCACGCGTAATTGTCGATTAAATTCTTTTCATATTTTTACTGTGATCTTGTTTTTCTTCAAATTTTATTAACTAGGTATGCTTATATTATTCTATTTTTTGTTCTTAATCTAATAGAGTTAAAAAAAATTGCGATTTCTAACTGTGTTCGTTTTCACATATTACATGCAGTGTTATTTTTCAGATTGCTTGTTCATTCTTCCATGGCAACTTTTGGAAGCAGCAACATGTTTTGTTTGTTTCTTTATGCAATGTTGTATTCTAATATGCTTTACATTAAATTTATCTATCATTATCTTGTATTACTGTTGGGATGATTGAAATAGTATCATTGATTGGGTTGTATATAAGATTGTGATAGAGTGGAAAAGTATCATATCTTTGGTTCAGTTTTCTGGTATCATTTTTATATTTTCTTAATATCAATTATTTTGATTATCAGTAACTAGGTATCAGTTTTTTATACGGTAGGTATCTGTTTTCTGGAATGTAAAAACTGATGTTCTAATTTTAACATGTTTTTACTAATGTTTTTTTTACAGTGGTGATAACAGTCTTCTTTGTCTGTTTGTGTTGAATAATAACATTTTTAGCACTCAATTGTCTATCAATTGCTCTTTGTATGATTTGAAGAATGAGATATGTCAATGTTGGTCTCAATTAACTCCTTCTTATCTTCAGATTTCTTATGTACTTGAGGATAAAATTATTATGGTTTATACTGATTCTGATATTCAGAGTATAATTTATTTTCAGCTATACAAGAAAAATTATTTCTTTGGTTTTACTGTTAAGTTTAAGAGTTCTGAATTGGAATATGTTGATGGTAATTCTATTTCAAGTTTATCTACTATTTGTGTAACAACCCTGGTTTGGAGATTACCATAATTATTAAATTATAATGAGAATTATAATTTAATAATGGAGAAAATAATTTAATAAGGAGAAAATGATGTGAAATATTGTTTAATTGAAATAACAAACATTGTATGAATAAATCTTGAGTGAATGTAATAAATTGAGATATATTTCAATTTTTAATGGTTGAAATAAATATAAGGTAGAGGAAAGTAAAGTTAACTACTTTATTTGAGAATTTGGGTGGATAAATATCAATTGTTGGTATTTATTATGGTTAATAAAAGGATATTGGTGATGTATACCAATAAACCTTTTATTGTTTAATAATAAAAATAAACGAAGAAATAATTGTGAATGTGCCTAAACATGCTGAACGTGTATGTGAAATAAAGTATTTATTTTATTTCATAAATTCGAATGTAGTTAGTGGCAACATTTGATTAAATTGAATAATTTGAACAATATTGTGTTTGTTGCCAATATAGTCATTTTATCTAATTAAATATATATAAGAGATTGAGTAATAAAATAATTAATCATGATAAATATGATTAAAAATGTGAGAAATAATTTAATAATGTCTAAACATGTATTTATTTTGTTTGGGTGCATAACATCTTTTTATTTAACCAATTGTATTAAATTTGCAATTTATTTTGCAATTATGGGAAAATTGGATAAATTGAGTAATAAATGGAAATTTAATAAAAAAATTGTTAAAACTTATGTTTTGACAATTTTATTAAAAACTAGATGACATAACGAATCCAACGCATCCAAAATCATTAAAAACGGATTAAAAATGTAGAAGTTATGAAGTTTAAACATTGTATAAGTGTAAATAAACTTAAACAAATTTTTGCCTAAGTAAAGTTAATATGGGTCATTGGGTTAAGCCCAAACCCAATATCCATTAGAGAAACTTCTGGTGCCAGGAAAAAAGTACGTACACTTCTTTCTCCTTCAGTTCATTTTGTGAAAAGGAAGAAGCTCAAAAACAATAAAAATGGCTTCCTTGCTTAACTAATATCAAAAATCCAATTAAAATCCACACCAAATTAAATTGTTTTCGTGCTAAAACCAAATTCAGGTAATCTCCGAACTCATTTGTCTCTCAATCCATGGAATTTGCCAATTTCATTTACTGTTATTTTTGGTTTTAGTGAAATCTTCTCTTGCATGCCTATTTTCAGCAATCACAGGTCCGGCAAAGGTGAATTCGAGTTGAAAGCTTCCATCTTCAAGCCTAAACATCATCTTTTTGCTGCTAATAGGTAAGATAAGGCTTATAGAAACTGTAAGTGAACAAATTTCAGCAACAAATAATCTCTTGCTTGAAATATTTGGTTAAATATGTTGAATTTTACCTCTGTTCTATATTGATTGATGCTGAAAATTCCTTGTCTTGTTTTTCTCATATCTGGCTCGTTCGGTGTCGGATTGATGCCACTCTTTTTTAGATTGTAGAGGACTGATTATAATTTGATCATGTTAAATTTCATTGGGTTTTGAGTCCGTTTGGACCTTCTTAGTTGCTGTCAAAGATGAAAATCCGAGAGGGATTAAGCCCAGAATATTCTAGTGGCTGGTTAGTGTTTTCGCCATAACTTTTGCGTTTCTTATCGTAATTTGGAATTCTTGGATATTCTGAAATCCATGTGAAATATGGCACAACTTTCATTTTTTTGGTTTTGACTGATTTAGAAGTCTACATAGTGAAAAATTGGCATTTTCATCGCTGTTCTGTGTTGACAGGCAGCGCAAGTATTTCAATCATAACTTCTTAGTTACTGATCGGAATATCAAAATTTATGATGTTTTGGAAACCTGAAGCTGTTGACTACAATTTTTGTATTTTGTGTTTTGTAGAATTTCGAAGTTTGCGTGGTGAAAAATTGATGTTTTCAATGTTGGCCTGTTGTGAACTGCCCCAATATTGATGTAATTGTTCGACTTTGATGATTTCATTTGCATGCTTTGGCAAGAATTTTACTACGAAATTTGATGCTAATGTTTGATTCTTTGGTCCAGCAATGGACTAATAAATTTGGAATGTGACTTGAATTTAAATTGATTTTAAATTCGATTTAAAATTTGAATATCGGTTTTTGCCGATTAAATTGCAAATTGATGTTTTTCTGAGTTTTAAAAATCCGAATAAATTGCATAAAATATTCTATAATCATGGTTTGAGTAATAATTTTTTTTAATACATTTTTAAAGGTTTTTAAACAATTATTCTTTATTTTCTAGGCTTTCAAAAATCATTAAAATTCTTTAAATGATGGATTTTCACTCAAAATCCCTTAGATAAATTTCTAGGAATTGGTTTAAAATCCCGTTTTCTCAGTAAAATATATTATAATTAATTTTGTTTATTTTAATTACTTTGATGCTTTTTCGGACGTATGAGGAAGTAAATTAAACGGTTTAGTAAAATTACGAGGTATGGGACTCGTGAATTTACATTATCGGCTAATTTCGGACTTATATGATCGAAACAACTTTTGGAAATTGTTTGAATTCCTCATTGATGACAACCACTTCGTGGTAGTTTTTTGATGTATTTAAATCCTAATTGGGGCATTATTCCCTATCAATTTATTTGGTATATATAAATAGTCCGAGAACCCCTAAATAGGAGTATATTCGATGATGGGCTATATTGATAGAGATGCTCTTGCCAATGATATGAGGCAAATATTTCGAGGGAATTTGATGATGATTGATGAATTTATGGAATTTCTTATTTGTCGATGAGATAAGACAGGTTTCGCATTTCATACCATTCGCCGATGACATGAGGCGATTCTTATGATGATTTAGATGATTTTCATAGTGTGACATCGACTAGCGGCTAGAAAACCGCTAAGTGAGAACGTGCGGTATGGGACATACGTTACTACTTTTCGGGTTACTATCCGAGAGTTTCTGACACATTCTAGAAGGACTACCAGTACTTTGAGTCCCGATCGGGTCAAGCAATGTTTGGCTCGATCATTGTGATGGCGGGGGCTCAGCGGACACCGATTGGAGTGAAGACTCCGATCACTATGATGGCGGGTGTTCGTAATGGATATAGATGACGTCATAGACCGGAATAATTCGATGTGAGGACTCCGGTCAATAGATGGATATGGTGCCAAAATGATGGTAGTACTGGTAAGTAGCACGTGCAACATTGCTTCGGCATGCGGGATCTGGCCAATCCGCGGTTTCTTTTGATGATTCATGATGATTTTGATTTCACTGCCTTTTTATGTGTTTTCTACGGCTTTATAGATGTGAGGAAGGCATATATGATTTCTTGGTGGATTTTTGAAATTTTGAATTTATGAATTGATACTTGGGATTTTATATGATTTTGGAAGGTTGATTATTTCATGAATGATTGTTAGGAGTTTTCCCTTATACCCTACTCACTCGTTCTCTTATGTTAAACCCAAGTATATATATATATGCAAACCACTTGTAGTGACATGTAGAAGTTATATGTTATCTACTCTAGTAGTTCTTATCTGCTTATGTTTCCCTTTAGGCTATAAGGGAAAAGTTCACTTTTACCTTATCGTATTTCTTTTCTAACGATAAGATTCAGTTTGCTTGACCCGTCTGTTTGTCACTCGGGTCAGACCGAGTTGCAGGTTAGGTCGGATATCTATCTTTTGTGCTTGGACCCTTTTTGCTTTTTGAGGGGCTCATGACTATGGACTTGGCTATATCTTTCGTGTGTGTCTTTTGTGTCAGCTTATTGTACATATTCTTTTATGGGGACGGAGATGTATGTATATTGTGTGGTTACACGCCACTATGATGTAGGGTATTACATTTGATGTTTAGCTTGTATTAGTATATATATCTATGGCTGTTGTTCTGTGATGTGATTGTTATATTTATTGCATTTTGTTTCTGAATAGATCCTATAGCCGTGTAGTATCGTATTAGTTAACATTGTGTATATCAATCACTTGAGATACACGAAAAAAAGGGTAAAAATCGACGTACTTAGACTTTAGTTAATGCATTACTATCCGGTCGCCCTTAACCAGCCCTATTCTCTGCATTAATAGACGGAATTACTCGTTAATTCTCTTTATTAATGTGGGTCTCAGGGTGGGTCATCACAGTTCGCGCGTCTTCAACTTCTACTGTATCTGGCTGCTCAAATGTAGTTGTTAATGGTAAAAGTTATTTAAAAGATATGTTGAGGAGAGGTTCGACATTATGCATTTTCGATTATGCTGGTTTTTGTTTTGGAGGAGCTGAACATTTAAGAGAATTTTTGATTGCATATCAAAATTAAAAATGGGTATGAATTAATCTTTTTAAAGAATTGTGCTACAAGAGTTACTGTAATTTGCTCTTCATATAATGATGGTTGTCTTTTCAAAGTCCGTGGTTCTTGTGATTCTGGAGATTTGAAGAAGTTTTTTATGAGAAATATGGTTACTGATCATTCTTGTGGGGCTGGGCTTAGAAATGTGAATAATCCACATATATCTAGTTCATTTGTTAAATCGTTGATTATTGACGAGATCCGAGATTGTCCTAGTAAAAAGCCTAAAGATATTATAGTTGATTTTAGAAGAGAATACAATTTTCAGTTGTCTT
Source organism: Allium cepa (assembly GCA_030765085.1). Taxonomy (NCBI): domain Eukaryota; kingdom Viridiplantae; phylum Streptophyta; class Magnoliopsida; order Asparagales; family Amaryllidaceae; genus Allium; species Allium cepa. The sequence continues at coordinate 724,405,352 of CM060939.1, read as the reverse complement.
ACGATTATGCTTGTTATGGAAAACAACTTGCATTAATGGAGTTGCATGGTAATGATGCTTTTGTCTTATAATGATTTGAGTTGGTATTTGGAAACAGTGAAGAAGTCTAATCCAAATAGTTATGTTGATATGGATGTTGATCCTCGTAGTAATGAATTTGAGAGGGTGGTTATTTCTTTTGCCGCTTGTTTATTTGGTTTCAAGTATTGTCGTCCTATGATATTATTTGATGCTACTCACTTGAAGGGACGTCCTGGCGTGTTGATGAGTGCTACTGCAAAAAATCGTGATCAAGGTATGTCTTTGTTTTTAGTTTTGACTTATTTGTATTGAGATCATAATAGTTAGCATTAGCATTAATATATATTTGTTATCATAATTTGTATTATGTTGGTATCAGATTTAAGATATGTAGTTTATAGTTAGCAAGTTTCTAGTATCAGAATTTGCATTGTATTGAATTGTAAGATTGTATTTGGTATCATAATTCCATACTTCTTAGCAGGAGATTAGTATCAGTTTGTGTATACTGTTAGTATCAATTTCAAGTATGTTAATATATGGTACCATATAGTTATGTAGTATTGAAATTTCATTTGTATTATAATATATGTCAATGTTCATTACTTTGTTGTGTTAGAATGAAGATTAATGTGCATACTGTTGTGGTTATCAGTATTTTTATAATGGCCGTATCAGGTTTTCGGTATCAGTTTTTTTCCTATTAGTATCAGTTTCATGAATTGATTTAGATTTATGGTCATAATTAGTGTTAGTTTTTTTAACTAATTATTTTTGCATTTGCAGGTTTCTTCCCTTTAGCTATGAGTGTAGTTTCTGTAGCAAACGTGGATAACTGGACATGGTTTTTAAACCATTTAAAACAAATGCTTCAAGAAGATCGTACTTTGGTTTTTATGTCAGATCCTCACCAAGATTTTCTTTTAGGTGTTCGTGATGTTTTTCCTTCAGCTTATCACAGTTATTGCTATTTGCATATGGAACAAAATCTGCTTACAGCGGTAAAAGCCAAAAATGCAAATGTGTCTATTGTTGATCTATTCAAAATGTGTTCTAGAGCTTCTAATCTATATGAATTTGAAGTAGCACATTATAAGTTTCTTCAAATTGGAGGTGTTGCTGGTGTGAATTTTTTAAAGGATAAGCCATTTGATAAGTGGGTGGATTTATTTTTTCCAGGGAAACGTTATGGTGAATATAGTTCGAATGTTGCAGAAAGTTTTAATAGTTGAATTTCAATTGAACGAGCATTGCTTATTACTTCGTGTTTAGATGGTATTTGTGTTAAGATTATGGAACAAATGGCTACAAGAAGAGAATAGTGTCATTTGTGGAGAACAAGTCTTTGCCCTTCTATGGAATTACGTTTAGGTGAATTGATTGAAGAAGGTTTTGGATGGGATGTATATAAATCTTCTGATTTTTCTTATGAAGTGAAATCTCTAAACTCTCATTATGTTGATTTGAAGGAACGAGTTTGTAGTTGCAACCAATGGAAAATTACGGGATTTCCTTGTGTTCATGCTATAAAGTGTATGAACAAGTCTAACTTATCTGTATATGATTTTGTCAAGAATTATTTCACTGTTCATGCTTATCGTTGTTCTTATGCCAATGCTATAAATCCTATTCCAAATTATGATAGGTCTATTGTTGATGGTAGCATTCAAGATGTTTTCAAGCCACCAAAGGAGCAACGTGGCGTAGGTAGACCATCAGTCAAGCGTAAAGGAGGATTTTCATATTTTCAGAACAAGCAAAACAGATGTGGTGAGTGCAAGCAGTTTGGTCATAATAAACGGAATTTTCAAGCTTCGAAGAGGATATGATTTGATTTGATTTTTGAATTTGTTTAGATTAATAAGTGGATGTGTGACTTGTTTTGGTGGATTATTGTAATTAAACCTTTTGTTATTAATTTGTATTCGGTATAGCATATTATCAAATTGATTTTAATTTCAAGTATTTTGTATAAGTGATAATGTCAATTTTAGTATCAGTTATATGTTTTTACAATATCAGTTCTGGTGTTTGTTTTTACAATTTTGCTATCAGTATCAGATTTTATAGTATCAGTTTTTGCAGTATTAGTTTTTACAGTACCAGTTTTTATAAGTTTTTACAAGTATCAATTTTTACAAGCTTTGGTATCAGTTTTTACAGTATCGGTATTAGTTAGCTTGGTTGGAGATAATGTTTGTTTGATTGGATATAAACGACTTTAGTATCAGTTTAGGATTGTTTTTAGTATCAGTTTCGTGTATTATAATACATGCTAGAATTGACACTAGTACTAATACATAATTAGAATGATATCTAGTGTTAGCAAAAACTAACATTAGCAGTAACCGTTGTTTCATACAATATGTTGAGTATCAGTTTTAGCAAAACTGATTCTTTTAGTCACAAGAACTGATACTCAATTACTGATTTTTTATTGAAATATGATATGAAATTTGATAATATCAGTTTCTATCATAAAAGTGTTTATATTATGTGGGATTCATAGCTGCATGATAGAACCTGCACTATAAAATCTTGTTATAATATAAAAAACAGGAAAAGAAAAGAACACCAACCACAACATATCATTCCAGGAGATCGGTATTGTTTTTACAAGTAAGAGAAGCTTTGTTTTAAGAACAGAATATCATTACTTCATAAGTACCAAATTGGAACAGAACAACATTACTTCACAAGTACAAATTTCAACAGAATTACATTACTTTACAAGTATCAAATTTAATTGTGAAACAACACAATGTGAATTCAGTTTTTTCCTTTTCTTTCTTCTTCTAAGCTTGATATGTATTTAGATAGACTCCTGCAATGTTCAACATCTATCAATATTGCATGAACAATCTTTGATCTTGGTGATAATATTTCCTTCTTTTCAAGTTTTATTGGTATTCTGCTTTTGTTCAGTGAAATAATGAATATCATTACAAATATTCCATAGTCAGGCCTGTTGAAACCAAAATGTAATGTTAGTATCGGTTTGCATAAGTTGTATTACCAGGTTTATAATTAATACAAAACATTTAATTTCATGGATAATGGTACAAGCATATAATATGCTTTGAATTAAAATATTTAACAGTTTTATTAGTACACTTAGTATAAATTTGTGTATTAAATTTTGTGTTTTTAGTTATTACTTTAAGATATATTTTCTAAATATTTTTTTTTATTTTTTGTTATGTAGTTATCTTTTTTTTTAGGTGTCAATTTCGTTTCTGTAAGTATTAGTTTCTTTTATGTAGGTATCAGTTTTGTTTCTATAGGTATCGGTTTCTTTTATGTAGGTATCAATTTTCTTCCTGTAGTAAACGTTTATTTCTGAACTAAATATTTTTGAAATTAAGAGATAATATTTTTCAATATTTTGTTATAAATCAAATTCAATTAAATATAAAAGGCATACAATGATGTATAGAATTATGTATGAAATGTTGTAATGCAAAAAAATAGATGGTTTGAATATTGAGCAACTTTCAATTGATTATGACTAGTAGTTTCAATTGTATTGTTCATTTTGTTGTCAGTAGATATCATTTTAACCAAAAAAATTACGTATCTTCTGATTGCTATGCACACTTTATTTGATGCATATCATCTGGTTACACCTCCATGTCTGTTATGTTATTGCTTTTCCAGATTTCTTTGAGCGTTTCTTCTATTTTTGTCTCTATTAAAGACAAAATGTTAAAAAGTTAGGTCATATTCACCTTTTTTATCTGTAATAAGTATTTTTTTTAAAAGAAAGAGAAATCTCATACCAATTTTATAGCTTTTTTAAACTGGAATTGTTTCTTTCATTTGATCTTCTAGGGCGGTTAGAACCAACATGGCACCATTACATTGTTGGGTATGTTAAAGTCACTAATGTCCAATGGTTTTCACAATGCAATGGAAAATATATACTTTAAGCAAATTTGTCTTTTACAATGGATTCTAGCATAGAGAGGACCAGACTTTTTTTCACACCCATAATATCACACACAATTTCTTTCTGTTTAATATGAAAATAAGTAATGATTTAATAAATGAAGCAATTATTATTTACTTGGATATTGAAGTTTTATTTACCGTCATTGTAGTAGTGAAAGCATAATTGTTTTCTTCGAGTCCACATCTTGAAATATACCAATCTATAATCTATATTAAATTCAGGAAAGTATAAGTTTTTTATTTGTGAATCAATATTAATTAGTAAGTAGTATTACTAATGTTAATAATAGATGTGTATGTTGATAAGTATAAAAATAATAATGCATCAAGTCGACTTAAGCATGTTGTGGACTTAGGTATTATTTTTGCTTTTATTTTGGTATCAGTTTTGATGTAAAGATGAAGAAAATTTATGTACCTGCCCACCTGTCTCGTTTCCTTCTAGTACACATTTTAGTGTATTTTTTTGTTATGACACAACCTCCTCTAATTGTGTCCTTATCTTCCCATGCCACTACACTATTTTAACAAAAACAATTTGTATATGTTAGATAAACTTAATTTGATATTTAATATTGATATACATATTTGTACACTTACTTTTGTGATGATGTTGTCAATGAAAAGAAAGTTTTGATAACGTTTTGTTGCTCAACATTGAGATAGATCAAAATTTGCAATGTGAAAGGCCTATCTCTGAAAGTGTTGGCTCTATCTCTGCTAGTGGCTTTGGACAGTTGTCTTTTGCACTTTTGTTTTCAACATATTCATTTTTTTTTGGGTTTTGTTTTATTTACAACTTTTTTTTGTTTCATCCCATATTCAAAGCTGTCACGTTATTTTTTCACTCTTGTTCTTGCCTTCAATTTTTGAATTTAGGAAGTTGTACTTTTTGGTTTTGCTTTGACTTTTTTGTCACTTAATTTTGTCACTGTTTGTTTCCCATTTCTACCAGCTGGTTGCACAGGTTTTTCTGCATCTTTTTTTTTTAGTTTTTTCACTTTCAAACTCTTGTGTGTCGCAAAGTTTGAAAGATGGAGAGGTAAAGTCAAGCACTGAAATGTTGTAGGGTACATTTTGGTTTTTTACATTTATCCTCTTCAAGATGTTGAGTATCTTCTGTTTTATCTTTCTGCATTTGCCTTTCTTTTTCCAACTCTTCTTTTTGATGCACTTCAGTTGGAGTCTGTTTTTTTTCTTCATGTTCAATTTGCATTTCTTCATTTTTTAGTTTTTTATCCAGTTCACTTTCTACTTCGATAAGCATATGTTTCTCCATTTCTTCTGTTTTATCTACTGATTTCTGTACACTCTCTTCAGCTATTGTTTCTATATCTTCTTCATTTCTTTCTGTTTCCATTTCTGCAATAGTATTTGCATTTTGTTCAGTTTGTAAACTGTCGCTTTGTACATTGAAACTTTCCTTTTTTTTTCTCTGTTTTCTTCACTGTCATTCAAATCAACTTCAAACTTTTTGGTGTTGTCTTCAGCCTGCAAACATTTCTCTTCATTTTCTTTCAACTTCAACTTAATTTCTCTCAACTCTTCTTTCAAACTCAAAACTTCTTGCTTTGCTTTAATTCTTCTTCTTTTTTCTACTTCCAATTCTTTTTTTGCTTTCTTTGCTTCTTCTTCTAAATCATTTATATGCATTTGAACGATCCTGACGCTTATGTCTTCCTCAAACGAATGTGCATTTTCTTTGGTTTCTTCAAGCTTTCTTTTTTTTCCATGCTTTTGTTTTTGAATTTTGGGTAAATTTTGTTCTACACTTACTGTTTGAAGTAGACATTCTTCATATAGGCTAAGATTTGTAATTTCTTGCACTTATAAAATTGGTATTGGAAAAATTGTTTTGGTTTTAAAATATGATTTCAATTTACAATAACAAATGAATTTTTATTGTAACAAAAAAGAAGAAATACTACGCGATAAAACAAATAGCTAATGTCTTATTTTCTGATGCTTTTAACATCATCTTCAATCATGTCAACTATGGTATCGGTTTTTGAATTCTAGTATCAGTTTCTTTTAATATTAGTATCAGTTTCAATGATGTAAATCTATGGTATCAGTTATTGCATTGTAGTATCAGTTTATTATACTTCGAGAAGTTTCAATCATGAAATCATATGGTATCAATTTATGCATTCTAGTATCAGTTTTTGATATTTCTAACATTATTTTCAAGTATGTAATCATATAGTATCAGTGTTTGCACTCTAGTATCAGTTTCTGATACTTTAGTATCTGTTTCAAGCAAATAAATATATATTATCAATTTTTGCATTCTAGTTTCTTTTTCTTATATTATTAGTATGTAATGATATTGTATCAGTTTTTGCTCACTGTAGTATCAGCTTTAAGTTATGGAAAAAAGGATGTACAATCAAACTTTATTCTACATAAGAGTCAGAGCATACTGATTAACAAAAATCAAATAGGATTTTAAGTTACATCACCCTCTTTCACAGTATCAAAAACTTTTTTGATTGCTTTGTCTTTTAGTTTTCTTAAGTCCCACTTTGCAAATCTAGGTAAAGCTACAGTATACTGTTGTCTTTGTCGAATGAGATGCAATTTCTCACAAATGCAATACTGTTAACAAAAAAAGAATTGATTAGATATTTTTGTTAAAAAAATCAAATAATAATTTTGATTAATTTATCTTACCAGTGGAAGCATAGAGCATCCCGACATGTTTTTTGGCTTATGGATGAACTTCTTGACAAATTTACGAAAATTCTTTTCTATTATTAGTGGCCAAGAAACCGATTGCATTGTCTCTACATTAATTAAGTATGGTAGAATTCCCCATCTTAACTTTTGCTGGTTGTTTGGGAAGAAAAATGTTAATAGTATTTTCATTACTATTAACAGTGGCAAGTCTTCTTCATACTCCTTTTTCTTCTTTTCCACTTCTTGCTTTATTCTTTTTTCCAAAACATTCCTTGTTATGTAAGTGGAATTACCATAGTTTCTCTTTGCAAATTCTCTGCACTGCATTGGAATTGTTCTGTTTGTCATTTTCTGAGTTGGCTCAATGTTAATTCCTTTTAATGGTAGGCAAAAAATCAAACTTATATCTGTTGCTGTAACTTTCATTCTTTGTTTAGGAAATAAGAACGTGTCTTCCTCAACTGAGTAGCATCGGTATAAAGCATCCAAATTGTGTTGATGCTTTTTACATTCTTTCATTAGAATTTTCTCTTCATAAAAAAATCTAAAGAAATTGTAGAAAGGAGTGCTCTTTAATATATCCATCTGCTTTTTGGATAGAGCATTTTTTTGTTTTATCTTTTTCACTGTTTTGAAAACTGCTTGCAATCCACATCTATAAGCAGTTTCATGCTTTTTGTCTTCGGATTTTGAAACTTTCTCCTGCTCTGTTTATGATCTGCTTTTAATGCATTTCGGATGTGGATTAACAAAATCTTAATCATCCTATTATTTCAAAATAAAAACAATAAGTAATTTGTAAAACAAATTATATTGCGTAACAATATGTTGGGTATTAGCTGCCGTGAAATATCTTCAATCAAATGTGTAACGATTTCAAGTTTGTAGTAACTAGGTATCCGTTTGCAGTAACTAGGTATCAGTTTGTACTAAGTAGGTATTAGTTTTCTGTAAGTAGTTATCAGTTTTTTTCCAAGTAGGTATCAGTTTTTTATAAGTAGGTATTAATTTTTTGTAACTAAGTATCAATTTGTTGTAAGTATCAGATTTCAACTAAATGATACTGACTATTATTTTACCAAATAATTTACACTACATGATACTGAGTATTATTTACTTTAAGTAGGTATCAGTTTGCTGTAATTGTTGATCTTTTCTTTTACCAAATGATTTACAGGTATTATTTTTGCAATATCTAACATATTACAAAGTTATAATGTTTCTAATTTTACTGAATTGAGTTGCTTTTCTTTTGATTCTTCATCTGCAACTTTTTGGCCTTCTTCTTTCTGAGATTTTTCCTGCCGAACATTTTTTATAATATTAGAATAAATTTAACGGTATGAAATAGTTAGTTTTAGTTTCATAATTCTCAATTTCAGTTACCTCAGTTTCTTTTTGATTTTTCTTTTGAATTTTTATCATTTCTTATTTTTGTTCTTTGTTCTCTTTTTTGCATATTTTCTTCGACTGATTTCTCTACAACTATTTGTTGCTGCATGTTCTCTTCTTTGTTCTGTGCAAAAAAATTCACTGTTACTATAATAAAAATATACTAAATTTGTTATACTTGGTTTTACAGTATCAGTTACCTTCGCTGGTACACTTTCTGTTGTTTCTGTTTTGCTTTCAATTCCTGTATTATTTTCATGTCTTCTTTTTGTTCTTTTTTCTCTATTCTATTTTTCCTCTTCTACTAATGTAGGTTTTTTAAGTTTTAACATGCTGTTTCTTCCCTTTACTGTCTTTGGTATCATTTCCACCAGAGGTAGGTTTCCCTCTTGTATCATTGCGTTTTCTCTTTGAATATCTACTGTTGAAAGTGATTCGACATTTTGATTTTCACTTTGTTGCTCCACTTTCGAAGTAGCTAGGGTTTCTTCGACTGTCGACTGTTGTGTTTGTTGTTCGTCGGCTGTTGATTGTTGCAGCTGTGTTGGAGATGTAGATCTGTTTCTAGTTTGCGGTGCCATTTTTTTGAGTAAAGTTTCGTCAAATTCTGACTGAAAGAAAGGAGGAGGAGACGAATGGAATTCTTTGTTTTGTTTTAATTCATATCCGGGCTTTGATATTTGTCCTTACGGTAAAAAAATTTGCGCGTGTCCTTTTGAGTAATTATTTACTTTAATTTGTCCTTTTAAAAAAATTTCCCTAAAGAAAAATGTATTAAGGTATGAAAATAGTGATGTTAGAAATATACGTATTAAGTATCATAATGTAATATCATATCCAATTGTACACAAAAAATAAAAATTTCTTAAATCAGCACTGATATAACATAATCTCCTTCCAATTTTATTGATACGATATGATCTCTTTCTAATTAAGCACAACTTACCGTTCTTAATTTATGTATTACTATTTGTTTATCACCTAGATTCCTCTGTCCCTTATTGACACATTCACCATCCCAATTAAAAGGCCAATTATACTTCCTATGTATGAATTTTCTATTTGCTTGGAAGCAAATAGAAATCCAAGCAAATAGAAATTACATACATAACAAGAATACACACAATAATATATATGGTTCATTCTCTTGAATAAATATGAATGCCAATGATGCACATAACAAAAATACACACGAAAATATAGTTCATTCCCTTAATAGATATGAATGCCTTAATGTCAATCGTTTAATGACATACATACAATATGTTCTGATGCATAACCTAATTGATTTTCATGCCTACACTAAACCATTATAAATAGAAACCCTAAACTTTCATTTTCTTCATCCCTGAATCAACTATCACCCCAATATCTTCTCTAACCCTTCTCTTCACCATCTTCCTCTCAGTCTCCCTCCCTCGTCTTGTAAGTTGTAAAGGTGGATTCTCCACCGATCTCATCCACAGAGACTCCCCACAATCCCCATTTTACGATCCTACCCTCACCCCATCTGACCGCCTACGTACCTCCATCCGCCGTACAATCTCACGCTACAACCATATAACCACCCAAGACATCCAATCCACCATAACTCCTGCTAGGGCCGAGTACCTGATGACAGTGAACATCGGTTCTCCTCCCTTCAACATCATGGCCATAGCCGACACAGGCAGCGACCTGACATGGACCCAATGCAAACCTTGCCTCAAGTGATACCGACAAAAAGCTCCCATCTACGACTCCTCCAAATCCTCCACTTACACATCCCTACCATGCAGCACTCGGACCTGCGCACAGCTACCACTCGGCGATTGTGACTCGAGCTCCGAATGCCAGTACAGGTACTCGTACGGTGATGTATCTCACACCGAAGGAGTTCTCTCCTCCGAAACCCTTTCCATTGGTTCGGCTTCGATACCCAAGATTTTATTTGGGTACTCTCATGATAGCGCTGGAACTTTTGATGCGAACTCTACGGGTATCGTAGGGCTTGGCCAGGGACCATTGTCGCTCATGTCTCAATTGGGCACTTCAATCGATGACAATTTTTCTTACTATTTGGTGCCTAGAGAATCCAATACGACAAGCAAGATCAACTTTGGCGACATTGCTGATGTGGGCAAAGAAGCGATAACTACTCCTCTTGTTAAGGGACAGTCGAACACTTTCTACATCGTGACACTCGAGTCGGTTGGTGTTTCTGGTGGGAAGAAAATTGTTGTTGGTAGGATGACGGATGTTGATGTAAGTGACCAGAAAGGGAACATTATCATTGATTCAGGCATGACTCTGGCCATTTTGGATGATTTGGTTTTGAGTAAATTGACTGATGAAGTGTCGAAAGCTGTGACGTATCCAACAATACAGGATCGGCAAGGGCTTTTTTCTCTTTGCTACGATGTTTCGGGTGTTAACAGTGGTGGGCTTAATTTGCCTGGTTTGACATTTCAGTTCACGGATGCTGCGTTGACATTGAAGCCTTTGAATGCGTTTGTAGAGGTTGAGGATGGGGTTTTGTGTTTAGCTATGGTTTCCAGTAGCCAATTGGGAGGTGTTCAGATATTTGGAAATATCGTGCGGCAGAACTTTCATGTTGGGTATGACCTCAAGAACTAGAAGTTGTCATTTGCTCCCACCGATTGTTCAAAGTTTTAAATGTCTGGATGTTGTGATATTCTTATTTTAAGTTTATAGTTTTTTGTCATTTGAAATTCCATACTAGAGGTGTAGTTTTAAGTGGTCGGTTCTCTTTTTAAGGTTCATTACATCATTCTTCTAAAAACGTATATTTTACTGGAATGAAAATTTAGCAAATCTGATTGAATCTGCAGGAGCAATGAAATAGTACTTATATTTAGTTTATTTGCTGTTGTAATAGTTACTCTTATCTACATTTACCACATGCTTCATGCTCTCCACGGTGACTGATGTAGCACATTTACAAGCCATTTCTTGTTTTACTTTATCTACTACTGTATAATCCATTGCAGACGGTGTATTGTTGAAAAAAAAGTTTTAGATATTTTTAGAAATAAAATTTATAATACTTTATACGGTGAAATCGAGTTATAAGCTGAATTTACCATATTTCAAGATATGTCTTCTTTATATTTGAACACTAGTAAATAATTATTTTTGTTGATAAAAATGAAATATATATCGATTTACTAATTTTTCGGATGTGATATCTGTTAAGCAAGATAAATGAAATTTAGTTTTTCTAATAAATTTTGAAAATAATACTTTTGTAGAATTTCAAAAATAAATATTCATGTGAATAAATTTTGAAATTTACAATTAACTTTTGATACATTTGACTAAATGATAAATAAAATATAGGTTGAATTTCAAATACTACTTATAAGAGTGAGGAAAATATCTAAAAAATATAAGTGTAATACTAATGCATGAACGTTCTCATAGCACATATTTATCGAAAATAATTATACGATATTAACAAAGTGATGAACAAAATATGTATTTAACTACTAAAAGAAATATTAAGAAATCGTTTTTTTTTAATTGTTGTTTGTTGAATACTAATTGTTGAACACAGAATGTTGGTTGATAAATATTTAAAATGTTCTTTTATATTTTAGTTGTTTACTAATTTTTTAAAATAATCCATTACAATGGCAAGGTTTCCATTTAGCATGGATACCTTTTTTACCTATTTGTGAAAATTATAAACCATATGGACTGGAATAAAAAAACAGTTTTACCATTTTGTCAATGGGAATGTGGTATACACATTGTCATTTTTATGTTAGATTAATTAATAATTATTTGTTAATTTAATTATATTGAAAGTTGAAACTTAATAGAACTCAGGAGAAATTCGTAAATAATTGCAAAAATATTAAGTGTTGGTATTTAAATGTATAATGATAAGGGAGAAAATTAGAAAACGATTATAATAAAGTTATATAATCGTGAAATTTTAAATTATATGGACTTGAATGAAAAATTAGTCACAAGTATTTATATTAGGGGAGATTTTTAAATTTTCCTTTTTCACTAACGTTTATTGATGACAAAAGCAGAGAAAACTATAAAATGTATGTATGCATTGTTTAGGGGAGTTATCTAACTCAATGGTAGTTAGAATTGTGTCATATTTTATACAAGATATTAATGGTTATCATCATAAAAATGGGAAGATTGTTAATACCACATTTTCGTGTTGATTATAACAACCTTGATAAACAATAAAATATTCATATAAAATATAGATATTAATATTTGCCAAATTATATAGTATATAGGGCATGATAATATACAGATATTGAATCGAAGACTATGCAGTATAAAAGACGCAAAAAACGGGCATAAAGACTCATGATTATAAAGAACAAGACATGAAGATCTCAGGTCTATAGTATACTGTATAAAGTCATAGAATAGTGTTAAAGTTCCTTATAGAAATCTTAATCTCTATTTTCCATTTTATAAATCCCTTATCCATAAAACAAAATATATTTAAAAAACATATTATAAAGTTTTTTTAAAGTTCAAAATATTTATAACCTATGTTTAAACTATTTTACAAAGTATCAAATTATTTTACGTAGTATAGGATATTCCAAAAAAAATTAAAATAATCAAGTTTTCAAATAACACTAGCCTATGTCGCCTATGATATGTCAACGTATATGCCATAATTTTGAAACTCAAATTTTAAAAAGAAGTGTCTATTCATCATAACTTTTCACGAATGGACATGTCTGTTTATTCTCTCTATATAGGGGTTTGCAAACGAATTTTTAACAACTACTTTCTTATTATTTTCTCTCCTCTTACCACGCTAAAATTTTTGGTGAAAAACTTACTCAAATCTTCTCAATTTCAACCAAAATCAATTCAATCTCGATTGTACTGGTTCTCTATTATTTACTACTTAATTCAATCATCTCTCTCCCTAAATCAAAGATCAAAGTTCTGTCCAAAATGCTATAGGATCCACTATATCTAAAGATCAAGAAATTAACTTCGAAAAAACCATCAAACTCTAGTTGTATTAGTGTGCGTGTGTTTGTAGCATGTTCAAATCAATTAGATGTGCTTGGTAGCTCGGAAATCTAAGTAGGTGTGCTTGTAGCAAATTCAAATTAAGTCGTTACTACAAGAATCAGATCGAGTTCCGATGGCTCATGACTGTCGGCGGCCGTCGGAAGCGGTCGGAAAAATTCGCTGCAAAAAATTCCGTCATTGAATAAAATTTTCGACGGCTTTCGACACAGTCCGTCACCGAATTTCCGACAGCTGCAGACGGTCGTCCGATGACTTTCGATGGCCTCGGAAGACACGTGGACGATCAGGGTGTGTGCCGAAATCCGTCGAGACCCGTCGGAATTTTGCCGTCCCATGTCGTCGGAATATTTTGTTCTGCAGACCGTCAGGAGCCGCCAGAAGACGTCGCAATTTCTACTGCTGTTTTTCAGTATTTCTGCTGTATTTTTGCCTTCCATCCATAAATATAATATATTCCACCCATCAAGCATATATCTAGTTCAAGCATTCAATATGAAATCAAACCATACAAGCATAATCAAATCACATAAAGAAATAAATCAAGCGTAATTCATATAAAATCAAACCAAACTTCGCTAACATAATTCACATACATCTCATTGTATAATATACATCAATCATTCATCTACTCCACACTTTCAACTCCCAAATATCAAAATTAGTACCACCAAATGTATCAACAAACAATACACATAACATTTCAAATCCAAGTCCACCAACTCAATGTATCATCTAACAATATACACAACATTTCAAATCCAACTCCACCAACTCAATGTATCATCAAAACTTACTAAACCATGACGCAATAAAAAGCATATCTATCACTCTGTTCAATCGCCTCCAGAACCTCCCGAACCAGCTGAGGATGGAAAGCGGCCACCATACTGTTGCATATACTTAGTAATATGTTGGTCTAGCAGCTGTATCATCTCGATGGTCTGGCGACGTTCTGCTCTTCCAGCTGCATCATCCTATCTCTCAACTCTTCGACCTTGGCTAGATCGATCTCAGCTTTGGCTGTTTGGCTAGCTTTCCTGTGTCTGCTGGCGCGCAATACTTTAGTCTATATCTTACTATCAAAGCTATAGCATAATGTGTTAATTGTTATATCTATAAACTTATTGTTGAAATTAAAGCGATGTGAAGTTATTTGGAACTAAAAGATTACTAAATTGTTATTTCTTAAATATTATTCATTACCACTTGATTTCCACAGTCGTAGCGTCTGCTCGATGATGGTGGATCCATGACTCAAAAATAACGTCCTCCTCATCCGTCGTCGGCTACTCTCGACCGGTATCCTCTAGGAGTTTCTAGTGTTGTTACATAACATTGCATGCATGAACAAATAAAAATGCGGTTAAAATTAATAGCATGATATCTTAGTTCGTTGTACTTAATAATTAAAATATTTACCAATAGTGCATAAACTAAAATATGCTTACATGGCTCTTTCTCAATTTATCGTCGTGCCATGTATATGAAACTTTCCCGTTTGGATTTACATACTCGACGTCATGAGTACGCGAAAATACATCCATATACAACACAAGACCTTGTGGCTCAGCTTCTTGAAATTGATTATTATGTACTATTATTGTATATTCAAAATTATATATCAGGATAACTATTTACAGTTCACATTTAATAAATTTACCAACTCCTGACGATATTACTGGAACGACTTTGACCCTCCTCGACGAGTGACGGGATTTTTGTTCCTATTTGCAGAGTTTCTTTCCGACTCTGCCTGTACATTTAAATTTATATGTTATTTACTTACCAAATATTTTTTGATATTTACATATCAATCAAATAATTAATAAAAGTTTAATACACTTACATTTGCCTTGCCACTATCCCAATGTGCCAGCCACTCTTCCCACACACTCGTCCCCATCCAGTTCGACTTCCGTCTTTTATGCTTCACTGCCGACATGAAATCCCTGTAGTTCTTCCCCATCTACTGCATCAAATAACGTCGTATCATCTGCAGGTCATTTGATTGTATGTCCATTGCGGTATGAATTCCATGATAAACAAGTAATCAAAAGTTAAACAATAAGAAGTGAACAATAAATAAGCGACAAATAAAAAAATTTAAGAATGGCAAATAAAAGATTACTTACAATAAAATCCTGCCAAATACACTCTAGGATGTGGGGAGGAATATTATCCCATTCCGTCCAACATGTCGTCATACTACTTTGTATGTAACTCTCGAAACTGATAGAACTACAGGTGATGGCTGTAGGTCAAACCCCATGTGTTAACTATGATATAGATTAGTATATCGTACACAAAATATTTAAGATGCTGAAAAAAGTTTAATACTTACCCCTTCGTTCTATATTAGAGCCATAAGGGTCATTGTGGCGTTACGATGGACCGTTTCCATCGCCTCCTAAAGAATACGAAGAAATCCTCCTTCTGCGCGACATGATACCCGCCACAGACATGTCATTTTAAAAGAGACCAATAACATAATACGAAATATATTTTATGGCTAAATGACATAAATGATATAAATTACATAAAGTGCAAAGTATACCTGATTCAGATTAGGTCTCATATTCTGACAGTAAGCAAAATACATTGCACTTACAACATAAATTGCTAAATAAATAACCGAAATGGTAATGAAATAAATGTTGTAAATGACGATAAATAAAGTTGGTTTCAAAAATGACATAAATTACATAACTAGCAAAATAAATCTCATCAATTACATCAATTGCATAATGCATAAGAATTCAAAATATTATTTATATCAATCCATATCGTCTTTTGATCCAGATTTGGTCTCATATTCTACATTATTTTCCTCCCTACTCTCGAATGCTTCTACCAAAACATTTGATCATCATTCAAAGGTCCAAAATTAGTACGATCTCCTGTTATTGCTATTTCGTTGCTTTGCTCAAGATCTGCCTAATAAGCTTATTCATTTGGAATATTCTTCCCATCAATCGTAAATCTTGCCTTTGTTTTAAAAACTGCCGACCAATCCGCTTTATCTCTTTTTAAAGATGGATAAGGAGCGTAATAAACTTGCAATTTTTGTTTGGCTAGTATAAAAAGATCTTACTTGTGATAATGCATTGTGTGTGCTTTATTTCAATAAGATTATAATCCTTGTACATATTAATTTCAGAACTTGGAACATTGCTAAACTAGTTGTATCTAAACAGAAATACCTCCTCCGTGGGATGAGAGAAATATGTCATTTGTAAAATTTATGTTAAAACGCCATAAAACTCATTGATGTGATTTTCTAGATGATCACTTCCTTTAACAAATACACATGTATTATTAGTTAATTTTTCTACACTATATTCTTTGATGTTAAATTTATATCCATTGACGAAATATATTGGATATGTCTTGACATTTCGTTTTGGTCTCAACGCAAGATGTTTCAAACCTTTGTCAACCGCATAATTTCTCAGTTCATAAACGTACTTTGAGAACCAATCAGAAAATTCTTTACTGAGATCTCTGTGCGGATGCTCACTTTCTTAAATACTGCATATATGAATAAAATTTGCATTAAATTCTACATGCGCATTCATTGTGGAAATGAATAAATCATAAATTATTATTTTAGATTACCTAACAAATGGTGCGACCTCAGCACAATTAAGAAGAATAAAAGTGTTTTCTACATGAAGATCTCCATCGTCCAACATAATTCTACACATTTTCTAGAAGGTCGACCATATTATGTAAATAGATAACATTGTTTGAGAGGACTCTTGTTTGTTGACTTTGTCATTACGAGGAACACTTTCATATGATATGTTCACATGGTCGCTGAAATAGTATGAGAAAAAGAACAAAGCTTCTTCTTCGATGTAAGATTTACATATCGAACCTTCAACTCGTGCTTTTTGCCTCACGTTTTTTCTTCAGATGATTCAAGTATCTATGCAAAATTAATTTACATTAACTTTAACTTTCGAATGTAATTAAATTAATAGGTAACATATCACACAGCTCTCAAATGGATACATCCATCTATATTGCATAGGACCTTGAAGTCGTGCTTTAGATGGAAGATGAACATGTTAATGTTCCATATATTAAAAAAACCTAGCAGAAATATTTTTTCCAACTTACGGAGCAATATATGAAAATCTTCTTCAGGTATACGTAAACGTTGTACTTTTAAAGTAGTCGAACAAAGCTCTTTGTAAAACAGACTAAGCTCCTTTATTACTTTTCAAACTTTTAACGACAATAATTCTTTGAATAGAATGCATAATAAATTTTCCATCATTATGCGACAGTTGTGGATTTTCATTCCGCTCAATTTACCTTTTTAAAATCAACGCATCTACGAAGGTTTGATGAAATCCCATCATGAATTCTTAATCATTCCATCCATTTTAACATAACTTTAACTTAATTATTATCTAAATCGTAACATGCTTTGGGATTTTTACTATCATTTGGTTTCAAAAGAAGCAGGTGACGTTTGCATAATTCTTGCTAATCGTGTCTTGATTTCAAATCGTTCATAGCATTCCCTTAACATTCAAAATTGTGTTAAAAACATCACCAAAGACATTTTTCTCGTCATGCATCACATCAATATTATGACGAAGCAAAGATCTTTCCAATAAGGCAACTCCCAAAATATACTTTGTTTGCACCAATTATGAATAGCCGATTTGCCTGCAATTTCTGTTTGCACTCCAGCTTCATATATCTTTGGATAGTCCCTTACAAGTTCATATATGTCTTCACTTGACCATATCGTTGGCGGTTGTACGGTTTCTACTCTATTAGCTAAAATGTTTTTCCTGTCTTCTCTGAAGTGACGCTTGACATGGAGAAAACATTGATGGTAATCAAATCATGAAATTTTCTTACCATTCGGTAAAGAGAACGCCCATATTTCTTCCATGCAATATGGGCATGCTAGACGGCCATATGTACTCTATCTTGAAAGCATTGCATATGGAAGAAAATAACTTATAGTCCACAACAAAGAAACAATTATATGAATTTTTTTCTTTAAAAAGTCATATGTTTCTACTCCTTCGTTTCATAGTATTTTTAACACTTCAATAAATAGTTGTAAATAAACATCAATTCCTTGTGTCGGATCATCGAGACCATAAATGACAATAGTAAAAAACATATATTTTGTTTTCATACACATCCACGGAGGTAAATTATAAGTTGTAATGATAATGGGCCAAGAAGAATATTTAACACCAAAGTGAGAAAATGGTGAAAAACCATCCGTACATAATCTAAGTCTAACATTACGACTCACCATTGCAAAATTAGGATAAGTTTTTTCGAAATGCTTTCATACTTCTCCATTGATTGAATGTGTCAACATACCCTCTTCCTCTATTCTTATGCTATGTCATCTCATATGAGATGCAGTTACAAAAAATGCATATAATCTTTGAAAGCTAGAAGTGATGGGCAAATGATGCATATGTTTGTATGGAACTTCCTTTCCCTTCATTTTTATCGGTTTGTATCTTTCCTCATGACATATACTACATTTCCTAAGAGTGATGTCCTCTTTCCAAAACAACATGATAGGCTAAAACAAAAGCTGACATAAGTTTTTAATTTTATAGTGATTTTGGCACTTTAAATTGTCGAGCAGCATATGACTTTTTGCAGCTTGTACGTAGGCTGTAAATCCGGCTTCGGTGATGTTATATTTTGACATTATCTCATGTATTCTGCAGTTACTGATGGCTGGATGCCGCTTTTACAACCATCTGAAAAAGGTTTCTTAGTAGCATCCAATAAATCATAAATATTTTTGCTTTAATGTTTGATTCTTCAACATTTTCATCGTCGTCGTCAACTTCAACCGTAGGAAACATTAATCGTGTTGCATCTTCAACCATATTGTCTATATGGTTCGTCATAACAATTTCATTACCAGCAATCTCTAATTCAGACTCCGCAAAAATATGTGCTACAACTTCTCCATGACGATCTCAAACACAATACTCCGGCACAAAACCGTTTTTGCAAAAATGGACTTTCACGATATCGGATAACTAATACTTCAAATGTTTAAACCTACCACACAGACAACTAATTACTACATTGTTTCTGTTATTACTTAATGAAAATTCAACAAATACGTTTATACCATAATAAAAATCTTCTCTTATTGAGCCTATCAATCCCCTTCTTTGATACATCCATCTTCTTTAGTCAATAAAATAATCGATCATTTTTTCAATTTGAAAAAATATGTAACAAATTCAAAAATAAATATCAGTCATTTACGAATTCACATTTTATTTTTCAATGTATTGATACAAAAACTTGTACGTGTTAATTTTACCCCACTTAAGAATACAATATAGAAATGTTGGTTTATGGTTACCATTTTTTTGGTCAGTCATCCTACTTTCCATTACAAATACATTAAACAGTTACTATTTCGTTTCAAATTATTCACAAAATTTCAGCAGGACTTTCCTTTTGTTTCCTGCATTGTACACAAATGCGTGTACGTAGGGGACAAAAAAGAAACGTGACGGTGAAATTTTGTGAACCGCTTGAAACGAAATAATGTAGGAAATGTAATTGTTTATTGTATTTATAGTTTGTCCACTACAGGGACAAATCCAACAAATATTGTACCAGATGAATATAAATGGCCATTTTGTAACAAAAACGAATATTTATATAACGATCATGTACAACACCCATCGGACGGGACCGAAAGCTCTCTAAGCAACGTAGAAAAAGTAGTTTATAAAAATGAATATTTACTAATTTTATATATTTCAAAAAATTATTAATTTACCACATATGTTTCGTGCATTTTTTCAAATAAGACTGCTTTAACATTGTTGTCATTTTCCATTACAGACAATTTTTTTTAGACTTATGCGTTCATTATTGTTATACAAGTCAAGATGTTATACAACTCATGTCTTATTCCAATTGATATAGTATAATGGTAAAAACAACATATGTACTATTGTTTACACATACATACACAATCACAAATTATACATACTCTTTAAAATTTCACCATAACATATGAAATAGATATACCATGTGATACTATAAATCATTATCACACTATTGGAAATAATTGCAATCATCAATTAGCTCTGATTTAACAATTATGCAAATCTAGATTTAGGGTAAAAATTAGAATTTTTCATGAAAATAAGATAATATACTTGAGATTGAAAGCAATAGAGTGTGATTAGGCAGCCATGGAAGATCTGAAAGCTTGAAATTGGCGATTGGAAGCTTGAGTTGGGGATTTTGAGGTCTTATGTTTAATTTTTTTTATGTTGCGGAATGAGGAAGAAGAGTCTCGGCTGGAGCCTGTACATCGCGAATTTCCAATGACTTTTGATGGTCGTCGACGATCCTTCGGAAACCATCAAAAATGAGTCGTCGGAAGCCGTCGCTATGCTCTGTTGGTATTTCATCCTTTTCTAAATTGTAGAATTTTTTAAATATGATTTATAGAGGAATTCTTTTAACTCTTACTTAAACCTTGCATATACATAGCAAGACTCCAAGGACGACATTTGCTCCAAATTTGGATTCATTTTGTAGATCAATCTAAATCTAGAATGAGTGCGTCAACCCAGCTTGGATTGTCGATAAAAGAAGACAACATGTTATTATCATATTTGGACTGGTGAAAGAAACTCTGAAAAATCATAGAGATAAGACAGGAGATATTGGATACTAAATAAAACATATTATAGACAAATATCTTTATTTTTTCAATATAATATTAATTTTTTGTTTCTGCATTACAATTGAGATCTAAGGCAGACCATTACGTTAACGATACAGTTCTATATATCTATTTATGTAAATATATATCTAAGATTCCAAAAAAAATTCGACATAAACGAAAACGGTAAATAATCTTTCATATTAGATAACAAACATCGACAATCAATTTGGATTGATTGACTTCGATGTGAAAGAATCCAACCATACTAATATATTCTGACGTATATTATTTTCAGATAATATAATTTCAAAATCAATTATCTCATTATTGTCATATTTACTGTTAATTCCATAAAACACTTAGTAAAATTTGTTATATCCATTGCTTCTATAATATTTAGAAATTGTCGTCATAAATATGAAATTTTACAATACTACATAATAACTATTGAACGTATCAAAAAGCCACCTGCCGAATTTTTTTAACACCTAAGATCTTTAACAATGTTAGAAAAATTGTGTTACAAACATAAACTGGTATAAAAAAGTTTGAATGTCACAAATTCTTATTTTACATGTTCTATATAATGTTAAAATTTGATTTTTAAGTGACCAGTTATGACATTTGTTAAATATTGTTGAACATATTATATTTACAATGCTAACAAAATATTTTTATAAGGCATTTCAGCAATTCATAACAAGAACAAAATATAGCAACAGAAATATCCACACTTATAGAAATGTGAACACCAAATCAAATAATCAAACTAAAGAAATACTCATAAACTATAACCCTACGATCTTCCAGTATTCCTAAAAGAAACCAAAACAGCTTCCAAAATATCGCCATATTGCACAAAACGCCTTAAGGTTTCGCACTCGGTTTCCCAAGCTAATCCACTACAGAATACATTAGTTAAAGAACTATAAAAACACTGATTTTAGTGATTACCTTTAATATTAAATTATAACGGTGGTTATTAATATTGGAGAAATAAAATTAACTAGAGAAGTATATTTTGTCAAAATTTGTTTATTTTAAATAAACTATGGTTTTAAATGTAAATTATTGAAAATAAAGTTTTAAAAAGATTTATAATGTTAGTTTGGGGAAAAATGAGCATTTTATAGTTTTAATTTGGTAAAATATAATAATTTTGCAAATTATTTCCGAATGTGGCTTTTATAAATTTTAGACAAAGTATTTGAAATTTTATATGTTGTATAATGTAAATAACAAGGTGGAATTTTGTTTAAAAAATAGTTTTCTGATGCAAATATGATGATAACAAGGTTTGTCAATAAAAAATAATTTTTATGTAATTTTTGGTGTTAAAAATAGAGTTTTATGCAAATTATAGTGTAAATTGTAGTGTTTATTTAAAAATGGACTTTTAATTGTGGAAATTAATTTTGTATAGCTAAAATCTTTTATATGCTATGAAAACATTTTTTAGTTAACATAAACAATTGTTGTATAAAATTTATTGGGTTTAAAAATGAGTAAATTTGTGTAAATAGGATGAATTAGTTCGTAATATTGAATTTACTTAGTCATTTTCACTAAGTATTTGCAAATGGGCTAGTGGGTATAAGTCCATTTCTGGAATATTTAGGAGGAAGCTAAGCAGTAAGTTCCCTTTCTTTTTCTTTTTCACTTCATCTTCTCAAAACAAACGGAGAAAAGAAACGGAATGGCCACCTCTTGAATTTTCATAAATCTAGCTTTAAAATTAGCTAAATTAAGAGATAAATTAACAATTCAAAGTTAACTGTAGGTAATCACACGCAAAATCTCATATTGTTTCATCAATTTTCTATTTTGAGTAGAGATTGTATATAACTTTCTATTCTTCTTGTCTATATGTACTGTTTTTATTTTCTACAGGTCAGAAAGTCTCTTTCGCACCAGAAAGTTAGCTTTTGACATCTCTAGTCCGCTTAAATCTTTGATAAGGTGAGTATAATCTCACAAACTCTAGCTTTGAACAAGTTGCAATGCTGAAATAAGTTGAATTTGCTGCTTACTATAAACAAAAATTGTTACTGAAAGTTTACAGTAAAAATATGTTTTAAACTCCTTCGTTTTTTTGCTTATATCTATCTGTTTTTGTTATGAAATCATGCTGTAATTTCTCCGAACTGTTGTTTGAGTGTAGTAGTTTGTGCATGCAAATTTTTATGGTCTGAATCATCTTAGAGTACCCTGAACTCATTGCTCAAAATCAAGATGAACAAGGCAGAAAACTGGCTGTAAAATTCGCGACCGAGAGGTCGACCTAACATAATCAGGGGTCAACCTTTGGGTTGACCCAGACAATGTATAGGTCAACCTTAGAGTCGATCTATGCAGTAGAGTGGTCGACCTATAGGTCGAACTTTGTTGTGTTTTTTCTGCCTTTCCCTTTGTTCCATTGTATTTTACTTCTTGTTTCAAACTCTTTGCAATCAGTTTTGAGATGTTTTTGTGATGTTATAAAGGGCTTCTAACCTATCAATAGGTAAGTCGGTATTTTGGATTGATCCTACTCCGGATTGACAAGTTTTCGAGATGGTTTCATATGATGATTTTCAGCGTTTTTGATGATTTCTGTTGTTTTCAAGCATGAGTTTTCTGAACGATTTTTGAAATGAGTTTTATAATAAAATGGCCTTCAAATGAAACATATTTTAATATTTTTAATTATTTTTCAAGCTATTAAAAATATATTTATTCTCCATAATAAAGAGAAATTTTAAATGAAATGTTTTCCAAACGTTTCAAAATTTGTTTTAAAACCATTTTTCTCAAACGAATTATTTTCTATATAAAATAGACTATTTTTGCACTCTTCAAGCTTATGAGAAAGAGAATTAATTGATTCAGTAAAACATGTGGTATGAGACACATATGTTACTTTTTCGGTTAATTCCGGACTTGTTCGTTTGAAGATATGGACCTTCGGGTTGTTATTTGTGATTGACATTCTTTGGCGTGTTTTGAGATTTGTGGATTCCTATTTTTAGGAATTATTTAAGATTGCCATTCTATGGTGGATTTTGAGAATTGAGTTCTCCTACTTAGGAGTTATGAATGGTGCCATTGAATTATCTATTGTACATGCCGATGATATGATGCAATTATTGTGATTTGAATGATTTTTTTCTAATGTGGCATTGACTAACATTTAGTAAACCGTTAAGTGAGAATGTGTGGTATGAGATGTACTGTTAACACTTTTTGGGTTTCTATCTGAGAGTCTATGACACATTCATAAGGTATTGCAAGTACTATAGACTTGTGGGTCATCACGAGGAATTCGTGACTTTGGTCACCATGAGGTATTTGTGACTTCGGTCACCACGAGGCATTTGTGACTTCGATCACCACAAGATAGGTACATATACATATAATCATACTAGACACGAGGTTTACACATGCAGCATAGCTTCGGCATGTAATCCGGGTTTTGGATCTAATCCATGCAATTTTATGAGTTTTGAGTTTTATTTTGATTTCACCATTTTCTAGATGGTTGTTTTATATATTTATAGCTTAGAACTATATGAGAATTTTTATATATATACACACATACATATATGGTGATTTCATTTTGGAGTTTTGAACTCTTAACCGAGTTCCTCGATTTATGAGATTTCTATGGTTTCCATCTGATATTGTATATGATTGTATATTAGAATATATATTACGAGTAACTTTTAAGAAGGAAACATTTATATTGAGTTGGTATTATTCATGATTTAACCTTGAGATATTTCAGTATTTTCTATCACTTGGATTCTGAGTAAAACTGTGTTTATATCATTCCTTTACTATTAAAGGAATGTTTCCTTTATGAGGCATACATCTTATTTATCATTAGCTAATCATCTTTTTCAAGTTAAACTGACCCATGTATTTATTACTCGGGTCAGACCAAGTTGCAAGTTAGATTATTCGGCTTTTGCTTGGCTATTCTTTATGGAAACTACTATCTACTCTTTTGGATCTTATGCATAGTTTCTGTGTAGCCTATCTTGTAGTGTGCCTTGCTTATGTAAATATTCTTTTATGGGGACTTGATGCATATTTAAATTGTGTTACATCACCACTCATGTATGACATTATGTATTGCACTTGATGTATATGTATATATGTGACTATGTTTGCTATTCTGCGACCTGAGTTTATTATTTCTATTATTTTTTGTTTTGAATAGATCCTATAGCCACCATGGTATTGTATTGGATGAGAATCAAGTATGTCGAACCACTTAAGACGAAATGGAAAATGAAAAAAAAATGAGCACGTTATTGACATACTTAATGCTTATTTAATGCAAGACTATGGATGGTCACTCCTAAACAGATATATTCTCTATACTAGCAGATATTATTGCTTAATAATACTCTATGTTAGTGTGGGTCGTGGAATGGGGCCTTACAGCTTGGTTCAGAGCTAAATTGAAAACAAAATGTCATAAATACAAAACAATATACATACTACAATACATTAAAAATGATATGAGTGAAAACATCATCCCTAATCGAAGTTGTTTCTAATCGTGCCTTAACCTTTTCAAGTCCTCTGGGGGTAGATAAGTGGGAATACGTATAAGAATGTAATTTTTAAATTCCATAGTATTCCTTATTTAATGAATTCAATTGTTAATATCTACCCCTATGAATAATTCAATCTTAACTTTCAGCTTATGGCTGGAAGAGGTAGAGGTCGCACTTCGGGAGCTGAGCCATCCAGTGGCTCATGTCGTGAAGGTGTGTACATGTCGACTGATTAAATTCTAGGCCTTATCTGGAGCAGTCATCCTCCAACTAGCCCCTTCTTATCCTACGAGAAAATCCATATTTGTGCACATGTACAGTGACTTCACTCATCTAGGAGGCTAGCCATTCAAAGGCTCGAAGTCAATTTTAGAGGTCTACGCATAGCTCCATACATGTGAGCGCATTACTCGCATGGAGATTTCTAGTCATCATTGCATTCTTGTCACATCTAGTATGTTGCAAGAACGTGCATTGGATTGGTAAGAGTTGCTCGTGGCAGAGATTTATGAGTCTACCTTAGAGTGGGAGCAATTCTGAGAGAGATTCGAGCTTAAGTTCATTCCTGAGTATGAGAAGGCTATTCTAGCTCGATGTTTCCTTGACCTAAAGCATGGGAAGTCGACTGTTTCAGAGTATGTTACATCTTTTGAGGCCTTGTCCAAATATGGTCTCGAGTATATTAGCACTTCGTATAAGAAGAATCACAATTTAGTTTCTAGCATTAAGAAATATCTGAAGAAATCTCTTATGCTTTAGCTTAAGTTATCGTTTGAAGAGCATGTGGATGCGGCCCTTTATCTCAAAGCGGTCGAGAATGAGAAGAATAACGATGTTGAGACTGAGGAGCAGAGAAATCCGTATAAGAAGCGCTTTCCCTTCCATAAATCCAAGTCATTCCAGCCGAGTAAGAAGAAGAAGCAGGGTGGTTCTAGTTCGCACTGTCATGCAGCACCTCAGTCAGCTAAAGTTTTGGAGTGCTACAACTGTGGTTCTCGTGATCATCTAGTTAGAGACTGTCCTAATCCGCAGAGGTGCCTTTATTGCAAGCAAGAAGGGTATTTGATCTCTTTGTGTCCTAAGAGGAAAAAGGATTCTTGCTCGAGAGATCTTAATATGGCGAAAGCATCTGGTAGTCCATCTCAGCCTCGAGGTACATCTTCTTCTATTCTGGAAGGTTCTATCTTATTTCACGACCGTTTTATTCGAGTTCTATTCGATACGGGTACTTCACATTCATTCCTATCGAAGGAACTTGGGGAAGCTATTCCCATGGACGTTTCTTGCCTTGTTACTTCTTTAAGGATTGCGAATCCTATTGGGGGATCCACAACCCTTAGCATGTTGTGTGAAGATGTTGAGTTATTTATTAGTGGTTTTCCTTTACGTGGGAATCTACATGTGATTCATTTCCTTGGGTGTGATATGATTTTGGGTATGGACTGGCTCGTTCGATATGAGGCTAGGATTCTTTGTTTTAAGCGAGTTATATATCTTCGACATCCATATTCGTCAGCTCAACTCTCTCTTATTCTTTGGAATGTCGATCATGATTCTAAGGCGTCTTTATTTGCTCTTTAGTCTCGAGGTAAGGAAGAAATATCTCAGATTCAAGTTGTGTGTGATTTTCTTGAGTGCCATCGAGTTTCGCATTGACCTCATTCCTAGAGCACAGCTAGTTAGTCATCCTCCTACTAGGATATCGACTAAAGAAAATAAGGAACTCAGAAAGCAGCTTTTAGAACTTGAAGAAAAGCAATTTATTCAATCTAATTCTTCATCGTGGGGAGCCGCAGTGGTATTCGTGAAGCATTCCGATGGGACTCTTAGGCTATGCGTCGATTATGGCAAGCTTAACAAGTTAACCATCAAGAATTGTTATCCATTGCCTAAGATTGACGACATGTTCGATCAGTTTAGTGGTGCTAAGGTCTTTTCTTAGCTTGGCCTCGCCATTGGCTTTCATCGGCTTCGAGTTGCGGAGGACAACATTCCTCTAACAACATTCCGCACTCGATATGGTTCTTATGAGTAGCTCATCGTGTCATTTGGCTTGACGAAATCTCTCACATGCTTCATCGACCTTATGAATCGAGTATTCCAGGAATTTCTCGATAGGTATGTTCTTGTATTCATCAATGACTTTCTTTTCATTCTAAGACTGAAGCTGATCATGCCTATCATTTGAGATTTTTTGAGTACATTTCGACAGCATCAACTCAAAGCAAATTTTCTAAGTGCGATTTTTGGAAAAAGCAAGTCGAGTTCTTAGGCCATGTGGTATACTCTAAGGGCATCTTGGTCGATCTGTCCAAGATCGAAGTCATTCAGAAATGGAAGAGGCCTGAGAATTTCACTGAGATTCGTAGCTTCCTTGGATTGGCGGGTTATTACCTTCGGTTCATCAAAGACTTTTCCTACATCGTGCTTCCTCTCACTAGCCTTACTAGAAAAGATGTTCATTTTATTTGGTCTGATAAGTGTGAAGCTTCTTTTCAAATATTGAAAGAACTTCCAACTAATGCTCCTATCTTCTGAAGGGAACCAAGATCTTATTGTCTATACTGATGCCTGTTATTTGTGGCCTTGGTGCTGTTCTTATGCAAACGGACCGGGTAGTTGCCTGTGCTTCAAGGCAATTACGTCTGAACGAGGCTCGATATGCTACCCATGATTTAGAGCTTACCGCCATCGTCTTTGCATTGAAGATATGGCACAATTATTTATTGGGTGAGCACTTTGTTCTCTATACCGACCACATGCCACTCAAGCATTTGTTCACACAGAAAGAGCTCAACATGCGACCGCAACGTTGACTCAAATTCTTCAATTCTTATGACTTTGATATCCGGTATACTCCAGACAAGGGGAATCGAGTTGCTGAAGCATTGAGTCATAAGCAATATGTTGTTATTTCCATTATGCTTGCAGAATGGAAAGCTTTAGAGACCGTATCTATTTGTGATATCGGAGATCGTGCTTCCACTTTAGAATCTCCTATTTTATTATATAGCATGGGTGCTCATTCTACTCTATTAGATCAGATTGCCGAGGCATAGAAGAAAGATTCCGATATTTCTTCTCTTATTCAGAAGTGTAAGTCTAAATTCCACGATGATATTGAGGTAAGGGATTTCAACAACGACAGCCACGGATGTCTTCGTAAGAAGAACAGATTAGTCGTGCCATCTATTCCATATCTTAGGCGAGACATTCTAGTTGAGTGTCACTCTTCTAAGTACACTATCCATTCAGGCAGCAACAAGATGTATGCCGACATGCATCCCTTGTATTATTAGAAAGGCATGAAGCATGATGTGGCAAGTTAGTGAGTAATTGCATGACTTTCCAACTCAATAAAACCGAGCATCAGAGACCCAGTGGTATTCTTTAGCCTTTGGAGGTCCCATTGTGGAATAGGACCAGATCTCTATGGATTTTATTAATGGCTTACCTCGAGAGGTTGGGCCACAGTAGCATTTGGATTATTGTGGATGGTCTTACTAAGTCCGAACACTTTATTCCTATCAAGTCTAATAGGATGACATCTCATTTTTCAAAGCTTCATATTAGGGAGATCGTGCAATTGCACAATATTCTTAGTTCTATAGTATGTAATCGTGGTCCACTCTTTACGAGTCACTTTTGGCAGAGTCTTCGGCAAGCTTTGGGTGCAAAGCTTAATCTTAGCACTGCTTATCATCCGCAGTCTAATGGATAGACTAAATGGGTGAATCGTATTCTTAAGGATTTACTTCGAGCTTGTATTCTTGATTTTGGGGGTAGTTGAGAAGATCACATTCCTTTAGTTGAGTTCACTTAAAATACCAACTACCAATCTTCTATCAACATGGCTCCTTTTGAAGCCTTATATGAGAGATCGTGTCGTTCACTTTCTTGTTGGCTCGAGTCTAGGGAAAAGCTTATATTAGGCCCTGAATCTATTTGTGAAGCATCTAAGAAGATTGTTCTTATTAGAGAAAGAATGAAAGACGCATAGAGTCGCCAAAAATCCTACGCGAACAACCGTAGGAAGCCTTTTGAGTTTTCAGTTGGTGATGTTGAAACTTCGTCTATGACATGTCATACTTACGATATTTTGACTACGACAACTATATACGTTGGTTTTATATACTAACTTGTTTTTGCAGGAATGTATACAAGACCGAATTCAAATAAGCTTCATACTACACATATGTTTTGTATTGAGTCTATGTCTAGAATTAAAATAATGTTAAAATCTCTCCTTTTGGATATATGTATCGACACATGCACATACACACATTCAAAGAGCATATTTGCATTTTCTGGTCAAATTTAGATGTTTGAATTGACCAATTCAGACGTCTGAATCTAGAATCAAAGATAATTTCCCAAACAATATTCAAACGACTGAATTGGTATATTTGGACGTCTGAATCAGGTCAAAAATGTCCAATTTGCTTTCTGATTTGCATGTGAACGATTTCAGAAGTCTAAATTCTATTTTTTAGACGTCCGAATTTCTATAGCGGCTATATTTCTAAACAGACATTTCTCTTCCATGAAGAAATACGACTTTTAATCAACAGGTATGACCATATACTTTCATGATAACTATTCACGAACTATTGCACCTTTTTATAATCTATATAAACATGTCAGAATCATCAGTTCTATTCACCTAATCGATCCAACTCTTTCTATTCTTAATCTACTTTGTTTTTAACACTCTTATGCATTCAAGGTCATAAAAAATCATTCATTTACTTCCATATTGTTCACATACACACAAATATATCAAAAGGATGAAGATTACAGGAAGGTTGTACTGTCAAGAGAAAAATCCGTGTTGTCAAGAACACACTGTGTCAAAAACTCTCTATATAAGTTGAAGTCCTATTTTGCTGTTCAGGCTAGTGTAGTCCTCTTCGGCTGTTGAGGCATCGAAATCCTTTTCTATTGTTCAAGTGTTGTAAACCTGTTCCTCCGGGTTAAGTGAGGATTTATTGTTAGTGAAATTCCAGAAAGGAATCTGAGACTGGACGTAGAGTGGGAAGTTCGTACCAGTATCGAAATCTCTGATGTTCTTGTTTATTATTTTATTTACTTTATTCTATTATGTGTCTTCAGTTTTATACTTCCGCGCTGCTTGTTTTACATTGTTCCACACGATCCATTTAAACTTTCATTTGGTATCAGAGTTGGCTTCATATAACCATTACACAGTTATCTGATATCTTGCTAATATGGAAAACAATACTAGCACTACCACTAGCAAAGTCACAAACTCTAGTTTTATTGAAGGTCAATCCATTGCACGACCACCTCTATTCAACGGTTTAAACCATAATTATTGGGCTACACGAATACGTATGTATATGCAAGCCAATAGTTTTGAATCATGGAATATAACACAATTTGAATATGAAATTCCCACTACTGAATTTTCTACATGTATTGCTGCACAAAGAACATATGCTGCTGCCAATGCCAAAGCTATGAATATGTTATTTTGTGCTTTAGATAGAAATGAGTTTAACCGTGTTAGCATGTGCACAACTGCTTATGAAATATGGAGAACACTTTTCTGACTTCGATATTGTTTCAAAAATCCTTAACTCTTTAATGGATGAATGGGAAAGAAAGGTCTTGGCCATTGAAGAAGCTAATGATCTTTCTACCATGAAACCAAAAGAGTTAATAGGAAATCTAATTTCCTATGAAGCAAATTTGCAGGTCAAGAGCGTACAAGCTTAGGATAAAAAGAATATGGCATTTCACGCAGAAAAAGAAGGATCAGACTCAGATGAAGAAGACTTAGCATTCATTGCTAAAACTTTAAAAAATTCTTAAAATTCAGAAAGGGAAACTAGAATAATGGAAAAAAAGTAACAAGCCATCAACCTCCGTACTTGAATGCTTCAACTATCACAAAAAAAGGTCATATGCAAAAAGACTTCCCAGATCAGAGGAAAAGAAATCACAACAAAAAGGATAAAAAGAAAAAAGCATTTTCAGTAACATGGGATGACTCAGATTCTTCTTCCTTAGAAAATAGCAGCAGTGACAGTGAAAATGAACAAGCCAGTGTTTGCTTCATGGCCGTAGAAAATGAGGTTAGTAATTTTACATTTGATGACATGATTGAAATTAATTCAGAACTTCTTGATACCTTAAAAAGTATCGAAAGAAAATATAAAGAGGCTCTAGAAAATCAGAGAAAAGCAGAATTCGAGAGATACGCTTAATGATGAAAAGAAAATATTAGAAGAAGAACTTGAAAAACTTCAAGATACCTTCTCTTATGATAACTCTCAACTTACTTTATTGAGTCAAGAAATTGAAAATCAAAAAGAAAAGAATGATTCTCTTATCTCTGAAAATCATGAGCTGAAAACTAAGACCAAAATGATAGAATTAGATAATACTTGCCTCAAAACTAAGTTAAATAATATTACTAGAAATGTTTCTAACTTTAATAAAGGTCAAGAAACTCTATCCAAAATTATTGAGAATTCTTAATCCACTTCAAGTAAAAAGGGACTAGGATACCCTAAGAAATCAAAGGCTCCATCCAAATACGAAATTAGGAGAAAAATTTCTAATCCTACTACTCGTCCAAAAAGGAACACTAACTCAAAAACCATAAAAATATGGGTTCCTAAAACAAACAATAGTTTGATTAGGAATAAATATATAAATACCTTTTTGGAAACTCTTCATAAAAATAAAAATTATATTTTTAAGGGGGATACTGAACCACTTGGGTTTGGTTTTCTAAGACCTAACTCTTAGGACCCTATCACAAAGTTGGCACCAATGTCATTATTATTTTTTTGCAGGACCCACTTAAAAAGAGAGGAAAATGGATGCTCGACAGCGGTTGCTCAAAACATATGACTGGAGACAAAAATATGCTATCAAACATTACTTACTCAGATGAAGGCTTTGTCACTTTTGGAGACAATTCCAATGGATATATCATCGAAAAAAGCGAAGTCGGTAATGTCGGTTCATCTAATTTACGTCTTATTTCCAATGTTTTACTAGTCAAAAATTTAAACACAATCTTTTAAGTATCAACCAATTATGTGACAAAGGATTCAAGATCTTTTTTTCTGAAGATAAATGTAGCATTTTTGATAAAAATCAAAATCTTATATTTGAAGTAAATAGAGACAGAAATATATATATATTCTGAATATGAAAATCAGATATCTTTTAGTTAAGCTATTTTATACTAATATGAATTTGGACCATTACACTCCTCACAATCGCAACGATTTCATTTCGAAATTAGTTTGTGATGTTAAAATTTATCTACCCCTTGCTCGACTTGGTGGTATACTTCAATGTCCATCAACGGGAACCGACTTGGATGAAATTAATGTTTCTTTAAACTTGAATAATAGAGAAGAGGTCTCATATCAATTTTTGCAAGATGACATCACTAGACTTACCTCCATTCAACTCCGTCCACAAGCTCGTATCCTCCATAGAGCTTTGATACGCTCCGTTATTCCCTGGACAGGAAGTTATGAAGTTGTTAACAAAAGAAACTTCCAAGCCCTTTATGCTATCTATTCTGGTCAACCTATCAATTGGGCTCTAGTGATTTTGGAAGAATTCATGGATGTTAATCGTCGAAGGCGCTATAAGACCTTTCATTATGGTGCTTACATAATGAAGATTCTTCAAAACTTTAGCATCATTTTTCCTGATTCTGAATTCCCAACGATTAAAGATCTTGAATTAAAGACTTTGGGTCTTATGGGTTTGCCAAAACGACCGGGAAGTTTGGCATATATTTCATTTCAAGAATGGGTTGCCAACCGTGATCAAAACCAACCCCAACCACGTCAACATGATCAACCTATTGCTCCACCCTCTAAAGAAGAAGACGATGATGAAATAGTGGTCCTCTCTCCCGAAACTAGCTCAAGGAATGCTTTGGTCACTCTCTCCCAAAACCAAGCTAAGTTTAGAACCCGAATGGTCAATCTCAAAAAGAAAACTGAAAAACGCTTTAATTCCATTCGTGGCTTTCTCAACAAAATTTGAGAACATATTGGATTGCTCTACCTCATCATCTACCAAAGCTTTCAACCCAGCTCCATTTCAATGGTCATCGAGCTCGGGGAACAACAATGGTAATTAAGATGAAGATGATGATGAAGGCAGTGATTCCATCCTAGGTTTTAAATTCCTTTGGTATTAACTAGTTTGATTTGAACTCTTTCGTACTTTACTTTTCTATTTATGGCATAAACTCCTTTACTATCTGTTGGTATCGTATTATGTTTTGAATACTCTGCTCTGCTTTGTGATATATTTGTACTTCCCTTTTTGCGATGCCAAAGGAGGAGAAGGAGTTGATATAGTCTATTTATTCTAACTTGCTCGGGGAGCTTATAGAAAGGGGGAAAATATATTATTCATATTATATTTATATAGTTGTCATCGTCAAAAAAGTAGAGAATGTTGAAACTTCATCTACGACGTTTCGTACTTACGATATTTTGACTATGACAACTATATACGTTGGTTTTATATACTAACTTGTTTTTGCAGGAATATATACAAGATTGGATTCAAATAAGCTTCATAATATACATATGTTTTATATTGAGTCTATGTCTAGAGTTAAAATAATGTTAAAATCTCTCCTTTTGGACATATATATATATATATATATATATATATATATATATATATATATGATGACACGTGCACATACACACATTCAAAGAGCATATTTGCATTTTTTGGTCAAATTCAAATGTCAGAAATGACTATTTTAGACATCTGAATCTGGAATCAAAGATGATTTCCCAGACAATATTTAGACATCTGAATTGGTATTTTCAAACATCTGAATCAGGTCAAAAATGTCCTATTTGCTTTCTGATTTGCATGTAAACGATTTCAGAAGTCTGGACTCTATTTTTCGGACGTCTGAATTCCTATAACGGCTATATTTCTGAATAGACATTTCTCTTCCATAAAGAGATACGACTTTTAATCAACAGGTATAACCATATGCTTTCATGATAACTATCCACGAACTATTGCACCTTTTTATAATCTATATAAACATGTTAGAATCATCAGTTTTATTAATCTAATCGATCTAACTCTTTCTACTCTTAATCTACTTTGATTCTAATACTCTTGTGCATTCAACGTCATACAAAATCATTCATTTACTTTCATATTTTTCACATACACACACACACACACACATCAAAAGGAGAAGATTATAGGAAGGTTGTACTATCAAGAGACAAATCCGTGTTATCAAGAACACACTGTGTCAAATACTCTATGTATAAGTTGAAGTCCTGTCCTGCTATTCAAGCTAGTGAAGTCCTCTTCGGCTGTTGAGGCATCGAAATCCTGTTTTATTGTTCAGGTGTTGTAAACCTGTTCCTCCAGGTTAAGTGAGGATTGTTTTTAGTCAAATTCCAGAAAGGAGTCTGGGACTGGACGTTGAACTGGAAGTTCGAACCAGTATAATAATTCTGGTGTGTTTTATTATTATTTTATTTACTTTATTCTATTATCTGTCTTCGGTTTTATACTTCCGCACTGCTTGTTTTACACTGTTCCATATTACACGATCAATATAAACTTTCATTGAGTTCTTGGTTTGGAAGTTTAATGTAGTAACCATATGGGCTATTAGTGTCTATGGTTAACTTACCACATCAATACTCCTATCTTTGAACATCCAAAACAAACTCTTTCAATTAGAACCTCTTATTTCCTTTGTTTTAAATCTGTGTATATTATTGTTTCAAACATCTCAGCCACCACTTATTAGCTTACATTCTATTTTTAAATTTTTCAATATCCTTTATAAACTCATTCCGTTCTCTTTTTTAATAAAAACTTTATCACTATGAATTTCAACTTGCTTATGCTCCTTTTCACCATGGCTTCAAACAACAACAACTCTAAAAACTCACCTTCATCATATTCTACATCTTCTTTAGAAATACTGCCTACTCCAACACCACGTGAACCGACTAGACCTAATCCTTCATATGAACCATCTGGTTATACTCCAGAAAGATAGAAATCTTGACGATTTCTTTTCTTCGGTTCTCCATCAACTAAAGAAAAAATAGCCGAGATTCATCGTTACCAGAAAGAACAGTTGGATTTGCAACGAGAAATGTATTATGAACAGAAAGTTAATACCAAACGACTTAGTTTCATCGAACAGTTAGCATTAAGATTCTACGGTACATCTCCAAAGAAAGATGTGGTTCAACCTTCAACTTCGAATCCATGGAAGCCTAGTCCACAGCGTCCTATGTTTTCTCCAAACTCTTGGAAACATCAACCCTATTGGTCTCCATTGCAACCATACACGGAGATAACCAAGATTGAACCGAAAGATTGCAAGACTCCAAGTGATTCGAACTAATGCTTTCATTTATTTATATTTGTTTTGAATGATATTATTATATTCTATATATCATTCAAATATTAATAAATTTATTTTTATTTTCATTTTTTATAATTTTATTGTTTGAAGTGTGTTTTGACACATTTTTCAGACGTTTGAAATGGATATTTCAGACGTCTGAATATTGTCCTAGAAGTAAATCTTTCTTCAGATTCAGACGTCTGAACATCCCATATCAGGCGTCTGAATATAGACCAAAATGAACTAAAATCCTTCTGATTCGATTTTCTTCGTTTTAGACGTTTGAAATAAGTATTTCAGACGATTGAAATCATCTGCCTATTCAAATTTGAATTGCTTTTTGCACGTTCATTCTTCATCATTTTTAGCTTATTCCTCCATTAAAAATCAAAACTTTTTTTTTATATATTCAATAATGGCTCCAAAACAAAAAAGATCACGGCCATCTACTTTGTCATCTACCCGAAACGTCGACCAATGGCTATGAATGAGCAAGCAAGACAACATTGTGCTCAAATGAGTAGATCTAAGTTCTTTCCGGGTCCTTTCATGAAATTTGAAGAATTCAAGGCTTATCGGATTCAATAAATTGTAAGATCAAATGGGTTAGAATCTCTTGTCTCTTATGTGGCTAATAATACCAAAATCAATCATCTTTTAGTTAAGCTATTTTATGCTAATATGAATTTGGACCATCACACTCCTTACAATTGCGACGATTGCATTTGGACATTAGTTTGTGGTGTTAAAATTTATCTACCCCTTGCTCGACTTGGTGGTATACTTCAATGTCCATCAGCGGGGACCGACTTGGATGAAATTAATGTTTCTTTAAACTTGCATGATAGAGACGAGGTCTCACATCAATTTGGCCAGATGACATCACTAGGCTTACCTTCATTCAACTCCGTCCACAAGCTCGTATCCTCCATAGAGCTTTGATTCGCTCTGTTATTCCCCGGATAGGAAGTTATGAAGTGATTAACAAAAGAAACTTCCAAGCCCTTTATGCTATCTATTCTGGTCAATCAATCAATTGGGCTCAAGTGATTTTGGAAGAATTCTTGGATGTTAATCGTCGAAGGTGCTATGAGACCTTTCATTATGGTGTTATATAATGAAGATTCTCTAAAACTTTAGCATATCTTTTCCTGATTCTGAATTCACAGCGATCAAAGAGCTTGGACCAAAGACTTTGGGTCTTATGGGTTTTCCAAAACGACCGGGAAGTTTGGGATATATTTTATTTCAAGAATGGGTTGCCAACTGTAATAAAAACCAAACCTAACCTTGTCAATATGATCAACCTATTGCTCAACCCTTTGAATAAGAAGATGATGAAATAGTGGCCCTCTCTCCTGACACTAGCCCAAGGAATGCTTTAGTCACTCTCTCCCAAAAACCAAGCTAAGCTTAGAGCCCGAATGATCAATCTCGAAAAGAAAATTGAAAAACGCTTTAATTCCATTTGTGGCTTTCTCAACAAAATTTGGGAACGTATTGGATGCTCCACCTCATCATCTACTGATGCTTTCAACCCCGCTCCATTTCAATGGTCATCAAGCTCGGGGAACAACAATGGTAATGAAGATGAAGATGATGATGATAATGATGAAGGCAATGATTCTAGCCCTAGGTTTTAAATTTCTTTGGTATTAACTACTTTCATTTGAACTCTTTCGTACTTTACTTTTCTATTGATTGCATGTACTACTATAAACTCCTTTACTATCTGCTGGTATCGTATCATGTTTTGCATACTCTGCTTTGTGATATATTCGTACTTTCTTTTCTGCGATGCCAAAGGGGGAGAAGGAGTTGATATAGTCTATTTATTTCTAATTTGCTTTTTGATAAGGGAGCTTATAGAAAGGGGGAGAATATATTACTCGTATTATATTTATATAGTTGTCATCGTCAAAAAGGGGGAGAATGTTGAAACTTCCTCTACGACGTTTCATACTTGCGATATTTTGACTACGACAACTATATATGTTGGTTTTATATACTAACTTGTTTTTGTAGGAATATATACAACAATGGATTCAAATAAGCTTCATACTATACTTATGTTTTGTATTGAGTCTATGTCTAGAATTAAAATGATGTTAGAATCTCTCCTTTGGGATATATATGTCGATACATGCACATACACACATTCAAAAAGCATATTTTCATTTTCTGGTCAAATTTAGACATTTGAATTGACCATTTCAAATGTCTAAATCTGGAATCAAAGATGATTTCCCAGACAATATTCAGATGACTAAATTGGTATATTCAGACGTCTGAATCAGGTCAAAAATGACCTATTTGCTTTCTGATTTGCACACGAACAATTTCAGAAGTCTGAATTCTGTTTTTCAAACGTCTGAATTACTATAAGGGCTATATTTCTAAACAAACATTTCTCTTCCATGAAGAAATACGACTTTTAATCAACTGGTATGACCATAAACTTTCATGATAACTTTACGAACTATTTCACCTTTTTACAATCTATATAAACATGTTACAATCATCAGTTTTATTCACTTAATCGATCTAACTCTTTCTATTCTTAATCTACTTTGATTCTAGCACTGTTGTGCATTAAAGGTCATATAAAATCATTCATTTACTTCCATATTCTTCACATACACACATACACACACAGATATATATATATATATATATATATATATATATATATATATATATATATATATATAGACACACACACACACATATCAAAAGGAGAAGATTATAGGAAGGTTGTACTATCAAGAGACAAATCCATGTTATCAAGAACACACTATGTTAAAAACTCTCTGTATAAGTTGAAGTCCTATTCTGCTATTCAGGCTAGTGAAGTCCACTTTGGCAGTTGAGGCATCGAATTCCTGTTCTATTGCTCAGGTGTTGTAAACTTGTTCCTCCGGGTTAATTGAGAATTGTTGTTAGTGAAATTCCAGAAAGGGGTCTGGGACTAGAAGTAGAATGGGAAGTTCGAACCAGTATAAAAATCTCTGGTGTGCTTGTTTGTTATTTCATTTACTTTACTCTATTATCTGTCTTCAGTTTCACATTGCTTGTTTTACACTGTTCCATATTACACGATCCATACAACCTTTCAGGTGATATTTATATCCAAGCTTCTCCTTTGAAAAGCGTGCTATGCTTTAGCCAGACAGGGAAATTAGCACCTCGATATGTTGGGAAATTTCCTATTATAGAGCATATGGTCCTATTGCTTATAGAGTAACACTTCATGATTAGTTCTCTAGAATTCATGACGTGTTTCACGTCCCTCGTTTGAGGAAGTATTCACGAGATTTTGATTCTATGATGGATACTCGTACATTAGAAGAGCTTGAAGTTTTTCCTGATTTATCATTCGTGCAAAACCCTATGCATGCTCTTGCTTCGAGGGTTAAGCGTGTTCAAAGCAAGCATGGCCGCTCATGAAGATTCAATGGTCCGGTAATCCCAATGACTACACTTGAAAAACCAGGGAATTTATTAAGCGATCTAATCTTGGTTTTCTATCTTCGAGCGTCGAAGGTGAGAATTTTTAAACTCAAGCTTATCTATTTTTCCTTTGTTTGATGAATTAAATTGTGTTGAATACAGCTATTCTCTAGAAATTATGAGGACACAATTTTTATAAGGGGGAAGTCTATAACAACCATGGTTTTAGTGATTAATTGTAATATTAAATTATAACGGTGGTTATAATTGGAGAAAAAAAATTAATTAGAGAAGTAAAATTTGTCAAAATATGTTTATTTTAAATAAACAATGGGTTTTAAATGTAAATTATTGAAAATAAAGTTTTAAAAAGCTTTATAATGTTAATTTGGAGAAATATGTGCATTTTGTAGTTTTAATTTGGTAAAATCAAACGATTTTGCAAATTATTGTCAAATGTGATTTTTATAAATTTTAAATGAAGTATTTGAAATTTTATATGTTGTGTAATGTAAATTACAAGGTGGAATTTTGTTTAAAAAATAGTTTTTGGTTGTAAATATGATGATAATTAGGTTTGTTAAAATTAATTGACAAGAAATTTTTTTAATGTAATTTTTGATGTTAAAAATAGTGTTTTATGAAAATTATAGTGTAAATAATAATGTTTATTAAAAAATGGGGTTTTAATAATGGAATTTAATTTTATATAACTAAAATCTTTTATATGTTGTGTAGACATTTTTTAGTTAACACAAAGAATTGTTATGTAAAATTTATTGGGTTTAAAAATGTGTAAATTTGTGTAAATATGATGAATTAGTGTGTAATATTGAATTTACTTAGTCATTTTCATTAAGTATTTGCAAATGGGCTAATGGATAGTGGGTTTAATTCCATTTCTGGAATATTCAGGAGGAAGCAAAGCTGTACATTCTTTTTCTTTTCATTTTTACTTAATCTTCTCAAAACAAAATAGTGAAAAGAAAAGGAATGACCACCTCTTCAATCTTCATAAATATAGCTTCAAAATTAGCTGAAATTAAGAGATAAATTAACAAATCAAATTTAATAGCAGGTAATCGCAATAAAAATATCAAATTCTTTCATTAATTTTCTATTTTGAGTAGAGATTATCTGTAACTTTCTTTTCTTCTTGTCTACATGTTCTATTTTTAGTTTCTACAGGTCAGAAAGGCTCTTTTTCAAGAAAGATAGGTTCTTGCATCTCTAATCTGCTTCAATCATTGCTAAGGTGAGTATAATCACACAAACTCTAGTTTTGAATAAGTTTCTTGCTGAAATAAGTTGAATTTGCTGCTTACCATAAACAAAAGTTGTTAGTAAAAGTTTACAGTAAAAATATGTTTTAAACCCCTTCTTTTTGTGCTTATATCCATCTATTTTTCCCATGAAATCATGCTGGAATTTCTCGGGGTTGTTTTTTAAGTGTAGTAGTTTGTGCATGCAAAATTTTGTGGTCTGAATCGTCTTGGAATACCCTAAAATCATTGCTCAAAATCAAGACGAACAAGGCAGAAAAGTGCGTGTAAAATTCACGACCCATAGGTCTACTACCAGGGTTCGACCTTAATGTCAACCCAGACAATGTATAGGTCGACCTATCTAGTGGAATAGTCATAGGTCGACCTTTGTTGTGTTTTTTCTACGTTTTCACTTTGTTCTACCGTGTTTCACTTCTTGTTTCAGAGACTCTTTGCAATCAGTTTTGAGATGTTTTTGTGCTGTTATGAAGGGCGTATAACCTATCAATAGATAAGACAATATTTTGGTTGATCCGTACTCTGGATTGACAAGTTTTTGATATGGTTTCATACGACGATTTTCAGCGTTTTCGATGATTTCTATTGTTTTCGAGCACTAGTTTTCTAAATGATTTTTGAAATGATTTTTATAATAAAATGGCTTTCAAATTAAATATTTTATAATACTTTTAATTATTTTTAAATCTATTAAAAATATATTTATTCTCTATAATAAAGAGAAATTTTAAAGGAAATGTTTCCTAAACATTTTCAATTTTTTTTTAAAACTAGTTTTCTCAAAATAAATTATTTTCTATAAAAAATATACTATTTTTGCACTTTTCAAGCGTATGAGAAAGAGAATTAAACGACTTAGTAAAACATGTGGTATGAGACATATGTGTTACTTTTTCGGTTAATTCTGGACTTATTCATTTGAAGCTATGGACCTTCGGATTGTTATTTATGATTTCCATTCTTTGACGTGTTTTGAGATTTGTGAATTCCTATTTTTAGGAATTATTTGAGATTGCCATTCTTTTTTGGATTTTGAGATTTGAGTTCTCCAACTTAGGAGTTATGGATGATGAAGCCATTGAATTGGCTATTGTATATGCCGATGATATGAGGCTATTATTATGATTTGAATGATTTTGTTTTCTAGCGTGGCATTGACTAACAGTTTGTAAACCATTAAGCGAGAACATGTGGTATGGGATGTACTTTCAACACTTTTCGGGTTCATATCGAAGAGTTTATAACACATTCACGAGGCATTGCCAGTGCTATAGACCTTCGGGTCATCACGAGGAATTTGTGATTTCGGCCACCATGAGAAATTTGTGACTTCGGCCACCACGAGGCGTTTGTGATTTCAGTCACCACGAGATAAGTATCTATACATATAATAGTACTGGACACGAGGTTTGCACATGCAGCATAGCTTCGGCATGCAATTGGGGATTGAGATCCAGTCCGGGCAATTTCTGAGTTTTGTGTTTTATTATGATTCACCATTTTCTAGATGGCTGTTTTATATATTTATATCTCAGAGCTATATGAGAACTTATAAATATATGATGATTTCATTTCTAAGTTTTGAACTCTTAACTGAGTTCCACGAGTTATGAGATTACTGTGATTTCCTTCTAAGATTGTATATGATTGTTTATTAGAATATATATTACAAGTAACTTTTAAGGAGGAAACACGTAACGACCCACCTAGTTCGACGGTTCAAATCGACAATAAACCATATGTTAGACTCAAACCATTACAAAGGGAGGATTATTAACGGGTTAAATAAGAAAACAAAAGAAAAAAGAAAAAATAACACAGAATCTCGCAGTGGAATGACAAAATATAATAATCAAATAATCAGTTCATGAAGTTGTTTTACAAATAATATTTGATCACACTTTTACAATTCAAACCAGAGTTATACATACATAAAAATAAACAAATAATGCAGCGGAATACAGAATGTAGTGGAAAATAAATAGCAATAACATACTGAATCCTCATCTTCGTCCTGTAGAAAATAGTCGTCAATATACTGAAAAGCTCAGACTGACCCGGTCGTAATGAAAACAAAACACCCGAGTCATAACTAAAAGATCTTATGTAAGTCAATTAATCTAATATAAAATGTGAGTGCAATGGCTTCAAAGATGTTACGGGATTTTCCATCTCCTATCAAGTGTACAACGTGAATATAATTATTGAAAGATTTCAAATAATTCGAGGTATCAATTTTAACCACTTTAATAAAAAAAATCCGAAGTTTAACTTAAATTTTTAAATAATTCATTTCCAATCATAATCCAAATACAAGAATTTATATGGACATATATGTATGTGTGTATATATATATATATATATATCATTTCAACCAGTATCTAAAATTAAAATTTTCAAATCAGTGAAAACCATTCGGGTTTATCATTTCAACCCAAAACGATTTTCCTAATATATAAGATCATTCGAATATGTATCATTTCAACCAATAGTGATAACAGAGATATAAGCATAAATAAATATCCAATCATCCAAAATTTCAGCCAATAACATCCATCACAATCAACATCTAAATTAGCAAATAAATCACAACAGTTAATTGGTTATCATTATTAGGTGTTTAACTAAAAATTATATTAAATATTAATTGCATGGCTATAAAAATCAATATCAATTCAAATTAAATCTAAATGACAAATTAAAACACCAAACAAAAACGTATAAACTTCTAATCACATCATAAATCTAATTTGACCAACATCAGATAATTTAGTAGTTGTGAATGGGTTAAAACACTCATCTTTGATTAGTCGACGATTAAAAATCCAATTAAATGCCCAAATTGGAACGGCTTACAAACCAGAAACTAGATCATTTTAAAAAAATATACGTACCATCATTCTGTTGAATCTATAAAAGTGACTAACTAGAAAGTTATTGCAAATTCTTTTCTCCCCACTTTCAAAAAAAGAATCACTTAAAAAGCTTCTATCGACAGGAAGTTATGGTCAAAACAAACAGAGGTGTTTTCTGAATTGAAAATCTGAGTCCAAATACACTTTGAAAAGAGTTGAGTTTTTCGCATAGAAAATTAAGGAATTGAAGAATCGATCTAAATGAAAGTTGAAGCCACTGGAAAAATAAATGATTTGAAAAAAAGAAACACATCATTTTATTCATTTCTGAAGGAGATATGATTGGTACAATATGAAGTATTTTCGTTCAAAACTGGACCTGAGAAAGGACTTGAAAAATGGAGTTTTTGATATAGAAATATTCCGAATGGGAAGAAGGGTTCCAGAACAAAGTTGTTGCCACTGAAATTACACACGGTTTTGTAATAAAAAAAATTAATTTGGAGTAGTTTAGTGGAATATAGAAGCATGGAAATAAAGGGAAGAAAGAGGGAAAAGGGAAGGGTAAAAGAAGGGAAAAAGAGAAAGAAGAGAAGAGGAAAGGTGGGGCTTTGGCCATGGGTTACAGCAATAGGTTGTGGGTGGTGATGGAGGTAGGTGCCGGTAAGAGGAGAGAGGTAGGCTATGGTTTTGAATGAGGAAGGATGGAATTTGATTTGGAGATTTAGGAGTTTTGAGGTTTGAAGTTTTCTGCAGATTTGAGGAAGAAGAAGAGTATGCAGAAAGTTTCTCAATTAAGGAATGTTTTATACGCACTTGGTTTAGTTAGATAGGAAAATAGAAGTTCAATGTATGAGAAAAGGAAGGATCTAAAGTCTCTTAGGATTTCTAGGGTCTCTTGGTCTACTAAGGAGCCCATTAGTCTAAAACAAACCTAATAAGACTTGGCAAAAAAAATACAATAATGTACTGCAAATGAAAGAGTTAAGCTGTAGGTTATTTAATAATTAGGAAATGAAGGTGGAGAGATAAAAATAAATATAGTGTTTTATTTTAAAAGCTTCAGGCTTAATAATGCATAAAGAAATGAACGTAGGAATGAAAAAGTTTGCAAACAAAGAAAAGTGAAATTTTGTATATGCGAAAATGAGGTAGCAAGAATTAAATACAAATTAAAAGTCTAGAATCAGGTATTTAAACAGAAGGAGAAATGAATGGATGAAGTATTCATAATGAGATAACTATTTTAAAACGTACATGCAATAGT
This sequence comes from Allium cepa, assembly GCA_030765085.1. Taxonomy (NCBI): domain Eukaryota; kingdom Viridiplantae; phylum Streptophyta; class Magnoliopsida; order Asparagales; family Amaryllidaceae; genus Allium; species Allium cepa. The sequence goes on along the minus strand of CM060939.1, from coordinate 724,360,757 downwards.
TAATAGCAAAAGAAATGAAGAGATCATGTACGTCACACCACCTTTATGAAAATCAAATTGTGAAACATAACAAAATTAACTTAATTAACTCAAATAATATTCAAATTTGTATGCATTTAGTTTTTTTATCTATGCATAATAAATAAATACTTACCTTAAAAAGGAAAACGTTCAATATAGTTTACACAAAATGATCTTTTATTTCCATTAAAACATCATTTCTGTTTAACACAAAAGGTGTCTTTCTTTCATTAAATCTATTAATTGCAATCAACGTTACTTCCGTTCTAATTGAACTATTTCAATAACATTAATTGCAGTTACTTACAAAGTTAAACTTCAAAACAGACAACTAAAATGGACAAAAATAGAATAATTTTTTCCTTTAGTCATTAAATACCTTTATAAATTTATTGTATATACAACAGAGTAACAAATAATTTAATTAAATTATTTTCCTACTCTTGTAATCCATCTATATGCTAAAACACAATTCAAATATGCATATGTTTCTTCCTTTAAACTAATCATTCTGTTTTTATTTTAATGAAATTAAACCTAGATTCACAAATGAACCATTCATTTTATTTGATATAAATGTTCTTTTCATTAAATCAGCTTTCCTTATATTTTCACAAAACAGAAGCTACGTTTAATTATACCAATTAGTTTACAATTTGATGTCCTCTCTACCATTTATTGAAATTATTCAATTACATTAATTTCAGTCTTTTATAAATGTGAAATTTCAAAATGGACAAAATACATATAATGAAAAATAGAACAATTATTTCCTATCTAATTGTAATTTAAACATATTTATACACTATTGGATACAAATAGGAATTATAAATTTCTTGCTAAATAATAGTCTCTCGTCTCTGCAATCAATCTTTAAGCTATCAAACATTTCAAATAAATAAACATATGATTTCTTCTTAATAAAGAAATATTTATTATTCTTTGTTAACATTTATTATTTCAACAAATTGGAAATTTACATTCAGACAATCGTTAATTTGACTCAACCAATGTTATTAAAATACATATTAGCATTTGTTACTATCCTTACATTATTGCAAACATGTTTCATTAATATTTTTTTTACTTAAGCTCATAATTTTTATTGTAATTTGATTTTTATCGGTGAAATCTTAATTTTTTTATTTCTAACAATTTTATTCAAAAATCTTATTTAATTTAATACTTTTAAATGTTTAAAAATATAGGTCGTTACAAACATTTATATTAAGCTGGTGTTATTCATGAGTTAACCTTGAGATATTTCAGTATTTTCCATCACTTGGATTCTGAGTAAAACTGTGTTTATATCATTCCTTTATGATTAAAGGAATGTTTCCCTTATGAGACATATATCTTATTTATCATTAGCTAATCATCTTGTTCAAGTTAGACTAACCTATGTATTTATTACTTGGGTCAGACCGAGTTGCGGGTTAGACTATTTGGCTCTTTCTTAGCTGTTCTCTATGGATCCTACTTTCGACTCTTTTGGATCTTTTGCATAGTTTTCATGTAGCTTACCTTGTAGTGTTCCTTGCTTAAGTACATATCCTTTTATGGGAACGTGGTGTATAATTAAATTGCAGTATATCGCCACTCATGTATGACACTATGTATTGTACTTGATGTATATGTATATATATATGACCGTGTTTGCTGTTCTAGGACTTGTGTTTATTATTTCTATTGTGTTTTATTTTGAACAGATCCTATAGCCACCACGGTATTATATTAGATGAGAATTAAGTATTGGATAATGAAAAAAAATGAGCACATTATCGACATACTTAATGTTTATTTATTACAAGATGATAGATGGTCGCTCCTAAACAACATTATTCGCTGCACCGGTAGACAATACTATTTAGTAATACTCTTTGTTAGTGTGAGTCTCCGAGTAGAGCGCCACATGAAGAATTGCTGAAAGGAGAGTTTATGTAATTAAGTTCGGAGCTCAGACTCGGCCTAGAAAACGGATATGACATATACGAAAAGGGGAAGAGGAGGGAACTTAATGATGAACTATACAGGATTTATAACCCTACGCAGATACATGCTAGTCAAAAATCCTAGCTTTGTTTATAGACTATAGAGTCTGACTAGAGAATATATATATATCCTTGGATTGCTAATTTAGATATAGACCATGATGTCCGGAAGAGAATAAAAACCGAAGTGATCGTCGAGGAAGAAAAAGGGAAAGAAGAGCAGAATGAATGTGGAAGATTGGAGGACTAGAAGCTACTCTAGATTATTGGGCTATGTCCTCGCAAATTACTTTCCAAATTTGGAAATCGAAATTATTATAAATATCGGGAGATAAAATAGGCGAGATGTAAACAATTTTTTTTGAACTAACAGTACGAAAAACATGGCGGAGATGAAACAGACAAGATCCAGAGAAATTCTTTAAACGAACAACAAAAAATAAGAGCCTTTCTTTTTAGGCTTCAGGGTATTTTATTTTGGGCAATTGGCAATAAGAAAACCTCCCCGGCGGTCGGTTTGATTAGTTATTTTCAATCTACTTTCCTTTTTCCACTTTTTTTATTTAAATTATCAGCTCTTTATTTAATATTCTCATTACATTTGAACTATTTATGCAAATTCATGTTGTGCATAAAAACGCAAAACCAAATCTATTAAAGGGCATTGGCGCAAAAATACGCTTTTACGTTTCCAAAAACATAACCCATCATCATAAAAACATACATACATACATATATATTGCAACTAGGAAAACATGTTCCATCACCATCTACATTGCGACTCCTGAACAGTAAACCTGGGGGAACACGGTTGGCCCGCCACAACCACACACCCAAAAACTCTCAAGTTTTAGGACTTTTCTAGGAACTCTTTAAATACTTTCAGAGAAATTTTCAAAAAATTAAACTTTCTAAACTGTAAATACTTACAAAAAAATCTACCAATATTTGTAGTATTTCTACAAATACAATGCAATGTTTTCTCCAAATATTTGGAATTCATTTAGCAAAAAGTTATTTTGATAGCGGAAAAATACAATTAATGTTAAAATTTAGTTTTAAAAAAAATACTGAACATTTTGTTCTTACCGAAATAAAAAGTAGATCTATAATTTAAAACATGTTCGTGAAAATGATTTTTCAAATATCAAATCTGAATATAAAGCGGTTTAACCAAATTTCCATTGTATTGAAATTATTATTAAAGAAAAATGTATTAAGGTTTGAAAAATAATGATGTTAGTAATATACCTATAAGTAACATAATGTAATATCATATCCAGTTGTACGCAGAAAATCAAAATTTAGAAAATCAGCACTGACATTACAAGAGAAACCGGGTATTCCAACGGCTCCAAGCCGTTGGCGGCCGTTGGGAGCTGTTGGAAAAGCCGTTGGAATAGCATTCACGCTTTCCAATGGCTTCCAGTAGAAGCGATAGGGCTATTCCAATGGCTTTTCCAACGGCTTCGAACGACATTTAGCCGATGGCGGCCGTTGGAAGACGTTGGTTTGAAATGACCAAAGAGCCATTGGTAATCTGGGTGAATTTTTTTTATAACAGCAAGTCATTCACCTTCCAGCCACACACAATCAATATATATCCATTTTCATTCTATTTCCATTCCATTTCCACTCCATTTCACATATATATCACATATCCAACACATTACACCACAAACAATATAAACAACCAAAAATCAACATCAAACATTACATTTTCAAACCAAACTCCAAGTCAATATGTACATAAACAACAAAACCCTCACCAACACCAACTCTAACTCCATATTCAAGTCAGTATGTATAATGAAAACACTTAAACCTCACCATCTCAAAGTCAATATATATACAATAACCATCAAACACAATCCTTACCACCTCAAAGTCAATATATACAATAACCAACCACAAAGACAATAATCATCATACCTCTCAAGCATCATTATCACCTCTGGAAGCACTAGACGATGAATGGAAGAAACCATGCCTCTACGCATACTCCGCTAAATGTTGATTCAGCTACTCCATTTGTATAGCGCGAAGACGGTCCTGCTATTGCAGCAGCTCAACCATGGCTCTTAGCTCTTTTATTTCAACTTTGTCACACGCCTTTTGAGCTGCCCGAACCTGCAAATAGAATGCGAGATGTTCACACTTGTATTATAATCATTTTCTTAAGCAATGCGTATTTTAAAATATAGAAACATAAATGACATGATCTTAAGCAATGCATATACCACAAGGAAATGCATATTTTATAAATGATAATGGTGCAGGATGATAATGGTGCATTTTTTTTGGTTCATGTTTTTGGTTCCTAATGTAAAATAGCGAACCCTTTTCTTGGAATATATACTGCAAGAAAATGGATTCTTTTTAATACAATATATAGGTGTTAAAAGAATTCTTATATTATTTTTTTGGTTCCTCCATTTTCATCACATATCTTTGTATATTTTTCCTTTTTTTACTTATCTAATATTTATAAATCACGTATATGTTAGGCTTAACTCAGGTAGATGGAATAAACTCACCAGAAAATCCTGCCAGATGGCCTCCCTGACTTGGTCAGGGATCTTACTCCACTTAGGCCAGCAATTTGTCATCCTGCTCATATATGATTGCTTGGAAATGCCAAGCACAACTCCTAAGGGCTCCAAATCAAATCCCCTGTGTCAAATATAAAACAAAGCTTTAGACAAGTATATATATGTATGAACAAATTTGTATTGTTATCAATTTAATTTTGATACTTACGCTCCATCAGCCTTCGGCAGCAAATATACAATGGTCGAGCCGGAGACTCACCACTACACTCGCCGGCCGAGCGAGAAGAGCTACGACGTCTGGAGCCTGACATAATACCTGTTGAAAGTTTCATTTTTAATTATAGACATAGATAAAATGATGATGATATGTGGTGCATGTAATAAAGTCATTTTTAATTGGTAGTGCATGTAATGATGATGATGATATGTGATGCGTGTGCTTGAGTAATTATAAAAATTACTGGATATTACTCAGTCTTCGTCGTTTTCTGATTCAGACTCGGTCTCATGTTCTATATCGTTTTTCTCTACACTCTCAAATGCTTCGACTAATACATTTGTCTCATCATTTAGTTGTCCAAAATCAGTTTAATCATCTGTAATTGTGATTTCAACATTTTCCTCGATATTTGCTTGATAAGCTTGTTCTTCTGGAATATTCTTTCCATCGAATGTAAATCTCGCCTTGGTTTTAAAAACCACAGACCAATCCGCTTTATCTCTTTTTAGAGACAGATAAGGGGTGTAATAAACTTGTAGGGCTTGTTTGGCTAGTACAAAGACGGTTAACTTTTAACGTAGTTGAACAAAGCTCCTTATAAAATAAACTAAGTTCTGTTATAACCTTACAAACTTTTACGAGCAATAATTCTTTGAAACCGACGGGTAACAAATTTTGCATCATTACATGACAATCATGGGTTTTCATCCCACTCAGTCTTCCGTTGTTATAGTCGACACATCTACGAAAATTAGATGAAATTCCATCAGAAAATCGTAATCCTTCTACCCATTTTAACAGTACTTTAACTTGGTTGTTATCTAGTTCATAACATGCTTTGGGTTTTTTTAGTGTCATTTGGCTTGATATGAAGCTCGGGACGATTACATATTTCTTCTATATTGTGACATCCCGGTATTTTGGCTGTATTATTTTAATAAATATTTAATGTAAATAATTAGAATATAACTTATCTTTTAAAAAAATTGTATATAGGGAAGGAGTATTGAGTTGGAATTTAAAACGAAGGGTTTCAAATTATTTAAACAAAATGAAAACTATTTATTTACATATAAATAAAGTAAGCTCTACCTTATTGATTTTGACTTAAAATTTTGTTTATCATATAATCTTGATAGTAATGACTAAAATAAAATATATCTTATCAATATTAAATCTAAGTAAAACAAATACATTGTTTAAAAAAATTATAAATATTTAGACATAAGGAATTATGTTATTGACAAGTATAAAAATAAATAAATAATAAATTAATTAAATAATTGATAGTTAAACTTTGAAAAGAAATAAAAATAGACAATAATTATCTCAAATAAATTTATAATGAATATATAAAAGAATTCTAGAAAAATAAACTATAGAAATAAATGTAAGGAGAAAGATAAAATATAAAATATAAAGTGTACTTGCAAAATGAATGATAAAGATAAATAATCAAGTATAAAATGAATATATTTAAGTCAGAAATAGAGATAAAATAAATACATAAGATAAATTATATAGTGTTGTAAGATACAACATAAACACATTAGAACACATAGATAAATTATAACAATATATGAACTCTAGAACTTCATTTATACCACAAAGCAATTAGATTAGACAAAGAAAATAAAAATATCCATGTACACTTAAACAAAACTGGAAAACATAAATATCAATGTAAGCTTGTAAAGTTAGACACTAGTATATACATTCAAGTATAAACAAATAAAACGTAAGTGTGATTTGTACAAAGGCAAATAATGCTGGCAAAAGAAAATTCATTTCTAGTACAAACTATATGTCTAGCAGCCACCAACACCTGCATAGTCAAATAAACAAGAAAACAAAATAAATATGAAGTAATCGCACTCAAACAAGAATATAAAAATCTATGGCCGGTATAAGAAGACAGTAATATACTTCAGGTATGAACTAGAATAAATAGGATAAGTATATGCAAACAAATAAATATAAGGATGTAGACTAGTACAAACAAGACAAAAGCAATTAATGTTAATATATATAGCACACAATACATTTCATATCAGCTACTAAAACTAGATTATCAACCACAAAAAAATAGAAATCAGCCGAGTCAAACTAACAAAGTAAAATTATCTCTGATATTGTACAAATATATACATTGTATTGAAAAAAAATATCACCTTGTACAAATGGTTTCTCCTGTAAGCTGTCTTTTATATATATATATATATATATATATATATATATATATATATATATCAATCTTAGATCAGTTTCTGAAGCAAGCTGAAACCTCCTCTGTTTAATCTTCTGTTTTGACTTGACTTATTTTGTTTGCTGAAGTTTGGATTTGTTTAAGGTTTAAATGAAGCTTACTTTAAATTCTACTCGAAACTGATCTAAAGATATATATATATATATATAATATATATTATATACATATATATCAATCTTTAGATCAGTTTCGAGTAGAATTTAAAGTAAGCTTCATTTAAACCTTAAACAAATCCAAACTTCAGCAAACAAAATAAATCAAGTTAAAACAGTATATTAAACAGAGGAGGTTTCAGCTTGCTTCAGATTTCGATTTCAAAGCCAGTTTCAAAGAGAAGGCTCTGTTCTTTCTAAAATTCGAGTGAGTAGCACCATTTTTTTTTAAAATTAAAAAGGTGTAAATCTGTTGCCAACATATCTCTAAATAAGTATGGTAGTATATATACATAACATCTCTGTGTACACTTGAATATTGGAAGTAATTGTACATGCTAATGAATATGTCCTCTGTTCTATGATCCTTAACATAAGCTTTGATCTCAAAATCATTTCCATTTGATTTACTCAGTGTTTATGCTTAGTACTAAAACAAATATTGGTTGTTATGGCATATACTCAAGATACAAATGTATTTAAGTTGAATTAATTTTGATATACTTCTGGAAACCAAGAAAAATCTGAGCAAACTCAAAATTTGTCAAAATACAAATCTTTGATTCCACGAATTCAGGTATGTAGGTTGATTTCTCATACATTAATATAATTTTTAAAACAAGAATTTTAATTTTTAAGGTTGGGGATTGAGAACAGTTTGGGTTTGATCGTATTGGACATTTTGGGTCGCCGTGGGTGATCCCATTGATTGGTGGAGTCGAGTTTCCTCATGGAGGTGGAGGAGTGACCAGAGGTTCACGGAAAAATGTAGCGGTGGTGGTCAGACCACGGTGGCGGTGGTGGCGTACGTTTAAAAATTTTAAACCAAATTTTTAGTGAGGTTTAGTTTTTGTTTCGTTCATCCTCTCTGTGCGATCGAGTCTTACGTGATCTTGAGGGGGGGTAGGGGTGATGTCGACGAAGAGATGGCCAGAAATTCAGGGGTTCTAGTGGACAAGGTTGCTAGGTCGACAATGTTCTAGGTTTGATTGGTGATTGATGTTCGTATTTCCAGGTTGTGTGGGTGAGCTCGATTTTTATCTCAGGGTGTCGGTGAAGTTATGATGGTCTGAGATCGATTTGTGGGTGGACTTCGACTTGCGCGATATAGTGATGATGGCCGGAGTCGATCTTCGATGGTGGGCACCTGCACCGTGAACATACTTCTTTGGTCTGAGAATTTTGAAAGCAGGGAATGAAAGCAGGGTTGTTGCATGATAATCTCGAGTGGTTTCAGGTTTTTGCTCGAAGTAAAACCAGGGGTGGATCGGGTAATATTTTTGTATAGGTTTAAACTCAAACCTGATCTGTTTGAGATTTCAAGTTTAAGTCTAAACTTTGGATCAAGAATTGGACTAAGATTTAAATCAAAATCAAAATATAAGTCAGGTTTAGTTTGAAGCTTAATTTGGAAATAAAGTTTTTTTTAAGTTTAATTTGTTTTAATAACTTGGAAATGTTGAAGTTGCAAATTTGAAAAGGAACTTAGAAGTGTACAGGAATCAGTTTTTCAAAAAAAACTGAACTTAAATTCAAATCTGAATTTCAGAGTTTTGTTAAATAAAGTTTTACTTGTTAAATGTTTAAATAAGTCTAAAAGTTAAAGTATTCTTTTAATATATAAATAAAAAGAGAATTTGATTTTAAAAGCTTTTTAAATTCTTCCATGACAAAAGAATTACTTAAACATGTGAATTTGAAGTTTACAAATTAGTATAAGATCAATTAGTATTCATTTTAAATTTTGAACTTTGAATTGAAATTTAAAGTAAATTTTAAAATAAATATTTCAAACATATTGTAAGTGCTAATTAATTAAATTTATAAGAATGAGTTATCTTTAAGTAAATAAAAATTAATGATTTGAAATCCATTTAAATTATTAAGTTAATTAAATATGAATAATTAATGATTTATATTAAATTAGTAGCTATAAGTTCAGATAAAATTTAGGTTTAAATTGGTTAATTAATGAATAATTGATTTGTAATGGGAAAATCATAGATTAGATTTTAATGGATGATTAGAAATTAATTAATTGTAATTAGGAAAACATTAAGTTACAATTAACACTTAATTAATGAAATAATTAGGATTAATTAATGGTTTTATTAATAGTTAATAAAATTACAATGTATAATGTAAGTTAATTTCTTAGAGAGTAACTAAAGAATGTTTAATGTTAATGAAGGTCATTAACTATATTATTTTATAATTAATTAATGTGATAAATTTATAATAATTAATTAGATTAGTTAATTTAATGATAATCAATTGTGAAGTTTAAATAAAATTACTTAATGGAAGTAATTAGTGAATTAATTACACATTGTAATTAATTGAGTTAATTTGATTAATTTGAGTTAATTAATTAAGTTTAATTAATTTAGATTAATTAGTTGATAATTTGGAAGTATAATTACTTAGAAAAGTAATTGATTGATAATTACTAGATGTAATCAATTGTATGATGTTTTGCTAATAGAAGTAATTTGAGTATAATTACTTGGAATTAATCAAGGGACTAATTAAGTTTGTTTATTGAGGAGTAATTAACTAAGGATGGTTAATTACTGTATGTTATTAATCAAGATGGTTAATATATGTGATTTGAAGATTAGTTTTCTCAATATAATTAATTTATAAAATCTAATTAGAGATGATTAATTATTATAATTAATGATGTAATTAAGAATTGATTAATTTGGGAATAATAAATCAATAAGTAATTTAAATGTAATAAATTTAATATGAATATAATTAATTATAGATAATTAATTTATGAATTTACTAAAAGGTTAATTACTGTAATTAATTAAAGGATATTTACTGAAATGTAAGTAAAAGTTAATTAATCAGAGATAATTAACTGGAACAAATAAGCAACTGATGATTGATTAATTGATTTGTAATTAATTAATGGTTATGTAAGCAAGTTTATAATGATGAAGTAATTAATTTAATTTACTTTAAATTAATTAAAGAGGAGGTAATTAATTTAATTCATTTAAATTAATTTTAGTGTGATCATTTAATCATTGCTTATGTATGAATGGATGATTTTGGTTGCCTTGAATGGTCTGATAATGTTATGTGATATGGATGCTTTGGTCGAAGTATGATATGAATTATCTGTTGTGCTGATATATGAATTATCTATTTGAGATGATAATGGAGATTATCTATTGTGATATCATGAATCATCTAATTGTGTTTTTATAAATAATGAATTGAAATTGTTTTTAAACTTTAAAACAACTTGGACCTAAAAGATGGCGTTTTGGATTTCGATGAGACCGGGATCGGGTTTTCCAAATTTGAAAGCCCGAAAACCACATCGATCGAAATTAACGATGGGTCGTTAATCAAGTGAAGATGAAGATTCAGAGTGCAAGGTTTATCGTCGTTAACTCTGAGGGTGATTCCAATATGAGTGTAACGAGATGATGCCTTCGGTTTCGTTCGAACCCGGAATGAACTTGTATGGATTGAATGCTTTCAGAACATTGTCAGGTGGACGATGAGCATTCTAAGAGACGAGTTCTCTAAAGGTAATCGTAGCCTCAAGCTTCATCAACCGAGAATGGCTAAAACAGGGGAGGTGCAGCAAGACTTCGTTGGTAGCATCCACTTGAGAGTAAGATATACCCCTGGCTAGATGTCCCTTTTGTTTCGGCTTAGTGGGTGGTTGGTCTGCAGCCAACTACGGGGTTTTCTTATTTGGGACTATTCAATAAGGAATGGTTCTGGCTTTGTGTTGTAGGGGATTGGGCGTAATACTCAGTACGACGATCTAGGCCACATACTGTGACGAGCGGTACCCCGGTAGCCCTGCCATTGATGGAAATTCATTTTCTTTACGAGACTCTACGGTTTTGATTGTATTACCCACTTTGTTGGCTAGTATGCTGAAATTTAATAAATGTAACAATTTCAGCTATTTTCTATTTACTTGAAAACCCTAGGCACTATTATATATCACTGGATTTCCTAAAATGTTTTGGTTAGCGTAAGGTAAAACCTTACCATGTTTATTTGTGGGAAGTCTTACGTAATACCCTTTCTTTCAAATGTTTTAATGTTAAGCAACTTTAACCTGTTACTCACACCAGACCCATGTCTGACTCGGAGTTTATTTTCTTTTTTCATAAACTCTTGGGTACTCAAATTTTTATGAGTAGCCAAGGGAGTCAGGTTAGCTTTGACGAATACTGGAGGAGCATTGGAGCAGGAGGCTTCAGCGTTTGTATATATATAAAGGTGGCTCCGCTGTGTTGGTATCTCTAAGTCATTTATTCGAGTTGTATCGAGTTGTATGAATTGGACAGGCGTTTATAACTGTCTAGTATGTGTTGTATATTCTGTGTAACTCTGATGTATATGATACAATGTAATGTCTTATATTATATATTATATTATATTCGTTCCACTGTTGAGATTCTGATGTGGTTTCTTTCTTTCTTCTCTATCTTTTCTATTTTCTCACTCCTTTTTTTCTTGAAGATGATGCGTCTTCCTAGGTGTAGGTAGGCAGGTCGTCACATATATCACGTCCTGATTTCAGATCGTCCTTAGTCTTTCCCTTAACATTCAAAATTGTATTAAACACATTATCGAATACGTTTTTCTCGTTATGCATCACGTCAATGTTACGACGGATTAAGAGATTTTTCCAATAAGGCAACTCTTAGAATATACTCTATTTGCACCAATTATGAAACGTCGATTTACCTTGGATTTCTGTTTGTTGCCCGGTTTCATGTAGCTTTGGGTAATCTTTTACAAGTTCATATATGATTTCACTTGACAAAATCGTTGGTGGTTGTAAAGTCTCATGTTTATTAGCTATGAAGTTTTTTTTGTCTCTTCTAAAAGTATGCTTAATATGGAGAAAACATCGACGACAATCAAACCATGAGATTTTCTTCCCATGCCGTAAAGAAAATGCTCGTGTTTCTTCCACACAAGAAGGACAAGCAAAACGACCGGCCATGCTCCAACCCAAAAGCATTGCATATGCAGAAAAATCACTAATAGACCAAAACAAAGAAGCGAACATCCGAATTTTTTTCGATACGTCGTATGTTTCAACTCCTTCATACCACAATGTTTTCAACTCTTCGATTAGCGGTTGTAAGTAAACATCGATATCTTGTGTCGGGTCATCAGAGCCAGGGATGACAATTGTGAAAAACATATATGGACTTTTCATACACATCCACGAGGGTAGACTGTAAGGTGTAATGATTATAGGCCAAGACGAATATTTAGAACCAAACTGAGAAAATGGTGAAAATCCATCAGTAAACAAACCTAGTCTAACGTTACGGCTCTCCGCTGCGAAATCGGGATATTTCTTATCAAAATACTTCCATGATTCTCCATCAAATGGGTGTGTTAACGTATCTTCTTTAGATGTTCTCACACTGTGCCATCTCATATGATACGATGTTACAGATGATGCATATAACCTTTGAAGTCTAGAAGCGATAGGTAAATAATGCATACGCTTGTATGGAACTTCTTTTTCCTTTTTTCCTTGGTTTGTATCTTCCTTGATTACATATTTTACAATTCCAAGACTGACATCATCTTTCCAAAACAACATGCAACCATTTAGACATGTATCAATTTTTTGATACGACAAACCGAAAGATGACATAAGTTTTTTTTCTTCGTAATAATTTTCGCACATTAAATTATCTGATGGCATATGGCGTTTAGCAGCTTGTACAACAGCCGTAAGTCCGGCTTCTGTAAGGTTGTACTTTTATTTCATTGCAATGTACTCTGCAGTTGCTGATAATTGAGTGTCGCTAGTACATCCATTCCAAAGAGGTTTCTTAGCAGCATCTAATAAATCATATATTTTTTTCGCTCCAACATTTGGTTCCTCTTCAACTTTAACATCATCGTTATTAATTTCAACAGTAGGGAACATTGATCGTGCTGCATTTTCAAACATATGTTCTATGAGATTCGTCGTACGAACTTCATCACTATGACCTCTATTGACTGTTCTTCGTTAGGTGTTATAATTTCTCCATGACGATCCCACACCAAATAATTGGTTACGAAACCATGTTGGCGCAAATGAATCCTAACCATATTCGGTACTAAATGCTTCAACAATTTGCACGTACTACATGGACAACGAATTTCTACGTCGTTTTCAATATTACTTAAAGCAAATTCGACAAACACGTTTACCCCGTTAAGAAAATGTTTACTTATTGAGCCTCCCATTTCTCTTCTTTGATACATCCAGCTCCGATCAATAAAATAATTGACCATTTTTCCTACTGTAAAACCTATGATCAATAGTAAAAAAATTATCAATAAATTCGATAAACACATTTAGATTTTACTGTGTTTTATAATCCATTTTCGTTTACATACAAAGTTATATTTCTCGCTATTTTGTTTACTTTTTTGTACCTTTTGTGATGGTCGGTCATCCTACTTTCCATTACAAACATAGCAGTAATTACATTTCTTAAATCATATCATTATAAACGATTTTCCAAAATTTCAGTAGCACTTCCCTGTGTTCCTTTTATCGTGCACATATGTGTGTATACACGGAACGAAAAGGAAACGCCGTCGAAATTTTGTGAACCGTTTATAACGATATGATTTACGAAACTAATTACTTTATAGTGTTTGTAACTTGTCCAATACAGGGACAAATCCAACAAATATTGAATCTGATGAATATGAATATCCGTTTTGCAATAAAAACGAATATTCATACAACGATCATATACAACACTTGTCAGACAGGGCCAAAAATTTACTAAGGGATTTAAATTTTGTTTTATATTATCGTTTTATTAAATTTATAAAATAAAGCATGTTATGCATTATTATATTTATATTCTACTGTTTTATTAAATATATAGTAAATTATATGATTTTTACTATTTCGTAAAATATATAATTCATGTGTATATATACACTAAATTATATACTTATCTAATGCTAATATATTTTGTAAAAGATATAATTCGTGTTCGTAAAATATTCGACTAATTCATGTTTGCTTAATATTTTACAAAACATACACAAAATAATTTAAATCAATCCTAACTAATTTAATGCTAACTCAAATACACATTTGCATTAATTATCAACATATGTATATATGTGCATAATATATATGCACAAACAATTTGGACATTTGAATGGTAATAATTGTATTAGCACTTTGTTTGGTATAATAAACAATCAATAGGCCATTATGTACAACTATAACAACAAATTGAGCACAAAATTAGCAAAATCTAAAATTTTAGGGTTTTAAGCAAAACCTGATTTTGGAGTGTATTTGGATGGAGAGAGGCCGCTGGCGTTGATTGATGGCGTCGAAGTGGCTGTCGGTTGCGTGGGGAGGCTGGGAGCAAACATAGAGGAGGAATAGAGGAAGATGGTGAAGGATTTGGGTTTTTTATGGTAGGAGGAGAGAATGAGGTTTGTTCTCGGCTTGCTGCAGTTTTACACGAATAATTCCAACGGCTTTCAACGGCCACAAACGACATTTTTACAATGGTTACCAATTATACTTTTTTTTTTTTTGAAAACACAGGAGAACCCGGCGGACCGGTAAACTCCTGAGGAGGGTATAGTATAACCGTCTGCTGATCCAAGCCCCCATACTCCCGGGTAAATTTATATAGGATAGGGAAGCGCATGGTAGAAATCGAACCTGGGTCTTTTTATCAGAACCCAGACCTCCTTTCCACTGCGCCGCACCCGCGGACTGTTACCAACTATACTTCCTATGTATGAATTTTCTATTTGCTTGGAAGCAAATAGAAATTATGCAAATAACAAAAATACACACAATAATATGGTTCATTCCCTTGAGTAGATATGAATGCCAATAATGCCCACAACAAAAATACACACAATATAGTTCGTTCCCAAGATATAGATATGAATGTCAATCGTTTAGTGACATACATGCAATAGGTTCCGATGCATAACCTAATTGATGTTCAGTCATCCATTAAACCATTATAAATAGAAGTCCCAAACTTTCATTTTCCTCATCCCAGAATCAACTATCAGCACAATGTCTTCTGTAACCCTTTTCTTCATCGTCTTCCTCTCAGTCTCCCTCCCTCATCTTGTAAGTTGTAAAGGTGGATTCTCCACCGATCTCATCCACAGAGACTCCCCACAATCCCCATTTTACGATCCTACCCTCACCCCATCCGACCGCCTGCGTGACTCCATCCGTCGTGCAATCTCACGCTACAACCAAACAACCACCCAAGACATCCAATCCACCATAACTCCTGCTGGGGCCGAGTACCTGATGACAGTGAACATCGGTTCTCCTCCCTTCAACGTCATGGCCATAGCCGACACAGGCAGCGACCTGACATGGACCCAATGCAAACCCTGCCTCAACTGCTACCCACAAAAAGCTCCCATCTACGACTCCTCCAAATCCTCCACTTACACTTCCCTATCATGCAGCACTCGGGCCTGCTCACGGCTACGATTCGCCGATTGTGACTCCAGCTCCAAATGCCAGTACGGATACTCGTACGGTGATGGCTCTCACACCGAAGGAATTCTCTCCTCCGAAACCTTTTCCATTGGCTCGGCTTCGATACCCAAGATTTTATTCGGGTGCTCTCATGATAGCGACGGAATTTTTGATGCGAACTCTGCGGGTATCGTAGGGCTTGGCCAGGGATCATTGTCGCTGGTGTCTCAATTGGGCACTTCAATCGACGACAAGTTTTCCTACTGTTTGGTGCCTAGAGAATCCAATACGACAAGCAAGATCAACTTTGGCGACGATGCTGATGTGGGCAAAGAAGCGGTGACTACTCCTCTTATCAGGGGACGGTCGAAAACTTACTACACCGTGAGACTTGAGTCGGTTGGTGTTGCTGGTGGGAAGAAAATAGCTGGTAGGGAGATGGATGCTGATAAATATGAGCGGGAAGGGAGTATTATCGTTGATTCAGGCACGACTCTGACCATTTTGAAAGATTCAGTTTTGAGTCAATTGACCGATGAAGTGTCGAAAGCTGTGACGTATCCAACGACGCAGGATCGGCAAGGGGTTTTTTCTCTTTGCTATGATGTTTCGGGTGTTAGCAGCGGTGGGCTTAGTTTGCCTGATTTGACATTTGAGTTCACGGATGCTGCGTTGACATTGAAGCCTTTGAATGCGTTTGTAGAGGTTCAGGATGGGGTTTTGTGTTTAGCTATGGTTTCCAGTAGGCAATTTGGCGGTGGTCTTCAGTTTTTTGGAAATATCGCGCAGCAGAACTTTCATGTTGGGTTTGACCTTAAGAACCAGAAGTTGTCATTTGCTCCCACTGATTGTTCGAAGTTTTAGATGTCTGGATGTTGTGATATTCTTATTTTAAGTTTGTAGTTTTTTGTCATTTGAAATTCCATAATAGAGGTGTGACTTTAAGTGGTCGGTTCCCGTTTTAAAGTTCATTACATCATTCTTCTACAAAATTATATTTTACCGGAACGAAAATTTAGCAAATCTGACTGAATCCGCAGACGCAATGAAATAGTACTTATATTTAGCTTATTTGCTGTTGTAATAGCTGCTCTTTATGTACATTTGCCACATGCTTCATGTTCTCCAAAGTGACTGATGTAGCACATCTACAACCCATTTCTTGTTTTACTTTTATCTACTACTGTGTAATCCATTTCAGGCGGTGTATTGTTGAAAAAAAAAAAGTTCTAGATATTTTTAGAGATAAAATTTATTATGCTTTACACGGTGAAATTGAGTTGTAAACTGAATTTACTATATTTCCGGATATGTCTTCTTTATATTTGAACACAAATAACTAATCATTTTTGTTGATAAAACTGAAATATATATTGATTTATTAAGTTTTAGGATGATATTTGTTAAGCGAGATAAATGAAAATTGGTTTTCCTAATAAATTCTGCTAATAATACTTTTGTAGAATTTTACAAATAAATATTCATGTGAATAAATTTTGAAATTTACATTTAACTTTTGATACATTTGACTAAATGATCATGAATATAATATAGGTTGAATTTCAAATATTACTTGTAAGAGTGAGGAAAATATCTAAAAATATAACTGTAATACAAATGCATGAATGTTCTCCTAGCACGTAATTGTGAAAATTTTAAATCGTATGGACTTGAATAAAAAAACGGTTTTACCATTTTGTCAATGGGAGTGTGATATACACATTGTCATTTTTATGTTAGACTAGTTAATAATTATTTGTTAATTTAATTAAATCGAAAGTTGAATCTTAATAGAACTTAGGAGAAAGTCATAAATAAGTGCAAAAATATTAAGTGTTGGTTTTTAAATGTATAATGATAAGTGAGAAAATTAGTAAAAGATTATAATAAATTTATATAATCGTGAAATATTAAATTATATGGACTTGAATGAAAAATTAGCCACTAAGTATTTAAATTAGGAGAGCTTTTAAGTTTTTTTCACTCATTTTTGTTGATGACAAAAGGCGAGAAAACTATAAAATGTACGTATGCATTATTTAGGGCGAGTTATCTAACTCAGTGGGAGTTATGCCATATTTTATTCAAGATATTAATGGTTGTCATCATCAAAAATGGAAAGATTGTTAATACCTCATTTTTGCTTTTGATGATAACAACCTTGGTAAACAATAAAATATTTATATAAATATTGATACTAAAATTTGCCAAATTATATAGTATATAGGGCAGGATTATATACAGATATTGAATCAAAGACTGTGCAGTATAAAAAGCTCAAAAAATAGACATAAACACTCATGAGTATAAAGACCAAGACATGAAGATCTCAATTCTATAGTATACTGTATAAAGTCATAGAATATTGCTAAAGTCCTTTGTAGCAATCTTTGATCTCTATTTTCCATTTTATAAATCTTTTATCTATAAAATAAAATATATTTTAAATATATTTGGAAATATATTATAAAAGTTTTTTAAAGTTCAAAATATTTATAACCTATGTTTAAACTATTTTACGAAGTATAAAATTATTTTACGTAGTATAGGATTTTCAAAACATTTTAAAATAAAAAAGTTTTCAAATTACACTAGCCTATGTCGCCTATGATATGTCGACATACGTGCCGTAATTTTGAAACTCAAATTTTAAAACGAAGTGTCTATTCGTCGTAACTTTTCACGAATGGACATGCCTGTTTATTCTCTCTGTATAAGGCTTTTCAAAAGAATTTTTAACAACTACTTTCATATTATCTTTTCTCCTCTTATCATGCTAAAATTTCTAGTGAAAAACTTATGAAATCTTCTCGATTTCAACCAAAATCAATCCAATCTCAATTGTATTGGTTCTCTATTATTTAGTACCTTATTCTAACATCTCTCTCCCTCAATCAAAGATCAAAGTTTTGTCCAAGAGGTTATTGGATCCACTATATCCAAAGATCAAGAAATTAACTTTGGAAAAACCATCAAACTCTAGTTGTATTTGCATGGGTGTGTTCGTAGCATGTTCAAACCAATTAGGTATGCTTGGTAACTCGAAAATCTGAGTAGGTGTGCTTGTAGCACATTCAGATTAAGTCGTTGTACTATATGAATCAAATCATGTTTCGATGGCTCAGGACCATTTGCGGCCATCAGAAGCGGTCAGAAAAACTCGATACAAAAAATTCCGCCGTTGAACAGAATTTCCGACGGCTTTCGACAAAGCTCGTCGTCGAATTTTCGACGGCTGCAGACGGCCATCCGACGACTTTCGACGGCCGTCAGAAGACACGTGGACGATTAGGTTGTGTGTCGAAATCCATCACGAGCCGTCGGAATTTTTCCATCCCATGCGGTCGGAAGATGTCGAAATTTTTTGTCCTGCAGCCCGTCAGGAGCCATTGAAAGCCGTCGCCATTTTTGCTGCTGTTCTCTAGCATTTCTGCTGCATTTTTGCCTTCCATCCATAATCCATTAGCACAATATATTCTACCCATCAAGCATATATCCAATTCAGGCATTATTATGAAATCAAACCATACAAACATAATCAAATCACATAAATAAATAAATCAAGCGTAATTCATATAAAATCAAATCAAACTTCGCTAACATAATTTACATACATCTCATTGTATAATATACATCAATCCTTCATCAACTCCTCCATCAACTCCTAAATATCAAAATTAGTACCATCAAATGTATCAACAAACCATACACACAACATTTCAAATCCAAGTCCACCAACTCAATGTATTATCAAACAATATGTACAGCATTTCAAATCCAACTCAATGTATCATCAAAACTTACTAAACCATGACGCAAAACAAAAAAGCATACCTATCACTTTGGTCAATCACCTCCAGAACCTCCCGAACCAGTTGAGGATGGAAAGCGGCCACCATGCTGCTGCATGTAGTCAGCAATACGTTGGCCCAACAGTTATGTCATCTCGATGGCATAGCGATGGTTCTGCTCTTCCAGTTGCATCACCCTAGCTCTCCATTCTTCGATCTCTGCTAGATCGATCTCAGCTTTGGCCGTTTGGCCGGCTCTCCTCTGTCTGTTGGCGTGCAATACTTTAGTCTATAATCTTACTATCAAAGGTACAACATAATGTGTTAATTGTTATATGTATAACTTATTACTGAAACTAAAACGATGTGAAGTTCTTTGGAACTAAAAGATTAATAATTATTATATCTTAATATATTATTCATTACCACTTGATTGCCAAAGCCGTAGCACCTGCTCCATGATGGTGGATCCATGACTGACTCAGAAATAACAACCTCCCCATCCATCGTCAGCTACTTTTGACCGGTATCCTTCAGAAGTTTCTAGCATTGTTACATAAACCTTGCTTGCATGAACAAATAAAAATGCAGTTAAAATTAATAGCATGATATTTTAATTTATTGTACTTTAATAAAAAAACAATTACTAATAGTACATAAACTAAAATATGCTTACGTGGCCCTTTCTCGATTTCGTGCCATGTATATGAAACTGTCCCGTCTGAATTTACATGCTCGACGGCATGAGTATGGGTAAATACATTCATATACAACATGGGACCCTGTGCCTCAGCTTTTTGAAATTGATTTTTATATAATGTTATTGTATATTCAAAATTATATAGCACGATAACTATTTACAATTCACATTTAATAATTTACCAACTCCTGGCGATATTGCTGGAATGACTTTGACCCTCCTCGACGAGTTACGAGATTTTTGTTCCTATTTGTAGAGTTTCTTTCCGACTCTACCTGTACATTTAAATCTAATACGTTATTTACTTTCCAAATATTTTTTGATACTTACGTATCAATCAAATAATTAATAAAAGTTTATTACAATTACATTCGCCTCGCCACTATCCCAATGTGCCAACCACACTTCCCACATACTTGTCCCTATCAAGTTCGGCTTCTGCCCTTTATGCTTCACTGTCGACATGGAATCCCTGTAATTCTTCCTCATCTTTTGCATCTAGTAATGTCGTACCAGTTGCAAGTCATCTGATTGTATGTCCACTGTAGCCTGCATTCCATGATAAACAACAACCAAAAAATAAAAAGTGAACAATAAATAAGCAACAAATTTTTTTAAGAATGGTAAACTATAAATTATACTTATAATGAGAACCTGCTATATACACTCCAGGATGTGTTATCCCACTCCGCCCAACATGCCATCATCCTACTTTGTACGAATATCTCGAAACTGATAGAACTACAACTGATGGTTGTAGGTCAAACCCCCTGTGTTAAATATGATACAGATTAGTATATCGTACACAAAATATTTAAGATACTGAAAAAAGTTTAATACTTACCCCTCCGCTTTATGCATTAGAGAAAAAACGAGTTGCTGTGGCGGTTGCGATGGACCGCTGCCATCCCCTCCTAAAGAATACGAAGAACTCATCCTTCTGCATGACATGATATTACCACAGACACATCATTTTAAAAGAGACCAATAACATAACAATGAAATATATTTTGTAGCTAAATGACATAAATGAGATAAAGTACATAAAGTGTAAAGTATACTTGATTCGGATTAGGTCTCATATTCTGACAATAAGCATAATACATTGCATTGTTAACATAAATTGCTAAATAAATAATGAAATGGTAATGACATAAATAATGTAAATGACGATAAGTAGATTTAGTTTCATAAATTACAAAACGAGCAAAATAAATCTCATCAATTGCATAATACATAAAATTCAACATAGTATTTTTATCAATCTTCATCGTCTTCTGATTCAGATTTGGTCTCATATTCTACATTAGTTTCCTCCCTACTCTGGAATGCTTATACCAAAACGTTTGATTCATCGTTCGGAGGTCCAAAATCAGTACCATCGTCTGTTATTACAATTTTGTTGCTTTGCTCACGATCTGTCTAATAAGCTTATTCGCTTGGAATATTCTTCTCATTTAATGTAAATCTTGCCTTTGTTTTAAAAACTGCCGGCCAATCTGCTTTATCTCTTTTTAGAGATAGATAAGGAGTGTAATAAACTTTCAATTTTTATTTGGCTAGTACAAAAGAATCGTACTTGTGATAATACGATGTGTGCTTAATTTCAATAAGATTATAATCCATGTGCACCTTAATTTCAGAACCTAGAACATTGCTAAACTAGTGGCATCTAAGTAGAAACATCTCCTCCGTCGGTCATGAGAAATGTGTCATTTGCAAAATTTATGTTAAAACACCATAAAAATCATTGATATGATTTTCTGGATCATCGCTACCTTTAACAAATACACCCGTATTATTAGTTAATTTTCCAACACTGTATTCTTTGGTGTTAAATTTATATCCATTGAGAAATGTATTTGATATGTCTTGACATTTCTTTTTGGTCCCAACGCATGATGTTTCAAACGTTTGTCAACCGTACAATTTCTCGGTTCATAAATGTACTTTGAAAACCAATCAGAAAATTCTTTACTAAGATCTCCGCGCGGATGTTCGCTTTCATAAATACTGCATATATGAATAAAATATTGCATTAAATTCTATATGCGCATTCTTTACTGAAATGAATAAATCATAAATTATTACTTTAAATTACCTAACAAATGGTGCAACCTCAACACAATTAAGAAGAATATAAGTGTGTGTTGTATGAAGATCACCATCGTCTAATATACTTCTACACATTTTCCAGAGGATCGACCATATTGTCTAAAAATAGATAACATTGTTTGAGAGGACTCTTGTTTGTCGTCTTCGTCACTACAAGGAACACTTTCAAATGATATGTTCACATGGTCACTGAAATAATGAAAGAAAAAGAACGAAGCTTCTTCTTCGATGTAAGTTTTACATATCGAACCTTCAACTCGTGCTTTTTGCCTTACTTTTTTTCTTCAGATGATTCAAGTATCTATGAAAAATTAATTTACATTAACTTCAACTTCCGAATGTAATTAAATAATAGGTAACATATCACATAGCTCTCAAATGGATACATCCATCCATATGGCACATAACCTCGAAATCGTGCTTCAGACGGGAGATGAACGGGTAAATGTTCCATTACACTAAAAAAACCTGGCAGAAATATTTTCTCCAATTTGCAGAGCAATATAGGAATACCTTCTTTAAGTTTACGTAAATGTTGCACTTTTAAAGTAGTCGAACAAAGCTCTTTGTAAAACAGACTAAGCTCCAGTTATTACCTTCCAAACTTTTAATGACAATAATCCTTTGAATAGAACGGGTAATAAATTTTCCATAATATGTGACAGTTGTGGATATTCATTCTACTCAATCTACCTTTTTAAATTCAATGCGTCTATGAAAGTTTGATGAAATCCCATTAGGAAATCTTAATCATTCCACCCGTTTTAACCTAACTTTAACTTAATTATTTTCTAACTCGTAACATGCTTTGGGTTTTTTTACTGTCATTTGTTTTCATATGAAGCTTGGGAAGTTTGCATAATTCTTGTATATCACGTCTTGATTTCAAATCGTTCTTTGTCTTCCTTTTAACATTCAAAATGTGTAAAAAACATTAACAAAAACATTTTTCACGTTGTGCATCATATCAATATTATGACGAAGCAAAAGATCATTCCAATAAGCCAACTTCTAAATATACTTTGATTTTACCAATTATGAATAGCCGATTTGCCAACAATTTCTGTTTGCACTCCAGTTTCATATATCTTTGGATAGTCCCTTACAAGTTTGTATATGTCATCGCTTGACCATGTCGTTGGTGGTTGTCCGGTTTCTACTCTAGTAGCTAAAAAAGATTTCCTTTCTCTTCTAAAGGGATGCTTGAGAAGGAGAAACATCGATGGCAGTCAAATCATGAAATTTTCTTACCATTTGGTAAAGAAAACGCACATGTTCCTTCCATGCAATAGGGACATGCTAGATGACTGGATGTACTCCATCCTGAAAGCATTGCATAGGCAGAAAAATCACTTATTCTCCACAACAAAGAAGCAAACATACGAATTTTTTTCTTTGAAACGTCGTTTGTTTCTACTTCTTCATTCCATAGTGTTTTTAACTCCTCAATCAATGGTTATAAATAAACATCGATTCCTTGTGTCGGATCGTCGGGTCCAAAAACGACAACAGTAAGAAACGTATAATGCGTTTTCATATATATCCATGGAGGTAAATTATAAGGTGTGATGATAATGGGCCAAGACGAATATTTAGCACCCAATTGAGGAAATGGTGAAAAACAATCAGTACATAATCCAAGTCTAACATTACGACTCTCCGCTGCAAAATTAGGATAAGTTTTGTTGAAATGCTTCCATACTTCTCCATCGGATGGATGTGTCAACGTAGCCTCTTCCTCTGTTCTCACACTATGTCATCTCACATGAGATGTAGTTACAGAAGATGCGTATAATCTTTGAAGCCTAAGAGTGATGGGCAAATAATGCATACGTTTATATGGAACCTCCTTCACCTTCTTTTTTTCTCGGTTTGTATCTTTCCTTGTGACATATACTACACTTTCCAAGAGTGATGTCATCTTTTCAAAACAATATGCAGCCATTTAAATATGTATATATTTTCTGATATGCTAAAACAATAGCTGATATAAGTTTTTTAACTTCATAGTGATTTTAGCACATTAAATTATCGGGCGGCATATGTCTTTTTACAGCTAGTACATTGGCTGTAAATCCAACTCCGTTGATGTTGTATTTTGACACTATCACAATGTGTTCTACGGTTACTAATGGCTAGATGCCGCTTTTACAACTATCCCAAAGAGGTTTCTTGGCCGCATCCAGTAAATCATAAATATTTTTTGCTTCAATATTTGGTTCTTCAATATTTTCATCATCGTCGTCAACTTCAACCGTAGAGAACATTGATCGTACTGCATCTCCAACCATATTTTCTATTATGTTTCGTCATAACAATTTCATTACCAGCAATCTTTAATTCAGACTCCACAGAAGTATGTGATACAACTTCTCCATGACGATCCCAAACATAGTACTCCGACACAAAACCGTTTTTGCACAAATGGACTTTCATAATATCAGGTGACAAATACTTTAAATGTTTACACCTACCACACAGACCACTAATTTCTACATTGTTTCCATTATTACTTAATGAAAATTCAGCAAATACGTTTATACCATAACAAAAATCTTCTTTTATTGAGCCTCTCAATCCCCTTCTTTGATACATCTATCTTCTCCGTGTAAATCTATATGAGTGGATCGTGTAGTGAATATATGCAAGTATAAGTATCTTAGCTATATGATATATCTAACTAACAGATGATAATAGTAAAGTAAATAAAACTAAGCACACCAGGATTTTATACTGGTTCGGACCTCCCGTCCTACGTCCAGTCCCGAAGCTCCTCTTCGGAATTCGACTGACAAACACCCTCACTTCTCCCGGAGGAATAGACTTGGTTACAAAAACTTGTTTTTGTCAAATATGTGTTCTATAACATGAATATTGACTATTAAGTACAAGTGCTTCCAATCTATATGTCTAGAGAATATTGATTGAAGAGTTCTGAATATATGGAAGACTGAAATACAGGTATTCGATTGCTAGAGATCAAGTATGAATCAGAATATCAGAGTAAAGAGCATAAGCAAGTAAGATGAAGATTCCTCTAGATTCTTGATGCTATTTATAGTGGTAGAGAGTTCCATTGTGTAGTTGCATCTGTTAGTAAGTGCTCTAAGGTCGCTTCTGATGGTGATGAAGAGTTGCAGTGAAGGGAAGCGATCGTGTCCTTTCAATTATGACAGTTGTACTTTGAATATACATAGCCGAGTTCAAAATCAGGCGTTTGGAAAATGTTTCAGACATCTGGCATTCATATATTTTTTGTATATGGATGCTTTTCAAACGTCTGAGTATATTAACCAGACGTCTGATTCTGTCTGATTTGCGAACCAAAGGATTCAACCAAACGTCTGGTTAGTGCACTCAGACGTCTGAACTTGTGCATGTGGCTTTTTCTTGTGTCTGTGTCATTGTTCTTCTAATTCTATCGACTTGTAGCTTCTTGATGCTTTCTTTGAGTCTTGTTCTTGTCTCTTTGGTATTGTTACTCTAATAATTACCTGTGAATAGAAATATATATATGCATATTCGATTTCCATTGTATAGTTGTTATCATCGAAACCATAGAATTGATTTCCTAACAATCTCCCCCTTTTTGATGATGATAACTATTCAATATACTTATATATAAATTATAATTCTTCCCTTGAATATATGCTTATTCTAAATGTTTTATTATTATAGTTATTTTTCTCCCCTTTGGCATTATCAAAAAGAATTATAACATTAAAGTCAATTGTCAAAAACAAAAAGGAAATTTCATTAACAATTCGAAATTTTATTACATACATAGATTTTGTCAGATTTAAAACAGTTGTGATACAAAATCCTAAAATCTATGATTTCGTTGGAGAAGCTGTGTCTGGATCATCCCCTTTATCTTCTTTGTCAGAAGTGGTAGGCTTAGCGGGAGATGTCAAAACTTGTTTAAGAGGTTCGTCCTCAGAAAGTGTTGAATGTTTTGTGGGAGGAGAAGGTACCGGGGTTGGCTAATCTTCTGCTGGTGTTGTTGGACCACGGACCACGAACCCTCTGGAGTACCTCCACTACACCACATATAGGATTTTGGCGCAACCGTAGGCGGGGCATTTGATACGGCTATAAGTCGTATCAAATTTTAATACGACTTATAGCCGTATTAAAATTTGATACGGCTTATAGCCGTATCAAATCTGTGCCTCTTTTCGTGGGAAAATTTTCCCCAAAAAGCACACACTCTCCCTCCTTTTTTTTATTTGCAGATTTCCTTTTTTCCCCGTGCTTACTTAGGGTTAAATCGCCAGAGCTTCCACCCCGATCGCCAGAGCTTTGACATCGTCCATCAGAGCCTTCCACGTCTTCCACCCCTTCCACGTCCAGGTAATTCTGTTATGAAATTGCATGCTTAATTCCGTTGTTTTTGTTATGAAATTGCGTGGTTAATTTTGACGTTGGAGTTCAAACTACGGACTATATTGTTGTTTATTCGACTTGCACCTTTGGCGCTTGCTATATTTACCATCTATTTTGCAGTCTCGGTATTGGAAATTATAGTAAATAATAATAATATATTGTAATAACGTATAAGTTTTAGTTCACGAAGTACAACATATTTATGGGATACAGGAGTTCAATGTGGCATTTAGGTTGAATCAACGACTTTTGGTTTG
Source organism: Allium cepa (assembly GCA_030765085.1). Classification (NCBI taxonomy): domain Eukaryota; kingdom Viridiplantae; phylum Streptophyta; class Magnoliopsida; order Asparagales; family Amaryllidaceae; genus Allium; species Allium cepa. The sequence goes on along the minus strand of CM060939.1, from coordinate 724,333,809 downwards.
TGAGTTCAGTTTGTTTCAACAAAATTTTGATGTTGAATGATATGTTTGGTGAATTAATTGAAGCAGACGGTTTAGTTGATGGAATCTACTCAAGCAGTTAATATATATAATTTTGCTTCAAGTTACTCAAATCAGTTGATGGGCAATTTAAGTAAAAGTGTTGCTTGATTTCCCATCACGACAGCTTGCTGTAAGTCAACAATTAATTCTGTTTGTAGGCGTATTATGCTATTTTGTAATATTTTGATCTCCTTGCATAATTTACAGCTTGGTGCTAATGTTGTATATGGTTCTGACATTGTATATGGTTTTGACATTGTTGTATAAGTGGATAAAATTATTGTTAATGGCGCAAGCCAAGTATCAGGAGAGGGGTAATGCATAGACACTACTCCGCTGCTACAAAATAGCGCCGTTGTAATAACAAATTTTTTGGAAACAGTTTGGTGCTAATGCTGTATATTGTTCTGACATTGTTGTATAAGTGGATAAAATTGTTGTTAATGGCGCAAGCCAAGTATCAGGAGAGGGGTAATGCATAGACATTACTCCGGTGCTACAAAATGGCGCCGTTGTAATGGCAAATTTTTTGGTAACAGTTTGGTGCTAATGTTTAAAATAAACCCTATATTTTGAGTTCCATTTATTGAAATTTAAATAGTCCATATATTTGAACTATTTAAAATTAATTAAATGTCTATGCATTACCCCTCAATGAATGTCCACGTGTTTTGCTGATGATGCCGAACAACTCATCAACACACATTATATTTATATACATTATGCCAAACAACTCATTGTCGTACATTATATTTGGTAGTACTTGCACCATATTAGAACTATTAAGAAGCATCAAATTTATTGAAACAAACATATGGATTATGATAATTATACTTATTTTTAAGCATCATCATCATCTGAACTTTCCAATGGAAAGTTAGTAAAAACATAAGTTGACAATCTGGCTTAGTATAAACTAATAGTTTGAAAACCGAACAATTGCACTTAGTTTACAAATGGAGCAAATGCTCGGTATTAAAAACTAAGCAAATGCTCAGTTTTGTACGGCGATCAAATGCTCAGTTTTTAACCAACTGGGTTAAACTCGGTTGAAAACTGAGTTTTAATAGCTGGAAGAAGAACTCTTGGTGTTTCAAGTATACATTCGGAAAGGCATCATAAACATTTTCTTATGCTCTGCTCTTACTTTTATTCACTATGAATTTTGAATATGAATTATAAAACAATTTTTATATGGCACCAACGAACACTCTTTTTGTATGGGCAAAGAGTTTGAGGTTAATGCTCTTTCTGCTCCATGTTAATAGTGTGAGTTGCAAATCTGAACTAAAGCAATAGAACTTCACTAATATCAATTATTCCAATCAAAACAGCTTAAAAATATCATATTTTTAAATGGATATCTTACATGAATTGCAGTAATAAATCTTACAGGAACCGCAATAATACAAATATAAAATAAGTATGATGTTCTTGCCATTAAACTCCGACATCATGATGTTATACTCTGATCATCAGATTATTAAAATACATCAGACATGAATCATATTATTACATATTTAAACTAAAAATGGTGATCATGCTTTCAGCACAATTTTCGCCTACCCGAGCTACTGATATGTTGTGCTTGCTTCCCTTTGTTAGCTTATTTGTGTTCCACTGTTACTGCTAATCATTACATGTTTCTCCTGCTGCTAGGCATGCTTCTGTTATGGATTCTTCCACTAGTCTAGTTATGCCAGCTTCTGCCTTACCAGCTAAGATTTAACTATCCAAATTTGCTCCTGAATTGTTCACATTTATATACTATTGCTTGCTTTCGACTTACGTGCTTCTACCCTAAGTACCGCCACTTTCACTGATTCGGCTCCGATGCTACACCTCCATCCCTTTGGCTCTGCACAAGTAATACAACTGATCCTATCTTAGTTCAAGTCTTGTAGCTCTGGCATTGCATTTGGCCCACATAATTCATGCCATCTGTTGTTTTGATCTAGTTTCAGCCCTTGCACATGTATTGCAGTTGCTCTTGCATCATTTCTTGCTAGGAAACTTGTTATTTGGTTGTGGCTTGCTCATGTTCGAGTCTCTCGGCTATTCCTTTCCAATTTTTACATTCATTTCGCCTTTGTAATTTTTAAACTAGAGCTACATGAGCTCTGAAATGCAAGTATATGGCTTTTACATGGCTTTTGTTCAGTTGTAGTCATGTCCCATTGCAGTTAGCTCTTTGTCTAGATGGTAACTACTATACGTCTATTGTGATTTCAACCTAGCAATAAAAATATCATATTTCTATTCTTTTGAAAAAACAAATATCCCTTCTTATAAAATGATAAACTTATTGTAGTCTACAAGGGTAATAAGTTCTAAATTTCCAAAATTTGGTTTTTTGAAACTAAGAACTACATAAAAGTTTGAAATAAATATCGCGGTGCTTAACCTTTTGGCTAAGCTAAAAAACTAAGATAAAAAATAGCAGTCAACTATTATGTAATCCTTTTAGAAAAGAGCGAAATGTTTTTACATTTTTAAATCATAATAAATGGTTTTATATTTTAAACAAAAATATGAAGAGGTTTATGGTTCAAATTTCAACACGATAGTAAATCTTTAAAAAAATTGCCATTTTAATAAAATGCTAAATGGCTTTCTCTTTTTGACAAATAGCTAAACTTTTCAACGATAATGGCAAATCCGTATAAAAACTAACATTTTTATTTTTAACACCAAACTAAATGTTGTCTTTTAAACAAAGTGCTAATGATTTCATCCATTAATAAAAATGGCTAGCGTGTGTAAAAGAAAGTTGAAATATTATATTGTATTCACATTTTTATCATTATACAGACTTGTGATGTATTTATACAAACAAGTCATACTGATGGACTTTGCGGTTAGGCCCAGATACATAATACATGTAACCACATCTTATTACAGTTTAGCATATACGAGAATTGTATTCTCTGGCTTCATTCTATCGGTTAGAAAAATATAATTTAGTAAAGAACTATTATATTTAACAAGAACAATATAATTTAGTAAAGTTAAATATGTAGAATTAATCTTACAACAAATTTCTCAATATAATTTCAAAAATATTCTTTTCAAGCAATTGGAACGAGGACCCATTGAAGGGAAAGTCTCATGTTCTGTTAAATATGATATAGGAGGGCAGTATGTCTTTCAGCATAGATAAACAATGGATAAATGAATTAAATCTAAGATCTACATACTACATAGACGGGGTGCAGAAGTTCATTAGTTTTGTTGAAGAAAACGGTGGTAAGAAAGGATTGTATTTATGCCCTTGCACCCGGTGCAAAAATATGAAGACGATCAAGTTAGATGACATTCATTTTCATTTGCTTAGATGGGGTATTATCCAATTGTATACAGCGTGGTATTTTCATGGGGAAAAAAGGGCTGAGATGGAAAAACAACAACCAGTTAGTCATGGCAGAACTACTGCTGAGTCTGAACATATTAGGATGGAAGATCTGGTCAATGATGCAGATAGATTTCATCATTTTCAACCTACAAATTCGTTGCCTGATCATGCTAATGTTGGAGAGCAGTCTACTGATTATCCAGATTGGCAGGCCAATGAAAGTAAGAAGTATAAATCGCTTTTTGGTAGCGTAAAAGAGTCACTGTATCCTTCATGTTCAAAAGGGATTACGAAGCTGTATGCCATTGTGAAACTGAATAGCTTGAAGACCCAATACAGCTTTTCAGATAATGGTATGACTGCACTTCTCGAACTAATAAAGAAGTTACTCCCTAAAGGTAACACGCTGCCGACAAAGTACTCCGGCGTGAAGAAGATCATTAAGCAAGTTGGAATGAATTACAAAACTTATGATGCATGCATCAATGATTGCATATTGTACTGGAAAGATGATGCGAACAAAGTTTCTTGTACAAATTGCGATGAACCAAGATATATGACATCATTAAACGAAGAGAGAAAATGCACCAAAGTACCTCGAAAGATATTAAGAAATTTTCCTTTAATTTCTAGATTGAAAAGACTGTATACTGTACCATGGATGGCAGATGCGATGACCTGGCATGATCGTGCCAAATCTGATCCAACCATAATGCGTCATCCATGTGACACTTCTCAATGGAAAGTCGCAGATTCATTTGATCAAACTTTTGCTGCCGAGCCACGAAATGTCACACTTGGAATAGCAACAGATGGTTTCTGTCCACATGCTTCTCTCTCTAACCCTTACAGTTGTTGGCTAGTAATTGTAGTACCATATAATCTTCCTCCGTCTATGTGCATGAAAAGGGAGTTCTCAATGTTAACATTGTTGATTTCTGGGCCAAAACAACCAGGAAAGGATATTGATGTTTATTTACAGCCGTTGATAGACGAGCTAAAGCAGTTATGGGAAGGAGTAGTTACATTTGACTCGTTAAATAAATCTGAGTTCACAATGAGAATTAGGGTGCTGTGGGCAATCCATGATCACCCTGCTTTTAGGACTTTATCGGGATGTACAACTCACGGTTATTTTGCATGTCCTGTTTGTGGGGAAAACACTTGTTCTTATTATCTTCTTGAAAGTAAGAAGATGTGTTACATGGGACATCGAATGTTTCTTCCTAATGAACACAAGTTTCGATACGATAAGACAATTTTCAACAACGAACAAGAACTTCGTCGTCCTAAATGGCCATTGACTGGTTTTCAAGTTGAAAACAAAGTAGCGAATATCAAAATGAAAGTTGGTAAACAAAAAGAAGAAATTGGTCGAAAACGGAAAAAGTCAACCAATGAAGATGTTGACAATATTTTTGGATGGTATAGGAGGTCTATCTTTTTTTGATTTACCATATTGGAAAGCAAATTTGGTCCGACATAATATTGATGTTATGCATACGGAGAAGAATGTCACGGAGCATCTCATCAGCACCATTATGGACCATAAAGATAAGTCAAAAGATGGCATCAATGCACGCAAGGATTTGAAAATCATGGGTATAAAATAAAAGTTGTGGGTGATGGAAGATCCTGAAACAAATAAAACAATCATACCAAAAACAACTTTCGCTTTGAGCAAAGAAGAAAAGATACGGTTTTGCACCGTTTTGAAAAATCTGAAAGTGTCTAACAAATTTTCTTCTAACTTTCACAACAATGTGAGCATCAATCCTCCTGAACTAAGAAATATGAAGTCACATGATTACCATGTCATAATGCAGCATTTGCTTCCGGTATTGCTTCAACATTCTTATCCACAACATAAGGATCTACGAAATGTTGTTCATTGTATTAGTTTATTCTTTAACATTTTTTGTTCAAAGGTGATCAATAGGGAACATCTTTTAAAAGCAAAGGCTAGCTTAGTAGAAGCAATGTGTGTTTTTGAAAAACATTTTCCACCTGCATTTTTTGATATCAGTGTCCACCTTATGGTTCATTTAGCCGATGAAGCGTTGATTTGTGGCCCTGTCAGATAGAGATGGATGTATCCATTTGAACGGTAAATTTCTAATTTCAGTTATGCACATCATTATTTCATATAAATAGCTACCGTCTACAGTATATAATTGATCACATTTATAGGTTGATGAAAACATATAAAGGATATGTGCGCAACAAAAGATACATTGAAGGGTGTATTGCAGAAGGATATATCGTACAAGAAGCTAGTCTTTACTGCATGGAATATATGCCAAACGGAGGTGATGGAAATCATAAACATACCCGCGAAGCGTTTTTAGACGAGGGCGATGAGTTTGCTGGTGAGATACCTCTGGATAATGGTAAAGACATAACGTTAGCCCAAGTGCAGTTTGAACAGGTGCGTAGATGGGTCCTTAATAAGTACGATGGATTGGATGAATGGAAGAAGTAAGTTCATGAACTTGTTTGGAATTTTAATTTTTTTAATTCAATTTATATATACATTTTGATATGTGTTTTTCGTAGGAGGTATAACTCTTATGTGAAAAGTACTAGATTTCAACCTAGAGGCAGGGCTACCACCGTGGAAGTAGTTCAAAGTTTTAATCTATGGTTACGTAATGAGGTTTAACTTCGTCTTAAGTATTTCATGTGTTTATAAGTGTGAAATACACCTTTGTGACCATGCTTTTTTACTTATTAAAATTTATGTAGCTATTAAAGACCATCGATGTTGGTCCAACTCTGTGGCGGTTAGTTCATGGGCCGAAGTTCATCACGCATAGTTATATGAAGTACTAAGTGAATAGATTTTCATTTTCCACGAAAAAGTACGAAGACCGTATGGTAACACAAAATAGCGGTGTATGCATGAGAGCAATTACAAAATTTCGAGCGAGTGGCAAGGATAAAAATTATAAGGAAGCAGAAACAACGTATTACAGAGTCATTCAAAAAATACTTGAGTTGGATTACACTGACTTCAAACAAACAGTTTTTTATTGTGATTGGGTAAAAGTCGAGGATAAGGTCAATGGTTGCAAAATAGATCCCATTTCAAACCTCATCATGGTAAATTTAGGGAAATTGAAGAACAAAAATAATGTGAATGACGAGCCATTTATTCTTACATCAGAAGCGAGTCAAGTTTTCTACTCAAAAGATTTAAAAAATAACGGATGGTTATGGTCTTGCATACACCAAAACGGTTGACTACAAATGTGGATGACATTGAGTTCCCTACCGTCTATCAATCAGCTTTTGAAGACAATGAAAAATTAGAAGATCTTACCAAATCCATATGTTAACTTATTAGTATTCGTACATCACATGATTGTGTGTCTGCATATTTTTAATTGCACGATTGTGCGTATGTATGGTTTTGAATATTTTATACATTCCAATGCAATTCCAGGTGTTGTCACTTAATAATTTTGTATGTGCAAGTGTGTTATATTATGGAGTGTTGACATTGATACATTGATACATGTATAATTATTATCGTGACTTATTAAAATAAGTAGTAATATTATATTTTGCAGGAAACTATGTCAGAAAATCCACCATCTTCACATTCGTCATGTTCAGAGGCGAAGAAAGTTGATCCAAACTTACTTGGTATTCCGGTCTCAGATAACGCTGAAAAAATCGCTACTATGCTCGGTAAACTAGTAAGAGCTCATGTGCCGATATCATATATAAGTTGGAATAAAGTACCTGGAATATACAAGGACAACGTTTGGAACGAATTGGTGGTAAGTATCCTTATCTGTTTGACAACAACTATTTCATTCAATAGCCTTATGGTTTCAACTCTTTGCACAACACATACTTTAATATATTTTTTGCAGAAAATTTATGAGCTCGATCCGCTTTCAAAAGAAATGTTTTTAAAGAGATTGGCCGAGGTTTTTAGGAGATACAAGAAAAACTTGAGAGTAGTTTATTATGACTCTTTCAACAATGATGAAGAACGGTTGAAAAATTGCCCACCTACAGTTGCTCAAGAAGATTGGGCAGAGTTCGTAAAAATGAAGCAACACCTGAAGCAAGCGGAAGAAGGGAGGTAGGCAAAAAGAACAGAGCATTGCTCAGTTATGCTCATCATGCAGGACGTAAAAGTCACGCTAAAATAGAACAAGAAATGGTAATTTATATTCATTTTCATTCAAATGATTTACACATTGTGATTGGATATTCATGCCGAGGCATCAACTTGTATTGCAGATCGTTGCTAGCCCATCAATAAATATCAGTCGTCATCAAGTATGGGAGAAGACACACAGGAAAAAAGATGGTAGCATATCAGATGCCACTTCTTCATACTTTGTAAGTTAAACAAATATTAACTTGCATATTCTTTAAAATTCTTTATTCATGTAAGTATTATGATATTACATGATCAAATTACGAAAGCGAAGGAAAAGATCACTGATAGTGATGAAGAAAAATTGACAGTGGATGAAGACATCTTATCACAAGTGCTTGGTAAGGATGCAAGGGGTAGGAGCCGCGGTGTTGGGATCGTTATACCAAAGACTAAAGTTAAGGCTTGTGCCATTGCACAGAAACGACTCCGACATGTTCGTGGCGAGCAGGATGAGTTGAAAATGAGGGTGGGAAGTTTGGAGGGTACAGTGGAAAATTTGTCTGGGCAAATGGAGGTTTTGATCAACATGGTGGGAAATATTGAACAAGGAATTCGTGCACCGGTCAATTCTTCTGATGGAGGACGCGCCACATAATTCAATGCTCCTGAATTCATTGCTTCGCAGTTCCAGGATTCGAACAATGTTACGAACAATCAAAAATGTGAAATCCTCAACTCTGATTTAGAAGTTATAGGAATAGGTACTATATGCCGAGATTCTACATTGTCCAACATCCATGGGAAATCTGTACCATCTACACATGAAAAAGTGGTGTTGGATAGTATACTGCTACTAGATGAGAGAACCAGCAAAATGAATCATCAATTTGCAGAGACCTTTGCTGATGTTGAAGTGGGTGGATATGTGTGCCATCCACAGTGTCTTATTCGATATCTCTAGATGATGGAGCAGGTATATTTTCTCTTCGCCGTACGTTTTAAAGTACACGTTGAAAACGAAAAACACAAAACTCGTTTTCAAGCCAAACGCTATCTTGAATCCCCAAAATTTTCTATCTTGAATTAATTTCTTCCTAAAATTCTTCTTTTCATTAATTTGATTGGCATATTCTCTTGGAGGCATTTCTTCCTTTATCTACGATTGATCTATATTATATCTATATTAAAGATATCGATTCCACATAAATCCCAACTGCTAGTCTCTTGCACAATTGATGGAATTCAAGATATTTCATGTACTAGAAAAGATACCTAAAATGATTAATTCTATATCTAATTGTGCAACAATCAAAATCCTAGGCATTGCCATCCTAAATCATATCTTAGCCCAATCAATCTCTTTTTTACCTTAATTTTTTATGTTGTTGATTGGTTTAGATAAATATTAATTCTACAATAATATCATGTCGTTATCAAGAGCGAAGCCAAACCACCTTTTCTAAGTACCAGCGCACAAATTGTCGTCTTCATGTTCACATTGGACAAATTGACTGCATCACCTCCAAGCCCACAGTTTAGTCTTAATCACCTTTAGTTTACAAATGAATTGATAAGTACAGGAACCACCAAACTGTGTGACCATCACCCTTAGTTATGCAGTCTGTATATCCTTGTATGTAATGCTAACTATTCACGTATCTGAACGACATTCCTTTCTTTGATTGCTTTTCCCGACTGAGACGGATGAGTATGTGTGTGTGATCACTTGCCAATGAACAGAGGGCAACTGTCGAAAATTATGGAAATATAGATAAGAAGTCATAATTGACTGAAACCTTATCTATATTTGATGCAATACCCCTTGCCTACATATGCAGTTTGACACCCTATAACCACATACCATCACATACCACTCGAAACTACTGCACTAATCACTTTTCACACCACCATCACAACCTACCTGTCACAGTTCAACCATTGACATACCAAACAACAAAGTCTACCTGTCATAAACCATCTGCCTGTTACATTCATCCACTGTCGAAAACTACTGTTGTTACCCCATCAACATTCACAACCCTTTAACCCTTCAACCATCTGCTATTGCCTCATTTCAGACCATAGTGCCAACATCTTCATACCACATAAGTGCCAACATCTTCACTGCACACATAATTGCACTGCTTTCCTTGCTCCTTGCTTCTCTGCTTCATACAACAAAATAGCTACCTATGTACACCTCTCTTTACAAACTGTCATACACACTTACTTCATCAGACCCCAACCACATTTCATCGGACTAAACCTCCTCTGCATCATCCTCTAACCCCACTAGAAATCAACTAATGCACAACCCATAATCAAAACATCACTATGCACAACTGCTGTAAACACATATTCCACGGCATATTCATACAACTACTCATATTCAACACCAAATAACAGAGTTCCTGTCCAACCTTCTCCTCCTTACTGACAGCCAACCTTCTCCTTACTGCCACCTGAATTTGCAAATGCTGTTGCCACATTTCAACCTTCTCCTATCATTCTGTAAAAGAATTACCAGCGTACACGAACGTATCATAACACTGCAGTCCTCCCTTATTATGAAGCAGAACAGTGATACGCTAGGATGTAAGGGTAAGAACATTGCAAGTCCATACTGATTAATCTATTAGCACCGAAATTCTACTACTTCCCACTTCATTGTTGTGCAACAGAGTCCAGATTGGATGTATGCAGTCTATATGTACTCTGTGTACTCAATTTATTTTCCTCCAAGCTCGGTACAGTAAGCTTGTATGTACATAGAAGCATGAATGCTTGATTAATTTTCTCATCAACATTCATACCTCTAATATTTCATTATATAATTCATTTACCCTTCATTTGAGGATGATACAACATCTTCTACAATCAGAGTGTCATATAAACTTGCATGTGTACTTGCATTATGATTAGTTTTAGTCATAACATCCAAAGAAATTTCATCTGTGTGTGAATACTAATGCAAAAGGACATAATTTTTACACCCTCTTAATCTTAAATTACAAACCATAATTGTAACTAATTTATTTTCTTCATATTTTGAATGTCTTCAGCAGATTATGTGCAATTCTGGTCTTCTGCTTGCAGTCTGATACGTATCGTTTGGCAAGATATAGTGTTGGGATCACTGGTGGTGATGGTGAAGACATTGGCAAGATATAGGCATTGATGGTACTATCTGAACTTTGTAATTGCTGAACTTGCCGAAATTTGCGTTGTATTACTAATGTTATTTATGTTGTTGAACTACCTTGTTGAACTTTTGTTGTATGTATTGTCGTTGAACTTTGTACCATATGTAATGTTGTTGAATTGCATGAAGTATTGTAATTGTAATGTACTTAGTGTTGACTATTTTTTGAACTGCAAGATGTACGAACTGTGAACTATTTATGCAAATATAATTTCAAATTTTATTGTTAACTGTTTCTTCTTTATGTTGAATCGTGTAAAAAAGAATTAGATACAGATTTTAGCCGTATCTAATTGGTTCGTAGAAGCTACATATTTGTCAATTAGATACGGCTAATGGTCGTATCTAATTAAGCAATTTGATACGGCCTTAGGCCGTATCTAATTGCTTCATTAGATATGGCTAAAAGCCGTATTAAAATATTAAGCTCGGCATATTTTGATACGGCTTTTAGCCGTATCTAATAAGATTAGTTACGGCTTTTAGCCATACCAAAATATCGTTTATGGTGTAGTGCTCCTTGAAAACCAATGAAACAGTTGAAAGGGATTCTTCAACCATTGCTAAGCAAGTTGCAAAAGATGTCTCGAAGTTGCCGATGCGTTTAGCCAAGAGTTTTTTATTCTGAGATAATATTCGTTGATTTCTAAGTGTGAGATCTCGAACAGTTTCATTTGGATTTGTATCCGTTCGAGTTTCTATAATCTCATCCTGTCCTGGATAATCAAAAGGTGCAGGAGGAGGTGGGGTTGCTTCTCGAGTGTGTTCCTCTTGTTGTGATGGTTCAATGTGAGGTTGAGGTGGAGGCTCCACTTATCTATTTTGATGGTTTTGCGTCCAATCTTCGAATGATATAAATTCCAGGGGATTCTCAGGTAAGTGCATAAGGGAAAAGAATTTGGTGGAAGCATATTTCGGTGAGATTTCATTGAAGGTTGATAGATAGGATGGGATATGATGTGCACGAAGAAGTCTCATAATATATGTGGGGTAAATGATTGAGGGCTGTGAATGAGCCCATAAATGTTTTAGCTCGTCAAAGATGAATTTGGCCCAATTCACCATTGTTCCACTAAATAGAGCATATATGGCTTTGTGTTCTATCTCTGTGATTTGCTCTTGGCTTCCCATTCGTGGAACCATGGTATTGATTATCATCCGAGTAAGAAGTCATGCTTTTGGACGGAGAAATTTGGAGACAAATTTAGGCATTTCTCTTCCCAAATTCGATGTGTGATGCTATCCCTTAGTTTAAAGCGCATATCGGAAATGTTATATAGATCTTCGCCTGTGTCAGAACAGTCTAGGGTTCGACCTATGATGCCGGGAGTTAGTCTAATCGTGTTGCCATACACGCTAGACCATAGCCAATTGTCTTCGTCTTTAGTGTTCCATACTGAAGTACTATCCAAATTTGCATAAAAAAGGAATATGGATAATTGATCTACTTGGATGTCGTTAGAGGTAAAAGAAATCAAGGTTTCTAGGCTGGCATTTTCACATAATTCATCCAAATCATAAATCGGAAACTTAAGAAGATTATAAAAAGGACCTGTGTGAAGCTTCTTTTTTTGGATATCTTCGTACCTTTTGATAGAATGTGGTGCTTTGTTCATCCAGCGTTTAATTGATCATTTGAACATACTTGAGGGTTTAAAGAAGAAGTTGGTTGATCTTGTTTTTTTTAGATACCTTTGGATTTTTTGTTCTAGGAGGCATTTTTGAATTGAGAATGTGTGAAACGATGGAAATGAAGGAAAATCGCGCAGTTGATTTGATAAAAAACATCATTCGGGTTTGGTAATGAAAATATTAAGAGATAAATTAGAAAAATAAACGTTATATGGGTTATTTTGTAAATTCGATTGAAGTTAAGGCGTCTGGATGCTAATTTAGACGTCTGGTTTACCCTAATTTGAGCACAGTAGATAAAATCAGACGTCTGGTTTTTGATTTAGACGTCTGGTTTGGGCGAATTTGTAAAATTGGATAGGCAGATAGTTTAGTCAGACGTCTGGGTTAAATACTCAAACGTCTGGATTAGGCCAATTGTGAAATTTTTTATGGCAAAGAACTCAGTTAGACATCTGGGTTGATTTTCAAACATCTGAAATTATCTGATATCTATTTTCGAGAAGGCAGAGCAAATTTTCAGACGTCTGGGGGGTATTTCAGACGTCTGACATATGCACACTGATGGAAAATTGAACGTATATCAGCGTATCAGACATCTAAAGCCAATATCCAAACGTCTGAAATAGGCAATTTGTCTATAAATATCCTAAAATTTTATGATTTTGCTTATTTCTCGATTTTCTTTTTATTAGTAACAAAAGTAATTTTATTTATGTGAAACAACATAACATATATATATATATATGTATATGTATATATAATTTATTTAGAAGGTGATGGAGTTTTATGATTTCCCGACTTCCATGGTTTAAGCAGAGACCATATATTTCCTCCTTCATGTGTTTTTGGAGTGCTAGAAAATCGTCTTAGTGAAGGATCTGAAGGAGTACGATATGAAGACGAAGGATCCAAAGAGCTACGGGGCTTTGGAAGTGGTTCATGGACATCCTCCCTTCGTGACGTATAAAACTTCATTGCTGCTTGTTCCAAAAAACTCAGTCGACGTGCTGTAACCTTTTGTTCAAAATATAATTCGCGTTGAAGATCTATATGTTGTTTCTGATAGTAATGAATTTCATCAATTTTCTCCTTTGTGTTAAGAGACACAAATAGAGATCTTTTAGTTTTCTTGCTATCTGGAGTAAATCCCGTGTGATATGAGGGCCATCTATATGTTGGTTCTTGATTTGGTGTGGGTGTAGGAAGCCATTGAGGTGTATCAACCGAGCTATCCGTCGATGGTGTTGAGATGGAAATGTAAGAATGCTCAGAAGACATGGTTATGTTGTTTTTTATGAAGAAGACATGAATTATTTGTATGTAGTTTTTGTATAATGTTGATATACAAAAGATGGAAAAACATTATTTATAGAAAAACTAACTAGCTAAAAAAACTAAAGGTGTAAAAACATTTAATTTTTATTTGTGGATAAAAACAAATGACTATTCGTAGCTGAAAAATAGTGATTATTAATTGAGAAGATCATGAAGAGAGCAAACACCTAGATCTCGTCTAAGTTTAATATAAGTTTGTTCATTTAATGGTTTTGTAAAGATATCTGCTATTTGATTTTCGGTATTTACGAATTCTAGTGAAATAGTTCCTTTTTCAACATTGTCTCATAAAAAATGATGTCGAAAATCTATATGCTTAGTTCGAGAATGATTGACAGTGTTTTTTGATAGATTTATTGCACTCGTGTTATCGCAATATATTGGAGACTTATTGATACTTAGACTGAAGTCCGTAATAGTTTATTGCATGTATATCACTTGTGCAGAAGCTAGATCTACTGAGATATATTCGGCTTCACACGTAGATAAAGAAACACAATTTTTCTTTTCGCTAAACCAGAAGACTAATGATTGTCCGATAAAATGACATGTTCCACTAGTACTCTTACGATCTGTTCTACATCCACCAAAGTTCACATCGCTTTATGAAACTAGTTCAAATGATGATCCTCTAGGGTAAAACAAACCATAATCTCTAGTACTAGATAGATAACGTAAAATACGCTTAACAGCTCTTAGATGAGATTCTTTTGGTTTTGCTTGATGTCAAGCACAAAGACATACACTCATCATAATATCAGGTCTACTAGCCATCAAATAGAGTAGAGAACCAATCATGCTACGATATAATTTTTCATCAAAATCTTTTCCGTTATTATCCTTTTTCAAATGAACAGTAGTACTCACTAGTGTTGGTTTGCTCGAAGTTTTATCCATTTCAAAACGTCGTAAAATATTATTACAATATTATTCTTGATGAATAAAAATTCCATTTTCAAGTTGTTTTATTTGTAAACCTAAGAAGAAATTTAATTCTCCCATATGTGACATTTCAAATTCATTTTTCATAATTTTTGAAAATTGATCACATAAGTTTTCGTTTGTTGAACCAAATATAATATCATCAACACAAATTTGTACAACTAAAATATCATTATTGTCCTTTTTAATAAATAAAGTTGTATTAATTTTACCTATTTGAAAAATAGATGAGATTAAATGGTTTTTAAGACATTCGTACCATGCTCGAGGAGCTTGTTTTAATCCATATAATGCTTTATGTAATTTAAAAACGTGGTCCGTATATTTTTCGTGAACAAATAATGGAGGTTGTTCCACATATATATTTTCTTTAATGAAACCATTTAAAAAGGCCTTTTTGACATCCATTTGAAATAGTTTAAAATTGTGATGAGTTGCAAAGGCGAGTAATGTACAGATGGCCTCTAATCTAGCTACTGGAGCAAAGGTTTCGTCATAATCGATACCGTCTTCTTGATTGTAGCATTGAGCAACTAAACGTGCTTTATTTCTAACAATATTTCCATTCTCGTCTGCTTTGTTTTTAAATACCCATTTTGTTCCTATAACTGATTGGTCTTTAGGTCTTGGTACTAATGCCCAAACATTATTTCACTCAAATTGATTTAATTCTTCTTGCATAACTATTATTCAAAAATTATCATTTGAAGCTTCTTTATAATTTTTGGTTCTAAATTTGACACAAATGCTATATAGCTTATTTGATTAAGTTGATTTCTAGTTACTCTAGAATTGAGATCTCCAATGATATTATCTTTTGGATGATTCTTAAGAATTCTAAGGGATGATCTTAAAGTATTATTTTGAATATTTGTTTCATTATTAATAGAATTTATTGAACTTGTTGGTGGAATAATTTCTTCTTCATCATTAGTCTGATGTCTAAAAAGATTTTCTTCGAATGAGGCATGCAAACTTTCTTCAATAGTATTATTTCGTTTATTAAAAATTCTATATGCTTTGCTACGATCCAAATATCCAACAAAGATACCTTCGTCGGCCTTCGGGTCAAATTTTCCTAAGTTAACTTTTGTATTTAAAATAAAACATTTCGAACCGAATGTTTTAAAGTATGATACTTTCGGTTTTCTTTCAAAAAATATTTCAAAACAAGTTTGTTTAGTCATAGGACGTATGGTTACTCGATCAATACATAACAAGTTATGGCAATAGCTTCAGACCAAAATTGTTTTGGCAAGCCACTACTATTTAGCAGTGTTCGTGCACATTCTTGTAACGTACGATTTTTTCTTTCTACTACACCGTTCTGTTGAGGTGTGCGAGGACAAGAAAAATTATGACTTATTCCTTTCTTATTGCAAAAATTAGTAAAAAGATCATTTTCGAATTCTCCTCCGTGATCACTTCAAATATTTTTAATTTTCAAGTCCATTTGTGTTTTAATTCTTTTAGCAAATATTTTAAACATGCCAAAATATCGCTTTTTATGTTTTACAAACAAAGGCAATGTATATCTTGAAAAATCATCTACTATTACGAAAAAATATTTGTTGCGATTGATAGATCGTATTTGTGGTCCAAATAAGTCTAAATGTAACAATTCTAATGGCTGTTTTGTAGAAATATTAAAGTTTTAAAAGAAATTTATTTAGTTTTTCCATTTGACAATCGTCATATAAATTTTCTACTTTATAATTTATTTTAGGTAACTCTCTAACTAGCTCATATTTTGCCAATTTACTACTGTTTTTCAAATTGATATGACAAAATCTTTTGTGCCATAACCATGGATCATAATGTTTGGCGGTTAAACATAAATTTGAATTTTTACTTATATTCATGTTTAATACATAGATATTTTTATTTCTAAAACATTCAAATATAAGTTGTTTGTTATTATCTAAAATATTACATCTATCTTTTTCAAAATTTGTTTGAAAACTTTTATCGCATAATTAACTAATACTTTAGTAAGTTATGTTTTAGATTTTCTACTAATAAAACATTTGTAATAATAGAAGAGTTAGACATATCAGAATTGATGACTTCTCCAATACCTATGACATATCCTTTTGAATTGTCTTCAAAGGTTACCGTTCCACCATCGATGTATATTATATTTGATAACATTTTTGAATTTCCGGTCATATGTTAGGAGCACCCGCTATCTAGTAATCATTTCGCCTTACTTTTTATTTTGGGTACCTATATGATAAAAGATGATTTAATTGGTACCCATATTCTTTGTTAGGGTCCTAATTGTTAGAAGAAGGTAATCATACCCAAGATGGTTTGGTATCTTTATAGATATAATTTTTATTATAGACTACATTTTCAAAAAAATAATTCATATGTTTTTGTCTAATTAAATTGTTATTTGTCTTAGGAATCCAAATTTTCATATTTTTGGTATTCATATTAGACGCAGGTAAACTTTTAGTTTTTTTATAACTAACATTATTTCCTTTTTCTTTAAAAGCATTTTTAAATCCTATTCCATTTCTATTGCCTGATGGTTTTGAAGTTTTGATAAGACTTTCCAAATCTTGTTTTCCTTTATTAAATTTTGACACATCATTTGTAATTTTATCTAATTTTCTTTTAATTCTAAATTTTTAATTTTCAATATTTCAATATTGCTTTTCAAGTTGACATTCTCTTTTAACAAATTATCCTTCACTATTTTAGTGTCTTCAAAGTCAATAGCAATAGCCTCATTTTCTATCAAATTATTTTTAAATTTTCCTTGAGATAATTCTAGTTCTTCTACTAAGATAATTTTTTCATCTTTTAACATTCTTACTTCAAGTTCTAATCGATTTATTTTGACTAATATTCTTTGTTTAATTTTTTAATTTGTCTAAATTTATCATCTAATTCCATGCTAAGTTCTAATAATTCATCATAGCTAAGTTTCAGACATACCTCATCATTTTGTGCCATAAAACACATATTAACTTGTTCTTCGTCACTGTCGCCATCACTTTCAGATGATGAAGAATCCAAGTCGTCCCATGTTACTTTGAAAGCCTTCTTTTTTTGAATTTTTCAAATTTGTTCTTCTTTTCATCTTTATTGAGTTTAGGGCAATCCTTCTTCATATGTCCGTATTGATCACATTCATAACACTTGATTTGAAATAGGTTTGTTGTGTTGGACTTCCCTTCTTTTTGGAATTTGGTCATCTCTCTAAATTTCTTGAATCTGTTATAATTCTTAGCAATGAATACTATCTCTTCTTCATCTAAATCAGAGTCATCATTTTTTGCTGCTGGCAATGCTATGTTCTTCTTCTCTGAATTTAGTTCTTTTCGTGCCCACAAATTAACTTCATAGGACATTAAATTTCCTATCAACTCTTCAACTTTGAGAGTAGAGAGATCATTAGCTTTTTCAATGGCTAACACCTTCCTTTCCCAATCCGATGTTAAAGAGTTGAGTATTCGAGAGACTAAATCAAAATCAGTAAACTTAACTCATAATGCCATAAGATCATGTTGAATAGTTTGAAATCTAGAATACATGTCAACAATAGTTTCATTTTGCTTCATTTTAAAAGATGAAAATTGGTTTTGCAAAATTGAAATCTTAGTTTGTTTGACTTTTGTTGTACCTTCGTGTGCAATTTGTAAGGTACGCCAAATGTCAAAAGCAGTTGTGCATAGCATGACACGTGAAAATTCATTTTTATATAGTGAGCAAAATTAATCATTCACGACTTTAGCATTGTTTGATGCTAAGGTCTTTTGTGCATCGATCCATGTGTTCATAGTAGTAGTGGGTGCTTCATATTTGTCTTGAGTGGCTGACAAAATTTCTAGACCATTAACTTTCATAATGTAACAACCCACCTTTTTGTACGTTTTAAATCGACGATATACCACACACGTCAGACTTAAACCATATAGAAGGGCGGATTGTTATGGGGTAAATAAGAAAAAGAAAGAAAGAAACAAACAAAAATAGAATCTTGCAGCGGAACGACAAAATATAATTATCAAATAATCAGTTCATAAATCTGTTTTTATAAATATTTGATTTTACTTATACAATATATATCAGAGTTTACATACCATAGAATATTAATAATGCAGCGGAATAGTATGAATGTAGTGGAATACTCTAATATATAATAATAAATCTTCGTCTTCGTCCTCCAAAATACGGCTTTCCAAATCCTGAAATGCTCGGACTGACCCGAGCGAATTGAAAAGACAAAACATTCGAGTCAGAACTAAAATATCTTATGTGACTTAAATTAAAAAAATATATGAGTGGAGTAACTCAAGAGATGCTCGGGATTTACATCTCCTAAGGATCTGTTAAACTATTTACTATGTAGCAATATTTCGCTATTATAATAGTGTCTAATTGTAAAATAAACTTACTTTTTAATAGCGCTAAGAGGTTACCCATATAGCCCTTAACACAAATAATGCCAATAGTCTATACAGTACCGTAGCACCTCCTGATCGGGAGGCTACCAGAGGATACTCCATAGGTACGGCACAAATAGAAACACGTAGTGAAGGCTCGGTATGGTAGGTGACACGGCACAACTAGGCAATGCCAGGGTAGATATACCAATTACGCATCCGGGCTGGTGGTAACGCGTAGCAGCTACTACCGCCCACCTTGAACAACACCCCCAAAATCAAAAAAATCAAAAGTAGCCACCAAATCAATCCAAAAGTCAGAGTATAATACCGAAGGAGTGCATTTGATCAAAGGAATGACCTCATTGGCCCGAGAATCGCTCCTGTTTTAGCCACCTTATGCCAACTCACGGGAGTCGGGTCCACGTATTTACCTTAAAGGAACGCCGCCACCATCCTACTTCATTCTGGAATCTCCACCGCGTACACGGTTGTTAAAGTGGTTTTTGGGGTTGGTAGAGAGTATGACAACTTCCGATCCCGGTCTCTTTAACAACCAACCGTTATAATAACACCGCGGTCCTTTTCAAAATAGTTTATACTTTAAAACCAGAATATAATATCCATTTCAAAAACTATAAATACGATATCATTTCTGTTTTAAAAACCCAAATCAATATGGTATCATTTTTATTTCAAATTATATTTTTTTCCAAAATCATAGCCCTTTCAAATCTATATAACTTGAAACCCATAGCTTTGAAACATAATTTTTAATACTTAAAAGTTTAAATACTATATTACTTTATATAATAAAATACATTCTTCAAAATTCACAATAAATTCCAAATATCGATTTAAACCTCCAAATAAAACATTTCAATTCATATATTTCAAAGCTTTAACTGTTCCACCATTTCAAACTAATTCTTTGATAATTCCATATATATCAAATTCAATTACTATTTTTTTTGTTGAAATGTTTACTTAATAAATCCAATAAATTTAAGTAAGCTATTAACTTCAAACAACTGGATATTCTTTAAATTTATTTAACTTGATATATTCATTTATCTCAACCTTGTATTCATTTAAAACACTTTAAACCAAATCAAGTTATAAGAATCATACCCTTTAAATCTCAACTTTTATTTAAATTCCAAATCAAATTTATTCAAGTACAATTCTTAAATAATTCAATTTAAACCAGCTTCATGTTTATCTTTCAACTTTAATTTCGAATAAGTCATTTAAAACTCTATATATATATTTAATACCTTAAATAGGTGCTTACCCATATAATATAAACCATCAAATTCCATTATTAAACTCATTTTTATTTAAAAAAAATTATACATAGCTTAAATTCAAGAATTTATTATATATATATATAATAATATTTATATAACATCAAAATTAATATTAAATAAACCGTATATTCATTTCCAAAACCATAGAAATCATTTAAAATATTTTTATATATATAGACCACGGTGTCTGTATAAAATTTTCTATCATATGGTCAAGTGATACGGATATTTATCATTTCAATCCGTAATTTAAAAATAAAAATTACGGTTATATATCATTTCGAACCACAATCCCGAATGAAATGAAAATGCATAATAACTTGCAGTTTATAACAATGTAGAATACGACATCCATTCACCCAATATCAATCATCAACCATTTATTACAATCATCATCCAAATTCAAATAATAACATCAATAAATAACAATCAATTACTGACAGTTTATTATTCAATAATAAATTAATTTAACTGGCAGTTTATATGCAATAATAAGTTGAATAACAATTTAATTCAAATAAATGCAATTTAACTGAGATGATGATTTAATATATGCCAAACAGTTATAAATAAATTTCAAACCACATCAGATATCAATTTAACAAACATAAGGAATTTTAGAAGTTGTGAGTGGGTTAAAACACTCACCTCTGTACGAATCTAAAATAATAAACTTCTAATCAATAGCTCCGCTCTATGTTTCCGTAGTCTCCTTCTTGATTGCTAGCTTGTTCCATAATCTTTTATTTTGATTTACTTTAATTTTTCCTCCTTTTTTTTAAGAATGTTTTGGAAGAGACAGAGAAGTTTGAATTTTTGACTTTGGATTTGATTTGAAATAGTATTTGGGAATTAGGGTTTGCAGCCATTGGAAAGAAGAGGAGCATGTAATTGTATGTACAAAAAAATGAGAAATAGAGGTAGGTTAGGGTTTATAATAGGGTATTTATAGACAAAGCTGGAATTGAATGGATCAGATCTATTGAATATATGCGCTAACGACAAAGTGGCCCAAAAAGCCCTTTCTGTCTCTAGAACGAAATTGTAAATTTTTTTTTTTAAATTTCATTTAATTACTTTTCATTCAAATATTTAGTCTACTATTATCAAAACGGATGCAATTCACATTGGCTTGTAGTTATTGCATTAATATTCTCAAATTTCCTCTTAATTTCCATTAACGTAGTTTTTAATTACGTTATATTTCAATGGCTATAAATCTAATATAATAGATGAAATAAATAGGTAAACCATTAGTGATATTCACCAATTTTCCCAATTTAGTCTCATTCTTACTTTATTCATAATAACAAACATTGTAATCACTAATCTAACCTTGATTGTATCCATTTTACAATTTATTACGTATTTTCATTAGTTAATAAAACTTTGAATTCACTCCCCAATTTACTAATTTCAATCAATTATAACTTACTATTTTATATAAATTCATAAATTGTCAATTGCTATCCAAATAAATCCATTCATTAAATTCTTAACCCTTGTTATCCGAATCTTATTACCGTAAGAATATAACTAACATTGCTTTTAAATCTTGGTTCTTAATATTCTCCCATTTTAACTTAATTCCAATTAAAGTACTATTTAATTACCTTTAATTTGCAATTTATCCTATTATCATACATTAAATTCCCATATTGACAAAACTTTATTTTGCATTCCTTTTATTCAACCAACAGTCATTTTGCAATAGATTCAACAAGAATTCCATATATAACGATAATTTTATTACATTAATATACATCCGATTACTTTTAATATTCCCAAATAAATTTACTTGATTTAACTTCAATCCTTTTTATCAAACCAATTATTATTCAATAAACAAAGACAACATTTGTTTACCTTTTTTTACAATAGTACACTCAAATTTTCATCTTTCCTTTGTATTGACACTGTATCACCATTTTATTACTTATACTAATATACACGCTAATTGCGATTAACATTCTAAATCAATTCATTTACTTGGGTTCATACTTTCCATTTTATCGATTACTATATTATGAATAAATTCACCATCTTCAATGACAAATCAAATCTACCCTAACTGCACATATTTAGTTAAATAATTATAATTGACTTCACATTAAATGTTATTAATTATAAATTGAAATCTCAATATATTCGGCTATTGATTTAAAATCTTGCTATTCAATAAATTGACCTTTTATGGGTATAATTAATATTGAATTATCAAATTACATTTTATCCCCTATTATTCCATCAATTAATTATAACTTTGAATTCATTCCCATTTTACAGATTTCAATCAATTACACTTTACAATTTGTTTCCAAGTAATAGGTATTGCATAAATTAAGTTACTTATCACTTGTATCAACCTTATTACATAAATTTAAATTCAATCCCTATTCAAAATATATTGATTCATTAATTAATTCAATCTTTACGTTTTGTTTTCTTACATTGGATTTATGGCCTAGTCTTAACATCTACAAAAATCCCATTTCATTTAACCCACAAAATTTTAACTTTAAATTAGCATTGGTCTGATGCACTAATATTTCCAAATTTCATCTCAATTCTTATCAAATTTTCATTAAATTTCAAATAAATCCACTTTATTCCATTTATATTAAAATCTTGGTTCCCCTTCTTCTTTTATTATCAAACTACAGCTATCATAATTACTCTCCAGCATAAATCCTATCAACTACCAATTTATTACTTATGCATTACATAGTTATTCATCAATTAACTTCCTTTGAACTTATTTCCCAATTCATCAATTACTACCTTAATATAAATTCACGTTTTTATTAATTTTACATTCACACTTCCGTTACTACACTTATTTTCATTAAAGTAATATTTAATTATCCTATACTCATTCTTCCCAACAAATTACCACCTATTATATTATTACTTTACAAATTTACGTTTGTCTTTCCTGTATTAAATTTATTACCAAGTGTACTTCTCCTTATTTCAACAAATTATAATTCCATTTAATCACTATCAATTATATACAAATTCCGGTAATTACACCACCCTTACACTTATCTACTTATTTTATTTTTAATTATAACACTTACAACTTTAATGTTTGTTTTCGTTTTCTAACGTAAATAAGCTTTTATTACCTACCATTAATGTTGTCATTTATTCTCATCCTATTAACTTCATTCACTTATGTTCAAATTATAACCAAACATAAAATTTAGATTTATTGCAATAGATTCCAAATTCAATTTCTATTTCTTAATATATTCTAATTCAACAACTTCAAAACATTGTATTACTTCTCACATTCATGCAACTTTTGTTTATATTTAATAACATTTGATTCCTCATTTCAATTAGTATTGAAGTAAATTAGTTATTTATTAACTACCATTAACATTACTACCTTAATTTGCATTCAGTTACTTTAAATCAATATATTATTACATTGGTTAATTAAATGTTTACATTTATTTGTTATTTTATCTTTTATACCCAAATGCAACAATTTACACCATTTGTTAAAAAATTTGATTACCAAAATTTTTATAAATTATGAAATTTTATTTCTTTCTAAATTTAATTACAAAAATCCAATTTAAATTAAACAATTAAATTATTAAAATTTTTGGGTTATTACACTCTCCCACACTCAAAACTTTTCGTCCCCGGAAAGGAAAAAGAAGGGAAAGAAGGATTAAGAAATCAATATATCTTACTTAAAATATTAAATTTATAATTAAACAAAATAAAATAATTTGAAATAAAATATACCAATTTATAACCATTAAATCTTTTATACTTAAATTATTAAAGCTTTGAAACATTTTTCAAAAAATTTCGAAGTCCAAAATTTACGAAAAAATTTGGCAGAGTCTCCTTTGTACGGAGAGGCTTGGAAGAAAATATAATATCAAATATAGCAATATGTAACTTAAAATTTCCAAAATAATATATCCCAACACGGGAAAACAATATAATAACGCTATAAAACCATAATCCGGAAACGTACCTATTTGTCGGGCAAACAACGCTTTAAATTACGAAACCAATAGCAGTAGTAATTGATTCTGTAACGACCCTGGATTTTGGCCCTATTTATTTTAATAAATATTCAAATCAATTTAAATAAAATGTATACTTATTCATTTGAAACGGATGTGATTTTGAAATAATTGCCATTGTTTATATAAATGGTATTTTTTTAAAAGGAAGTTGATTTGGAAGTTTAATAAATTATCTCAATAGTATTCATAATAAAAATTTGTCTTTGATGATTGAATTAAAATATCTTACTTTGTCTATATTTGGTAAGTATACATATGGATGATAATGTTTGAAATAGAATTACAATATAAATGTGAAATATAAGTCAAACTTATGCATATAATTTAAATAAAATACAAATGGTGATAAATATAAAATAAGTATAAATGTAGATAAATCATATTGTACATAATTTAAATATTTATAGTTAAATACAAATAAAATAAATATAAAGAATGACTAAACTCACGAATCTAATTTAAATATTGACAGTTAAAATATAAATATAGAATATTAAGTATAACACATGAATATAACTAAATTAAGAACAAAGTATAGGGTAGAATAAAAACAGTGTATAAAATAAAATAACACAAATAGAATTAAAATAGATAAACAAGCATACAACATAACCTTAAAATTTGTAAGCAAGTAAAATGGAATATGACACATATATGCAAAATATTCAAACTAGAAGCTGTTAAAACAAATACTTTTAAACAAATGCCTTCATAAGCCAAATCTATTTGCAAATGTGAAACAGAGAAGCACAGGTCACATAATCTACTTGCAAGCATATACTTACATACAAAATCCTTATACATAGCAAATATTTTAATAATTATGCAAACTAATTAAGGTACAAAGCAAATATGAACAAATGAATAGCTTCTTGTGCAAGCTATGCTGGCCTGCAAAATGAAAAAAAAAGAACAAATCAATATACTTATGCAGGGTACAAAACAATAGTATACGAATATTATGTACAGCTGAAGATAATGAGCATGTAAACCTATTTGGTAAACAAACATTTAATGCTAATATCTCAGCCTCCATTTTGTCAAGTCAAGATATTTACTTACCCTGATCAATTAAGAAGCTTCTGTCCAGATGAAGCCTTCCCACTCTGTTCTATATTTATATGTATATCTCATGCTACTGCAAGTTCGGTAAAAAAAAATGAAACCAGAAGAAGCTAAAACAAGAAAAAGAGAAAACATATTCAAATCAAAAAGGAAAAGGCAGATTCATGAATAAACTCAGGTTGTTCCATCTGCAGTTTTCAAGATATCAAAAGGGTTTTATATTCAACAATTATGTGAGGTGAGTAAACTTAACTTTTTCAAGCATAAGTTAATTATATCAGTAAGAAAATTCATGAGATTTATATATGTATTGCATGTGCTTTGTTTTGATATGTGTCTGAGATTTTATACAAGTTGAACTTGGAATATTGAAGATGCTGCTCTCTGCTTTGTGTTACAGGGTTGAAACAATTAAAATTTGAATTGTTTTCATTTGATTGTGGTAAGTTTGTTCATCATAGTTAAGGTCTATTAACAGGTTAGCTCGTGATTAATTATTTAAATTAACTAATTATTTTGTTAAGCTTAACCATGCTTTAAAAATCTTGTTAATATTTTAATAAGTAATAAATCAAGTAAATTAACAAATAATGTTTCAGTTAGTAATATAATTGATGACGAATTTAAGAAGACTTGAATGTTAATTACGTGAATAATCAATAGTATTTGATTGGGTTCAGAAGTAATTAAGAGTAATTACTTTGTAATTTAAATTAGTAGTGTATTAAAGAAAAAAATAAGTGAGATTGTAATTAACTACTTAATTAATTAATGAACGAGTAACAGTTAATTAATCAAGTGATTTAAACTAAGAATTAAAAAAATGATTAATGAAGCAATTAGCAGTAAATAAACAGGTTATTAAGTTCTATTTAGATCGAAGGATAGTGATTGAGAAATAATTACTTAAGTAATTAAAGTTAGATAACTTGAGTAAGAGAGTAATTAATTCAATAGTAATTGAGTAATTAAGAAATTAAGACATAAATATTAATTAAGAAATGATTTGTTGATTAAATGATTTGAAGTGAAATAAGTGATTAAACAGGGTTAAGAGATTAACTCTCAAGTAATTGAAGTAATCTCAATAAAAACTTTAGATGATTGCTTAGGGATGTTGTATGTATTGTATATTTGCTTGTGATGTTTATTGATGATATTCTGTGATGCTCACTGATATGCTGTAATATATCCATGGCAATTGTGTATGATTTATCTGTGGTAAATGATATATGAATTTAATCACTGAATTAAACTGTTAAGTTAATTAGACAACTTGGCCTTTAAAATGGCGTTTGGATTTCGATGAGACCGGGATTGGGTATCCAATTGATATTCCGAAAACCGCATCGATCCAAATTAAGCGTTAGGTCATGAATTCTTAAGTGGAGATCAAGATGGTGCTTTTAGAATGCAAGGGTTATCGTCGTCGACTCTGAGGGTGATTGCAAAATGAGTGTGACGAGATAATGCCTTCGGTTTTGTTCGAACCTGGAACGAACTTGTATGGATTGAATGCTTTCAACACATCGTCAGGTGGACGATGAGCATTCTTAGAAATATGTCCTGTAAAGGTAATCGCAGCCTCAAGCCTCATCAACCGGGAATGGCTAAAACAGGGGAGGTGCAGCAAGGTTATGTGGGTCATGCCCAAGCAGGACGAGATATACCCCTGTCTAGATGTCCCTTTATTTCGGCTGTGTAGGCGGTTGGATATGCGCACCAACTGCGGGGTTATCTTGTTCGGGACTGTTCAGTAAGGAATGGTTCCAGCCTTGTGTTGCAGGGGAGTTAGGGTGGCTCCTCGGTATAGTGATCTAGACCACGTACTGTGACGGGCGGTACCCCAATAGCCCTGCCATTGTATGGGATCCAATTTCCAATAAGCGCCGTACGTTTTGATTGTGCCCAACTACGTTGGAATGTGAGATGTAAGCATTTCGGCTATTTCTGTATTTTACTTGAAAACCCTAGACACTATTATAATATCACTGGATTTTCTATAAAATGTTTTGGTTAGCATAAGGTAAAAACTTACCCGTATTTATTTGTGGGGAGTCTTACGTGATACCTTTGTTTTAAAAGGTTTTCAAAATTAAACAATTTAAACCGTTTACTCATACCAGACCCATGTCTGACCCGGAGTTTATATTTTGTTTTTTTCATAAACTCTTGGGTACTCAAATTTTTACGAGTAGCCAAGTGATAGGTTTGGATTTTGATTCTGGAGGAGCTTGGAGCAGGAGTTTCCAGACGTATGTAGATATCTATCTAGTTCCGCTGTGTTAGTTGATGTATATTGTATCTCTGATGTATTTAGTGACAGATGTATGTATGATTGTCATGTGTATTGATATTGTATAACTCTGATATATGAAATCTATGTAATAGTTATGTGATATATTATATTTTGTTCCGTTCCGCTGTGAGATTCTGATGTTTTGTTTCTTTCTTTTCTATTCTTTTCTATTTTTATCCTTTTCTTTCTTAATGATGATGCGTCTTTCTGGTAGTGAGAAGGGCGGGTCGTCACACGTGGTATCAGAGCGTTAGGTTGAGTGAATACCTAGGCTCTTGAGTAATTTCTTTCTTGTGAGAGCGTATTTGTAATTTTGATATATATATATATATATATATATATATATTTATTTATTTCTACCTATTTATTGGGTTACCTGTTCAGGTATTCCAATATAAGTTATAAAGGTAGATAAGATAGTGGTGTGTGAAACACGACTACCGATGGTTGGAGTTTTGAATATTTGTAGTTGGAGTGTATCTGTCGAGACTACAGACCTATTATCGTCTCGAGTGAGCTTTGGGTAATGGGAGGATTTCATTGTTGGAGTGTAATTTTGGATGAACTTGAGTTTGGATCTATCGGATGGACATGACCAAATCATGATATCTCCAGACGTAGTAGCTGTTTAATAAGACTTAGTGAGTTTCGATGTCTCTGAAGATGTTTCTTTGGAACAAGTTAAGGAATTATGTCCGTTTCGAAATTGTGACTAAGTTCAGTAGGGTAATTTTGTTTGATTGAGGCCCGAGTTTCTCGAAGAGCTTTAAATGGAAGTCTTTGGCATCGAGGTTAACCCTATAGCTGGAAGTGTTCTGTGTGCTGTCGAGAAGGTTTGTTGATTAGCAGTTTTCTTGAGGTGATTTCAGAAGTAGCAGAGTGAATTCATTTCTTCGAAGGATTGAACCGAACAGTATATGGCTGTTCTGGATTGTGAAGGGAGAACAGTTTTGTTGCAAACTTATTTGGGTAGAATTGCCAGAGCGTCGAGCAAACAATTTTGGAATTTATTTGTGTAATCTTTTTACATGGAGTTGAGATTTTTTTTAGTTATTGATGTGAACCAAGTTTTTCCTGATGTATTCAAGAAGTTAATTGTTTGTCTTCCCATCGAGAGATAGGGTTTCGTGTTGATTTGATTTCAGGGTAGTGCTGGTGATTCAGCCTAGTTGGAGAATGGTTCCAAGAAAGGAAGTAGATGTAACATCCCGTATTTTTAAGCCGTTGAATTTGAACATTTAATTTGTTTTAAATGTTTAATGTGCGTTCTTAATTGATTTTGCAATGAATGGATTCGGGTTCAATCAATAAAATAAGCTATAATTTTTAATTATAGTGATTCCATTCGATTTTGAATAATGAAAAATAATAATTAAATATTCAAAATTAGAATAAGTGGTGAATCTGGATGTGAATAGTTATACAAATGGTTTTCAAATTTATTTTTAAGTCTATTTGGATATAAATAAGGTGGTTGGATTTTTAGACGGACTTAAAAGTCAATAAGTAATTATTTGGAATTTTATATTAATTTAAGAATAATTTAATATTATTGAAATGCAATTTAATCAGATTTTGGTCCGGAATGAACCAAAATGATTTTATTTGTGTTTATAAATTTTATATGATTTATTATTAAGTTATTAAAATTTTAAAAGTGAAATTTTTAAGCGTTTTTGTCAATTTTGAAAATCGCGTGATTTAATAGACGAGTTAAAATAGCCTTCCGGGGCACAGTCTCGGAATTCGACGAAACTAGTTCCATTGGATCCGTAATAGTTAGTTATTATCGGATTTCAATTTTCGTAGCAATCAGAGTTGTCGTTTGACTGTGGCAGCTCGAAACGCATCGAAATCGTTTTAATCGGTTTAAATTAAAATTCATCATTTAATTCCGTAACTCGCGCATACGACCGTATTAGCTTACGAAACCTGTTCCATTGTGTCCGGAACGCGGAAAAACCTTAGAATCGCCTGTCGAAACGCGTAGATTAGAGGTCGTTTGCATCAACTGTTAAATTGAGAATTTATTAATTAAAATAATATTAAATAATATTATATATATTTATATTACCCCTAAACCCTAGCATTATCGAGGCCGCCGTTCTATTAGTAACCAATGGCCGAAACCCTCTTGATTTCATCTCCACTTATCGATCAATCCACGTTTCAATTGAAGAAATTATCAACTAGAGAATCGAAGAGGGCTTTGAGATCTACGATGTGTACGGTGGTGATGGAGTTTAGCGCAACGGGAAGGCGCGGGGTCATCGCATTTGTCGCGCGTTTGGGAGGCTGCTGCGTCGCCTAGGGACGACCCGAGTTCGCCGAGTTTGGGGTCGAGCATAGGGGACGTGGTGGGCGTTGAAGTGGTAGGTCCTGATCGACGTGGAGGCGAACGTTGGAGGGGCGTTTTCAAGCCCTAGCGCGTGTGCGATGGGTTCGAACACCCTGTGGATGTCGTGCGTGAGGAAGGAAGCCCCTGTGCGGCCGAGATCTGGAGCTTGTTTCGAACGGCTATGATTTCGTTTGGTACAATTAAAATAAATTTAAACGAATTTGTTTCCAAATTGGTACTTAAACTTCAAAAATTCATAACTATTGCGTACGATATCAGATTAAGGCGAATCTGGAAGTGTTGGAATCGCAGAAACGAGTGCTACGAGATGGTGCAGATCCGGAGTCATTCCGGGCAAGTAGAAATTTGAGTTAAATCGAACGTCGTTCGGTTTAATTTAAATTTCGAACGCTCGCCGAAACTCAAGGTGAGTTATCTCACTCACATCTGAAATGTTAGCTGATATAAGTAGTTGATATTTAAATAATTGTGTGATGGGTTGAAATGTTTATTTATATCAGTCTGGATTGATATATATATATATTGTTGTGCTAATATTTGTGGATGCAGGGAAAACAGGTTGGAGGGATCCAACTGGATTCCTCACATTATAGTAATTATTTTTATAATTGATGTTGTGATCTGTTTATATGTTGTGATTAATAAAACTGAAATAAATTGTATTGGAATATTGATGGATAAATTATAAAACCGTAATTTAATTATAAATGGATAAATTGAATTTTAGAGAAATAAAGGATATTGTTAAATAATGAATTTAAAAGAATTAAAATTTGAAATCTATATGGAATGAAAATTGAAAATTGGTAAAATCTAGAATGCTAAACGAAGAGAAACGTTATCAGTTGTTAAATGTGAAAG
Organism: Allium cepa; assembly: GCA_030765085.1. Taxonomy (NCBI): domain Eukaryota; kingdom Viridiplantae; phylum Streptophyta; class Magnoliopsida; order Asparagales; family Amaryllidaceae; genus Allium; species Allium cepa. The sequence continues at coordinate 724,302,817 of CM060939.1, read as the reverse complement.
TAAATTTATGTTATTAAAACGTAAACCTGAATTTAAATAAAACGACAGAATTTATAAGAAGGATTTTCTGGGATATTTGAGTAGGAATGAGTTTTCCTGGGAAAAACCAAGTTTGAGATTTAAACAGATTTTCTTAAAAAGTGAATTTAAGTTTAAAAATTGATATTTGGAAAATTTTTGTTTTAAAAGCTAATTAATAAAGTAGCAATAGTGGTTATTTTCGATTACATTAGTAATTATTTTTATAAATGGATTGTTTAAAAGGGCTAGTTTTGACCTAAATTATTTGAAATTAGTATTAAGACTTTTACAACTCTATTTTTAAATTTAGTTTAACTAAAACCTTATTTTAAATCAAGTTATATCTTATAAAATATTTGAAATTATATTTTTGAGAATAACTAATAGTACATTTCTATATTTTAAAGTATATTGCATAATAAAGTGTTTTAAATTGTTTTTTTAAATCTAAATGTTTTGAACTTGGTTATTTCCAATGGGAATATAGGGTAAAGGATTTACCTTGTAAAGGAAGAACTTTGGGAAATGTTTTCAAATGGGTTTTGGAAATTTGAAAATATATCCTTTAAAGATATTTGGGCAAATAAATAATATAGGGATTATTTATTGTGTGATGGATGCTTATGGATGTTTATGAATATAAATTGATAGTTAAATCACCGACTATCAATATTGGACAAATGCGTTGATCGTTTCGAAGAGACCGGGATCGAGATTTATTTCTCGAAAACCACTTCGATCTGCTTTGTACGTTTCTTGCGAAAAACGTGTTCGGAGTCGAAGATGGAGCAGTGAGGTGCAAGGGCTAGTCGCTACTAATCCTAAGGATATTTCCAAATGGATGTAGTAGGAGTAGTGCCTTCGGTTCCGTTTGAACCCGGGACGGACTTGTATGGATGAATGCTTGCGAAACATCGTCAGGTGGGCGATGGGCATTCTAAGTGAAAACGTTCTAAAGGTAACGCTTAACCTCAAGCCTCATCAACCGGGAATGGCTAAAACAGGGGAGGTGCAGCAAGGTTAGGTGGGTCATGCCCAAGCAGGACAAGATTTTCCCCTGTCTAGATGTCCCTTTATATTCGACTTAGTGAGTGGTTGGTCGCGCCAACCACGGGGTTATCTTGTTCGGGACTGTTCAGTATGGAATAGTTTCGGCCTTGTGTTGCAGGGGAGCGGGTGTACTCCTCGGTACTCTGATCTAGGCCAGGTACTGTGACGGGCGGTACCCCAGTAGCCCAGCCATTGATGGAAATCCATTCTTCCTACGAGCCTTGTACGAGTTTTGTTTGTGTTGCCCACTTTTGTGGCTAGTAGCTGGAATTTAATAGATGTAACAGTTTCAGTTATTTTATAAGTATTTGTAAATAGACCCTATTATAATATCAGAGGATTTCTATAAAAAGTGTTTTAGCTATCGTAAGGTAAAAACCCGACATGTTTATTTGTGGCGTGGTCTTACGAGATGCTTTTGTTTTTCAAAGGATTTTTGAAACCTTAATAATCAATTTGGATGCATTATTATCAGCTGGTATTCCAGACTGACTCGGGTGTTATTTCATTATAATGCTCGGGTCAGACCGAGTATTATATGTTCAGGATAGGTCGCTATGGAGCAGGAGAGGAGCTGGAGTCCGTGACGTATTATCCGCATATATATATATATATATATATATATATATATATATATATATATATATATCTGCTGCTATGATTGTATGGTATGTCTGATTGATAATAGTTGATGTATGAGATACTCTAATGATGCGATGTACAAAACAGTTATAGATTTCATTTTGTGTAAAGTTCTATATTTATTATTATATTTTATTCTACTGCGACTGTGATATTCTGATATTGTTTAGTTTTCTTCTTCTTCTATCTCTTCTTCTTTAACCCTAATGGTTCGTAATTCTGTGCCACTTGAGTTAATAGAGGTAGAATAGTGTTGATTCAAGGGGTACGGATTTGCGGGCTGTTACACTTGGTATCAGAGCTTAGGTTGGCGACAACCTAGGCTTTGGTGGGGAAATTACTCATTAAATAGAGTCAACAGTACTCTATAATGAGTTGAGCGTATTAATAGCCATGAGAGCGTACTTGTTAGTGAATATAAAATTGTTTTTATACTGTGTTGACTTATCGGTTGAGTGTTTATGAATTCTGGTCGGTGCGGGAAGTACAACCGTATCAATAGGGGTTTCTAAACTCTTAAACAAGATAAACCGACATAGTAACATTTTAAAAGTGGGTAAATGAAATAATTTTACCCAAATTATATTTTGATATAAAGGAAATAATTTTCTGAAATTATTATATATATATATATTTGGATGATTGGTTGTTAATGTCTAAATCAAATAAGAAGCTAAAATTTAATCTGAAATTTGAAATAGTTATAATGAAGATAAAATTCTACAAATATAAATTTGATAAAGGAAGAATAACTAGATTTAAACTAAACCAGAATTTAAATCCCGGAAGTTTTGGAAAGAATTTTAAATGTATGGAAATAAGGATTTGGAAATGTAAAATCCTGGGAAAGTTTGAAATGTTTGCTAAGGTGCTTGAAGGCAATATTGGAATATTATTTTGGGAAGTATTTTTGAATGGAAACTGTTTTGAAATGAATTTGGGAAGTAAGAAAGCATTGAACTCACTTCAGTCGCTGGAAAATAATCCTGATGATGCTGGCCACATCATTAGAATTCATTTTCGAGTTTCTAAAGTGATGGATTACTACCAAAGTGGTTGGTTATGATATTTGTTTGGACTTGTTGGGTATATAAGTGGTTTTATAAATTCCAAAGAGAAATTTGTTTTAACAAAACCAAGTGTTTTGGAAAAATCGGGAGATTTGATTGATATACCAAATAGGTATATATTTGATATATTTCAAAATGGTTTTGAGATAAAACCGGGTAAATTTAAATTCTGGAAAATTATATTTAAATAATGTGTAAAATTAAAATAAATTAACTATTTAATTAATTAAGTGAAGTTGATAATAATAAGAAGGAAAGAATGAAAATCTTAATCTTGAAATTAAATTTAACGTAAGTGAATGGAAGTAAATGAAATTATTGAAATAAATGGAAAGTTGAATTTAACTTGGATAAGTTAAATAAAATGGGTTTAGAATTAAATTTGACTTAGGTTAAATTGAAATGTAAGATGACTTGAAATTGTGAGTCATTGAGAAATGAGTTATGCCCATGAGCTATTAAGTGCTATACTTATAATCTGAAAGTGTGGATTTAAAATTTGCAAAGGATTAAGATTGAAAAATTATAACTTTGAAATTGTGATTATAAGATGTAAATGAATTCAAATGAGCAATATAAACTTCTAAATAAATAAGTTGGTGAACTTATAAAAATAGATATGAAATTATAATCACAATTGGGAAATAGTTGGATGGTATGGTGAATTCAGACTTAATCTGAAAAGAAATGTAAATTGAGATAATGTAAAGTGAGATATAAAAGAAGGGAATGAACTTAAGCTAGAAAATAAGTTTTGAACTTATTTATGGAGAAATAAATTGGATATAAGGTGGAATGTAAATTGCTTAGAATTGCATAAAGAAGTTCATATTCTTAAGTTATTAAGTGTTATAATTTGAATTTGTGAATATAAAATGGAAATGGACTTAAATAAGCAATCTAAACTCTGAATGGAAGTGAAATTGTAATTCATTAATGGAAAGATTTGATTGGTGTGGCAAATTCAAAATGTGACCATAAATGAAATGTAAAGTGTAATGAAGTAAGTGAGAATATAAAGGGGAATGTTCTTAAGTTAGCAAATAAGTCTTGAACTTATGTATGGGGAAAATGAAATTTGTTTTGATAATGAAACTGAAATTAAATTTCAGTTGTGTAATAAATAATATTGAAAGAAATTTAGATTCTATTTAAAGGAGTGAAAAGGAAAGGTAGAAAATTAAATTTACTAAATGCAATAATTGTAAAATAACCATATTATAAATGAATTCAGGGTGAATTGAGGAAGTGAATTAGAACCTAATATGGATTAGGTTAGAGGCTAAATTGAATTACAATTAAATGGAATTTGTATTCTAATGGATAGAATTTTGATAGTTTGATCAAAATTTGGAAGGTAAATAGAAATCCAATTGTAGTATGGGATTTAAATTTGTGGTAACAAATAATGAGGTGTGAATGAAAAATGGAATTAAATTATAATAGTGATGGTTTGAATTGTAAATAGATTCAAATGAGTGAAATAATTTAAAGTGGTTTCTTTGCTAATAAAATAAGTCTAAAATGGATTTAATAAATAGGCAAAGTGCATTAAAGTATGTAAATGAATTGGAATTTGATTTGGATGAGAATCAAATGAAAATAAAATTTGATTTATAAGAAGATAGTGGAGATATTGTAAAGAAAGCTTAAGCAAATTAAATAATTATGATTAAGCTGAATAATGTGGTCTTGGATAAATTTGTTTAGATGCAAAAATTGAAATGCAAGTGAAGAGAATTTTAATTAATTATTGTGATGGAATAAGTAAGTAAGAATTAAAGACGTGTGAGAGCTGAAAATAATATAAAATGAGATGTTATTAATTTGAACTAAAGCTGAATGTATAAGCTAGTTGGATTAAAATTTATAAAGGGTTTGATGGGGGTAAGAATCAATTAAAATGGAAACAAATTGAGATATTATGGAATTGAAATCATTTAAGGAAGAATGATGAGATGGTTATTTTAAGCTTATGAAAATAGCTTTAAATGAAATTAGTTTGCAAAATAAAATTTGGATGTAAGCAAATGACTTTTAAGATTGTAATTGTGAGAAAGAAAGAATATATGAGCTGTAAATAAGAATGGAATGATATATATAACTATAAAAAAATATTATAATAATAATAATAATAATAATAATAATAATAATATAATAAAATAAACTTAAGATGATTAATAAATTTGCAAAAGTGAGAATAAGGATTGAGTTAATAATTGAAATGGCATAAGCATGCTTGGATTATGAACTATGCAGAATTGAAAAAAAAAATTAATATAAATCTAAACTGGAATTAATTTTAAATGGGTGTAAGCTGAAGTGATGATTAATTGTTTGAATGACATGGAAATTTGCTTAAGAATTGGTTGTTTGTTTTGTTGTATTGGAAATGAGTTAGTTTAAAGGAAGCAAATGGAATTGGTTTTGAATAAATTGGAATGGATTGAAATTTTAATAAGTAATGTTTACATATGAATGAAAATGGATTATAAAAGAAATTGCAAATACTTCAAATTCAGAATAAGAATTGAATTGTGAATCAACTTGGAATTGTAATGGAATAGATTGATGTTAGTAAAGCACATGTTAATCATATTGAAATAAAAATGAAGTTTGGACTTGAATAAGTAATTACAAAGTGATTGAAGTCTTTGGATTGTTGAAATAAATATGGTTAACATTGTTAAACAATGAAGTTTGGGTTTGTAAAGAGGATTTTAAATGATGTCGGAATTGTGAATTTGTGTATAAAGGAGGTTAGCATGCATAATTATGAAGTTGCTTGGTTTGGTTATGAAATAGATATGTTTGGCTTGCATTTACATTGGAAATGTTATTAAAATGCTCTTATTCGGAAACTGATGAGTTTGTTTGAGTTTAGTACAGGTACGGAAGATATTAGAGAGAGTTGGTGCGCGTATATGCGTTATATTAGCTGCTCGCTATTAAAATTTGCTAAAAAGGTACGCCTACGCAAATATAATTGGGAAAATGATATATATATTGTGGTATATTTTGGTTTTCGACCGTGTGGGTCGATGTATATATATTTGTGTGTATCGCGATATCGCGAAAGCTCCTCCGTGCAGGGGAGACTCTGCTAAAAAATTTCGGAAATTTTGGGAGTTAGAAATTTTTTGGGAATTTTGAAAATTTGTAATTAACTTGGAAAGTTATAAGTTAAAAATTAAAGACTTAGAGTAAATGAAGCAAATGAGTTTGGGATTAAGCTAAAGGATTTTGGGAAAGTAAATATAAGCTTTTAACTAAGCAAATTGGGTAAGTAAATGGGTTGAAGGGTATTTTCTATCTTAGCAAATTTCGAGGACGAAATTTTTATAAGGGGGGAGGAATGTAACATCCCGTATTTTTAAGCCGTTGAATTTGAACATTTAATTTGTTTTAAATGTTTAATGTGCGTTCTTAATTGATTTTGCAATGAATGGATTCGGGTTCAATCAATAAAATAAGCTATAATTTTTAATTATAGTGATTCCATTCGATTTTGAATAATGAAAAATAATAATTAAATATTCAAAATTGGAATAAGTGGTGAATCTGGATGTGAATAGTTATACAAATGGTTTTCAAATTTATTTTTAAGTCTATTTGGATATAAATAAGGTGGTTGGATTTTTAGACGGACTTAAAATTCAATAAGTAATTATTTGGAATTTTATATTAATTTAAGAATGAATTTAATATTATTAAAATGCAATTTAATCAGATTTTGGCCCGGAATGAACGAGAATGATTTTATTTGTGTTTATAAATTTCATATGATTTATTATTAAGTTATTAAAATTTTAAAAGTGAAATTTTTAAGCGTTTTTGTCAATTTTGAAAATCGCATGATTCAATAGACGAGTTAAAATAGCCTTCCGAGGTACAGTCTCGGAATTCGACGAAACTATTTCCATTGGATCCGTAATAGTTAGTTATTATCGGATTTCAATTTTCGTAGCAATCGAAGTTGTCGTTTGACTGTGGCAGCTCGAAACGCATCGAAATTGTTTTAATCGGTTTAAATTAAAATTTATCGTTAAATTCCGTAACTCGCGCATACGACCGTATTAACTTACGAAACCTATTCCATTGTGTCCGGAACGCGGAAAACCTTAAAATCGCCTGTCGAAACGCGTAGATTAGAGGTCGTTTGCATCAACTGTTAAATTGAGAATTTATTAATTAAAATAATATTAAATAATATTATATATATTTATATTACCCCTAAACCCTAGCATTATCGAGGCCACCGTTCTATTAGTAACCAATGGCCGAAACCCTCTTGATTTCATCTCCACTTATCGATCAATCCACGTTTCAATTGAAGAAATTATCAACTGGAGAATTGAAGAGGGCTTTGAGATCTACGATGTGTACGGTGGTGATGGAGTTTAGCACAACGTGGAAGGCGTGGGGTCATCGCGTTTGTCGCGCGTTTGGGAGGCTGCTGCGTCGCCTAGGGACGACCCGAGTTCGCCGAGTTTGGGGTCGAGCATAGGGGACGTGGTGGGCGTTGAAGTGGTAGGTCCTGATCGACGTGGAGGCGAACGTTGGAGGGGCGTTTTCAAGCCCTAGCGCGCGTGCGATGGGTTCGAACACCCTGTAGATGTCGTGCATGAGGAAGGAAGCCCCTGTGCGGCCGAGATCTGGAGCTTGTTTCGAACGGCTATGATTTCGTTTGGTATAATTAAAATAAATTTAAACAAATTTGTTTCCCAATTGGTACTTAAACTTCAAAAATTCATAACTATTGCGTACGATATCAGATTGAGGCAAATCTGGAAGTATTGGAATCGCAGAAACGAGTGCTACGAGATGGTGCAGATCCGGAGTCATTCCGGGCAAGTAGAAATTTGAGTTAAATCGAACGTCGTTCGGTTTAATTTAAATTTCGAACGCTCGCCGAAACTCAAGGTGAGTTATCTCACTCACATCTGGAATGTTAGCTGATTTAAGTAGTTGATATTTAAATAATTGTGTGATGGGTTGAAATGTTTATTTATATCAGTCTGGATTGATATATATATTGTTGTGCTAATATTTGTGGATGTAGGGAAAACAGGTTGGAGGGATCCAACTGGATTCCTCACATTATAGTAATTATTTTTATAATTGATGTTGTGATCTGTTTATATGTTGTGATTAATAAAATTGAAATAAATTGTATTGGAATATTGATGGATAAATTATAAAACCGTAATTTAATTATAAATGGATAAATTGAATTTTAGAGAAATAAAGGATATTGTTAAATAATGAATTTAAAAGAATTAATATTTGAAATATATATGGAATGAAAATTGAAAATTGGTAAAATCTAGAATGCTAAACGAAGAGAAACGTTATCAGTTGTTAAATGTGAAAGTAAATTTATGTTATTAAAACATAAACCTGAATTTAAATAAAACGACAGAATTTATAAGAAGGATTTTCTGGGATATTTGAGTAGGAATGAGTTTTCCTGGGAAAAACCAAGTTTGAGATTTTAACAGATTTTATTAAAAAGTGAATTTAAGTTTAAAACTTGATATAAATGATTGTTAGGAAAATTTTTGTTTTAAAAGCTAATTAATAAAGTAGCAATAGTGGTTATTTTCGATTACATTAGTAATTATTTTTATAAAGGGCTAGTTTTGACCTAAATTATTTTAAATTAGTATTAAGCCTTTTACAACTCTATTTTTAAATTTAGTTTAACTAAAACCTTATTTTAAATCAAGTTATATCTTATAAAATATTTTAAATTATATTTTTGAGTAATAACTAATAGTACATTTCTATATTTTAAAGTATATTGCAGAATAAAGTGTTTTAAATTGTTTTTTTAAATCTAAATGTTTTGAACTTGGTTATTTCCAATGGGAATATAGGGTAAAGGATTTACCTTGTAAAGGAAGAACTTTGGAAAATGTTTTCAAATGGGTTTTGGAAATTTGAAAATATATCCTTTAAAGATATTTGGGCAAATAAATAATATGGGGATTATTTATTGTGTGATGGATGCTTATGGATGTTTATGAATATAAATTGATAGTTAAATCACCGACTATCAATATTGGACAAATGCGTTGATCGTTTCGAAGAGACCGGGATCGAGATTTATTTCTCGAAAACCACTTCGATCCGGTTTGTACGTTTCGTGCGAAAAACGTGTTCGGAGTCGAAGATGGAGCAGTGAGGTGCAAGGGCTAGTCGCTACTAATCCTGAGGATATTTCCAAATGGATGTAGTAGGAGTAGTGCCTTCGGTTCCGTTCGAACCCGGGACGGACTTGTACGGATGAATGCTTACGAAACATCGTCAGGTGGGCGATGGGCATTCTAAGTGAAAATGTTGTAAAGGTAACGCTTAACCTCAAGCCTCATCAACCGGGAATGGCTAAAACAGGGGAGGTACAGCAAGGTTAGGTGGGTCATGCCCAAGCAGGACAAGATTTTCCCCTGTCTAGATGTCCCTTTATATTCGGCTTAGTGGGTGGTTGGTCACGCCAACCACGGGGTTATCTTGTTCGGGACTGTTCAGTAAGGACTGGTTCCGGCCTTGTGTTGCAGGGGAGCGGGCGTACTCCTCGGTACTCTGATCTAGGCCAGGTACTGTGACGGGCGGTACCCCAGTAGCCCAGCCATTGATGGAAATCCATTCTCCCTACGAGCCTTGTACGAGTTTTGTTTGTATTACCCACTTTTGTGGCTAGTAGCTGGAATTTAATAGATGTAACAATTTCGGCTATTTTATAAGTATTTGTAAATAGACCCTATTATAATATCAGAGGATTTCTATAAAAAGTGTTTTAGCTATCGTAAGGTAAAAACCCGACCTGTTTATTTGTGGCATGGTCTTACGAGATGCTTTTGTTTTTCAAAGGATTTTTGAAACTTTAATAATCAATTTGGATGCATTATTATCAGCTGGTATTCCAGACTGACTCGGGTGTTATTTCATTATAATGCTCGGGTCAGACCGAGTATTATATGTTCAGGATAGGTCGCTATGGAGCAGGAGAGGAGCTGGAGTCCGTGACGTATTATCCGTATATATATATGTATATATATCCGCTGCTATGATTGTATGGTATGTCTGATTGATAATAGTTGATGTATGAGATACTCTGATGATGCGATGTACAAAACAGTTATAGATTTCATTTTGTGTAAAGTTCTATATTTATTATTATATTTTATTCTGCTGCAACTGTGAGATTCTGATATTGTTTAGTTTTCTTCTTCTTCTATCTCTTCTTCTTTAACCCTAATGGTTCGTAATTCTGTGCCACTTGAGTTAATAGAGGTAGAATAGTGTTGATTCAAGGGGTACGGATTTGCGGGCTGTTACAGTAGAGTTAGTTGAGAAGATTTAGGATCGATAAGAGTATGAATAAGTTTGTTTTGGTATCTTCTAAGTTTGAAGAAGAGCTCAAGCTTTATTTGAGAATAGTGTTGGAGACACTGAGGAGGCATGTTTTGAAGGCGAGTACTTTAAGTGCCATTTTTTTGGAAATCGGAAGTTATTTTTGGGGCACATTATTATGGGTGAAGATATCTCTGTAGACCCAGCGAAGGGAGAATCTATTCCAGAATGGAAGCAACCGATGGAAATTCATAATTTTCTGGTTTAACTAGCTACTACAGGAAAATTTATCAGAGACTATTCCAAGATTCCTTCACATCTGACTAAGTTGACAAGGAAAAGAACTAAGTTCAAATGGACACTCGGTGTGAAGAAGCTTTCTAAGAATGGAAGACGAGGCTAAACAGTGCTCCAGTGATTGTTACTCCGGAAGGAAAGGGCAGATTTGGAATTTATACGGATGCTTGTATAATTGATTTGGGAGGCAATGTTGATGCAGAATGGAGAGTAACTGCGTATGCGTGACAGCAACTAAAGCAACATGAAGGGAACTACGCTACGCATGACCTTGAGTTGTTAGCCATTGTGTTGTTTTTGAAAATTTGGAGGCACTATCTGTTGGGAGAGAATTTGAGGTATTCGCGGACCACAACCATTGGAATATTTTTCTCTAAGGGATTTTAATCTGAGGCAGCCGTGGTGAGTCGAATTTCTGACATCATATGATATGGATATTCTATATACCCAGGATAAGCGAATGTGGTGGTTGATGCTCTTAGTAGGAATACAGTTTTGTTCTTTTAGAAGTTATTCCTTCTCTCCAGGGCAGAATCATAAGTAAGTAAAGGGAGGATAGATCTGTTAAGGAATTGATTCTTAAACTAAGGATGGAAGGTGTTCAGATTGTAAGGTAGATGATCAAGGTGCTTAAAGGATTAGTGGCCGTTTGTGTGCTTGATATGGATGAATTGAGGCAATAAGTTTTAGCTGAATGACATCACTCCAGACTGAATATTCACCCGGAATCTTTAAGATGTATAAAGATATGAGAAGAATTTTCTGGAGACCGAGCATGAAGAGGGCTGTAGCTGCTTTCGTTTGTAGTTGTACTTTCTATCAGCAAGTTAAGGTGATCAATAGAAGTTGTCCAAGATTATTGCAATCTTTAGAAATATTAGATGGAAGTGGGCGATGATTTCGATGGATTTCATCGACGGTTTGCCAAGAACCAAGAAAAGAAGCGATGGAATATGGATTATTGTGGATAGATTAACTAAGAGTGGTCATTCTATACTAGTTAGATAACTCGGATTACAGTTTCAGGCCAAAAGTTTTCTTGAAGAAAATAGTAATTGTGTGGTGTTCTTGTTAGCATAATAAGTGATCGTGACCCTATTTTTCACCAGCAAATTCTGGAAGGTTCTACAATTGACTTTAGGATCGCGTTTGAAATTTAGTATAGCCTATCATCCTCAGATGGACGAACAGAGAAACTGGACCGTATTCTTGAGGATATGCGGCAAGCTTGAGTTTTGGATTTTGGTGAATTGTGGAAAGACTATCTTGTGTTTGGACCAATTTTGTTTGTGAAGTTTCTGATAAGATTAGGCTTATCAAAGGATAAGATAAGAGCTTCTCAGGACCGTCAGAAGAAGTATGCAGATAAGAAGGAGACAATTGGAATTTGTTATTGGTAAATTTTGTTTTGGCCAAAGCTTCCCGATTAAAAAGGAACTATTAGATTCAGAAGGTGGGAAAACTTGACTCGGGATATATTGGACTATTTTGGTTATTCAAAAGATTTGAACTGTAGCTTGCAGAGTCGAATTGTCAGAACAAATGTCTGGAATTCATAGTGTATTCTGTGTGACCCATCTAAAGAAATTTGTTCTTGATTCAGTATTAGTTGTAGAATCAATAGTACAGGAAGACTTGAAAGATGAGCCGAATGTGACTGTGGATAGAAATTCAGTTCAGATTGTTAGTTAAGGTGAGAGGCTACTCAGGAGTATAGTAGTGTAGCTTGTCATAGTATAGTGGAGCGAGGATCCCAGGGATTTCACTCGGAAACTCTGGATAGTTTAAGAAAGCTTATCTGGATTTGTGTCCGGATGGCTAGCGATGTTTGTTAGGATAGATTGTTGGTTGTTTGTTAATATATGAATGATATGTATGTTTGAATGGTTGATATGACACCTTTAAATTATCTTTGTTTTAAATTTCGGGGACGAAATTCTTTTAAGGGGAATGAATGTAATGACCCTGGATTTTGGCCCTATTTATTTTAATAAATATTCAAATCAATTTAAATAAAATGTATACTTATTCATTTGAAACGGATATGATTTTGAAATAATTGTCATTATTTATGTAAATGTTATTATTTTAAAAGGAATTTGATTTGAAAGTTTAATAAATTATCTCAATAGTATTCATAATAAAATTTGTCTTTGATGATTGAATTAAAATATCTTACTTTGTCTATATTTGGTAAGTATACATATGGATGATAATGTTTGAAATAGAATTACAATATAAATGTGAAATATAAGTCAAACTTATGCATATAATTTAAATAAAATACAAATGGTGATAAATATAAAATAAGTATAAATGTAGATAAATCATATTGTACATAATTTAAATATTTATAGTTAAATACAAATAAAATAAATATAAAGAATGAGTAAACTCACTAATCTAATTTAAATATTGACAGTTAAAATATAAATATAGAATATTAAGTATAACACATGAATATAACTAAATTAAGAACAAAGTATAGAGTAGAATAAAAACAATGTATAAAATAAAATAACACAAATAGAATTAAAATAGATAAACAAGCATACAACATAACCTTAAAATTTGTAAGCAAGTAAAATGGAATATGACACATATATGCAAAATATTAAAACTAGAAACTGTTAAAACAAATACTTTTAAACAAATGCCTTCATAAGCCAAATCTATTTGCAAATGTGAAACAGAGAAGCACAGGTCACATAATCTACTTGCAACCATATACTTACATACAAAATCCTTATACATAGCAAATATTTTAATAATTATGCAAACCAGTTAAGGTACAACGCAAATATGAATAAATGAATAGCTTCTTGTGCAAGCTATGCTGGCCTGCAAAATGAATAAAAAAGAACAAATCAATATACTTATGCAGGGTTCAAAACAATAGTATACGAATATTATGTACAGCTAAAGACAATGAGTATGTAAACCTATTTGGTAAACAAACATTTAATGCTAATATCTCAGCCTCCATTTTGTCAAGTCAAGATATTTACTTACCCTGATCAATTAAGAAGCTTCTGTCCAGATGAAGCCTTCCCACTCTGTTCTATATTTATATGTATATCTCATGCTAATGCAAGTTCGTAAAACAAAAAAAAATGAAACCAGAAGAAGCTAAAACAAGAAAAAGAGAAAACATATTCAAATCAAAAAGGAAAAGGCAAATTCATGAATAAACTCAGGTTGTTCCATCTGCGGTTTTCAAGATATCAAAAGGGTTTTATATTCAACAATTATGTGAGGTGAGTAAACTTAACTTTTTCAAGCATAAGTTAATTATATCAGTAAGAAAATTCATGAGATTTATATATGTATTGCATGTGCTTTTTTTTGATATGTGTCTGAGATTTTATACAAGTTGAACTTGGAATATTGAAGATGTTGTTCTCTGCTTTGTGTTACAGGGTTGAAACAATTAAAATTTGAATTGTTTTCATTTGATTGTGGTAAGTTTTAAATTTGTTTTTCAACAAAACTTGTTATTTGAACTTCAATCAGAATTTTTTATTTTTGAAAAAAAACCTACTTATACTTCTGGGAAAACTGTTTACAGTCAATCAAGAAAAAAAAACACTGGTAAATTCAATCATATAAAAAGCTAATTCAAACTTATATCTTGAATTATGACTTCAAGTTAGGATTTTTAAAATTTGAATGGGGATTTTAGCTCAATATTTTGAGAGCAACTCGGTATTGAATGAAAACTGAAAATTTATCAAATTCTCGAAATTTACTCAATATTAAATGTTGAAATTTAAATTGAAGCTAGTACAAAGGTTAGTGATCTTAGGAAAAATATTCAATAATTTTTCCATTGCATAGATTTGGGGTACGAGGTCAACATAGGGTTTACTGTGTGTTTATGTACCTGGCAGTGAAATGAGGGAATCGACGTGTACACGTGATCGAGTGGATAGAGGCTCGGGTAGAAGGTTTCTGGTGACGTTGTCAAGGTGTGGTCGAGTTTCCATCACCTACGGTGAACCGTGCTTGGGTGGCGTGACGTTTTGGTTCAGAGTGGTCGATCGGTCTTTCATTCGAACTGCATAATTTTGAATTTGTATCTGGATGGGTAAATCAACCTTTGCTTTCTTGAGTTGGTGTAAATTGAGATTTGCCTGAAGCGTTGGAAGATCGCCGGAGCCACGTGCCACGCCGTACACGTGCACGACACGGCGGCGTATCAGTGAGGGAAGGTGCACTGTCGTGAGTTTCTTCTCGGGGTTTATGGGTTTGCGCTTTGAGTTTTTACCTGGGGGTGTTGCGTGAGTTAACTGTAGTTTTAACTCGTACTGATGTTTAAAGTATAAACTTAAAAAAAATAGAGAAGAAGATGAAGTCGCGTTACTAGGTTGGTGACTCGGGTGAAGGGGGGGCGAACACTCGAAGCAGCGCTTGAGTTTTTCAGGGAGATCTCGGGTTTTTGTATTTGAGCGTAAGATTTTTAAAAATTTGTTAATGTATGAATGTTTCAGCAAGTTTCACAGTAAAGTAAATAACGTTCAAGATTTAAGTAAAAGTTTAATGCAAGTTTGTTCATCATAGTTAAGGTCTATTAACAGGTTAGCTCGTGATTAATTATTTAAATTAACTAATTATTTTGTTAAGCTTAACCATGCTTTAAAAATCTTGTTAATATTTTAATAAGTAATAAATCAAGTAAATTAACAAATAATGTTTCAGTTAGTAATATAATTGATGACGAATTTAAGAAGACTTGAATGTTAATTACGTGAATAATCAATAGTATTTGATTGGGTTTAGAAGTAATTAAGAGTAATTACTTTGTAATTTAAATTAGTAGTGTATTAAAGAAAAAAATAAGTGAGATTGTAATTAACTACTTAATTAATTAATGAACGAGTAACAGTTAATTAATCAAGTGATTTAAACTAAGAATTAAAAAAATGATTAATGAAGCAATTAGCAGTAAATAAACAGGTTATTAAGTTCTATTTAGATCGAAGGATAGTGATTGAGAAATAATTACTTAAGTAATTAAAGTTAGATAACTTGAGTAAGAGAGTAATTAATTCAATAGTAATTGAGTAATTAAGAAATTAAGACATAAATATTAATTAAGAAATGATTTGTTGATTAAATGATTTGAAGTGAAATAAGTGATTAAACAGGGTTAAGAGATTAACTCTCAAGTAATTGAAGTAATCTCAATAAAAACTTTAGATGATTGCTTATGGATGTTGTATGTATTGTATATTTGCTTGTGATGTTTATTGATGATATTCTGTGATGCTCACTGATATGTTGTAATATATCCATGGCAATTGTGTATGATTTATCTGTGGTAAATGATATATGAATTTAATCATTGAATTAAACTGTTAATTTAATTAGACAACTTGGCCTTTAAAATGGCGTTTGGATTTCGATGAGACCGGGATCGGGTATCCAATTGATATTCCGAAAACCACATCGATCCAAATTAAACGTTAGGTCGTGAATTCTTAAGTGGAGATCAAGATGGTGCTTTCAGAATGCAAGGGTTATCGTCGTTGACTCTGAGGGTGATTCCAAAATGAGTGTGACGAGATAATGCCTTCGGTTTCGTTCGAACCCGGAACGAACTTGTATGGATTGAATGCTTTCAACACATCGTCAGGTGGACGATGAGCATTCTAAGAAATATGTCCTATAAAGGTAATTGCAGCCTCAAGCCTCATCAGCCGAGAATGGCTAAAACAGGGGAGGTGCAGCAAGGTTATGTGGGTCATGCCCAAGTAGGACGAGATATACCCCTGTCTAGATGTCCCTTTATTTCGGCTGTGTGGGCGGTTGGATATGCGCACCAACTGCGGGGTTATCTTGTTCGGGACTGTTCAGTAAGGAATGGTTTCGGCCTTGTGCTGCAGGGGAGTTATGGTGGCTCCTCGGTATAGCGATCTAGACCACGTACTGTGACGTACGGTACCCCAGTAGCCCTGCCATTGTATGGGATCCAATTTCCAATAAGCGCGTACGTTTTGATTGTGCCCAACTACGTTGGAATGTGAGATGTAAGCATTTCAGCTATTTCTGTATTTTACTTGAAAACCCTAGACACTATTATAATATCACTAGATTTTCTATAAAATGTTTTGGTTAGCGTAAGGTAAAAACTTACCCGTATTTATTTATGGGGAGTCTTACGTGATACCTTTGTTTTAAAAGGTTTTCAAAATTAAACAATTTAAACCGTTTACTCATACCAGACCCATGTCTGACCCGGAGTTTATATTTTGTTTTTTTTTCATAAACTCTTGGGTACTCAAATTTTTACGTGTAGCCAAGTGATAGGTTTGGATTTTGATTCTGGAGGAGCTTGGAGCAGGAGTTTCCATACGTATGTAGATATCTATCTAGTTCCGCTGTGTTAGTTGATGTATATTGTATCTCTGATGTATTTAGTGACAGATGTATGTATGATTGTCATGTGTATTGATATTGTATAACTCTGATATATGAAATCTATGTAATAGTTATGTGATATATTATATTTTGTTCCGTTCCGCTATGAGATTATGATGTTTTGTTTCTTTCTTTTCTATTCTTTTCTATTTCTATCCCTTTCTTTCTTAATGATGATGCGTCTTTCTGGTAGTGAGATGGGCGGGTCGTCACAGATTCCATAACCTGTATTTTACTTATATAATCTAAAAGGAGTTAATAATTATATAGAATTTGTTCCAACCTCTAACAAGCAAATTAATATAAACATCAACCACTTGCAACAAGGCAATTATCCATTCATATCAAACAAAACAAATAGTTGTTCGGGTTCAAAACTTCAAATTGTACATAATGAAAAATAAAGTACTAAGCGCACCATTTACTCAACAGTCTTAGATGTAACTAAATAAATTATTTATTCATCCAAACAATTTTAGAGTATTCTTGCCCAAACAACCATAAACCAAAACAAACAACAAATTCAAACAATAAATCAGGTTCATTCTTATTAATTTCATTTCATATATTTGTTGTTTGATTTCCTCTTCATTCAATTAATACTTATTTTTATTTAATTTATTCACATCATGTCAATTCTCTTTTTATTGTATTATAGTTATTCATTCATTACTTGATTTCATTTATTTACATTCATTTATTAATAATATTCATGTTAAGTTCAGTTACTTGGCATAATTGTAACCTTAATTCTTATTAATAAAATCAATTTACTGAATACTTTCATTATATAAGTTTACTTGTACAATTTCCATTACATTTTCTTATTAAAAATTTCAACTTTTAATGTTTGGTAAGTTATATATATACTTTTAAAGAATGTAATTAAAAGTTATACAAGTTTATCCTATTTCTTTTAATTAATTCATTGTTCAATAAATTTTATCTTTGGTTTTTAGGTTACACATTTCAACTTTCTTTTAATTTTATTTATAACCTAACATTACATTTCTTATTTCATTTAGAGGTTTTCCATTTCACTACCCCAATTGAAACTATAAATTAACGGAAATTTAAGAACTAAATACTAGGTTAAATTTAAAAAAAATATAATAGATAAATGTATATGCTTACCGTATATATATCCAATTTTATTTAAAACAATTTAAAATCTATATTTTTTTATCAAAATAAATCTGTAGTAAAACTACTACAGAGGCCTTCCCACTTTGAAACTCGAAAATGAATGTCGATGATGCATGCACTTATCACCGAAATTATTTTCCAGCGACAGAGAGGGAAGTACAGAACTTATTTTTCCAAAAATTTTCCTTAAAACAATTCTTCCAAATTATATTGAAATATTTATATTAGAAAATACCTATAAACAATATTATTATTATATTCCAAAAGATTTCGAAAGAAAGTTTTTCAAACCCCCGGAACTTAAGTTCTAAATTTCCAATTTCATTTATTTTATTTTCAAATCCTACTTTACTACTATTTATAGATTACACCACCTAACAACCAATATATTACAACCAAAATATATATCTTCATAAAATATTTTATTTTATATATAGAAAATATAATAGGCAAAATTATTTCATTTACCTATATTAAAAACAAATATTATGTCGGTCTGTCCTATTAAGTGTTTAGAAATCCTTATTGATGTCATAGCGTCTCATGCACCAACCAGAACTTATAAATACAAAACGGAACAGATTAACACAATATTAAAACCTTTTATAACACTAACAAACACGCTCTCTCATATATATACACTCAGCGACTCATCATAGGGTATTACTAACCTATTAATAAAGAGTCAAACCCCACAAAGCTAAGGTTTATCGCTAAACCAAAGCTCTGATACCAGATGTAACAGCCCGCCTTTTTGTACGTTTTAAATCGACGATAAACCACACATGTCAGACTTAAACCATACAGAAAGGAGGATAGTTATGGGGTAAATAAAAAAAAGGAAGAAAGAAACAAACAAAAATAGAATCTTGCAGCGGAACGACAAAATATAATTATCAAATAATCAGTTCATAAATCTGTTTTTTCAAATATTTGATTTTACTTATACAATATATATCAGAGTTTACATACCATAGAATATTAATAATGCAGCGGAATAATATGAATGTAGTGGAATACTATAATATATAATAATAAATCTTCGTCGTCGTCCTCCAAAATACGGTTTTCCAAATCCTGAAATGCTCAGACTGACCCGAGCGAATTGAAAAGACAAACATTCGTGTCAGAACTAAAATATCTTATGTGACTAAAATTAAAAAAAAATATGAGTGAAGTAACTCAAGAGATGCTCGGGATTTACATCTCCTAAGTATCCGTTAAACTATTTACTATGTAGTAATTTATCGCTATTAAGATAGTGTCTAATTGTAAAATAAATTTACTTTTTAATAGTGTTAAGGGGTTACCCATATAGCCTTTAACACAAATAATGCCAATAGTCTATACAGTACCGTAATACCTTCTGATCAGGAGGCTACCAGTGGATACTTCATAGGTACGGCACAAATAGAAACTCGTAGTAAAGGCTCGGTATGGTAGGTGACACGGCACAACTAGGCAATGCCAGGGTAGATATACCAATTACGTATCCAGGCTGGTGGTAACGCGTAGCAGCTACAACCTCCCACCTCGAACAACACCCCCAAAATCAAAAAAATCAAAAGTGGCCATCGAATCAATCCAAAAGTCAGAGTATAATATCGAAGGAGTGCGTTCGATCAAAGGAATGACCCCATTGGACCGAGAATCGCTCCTATTTTAGCCACCTTATGCAAACGCACGGGAGTCGGGTCTACGTATTTACCTTAAAGGAACGCCGCCACCATCCTACTTCATTCTGGAATCTCCACTGCGTACACGGTTGTTAAAGTGGTTTTCGGGGTTGGCAGAGTGTATGACAACTTCTGATCCCGGTCTCTTTAACAAACAACCATTATTATAACACCGCGGTCCTTTTAAAAATAGTTTATACTTTAAAACCAGAATATAATATCCATTTCGAAAACTATAAATATGATATCATTTCTGTTTTAAAAACCCAAATCAATATGATATCATTTTTATTTCAAATTATATCTTTTTTCCAAAATCACAGCCCTTTCAAATCTATATAACTTGAAACCCATAGTTTTGAAACATAACTTTTAATACTTAAAGGTTTAAATACTATATTACTTTATATAATAAAATAGCTTCTTCAAACTACACAATAAATTCCAAATATCGATTTAAACCTCTAAATAAAACATTTCAATTCATATATTTCAAAGCTTTAACCGTTCCACCATTTCAAATTAATTCTTTGATAATTCCATATATATCTAATTCAATTACTGTTATTTAGTTTTGAAATATTTACTTAATAGATCCAATAAATTTAAGTAAACTTTTAACTTCAAACAACTGGATATTCTTTAAATTTATTTAACTTGATATATTCATTTATCTCAATCTTGTATTCATTTAAAACACTTTAAACCAAATCAAGTTATAAGAATCATACCCTTTAAATCTCAACTTTTATTTAAATTCCAAATCAAATTTTATTCAAGTACAATTCTTAAATAATTCAATTTAAACCAATTTCATGTTTATCTTCCAACTTAAATTTCATTTAAGTCATTTAAAACTACATATATATGTAATAAATTAAATAGGTACTTGCCCACATAATATAAACCATCAAACTCCATTATTAAACTCATTTTTATTTAAAAAAAATTATACATAGCTTAAATTCAAGAATGTACTACATATATATAAAATAATATTTATATAACATCAAAATTAATATTAAATAAACCGTATATTCATTTCCAAAACCACAGAAATCATTTTAAAATATTTTTTTTATATATAGACCACGGTGTCTATATAAAATTTTCTATCCTATGGTCAAGTGATACAGATATTTATCATTTCAATCTGTAATTTAAAAATAAAAATTACGGTTATATATCATTTCAAACCACAATCCCGAATGAAATGAAAATGCATAATAACTTGCAGTTTATAACAATATATAATACGACATCCATTCACCCAATATCAATCATCAACCATTTATTACAATCATCATCCAAATTCAAATAATAACATCAATAAATAACAATCAATTACTGACAGTTTATTATTCAATAATAAATTAATTAAACTGGCATTTTATATATAATAATAAGTTGAATAACAATTTAATTCAAATAAATGCAATTTAACTGAGATGATGATTTAATATATGCCAAACAGTTATAAATAAATTTCAAATCACGTCATATATCCATTTAACAAACATAAGGAATTTTAGAAGTTGTGAGTGGGTTAAAACACTCACCTCTGTATGAATCTAAAATAATAAACTTTGAATCAATAGCTCCGCTCTATGTTTCCGTAGTCTCCTTCTTGATTGCTAGCTTGTTTCGTAATCTTTTATTTTGATGTACTTTAATTTTTCTTCCTTTTTTTTAAGAATGTTTTGGAAGAGACAGAGAAGTTTGAATTTTTGACTTTGGATTTGATTTGGAATAGTATTTGGGAATTAGGGTTTGCAGCCAATGGAAAGAGGAGGAGCATGTAATTGTATGTACAGAAAAATGAGAAATAGAGGTAGGTTAGGGTTTATAACAGGGTATTTATAGACAAGCTGAAATAGAACGGATCAGATCTATCGGATATACGCGCTAACAACAAAGTGGCCCAAAAAGCCCTTTCTGACTCTGGAACGAAATTGTAATTTTTTTTTTAAAATTTGATTTAATTACTTTTCATTCAATTATTTAGTCTATTATTATCAAAACAGATGCAATTCACATTGGTTTGTAGTTATTGCATTAATATTCTCAAATTTCCTCTTAATTTCCATTAACGTAGTTTTTAATTACGTTATATTTCAACGGATATAAATCTAATACAATAGATGAAATAAATGGGTAAACCATTAGTGATTTTCACCAATTTTCCCAAATTTAGTCTAATTCTTACTTTATTCATAGTAACAAACATTGTAATCACTAATCTAACCTTGATTGTATCCATTTTACAATTTATTACGTATTTCCATCAGTTAATAAAACTTTGAATTCACTCCCCAATTTACTAATTTCAATCAATTATAACTTACTATTTTATATAAATTCATAAATTGTCAATTGCTATCCAAATAAATCCATTCATTAAATTCTTAACCCTTGTTATCCGAGTCTTATTACCATAAGAATATAACTAACATTGCTTTTAAATCTTGGTTCATAATATTCTTCCATTTTAACTTAATTCCAATTAACGTACTATTTAATTACCTTTAATTTGCAATTTATCCTATTATCATACATTAAATTCCCATATTGACAAAACTTTATTTTGCATTCCTTTTATTCAACCAATAGTCATTTTGTAATAGATTCAACATCAATTCCATATAAAGATAATTTTATTACTTTAATATACATCCGATTACTTTTAATATTCCCAAATAAATTTACTTGATTTAACTTCAATCCTTTTTATCTAATCAATTATTATTCAATAAACAAAGACAACATTTGTTTACCCTTTTTTACAATAGTACGCTCAAATTTTCATCTTCCCTTTGTATTGACTACTCTATCACCATTTTATTATTTCTACCAATATACACACTAATTACAATTAACATTCTAAATCAATTCATTTACTTGGGTTCATACTTTCTATTTTATCGATTACTATATTATGAATAAATTCACCATCTTCAATGACAAATCAAATCTACCCTAACTGCACATATTTAGTCAAATAATTATAATTAACTTCACATTAAATGTTATTAATTATAAATTGAAATCTCAATATATTCGGTTATTGATTTAAAATCTTGATATTCAATAAATTAACCTTTTATGGGTATAATTAACATTGAATTATCAAATTACATTTTATCCCCTATTATTCCATCAATTAATTGTAACTTTAAATTCATTCCCATTTTACAGATTTCAATCAATTACACTTTACAATTTGTTTCCAAGTAATAAGTGTTACATAAATGAAGTTACTTATCACTTGTATCAACCTTATTACATAAATTTACATTAGATCCCTATTCAAAATATATTGATTCATTAATTAATTCAATCTTTACGTTTTGTTTTCTTACATTTGATTTATGGCCTAATCTTAACATCTACACAAATCCCATTTCATTCAATCCATAAATTTTTAACTTTAAATTAGCATTGGTTTGATGCACTAGTATTTCCAAATTTCATCTCAATTCTTATCAAATTTTCATTAAATTTCAAATAAATCCACTTTATTCCATTTATATTAAAATCTTGGTTCCCCTTCTTATTTTATCATCAAACTACAGCTATCATAATTACTCTCTAGCATAAATCCTATCAACTTCCAATTTATTACTTATACATTACATAGTTATTCATCAATTAACTTCCTTTGAACTTATTTCCCAATTCATAAATTACTACCTTAATACAATTTCACGTTTCTATTAAATTTACATTTCTACTTATTTCATTTTTAATTATAACACTTACAACTTTTAATTACTACCTTATTAAATTCACGTTTCTACTTATTTTATTTTTAATTATAACACTTACAACTTTTAATGTTTATTTTCGTTTTCTTACGTAAATAAGCTTTTATTACCTACCATTAATGTTGTCATATATTCTCATCCTGTTAACTTCATTCACTTATGTACAAATTATAACCAAACATAACATTTAGATTTATTGCAATAGATTCCAAATTAAATTTCTATTTCTTAATATATTCTAATTCAACAACTTCCAAACATTGTATTACTTTTGATTCCTCATTTCAATTAATAGACTTAATAAACGGACAACACATAATTGTCGTCACCGTTTACTTTTAACTACATTTATAAGTTTATTGTTTACAGATCCAAGTTACAACAATTACCTAATTTCAATCAATTATAACCTTACATTAGTTTCAGTTAATTAGTATTGCAGTAAATTAGCTATTTATTAACTGCCATTAACATTACTACCTTAATTTACATTCAGTTACTTTAAATCAATATATTATTGCATTGGTTAATTGAATGTTTACTTTTATTTGTTATTTTATGTTTTATACCCAAGTGCAACAATTTCACTATTTGTCAAAAAATTTGATCACCAAAAATTTTATAAATTACAAAATTTTATTTCTTTCTAAATTTAATTACAAAAATCCAATTTAAATTAACCAATTTAATTATTAAAATTTTTGGGTCGTTACACATAAAAATCCTCATATGTGTTGACCAATATATATAGTTAGAACCATTAAAAAGTGTGGGTCGTGCTGTGGATTGTCCTTCTTGAAAAATACTTGCCATGCTAAAATGATTAAAAAACGTGTTACTGTTCTTTGATCAAACCTTGCTCTGTTACCAATTGTAAATCTATATGAGTGGATCGTGTAGTGAATATATGCAAGTATAAGTGTCTTAGCTATATGATATATCTAACTAACAGATGATAATAGTAAAGTAAATGAAACTAAGCACACTAGGATTTTATACTGGTTCGGACCTCCCATCCTACATCCAGTCCCGGAGCTCCTCTTCGAAACTCGACTAACAAACACCCTCACTTCGCCCGGAGGAATAGGCTTGGTTACAAAAACTTGTTTTTGTCAAGTGTGTGTTCTATAACACGAATATTGACTATTGAGTACAAGTTCTTCCAATCTATATATCTAGAGAATGTTGATTGAAGAGTTCTGAATATATGGAAGACTGAAATACAGGTATTCGATTGCTAGAATCAAGTATGAATCTGAACATCAGAGTAAAGAGTAAAAGTAAGTAAGGTGAAGATTCTTCTAGATTCTTGATGCTATTTATAGTGGTCGGGGGTTTCTTTGTGTAGTTGCATTTATTAGTAAGTGCTCTAAGGTCGCTTCTGATGGTGATGAAGAGTTGCAGTGAAGGAAAGCAATCGTGTCCTTTCAATTGTGACAGTTGTACTTTGAATATACATAGCGAGTTCAAAATCAGACGTCTGAAAAATATTTCAGACGTTTGGCATTCATATATTTTTTGTATATGGTTGCTTTTTAGACGTCTGAGTATATTAACTAGACGTCTGATTCTGTCTGATTTGCGAACCAGAGGATTCAACCAGATGTCTGGCTAGTGCACTCAGACGTCTGAACTTGTGCATGTTGCTTTTTCTTGTGTCTGTGTCATTGTTCTTTCGATTCTATCGACTTGTAGCTTCTTGATGCTTTCTTTGAGTCTTGATCTTGTCTCCTTGGTAGTGTTACTCTAATAATTGCCTATGAATAGAAATATATATGCATATTCGATTTCCATTGTATAGCTGTTATCATCGAAACCATATAATTGATTTCCTAACACGCCGATCAACAAAATAATCGATGATTTTTTCCATTTGAAAAAATATGTAACAAATTCAAAAATAAATATTGGTCATTTTATGAGTTCACATTTTATTTTTTAATGTATTGTTACTAAACTTATATGCGTTAATTTTACCCCACTTATGAATACAGTATAGAAATGTTGGTTTATGATTATCTTTTTTCTGGTCAGTCATCCTACTTCTCATTAGAAATACAGTAAATACTTACATTTTGCACATATTTCGTCTCAAACGATTCAACGAAATTTCAGCAGCACTTCCCTTTTGTTTTCTGCATTATACACAAATGCGTGTACGTAGAGAACAAAAAAGAAAAGTAACGGTGAAATTTTGTGAACCGTTTGAAATGAAATAATGTAAGAAATGTAATTGTTTATTGTATTTATAGCTTGTCCACTACAGGGAAAAATCCAACAAATATTGTACCAAATGCATATAAATGACCGTTTTGCGACAAAAACGAATATTTATATAGTGATCATGTACAACGCCCGTTTGACGGGGACAAAAACTCTCTAAGCGACGTAAATAAACTAGTTTATAAAAATCAATATTTACCAATTTTATATATTTCAAAAAATTATTAATTTACCATATTTGTTCCGCGTATTTTATCGAATAAGGCTGTTTTAGCATTATTGTCATTTTCCATTACAGTCAAATATTTTTAGACTCATGCATTCATTATTGTTATACAAGTCAGGATGTCACACAACTCATGTCTTATTCCAATTAACATTGAATAATGGTAGAAACAACACATATACAATAGTTTGCACATACACACACAATCATAAATTATACATACTCTTTAAAATTTCACCACAACATATGAAATAGATGTACCATGTGATACTATAAACCATTATTACACTTCTGACGACTCGGAATTTTGGATAATATCAATTTAATAATCTGTATTAATAATTGAATTGATTTGATAAATTTTCCTTTATAATTTAATTTAAATTGGCAGATTTAATCTTTTAAAGGGTAATAAATATTTAAGCTGGCAATATTGATTTATATCTTTTCTAATAATTGGATAAGATGTATTTTTCAAAGCTAATAAATTTTTATTCTATTTATAATATATATTTTGGTATATATTGTGAATAAAGAATCTTTCGTTTTAAATAAAGGTATATTTCCAAATTTTAATATATATGTAGGTATATGTTATAATTTGAAGTTGCTTTGAAATTTAATATAATAATTCTCAAAAATTGATATTAAAAATATTGATCTACCTAAAAGTATATGTATATTTGTGTATATTAGAGTTTTGGTTTGAGATTTATTAAAGTGTTTCAAATTTTAAGATATATACATATAAATTGTAATTTGGAAAGTTACAATTTAGTATATTACTTTCAAAAGGTATTTGGGATTTTAGACTTTTTTATCTCTAGAAAATATTTAAAATAAAATCTATCTTATACACCTTAAATTAAAGTAAAGCTCTACTTATTTACATTTCATTTAAATATATTTATGATGTAATCTAGATGATAATGTTTAAAATAAAATAAATCATATCAATATTAAACTTAAGTGTAAACCAAATATGTGATATTAACATAAGTTATAAGTAATAAATAATTATCAATTTAGTAATTGGTAGTTAAATTTAAAAATAGAAATAAATATCTTAAATAGATTTATGGATGTAAAACTATAAAATGAACACTTAGATAATTTTAAAACAACTTTATAGAAGCACATAGGATAGAAGCAAACCAGGAAAGTAAAAATACTATAGCAATATGTATATGCATAAGAATAAGACAAAATAAGACAAAAGTATATGCAAGTTGTACATACAAAATAAAGAAATGGTATATGTACTCTTGAAAAGGGACCAAGGCATTTAATGCCATCATCTCTAGTACAAGCAAAGAAATCACCTCAGCCTCTATAAGAAAGTAATATCTCTGACCAAATAAAAAAAATCTTGTACGTGCACACCTCTTTCTTTCTATATATGTACAGCTTTCATTCACAAGGCTGAGCATACTTGTAAACATTTTCTCAAATTCTTCAAATATTTTCAAAGCTGTAACAAGTATCAAGAATGCAAAGAATTCAACTTCATCAGCAAAGAAAAATTTCAAATTTTACACTTCCAGGAAGTCAAAAGAAAAGCCTGAGTGTTCTCTGTTAATTAAGGTGAGCAAACACTTTGTTTTAAAAACAATTTAAGTTATGAATGTCTCTAATGCCTGGGTTGATCTGATATTTGATATTGATGTTGCATAAAAACCTCTCGGTTTTTATATAATTGAATTGGTATCTATGTATATGTGTGTAAGTATGCCTGTATACACACACACACACACACACACACACACCATGTTTCCTGTTGTTTCAGTACATGTCTTGCCATCAAAAATTCAAAACTTCAAATAGAATTAAAATCAGACTTTGATGTTTAAATGAAAAATGGCTGTTAATGTATGATGAAGTTTATAAAAATATTTTCAAGGTTTTAAATTTAACAAATAGTCTAAAAAATGAAAATAACAGTAAGATTTTATATATAGGTTAAAAATCAACAAATTCAATTTTTGTTTTGAATTACATGAATGTGTTCGTGATCAAAAATCACGATTTTTGATATACATTTTGTAATTTTTAATTTGATAATCGATTGGGAATTTCGAAAAGTTCGTTCTGGGTGTTTTGGACGATTGTTGATGATCGACGTGATGGAGTTGGCCAACGTTTGGGCTGAAGGTGGTCTGAGGCATGGAGATCTCGACAAAATTGGTGAGGTAATTTTCCCATTGCCGTGGTGGTCGGAAATGGTGATTATAGGGTTTCGTCCTGACCTTTATCGATGAAGAAGCGATGGATTCGCGCGTTGTCGTGGAGATGACGGAGAGGATCGCGAGTGGTGGGATGGTAGCCGGAAGGTGTGTCGCAGCTTCGGTGAAAGTGGCCGGCGTTCTCGAGTACAGAGGCGATGGAGAGGGGCGAAATTCTGGCCATGGTGATGCTGCTTGGTCGAGATTTTTATCTCGATTTCGTCCCGTTGAGTTTTCGCGAAAACTGGGTTCATTTTCGTGTTCGAGTGAGCTTGAGGGGCCGTGGAGCATCGTCGCGATGATCGCCACGGTTGGTGGCATTGGGACACGTGCACCATGTGCAAGGCGGAACTGGAA
Source organism: Allium cepa (assembly GCA_030765085.1). Lineage (NCBI taxonomy): Eukaryota > Viridiplantae > Streptophyta > Magnoliopsida > Asparagales > Amaryllidaceae > Allium > Allium cepa. The sequence goes on along the minus strand of CM060939.1, from coordinate 724,274,347 downwards.
TATAGATTTTGGGAAGCTATGGGTTTTCTTCGTTTATTTCTCATGTTTAGTCTCGAAGCAGACGACGTACGTGAGTGGCTTTCGGGAAGAGTTCGAGTGTGTCTCGAGTATTTTGTTTTTGCACTTGGAGAAGTAGAGTTGCCAGACTTGAAGAAATATAAGTAAAAGTTTTGTAAAAAAATCTTGTTTTGAAATTATAAAACAAGGTGATTCAAATTTTTAAGTTATTAAAATAATTGTTTTCAAAGATGTATGTTTAACAAATTTTAAAATATATATAAAATAGATAAGTTTTGAAAGATAGAATAAGTGGCTTTTAAAATGATTTTGTATTAAAATTTGTTAAACCATTTTGAAAGGTTTCAAAGATTTTAAAGTTTAAATTAGATGATTTAATTGTTTTAAATTGATTTCTAAATATTTTATTTTATTTAATTATGTTTAAATGATGTAAATCAATTAAAATTAAGAGTTTATCTTCAAGTAATTAAGAATTGAATTAATTTAAAATAATTAATTTGGGAAGATAATTAAGGATTAATTAATTATCGATATTGATTTAAGAATAATTAATTAATTGAAATGATTTATTAATGAGTAGAAGTTTAGTTAAGATGAATGATTTTCTAAATTGATCAGGGATTTTTAAATATAAGAAGTTAACCATTGATTTAATTAATGATTAGTTAATTAGTTTGGTTAATTCAAAATAATCACTTAATTATGAATTTATTAAGTACACTCATTTAATGAATAATTACCAATGTAATTGAGAAAAGAGAATTTACTTATGGAAGTGATTAAGGGTTAATCACTAGAGTTATTAAATTAAGAATTAATTAATAAAATTTATTTAAATGGTTAATTAATTAATTAAAGAGTAGTTAATTTATTAAAGAATTAAGGTTAATTAATAATGTGATTAATTACTAGTTAAGGCAATGAATTAAATAAGTAATTAATTAATGAAGTAATTAGAGATCCATTAATTAATTTAGTAATAAAGATACCTAAAGGGATAATTAATTGAAATAAAAGGATAATTAATTTTCTTAATTAATTAAAGTATAATTACTTAATATATTAAATATGTAATTAATCAAGAGTGGTCAATTAAAAAGATAATTAAGGATAATTGCTTATTATAATTAAGAATTTATTTAATCAAGGAAGATTAATTAAGGTAAGTTATTAAGAGATGATTAATTAATTAATTTGAAATTAATTAATATTAAATAAGATGTATTAAGGCAATCCAAATGATTTAGAGTAAATAATTAATTTAATTAAAGATTAATTAAATTAATTAAGGATGAACCAATCCTGTTATGGATGATTGGATGATATTTGGTAATTATATGTGATATATCTGATATTCTATGTGCTACTTAGTGATATGAGATGTTGTGGTTGATTGTGATGATATGATTTATCTGTTTATGATATTGTGAATCATCTACCCATGTGTAATGACATTCTAAATAAAATGTTAATGGTTTAAAACCCTTTTAAACAACTTGGACCTAAAAGATGGCGTTTTGGATTTCGATGAGACCGGGATCAGGTTTTCCATATTTGGAAGTCCGAAAACCACATCGATCCAAATTAACGATAGGTCATTAATTCCAAGTGAAGATGAAGGTTCAGAATGCAAGGTTTATCGTCGTTAACTCTAAGGGTGATTCCAATACGAGTGTAACGAGATGATGCCTTCGGTTTCATTCGAACCCGGAACGAACTTGTATGGATTGAATGCTTTCAGAACATCGTCAGGTGGACGATGAGCATTCCAAGAGATGTGTTCTCTAAAGGTAATCGTAGCCTCAAGCCTCATCAACTGGGAATGGCTAAAACAGGAAAGGTGCAGCAAGGCTTCGTGGGAAGCACCCACTTGAGAGTAAGGTTTCCCCTGTCTAGATGCCTCTTATTATTCGGCTTAGTATGCGGTTGTTCGCGGCAACCGTGGGGTGATCTTATTTAGGGCTGTTCAGTAAGGAATGGTTCCGGCTTTGTGTTGCAGGGGATTGGGCGTAATCCTCGGTACGGTGATCTAGGCCATGTACTGTGACGGGCGGTACCCCGGCATCCCTGCCATTGATGGAATCCAATCTCCAATATGCGTCGCACGTTTTGATTGTGCCCAACTATGTTGGTATGTGAGATGTAAGCATTTCAGCTATTTCTTAGCTTTACTTGAAACCCTAGACACTATTAAAATATCATTGGATTACCTAAAATGTTTTGGTTAGCGTAAGGTAAAAACTTACTCATGCTTATGTGTGGAAAGTCTTACGTGATACCTTTTCCTTTTAAAGGATTTTTGAAAGTTAAGCAACTTTAAACCGTTTACTCACACCAGACCCATGTTTGACCCGGAGTTTATTTTCTGTTTTCCACAAACTCTTGGGTACTCAAATTTTTATTAGTAGCCAAGTGATCAGGTTTGCTTTGACGAATGCTGGAGGAGCAATGGAGCAGGAGGCTTCAGCGTTTGTAGATTTATATAGGTGGTTCCGCTGAGTTGGTATCTCTGAGTCTTTGTTTGAGTTGTATCAAGTTGTATTAACTAGACGGGTGTTTATAACTGTCTAGTATGTGTTTTATTATCTGTGTAACTCTGATGTATAGGATATTATGTATTCTCTTATGTGATATATTATATTTTATTCGTTCCGCTGTTCAGATTCTGATGTTGTTTCTTCTTCTCCTCTATCTTTTCTACTTTCTCACCCCTTTCTTTCTTAATTAGTGATGCGACTTTCTGGTTGTAGAAAGTTGGGTCGTCACAACACTATTGGAAACAATTGCAATCACTAATTAGCTCTAATTTAACAACTTATGAAAATCTAGATTTAGAGTAAAAATTATATTTTTCACGAAAATAAGAGATTATACCTAAGATTGAAAGCAATAGAGTGTGATTAGACAGCCATGGAAGTTCCGAAAGCTTAAAATTGGCGATTGGAAGCTTGAATTGGAGATTTGGGGGTTTTATGTTTAATTTTTGTATGTTGTGGAATGAGGATGAAGATGCTCGGTTGTAGCCTGTATATCGTGAATTTTCGACGGTCGCCAATGGCTCATCAGAAACCGTTGGAAATGAGCCGTCGTAAGTCGTCGCTATGTTCTGTCTGTATTTCAACCTTCTCTAAATTGTATAATTTTTTGAATATGAATAATAGAGGAATTCTTTTAGCTCTTGGTTGAACCTTGCATATACTTAGTGAGACTCCAAGGACGACATTTGCTCTAAGTTTGGATTCATTTTGTAGATCAATCTATCACTAGCATGAGTGCGTCAACCCAGTTCTGTCGGTATTTCAGCCTTTTCTAAATTGTATAATTTTTTGAATATGAATAATAGAGGAATTCTTTTAGCTCTTGCTTGAACCTTGCATATACTTAGTGAGACTCCAAGGACGACATTTGCTCTAAGTTTGGATTCATTTTGTAGATCAATCTATCACTAGCATGAGTGCATCAACCCAGCTTGGTTTCTTGATAAAAGAAGGCAACATGCTATTAGCATATTTGGACTTGTTAAAGAAACTCTATAAAATCACAGAGATAAGATGGGAGATATTGGATACTAAATCAAACATATTATAGACAATATCTTTGTTTTTGAAATATAATATTAACTTTTTATCTCTATATTACAATTAAGATTTAAGGCAGATCCTTAAGTTAATGATGTTATACCGCATTCCTTTTAAACAATGTCGAATCCCTAAAGTTGGATTTCAAAATTGTCAATCATAAACAAGATACAATTCAATATATCTATTTATGTTAATGTATATCTAAGATTCCAAATTTTTTTCGACATAAACGAAAATGATAAATAATTTTTTATACTAGGTAACAAACATCGACAATCTATTTGTATTGATTGACTTCAATGTAAAAGAATCCAAGCATACTGTTAAATTCTGACATATATTATTTTCATAAATCATAAAGATAATGTAATTTCAAAATCAATTATCCCATTATTATCACATTTATAGTTAATTCCATAAAACATGTAGTAAAATTTGTTATGTCCATTTCTTCTACAATATTTAGAAATTGTCATCATAAATATAAACTTTTACAATACTACATAATAATTATTGAACGTATCGAAAAGCCAACCGTCGAATTTTTTTACACTAAGATCTTTAAAAATGTTAGAAAAATTGTGTTACAAACACAAATTCTTATAACAAAGTTTGAATGTCACAAAATCTGATTTTACATGTTCTATATAATGTTAAAGTTTGATTGTTGAGTGATCAGTTATGGCACTTGTTAAATATGTTGTATGTGTTATATTTACAATGCTAATAAAATGTTGTTAAATGTTTTTATAAGGCATTTCAGCAATTCATAACAGGAACAAAATATAGCAACATAAATATTCACACTTACGAAAATGTGAACACCAAATCAAATAATCAAACTAAAGAAATACTCACTAAACTTTAACCCTACGATCTTCTAGTATTCCTACAAGAAACCAAGACAGCTTCCAAAATATCGCCATACTGCGCAAAACGCCTCAACGTTTCGCTCCCAGTTTTCCAAGCTAATCTACCATAGAAAACATTAGCTAACGAAGTGTAAAAAACCTGGTTTTAGTGATTATCTGAAATATTAAATTATAACGGTGGTTATAATTTAATATAGGAGAAATAAAATTTATTGGAGCAGTAGAGTTTGTTGAAATTTGTTTATTCTAAACAAATAATGGGTTTTAAATGTAAATTGTTGAAAATAAAATTTTAAAAAGCTTTATAATGTTAGTTTGGAGAAAAAAAATGAGCATTTTATAGTTTTAATTTGGTAAAATGCAATAATTTTGCAAATTATTTCCAAATGTGGTTTTTATAAATATTAAATGAAGTATTTGAAATTTTATATGTTGTATAATGTAAATTAAAAGGTAGAATTTTGTTTAAAGATTGCTTTTGGATGTAAATATGATAATAAGGTTTGTCAATAAAAAATAAATTTTATGTAATTTTTTCTGTTAAAATAGCGTTTTATGCAAATTATAGTGTAAATTGTAGTGTTTATTTAAAAAAGGGTTTTTAATAGTGGAAATTAATTTTATGTAGCTAAAATATTTTATATGTTATGAAAACATTTTATAGTTAATATAAACAATTGTTGTATAAAATTTATTGGGTTTTAAATTGTGTAGATTTGTGTAAATAAGATGAACTAGTGTGTAATTTTGAATTTATTTAGTCATTTTCACTAAGTATTTTCAAATGGGATAGTGGGTAGTGGGTTTAAGTCCATTTCTGGAATATTTAAGAGGAAGCTAAGCTGTACATTCTTTTTCTTTTTCCATTTTACTTCATCTTCTCAAAACAAAATAGATAAAAGAAAAGAATGTCCACCTCTTGAATCTTCATAAATCTAGCTTCAAAATTAGCTGAAATTAAGAGATAAGTTAACAAATAAAAGTCAATAGCAGGTAATTACAAGCAAAATCTCAAATTGTTTGATCAATTTTCTATTTTGAGTAGAGATTGTTTGTAACTTTCTTTTCTTTTTGTCTGCATGTTATATTTTTAGTTTCTACAGGTCAGAAAGTCTCTTTTGCACCTGAAAGTTAGCTTCTTGTGTCTCTAATCCACTTAAATCTTTGCTAAGGTAAGTATAATCTTAATCTCACAAACTCTAGCTTTGAACAAGTTGCTTGCTGAAATAAGTTGAATTTGTGGCTTACTATAAACAAAAATTGTTACTGAAAGTTTATAGTAAAATTATGTTTTAGACCCCTTCTTTTTGTGCTTATATCTATCTGTTTTTTTAATGAAATCATGCTAGAATTTCTCTGGATTGTTGTTTGAGTGTAGCAGTTTGTGGGTGCAAATTTTTATGGTCTGCATCATCTTGAAGTACCCTGAAATCATTGCTCAAAATCAAGACGAACAAGGCTGAAAACTACCTATGAAATTCGCAACCCAGAGGTCAACCTAACACTATCAGGGGTCGACCTTAGGACGACCCAGACAATGTATAGGTCGACCTTAGGGTCGACCTATGCAGTGGAATGGTCGACCTATAGGTCAACCTGTAGGTCGACATTTGCTGTGTTTTTTTGCCTTTCCCCTTTGTTCTGTTGTGTTTTACTTCTTGTTTCAGACTCTTTGGAATCAGTTTTGAGATGTTTTTGTGATGTTATGAATGGCTTTTAACCTATCAATAGGTAAGCCAGTATTTAGACTGATCCGTACTTAGGATTGACAATTTTTCGAGACGGTTTCATATGCCGATTTTCATCATTTTCGATGATTTTTGTTGTTTTCGAGCACAAGTTTTCTAAACGATTTTTGAAATGAGTTTTATGATAAAATGGCTTTCAAATTAAATATATTTTAATATTTTTGATTATTTTTTAAGCTATTAAAAATATATTTATTCTCTATAATAAAGAGAAATTTTAAAGGAAATGTTTTCCAAATGTTTCAAAATTGTTTTAAAACTAGTTTTCTCAAAACAAATTATTTTCCATATAAAATACACTATTTTTGCACTCTTCAAGCGTATGAGAAAGAGAATTAAATGATTTAGTAAAACATGTGGTATGGGACACATGTGTTACTTTTTTGGTTAATTCCGGACTTGTTCGTTCGAAGCTATGAACCTTCGGGTTGTTATTTATGATTGCCATTCTTTAGCGTGTTTTGAGATTTATGAATTTCTATTTTTAGGAATTATTTTAGATTGCATTTTTTGGCAAATTTTGAGATTTGAGTTCTCCTACTTAGGAGTTATGGATGATGAAGCCGTTGAATTGGCTATTGTATATGCCGATGATAAGAGGCAAATATTGTAATTTGAATGATTTTGTTTTCTAGTGTGGCGTTGGCTAATAGTTAATAAACCGTTAAGTGAGAACGTGTGGTATGTGATGCATTGTTAACATATTTTGGGTTTCTATTTGAGAATTTGTGAAATATTTACGAGGTATTGCCAGTACTATAGACCTGCAGGTCATCACGAGGAATTTGTGACTTCGATCGTCAGGGACATCCCATAAAATTGGAATGATACAGAGAAGATTAGCATGGCCCCTGCGTAAGGATGACACACACAAATCGAAAAATGGTCCAAAATTTTAATTGTAACGCCCCTTCAGAAATCGGAATAATAGTCCCACATCGTAGAAAAATACTATGAAGTGGGTGCTTATATACCAATGCCTTCACCTCATAAGAACATCGAGGCCTTTTGAGGAATAAAACCCCACACCTTGGCTTAGCCCATGAGGCGGAGGTGGCTAAGTTGGGGACAATATCTGCATTAAGTGAGGTGTGGGCTATTACAATGGTGTCAAAGCCATACCTAACTGGAATTGTGGTTTGTACGTATTACAGCCACGACGCCTAGGTTGTGTTCATGAGCCAATGAGGGCGTTGGGCTCTAAAGGGGGGAGATTGTAACACACCTTCAGAAATGGGAATAATAGTCTCACATCGAGGAAAAATACTATGAAGTGGGTGCTTATATACCAATGCCTTCACTCATAACAACGTTGAGGTCTTTTGAGGAACAAAAGCCCACACCTAGGCTTGGCCCATGAGGCGGAGGTGGCTAAGTTGGGGACAATATCTACGTTAAGTGAGGTGCGGACTATTACAAACTTCGGTCACCATGGGGAATTTGTGACTTCGGTCACCCCGAGGAATTTGTGACTTCGGTCACCACGAGGTAGGTACCTTACATATAATCATACTAGACATGAGGTTTGCACATGTAGCATAAGTTCGGCATGCAATCGGGGATTTGGATCCAATCTGGGCAATTTTATTAGTTTTGAGTTATATTGTGATTTTATCATTTTCTAGATGGCTGTTTTATGTCTTTATGGCTTAGGGCTATATGAGAATTTTTTTTTATATATGTATATATATATGGTGATTTCATTTCTGTGTATTGAACTCTTAACTGAGTTTCACAAGTTATGAGATTTATATTGTTTCCTTATGAGATTGTATGTGATTATTTATCAAAATTTATATCACAAGTAACTTTTAAGAACGAAACATTTATATTGAGTTGGTGTTATTCATGAGTTAACGTTGAGATATTTTAGTAATTTCCATCACTTGGATTCCGAGTAAAACTGTGTTTATACCATTCCTTTATGATCAAAGGAATGTTTCTGTTATATGACATATATCTTATTTATCATTAGCTAATCATCTTGTTCAAGTTAGGCTGACCCGTGTACTTATTACTTGGGCCAGACCGAGTTGTGGGTTAGACTATTTGGCTCTTGCTTAGCTGTTCTTTATGGACCCTACTATCGACTCTTTTGGATATTATGCATAGTTTTTGCGTAGCTTATCTTGTAGTATGCCTTGCTTATGTATATATTCTTTTATGGAGACTTGATGTATATTTAAATTGCGGTATATCACAACTCATGTATGACACTATGTATTGCACTTGATGTATATGTATATATATGACTATGTTTGCTATTCTATGACTTGAGTTTATTATTTTTATTGTGTTTTATTTTGAATAGATCCCATAGCCACCATCTTATTGTATTAGATGAGAATTAAGTATGTTGAACTACTTAAGATGAAATGGAAAATGAAAAAAATTGAGCACATTATCAACATACTTAATGCTTATTTAATTCAAGACTATGGATGGTCGCTCCTAAACAGCCATATTCTCTGCACTAGCAAACAATATTACTTAGTAATACTCTTTGTTAGTGTGGGTCTTGGAGTGGGGTGTCACAGCTTCGTATCAGAGCTGAATTTAGAACAAAATGTAATAAACACATAACAGTATACATACTATAGTACATCAAGTATGATATAAGTGAAAACATCGTCCCTAATCAAAGTTGCCTCTAATCATGCCTTAACCTTTTCGAGTCCTTTGGGCGTAGATAAGTGGGAATACGTATAAGAATGTAATTTTTAAATTCCGTAGTATTCCTTATTTAATGAATTCAATTGATAATATCTACCCCTGTGAATAATTCAATCTTATCTTAACTTTCAGCTTATGGCTGGAAGAAGAAGAGGTCGCACTTCGATGGCTGAGACGTCCAGTGGCTCACATCCTGAAGGTGTGTACATGTCGACTGATCAGATTCTAGAGCTTACCTAGAGCACTCATCCTCCAGCTCCGGCCCCTTCTTCTCCTTCGTGCAAATCCTCATTTATGCGCATGTCCATTGACTTCACTCATCTAGGAGACAAGCAACTTAAAGGCTTGGAATCAGTTTTAGAGGTTCACGCATCGCTCCATACATGCGAGCGCCTTTTTACTCGTATGGAGATTTCTAGTCATCATTGTGTTCTTGTCGCATGTAGTATGTTGCAAGAATGTGCGTTGGATTGGCATGAGTTGTTGTGGTAGAGATCGATGAATCTACCTTAGAGTGGGAGCAATTCAGAGAGAGATTCGAGCTTAAGTTCATTCCTGAGTATGAGAAGGCTATTCTAGCTTGACGTTTCCTTGACCTAAAGCAAGGGAAGTCGACTTTTTCAGAGTATGTTACGTCTTTCAAGGCCTTGTCGAAATACGGTCTCGAGCATATTAGCACTTCATATAAGAAGAATCACAAGTTTATTTTTATCCTTAATAAATATCTAAAGCAATCTCTTACGCTTTAGCTTAAGTTATCATTTGAAGAGCTTGTGGATGCGACCCTTCATCTCGAAGCGGTCGAGAATGAGAAGGATAATGATGTTGAGACTGAGGTTCGGAGAAATCCGTACAAGAAGCTCTTTCCCTTCCTGGAGGTTTTAGTTTGCACTCTCATGCAGTACGTCAGTCAGCTAAACTTTTGGAGTGCTATAACTGTGGCTCTCGTGATCATCTTGTTAGAGACTGTCCTAATCCCCGGAGGTGCCTTTATTGCAAGCAAGAAGGGAATTTGATATCTTCATGTCCCAAGAGGAAATACGATTCTAGCTCGGGAAATCTTAATATGGCAAAAGCATCTGATAGTCCATATCAACCTTGAGGTACATCTTATTCTATTCTGGAATGTTCTATCTTCTTTCATGACCATTTTATTCGAGTTCTGTTCGATACGGGTGCTTCGCGTTCATTAGCATCGAAGGAACTTGTGGATATTATTCCCATGGATGTTTATTGCCTTGTTACTTCTTTGAGGATTGCGAATCCTATCAAGGGATCCACAACCCTTAGCATGTTGTGTGAAGATGTTGAGTTATTTATTACCGGTTTTCCTTTTCATGGGAATCTGCACGTGATTCATGTCCTTGGGTTTGATATGATTTTGGGTATGGACTGGCTCGTTCGATACGAGGCTAGGATTCTTTGTTCTGAGCAAGTTATATATCTTCGACATCCTGATTCGTCAGTTTAACTCTCTCTTGTTCTTTGGAATGTCGATCGTGATTCTGAGGTGTCTTTGTTTGCTCTTTAGTCCCGAGATAAGAAAGAAATATCTCAAATTCAAGTTGTGCGTGAATTTCTTGATATATTAGATCCTGCTTTGTGTTGGCCACCCAGGGGGGCGTCGAGTTCCACATTGACCTCATTCCTGGAGCACAGCCAGTTAGTCATCCTCCTACTAGGATATCGACGAAAAAAATAAGGAATTCAAAAAGAAACTTTTAGAATTGAAGCAAAGCAATTTATTCAGTCTAATTCTTCACCGTGGAAGCAACCGTGGTATTCGTGAAGAAATTTGAAGGGACTCTCAGGCTATGCATCGATTACTACAAGCTTAACAAGTTAACCATCAAGAATCATTATCCATTGCCTAGGATCGATGGAATGTTCGATCAGTTGAGTGGTGGTAAGGTTTTTTCTCAGCTTGACCTCGCCATCGGTTTTCATCAGCTTCGAGTTGCGGAGAACAACATTCCTCTCACGACATTCCACACTCCATATGGTTCTTATGAGTGACTCATCATGTCGTTCGGGTTAACGAACGCTCCTACATACTTCGTCGACCTTATGAATCGAGTAATCCGGGAATATCACGATAAATATGTTCTTATAGTCATCGATGGAATTCTTGTTTATTCTAAGACTAAATTTAATCATCCCTACCATTTGAGAATTGTTTTGAGTATATTTCGACAACATTAACTCAAATGAAAATTTTCTAATTGCCATTTTTGGGAAAAGAAAGTCAAGCTCTTAGGCCATGTGGTATCCTCTGAAGGCATCATTCGATCTGTCTAAGACCAAAGTCATTCAGAACTAGAAGAGGCCTAAGAATTGCACTGAGCTTCATAGCTTCCTTGGATTGGTGGGTTATTACCATCGGTTCATCAAAGACTTTTCCCACATCGTGCTTCCTCTCACTAGCCTTACTAGAAAAGATGTTCATTTTATTTGGCTTGATAAGTGTGAAGCTTCTCTTCAAATATTGAAAGAACTTCCAACTAATGCTCTTATCCTTGCAGTTCCTGAAGGGAACCAAGATCTTATTGTCTATACCGATGCTAGTCATTGTGGCCTTGGTGTTGTTCTTATGCAAAGGGACCGATTAGTTGCCTACGCTTCAAGGCAATTACGTCCGAACGAGGCTCGATACGCTGCCTATGATTTAGAGCTTGCCTCCATCGTCTTCGCATTGAAGATATGACACCATTATTTATTGGGTGAGCACTTTATTCTCTATACCAACCACAAGTCACTCAAGTATTTGTTCACCCAGAAAGAGCTCAACATGTGACAGCAACGTTGGCTCGAATTCTTCGCTTCTTATGACTTTGATATCAAGTATACTCCACGCAAAGGGAATCGAGTTGTTGAAGCATTGATTCATAAGCAATAAGCTATTGTTTCCATGATGCTTACAGAATGGAAAGCTTTAGAGACCATATCTATTTGTGATAATTAAGAACGTGCTTCCACTTTAGAATCTCTATATAGCCTGGATGCTCATCCTACTCTATTAGATCGGATTTTCGAGACATAGTGGCAAGAATCTGATATTTCTTCTCTTATTCGAAAGTGTAAGTCTGAATGCCGTGATGATATTGAGATGAGGGATTTTCGCATCGACAATCATGGATGTCTTCATAAGAAGAGCAGATTAGTTGTGCCATCTATTCCAGATCTTAGGCGAGACATTCTAGCTGAGTGTCACTATTCTAAATACATTATCCATCCAGGTAGCAGCAAGATGTATGCTGACATGCGTCACTTGTATTATTAGGAAGGCATGAAACATGATGTGGCAAGTTATGTGAGTAATTGCATGACTTGTCAACTCATTAAAGCCAAGCATCAGAGACCTAGTGGTATTCTTCAGCCTTTGGAGGTCCCGTTGTGGAAGTGGACTAGATCATTATGTATTTTATTGATGGCTTACCTCGTTCGAGGGTGGGCCACAACAGCATCTGGATTATTGTAAATGGTCTTACTAAGTCCGAACACTTTATTCCTATTAAGTCTAATAGGACGACATCTCATCTTTCGAAGCTTTATATTAAGGAGATCGTGGGATTGCATAGTATTCCTAGTTCTATAGTATGTGATTATGATCCACTCTTCACGAGTCACTTCTGGCAGAGTTTCAGCAAGCTTTGGGTATAAAGCTTAATCTCGACACTACTTATCATCCGTAGTCTGATGGACAGACTAAACAAGTGAATCGTTTTCTTGAGGATTTACTTCAAGCTTGTATTCTTGATTTTTGGAGTAGCTAGGAAGATCACATTCCTCTTGTTGAGTTCACCTATAATAACAACTACCAATCTTCTATTGGCATGGCTCCTTTTGAAGCCTTATATGCGAGACCGTGTCATTTTATTTCTTATTGGCTCGAGTCCTGGGAAAAGCTTGCATTAGGCCCCGAATTTGAAGCATCTAAGAAGATTGTTCTTACTAGAGAAAGAATGAAAGAAGCACGAAGTCGCCAAATATTCTACGCGAACAACTGTAGGAAGCCTCTTGATTTTTCTGTTGGTGATCTTATCTATATCCGAGCTTCTCCATTGAAAGAAGTGGTACGCTTTAGCCAGACTGGGAAATTAGCACCTCGATATATAGGGCCATTACCTATTACAGAGCATATGGTCTTGTTTCTTATAGAGTAGCACTTCCTGATCAGTTTTCTAGAATTCATGACATGTTCACGTCCCTCGGTTAAGGAATTGTTTAGAAGATTCTGATTCTTTGGTAGATACTCGTGCATTAGAAGAGCTTGAGGTTTCTCCTGATTTATCATTCGTCCAACACCCTATGCGTTTTCTTGCTTCAAAGGTTAAGCGCCTTTGAAGCAAGAATGTGCCGCTCATAAAGATTCAATGGTCCGATAATCCCAATGACTAACTTGGGAAATAAGAGAATTCATTGAGCGATCTTATCCTAGTTTTCTATTGTCGAGTGTCGAAGGTGAGAATTTCTAAACTCAAGCTTAACTATTTTTCCTTTGTTTGATGAATTAAATTGTGTTGAATACAGCTATTCTCTATAAATTGCAAGGACGCAACTTTTATAAGGAGGAGTCCGTAACAACCCTAGTTTTAGTGATTACCTGTAATATTAAATTTTAACGGTGGTTATAATTTAATATTGGAGAAATAACATTAATTGGAGAAGTAAAATTTGTTAAAATTTGTTTTTTTAAAATAAATAATGGGTTTTAATTGTAAATTGCTGAAAATAAAGTTATAAAAAGCTTTATAATGTCAGTTTGGAGAAAAAATGAGCATTTTACAGTTTTAATTTGGTAAAATGCAATAATTTTGTAAATTATTGCCAAATGTGATTTTTATAAAGTTTAAATGAAATATTTGAAATTTTATATGTTGTATAATGTAAATTACAAGGTGGAATTTTCTTTAAAAAACAGTTTTTGGATGTTAATATGATGGTAGTAAGGCTTGTTAAATTTAATTGACAAGAAAATTAATTTTTATGTAATTTTTATTGTTAAAAATAGCGTTTTATGCAAATTATAGTGTTTATTTAAAAATGGGGTTTTAATAATGGAAATTAATTTTATAATGCTAAAATCTTCTATATGTTGTGCAAACATTTTTTTAGTTAACATAAACAATTTTTGTATAATTTTATTAGATTTAAATATGTGTAAATTTGTGTAAAAAGGATGAATTAGTGTGTATTATTGAATTTACTTAGTCATTTTCATTAAGTATTTGCAAATGGGCTAGTGGGTAATGGGTTTAAGTCCATTTCTGGAATATTCAAGAGGAAGCAAAGTTGTACGTTCTTTTTCATTCTTACTTCATCTTCTCAAAACAAAACAAAGAAAAGAAAATGAATGGCCACCTCTTGAATCTTCATAAATCTTGCTTCAAAATTAGCTGAAATTAAGAGATAAATTAATAAATCAAAGTTAATAGTAGATAATCACAACCAAAATCTCAAATTCTTTCATCAATTTTATATTTTGAGTAGAGATTGTCTGTAACTTTCTTTTCTTCTTATCTGCAAGTTCTATTTTTAGTTTCTATAGGCCGATAAGGCTCTTTTGGACTAGAAAGTTAGCTGCTTGCATCTGTAATCCACTTAAATCATTGCTAAGGTGAGTATAATCTTATAAACTCTAGCTTTGAACAAGTTGCTAGCTGAAATAAGTTGAATTTGTTGTTTACTGTAAAAAAAAAGTTGTTGAAAGTTTACAGTAAAAATATAGTTTAGACCCCTTCTTTTTGTGCTTATATCTATCTGTTTTTTTCCATATAATCATATTGGAATTTCTCTGGATTGTTGTTTGAGTGTAGTAGTTTGTGCATGCAAATTTTTATGGTCTGAATCATCTTGGAGTACCTTAAAATATTTGCTTAAAATCAAGAGGAACGAGATAGAAAACTGCCTGTAAAATTCGCGACCTAGAGGTTAACCTTATACTATTAGGGTTCGACCTTAGGATCAACCCAGACAATATATAAGTTGACCTATGCAGTGGAATGGTCGACCTATAGGTCGACCTGTAGGTCGACCTTTGCTGTATTTTTTTCTACCTTTTCCTATTGTTCTACTGTGTTTTGCTTCTTGTTCCAGATACTCTTTACAATCAGTTTTGAGATGTTTTTGTGATGTTATGAAGGGCATCTAACCAATCAATAGGTATGCTAATATTTTGGGGTTATCCATACTCCGAATTAATAAGTTTTTGATACGGCTTGATATGCTAATTTTCAACGTTTTCGATGATTTCTGTTGTTTTCGAGCACGAGTTTTCTAAGCGATTTTTGAAATGATTTTTATAATAAAATGGTTTTCAAATTAAATATTTTTTAATATTTTTTAATTATCTTAAAAGCTAATAAAAATATATTTATTCTCTATAATAAAGAGAAATTTTAAAGGAAATGTTTCCCAAAGTTTTCAAAAATTGTTTTATAACTAATTGTCTCAAAACGAATTATTTTCTATATAAAATACACTATTTTTGCGCTCTTCAAGCGTATGGGAAAGAGAATTAAACGATTTAGTAAAACATGTGGTATGGGACACATGTGTTACTTTTTTGGTTAATTCTGGACTTGTTCATTTGAAGCTATGGACCTTCGAGTTGTTATTTGTGATCTCCATTCTTTGGCGTGTTTTTCGATTTGTGAATTCCTATTTTTAGGAATTATTTGAGATTTCCATTCTTTGGCAGATTTTGAGATTTGAGTTTTCCTACTTAAGAGTTATGATGATGAAGCCATTGAATTAGCTATTGTATATGCCGGTAATATGAGGCAACTATCGTGGTTTGAGTGATTTTGTTTATAGTCTGGCATTGACTAACAGTTAGTAAACTGTTTAGTGAGAATGTGTGGTATGGGGCACACTGTTAACATTTTTCAGATTCCTATCTGAGAGTTTATGACAGGTTCACGAGGTATTGCCAGTACTATAGACCTTCGGGTCATCACGAGGAATTTGTGACTTCGGCCACCACGATGTATTTGTGACTTCGGTCACCACGAGGCGTTTGTGACTTCGGTCACCATGAGATAGGTACCAACACATATAATAGTACTGGACACAAGGTTTGCACATGCATCATAGCTTCGGCATGCAATCGGGGATTTGGATCCAATTCGGGCAATTTTTTGAGTTTTGAGTTTTATTATGATTTCACCATTTTCTAAATGGTTGTTTTATACATTTATAGCTTAGAGCTATATGAGAATATATATATATATATTATAACATCCTGTATTTTTAAGCCATTGAATTTGAACATTTAATCGTTTTAAATGTTTAATGTGGATTCCTAATTAATTTTGAAATGAATGAATTCGGGTTCAATCAATGAAATAAGCTATAATTTTTAATTATAGTAATTCCGGTTGAATTTGAATAATGGAAAATAATGATTTCAATATTCGGAATTGAAAAAAAAGTAAATCTGGATGTAAATAGTGATAAAAATGGTTTTAAAAATTTATTTTGAGTTATTTGAGTGTAAATAGCGTGGTGGGAATTTTAGATGAATTTTAAAGTTAATAAATTAATATTTGGGATTTTATAGTAATCGAATAATAGAATTTAATATTATTAAAATGCAGTTTAATCAGATTTTGGTACGGAATGAGACAGAATGATTTTTAATGTGATTATAAATTTTATATGATTTATTGTTAAGTCAATAAAAATTTAAAAGTAAAATTTTAAGCGTTTTCGACGATTTTGAAAATCGCTCGAATTTATCGACGAGTGAAAATAGCCTTCCGGGGGACAGTCTCGGAATTTGACGAAACTAGTTCCATTGGATCCGTAATAGTTAGTTATTGTCGGATTTCAGCTTTCGTAGCAATCGGAGTTGTCGTTTGATCGTGGCAGCTCGAAACGCATCGAAATCGTTTTAATCGGTTTAAATTTTAAATTGATCGTTTAATTCCGTAACTCGCACGTATGACTGAATTAGCTTACGAAACCTATTCCATTGTGTCCGGAACGTGGAAAAACCCTAGGAACGCCTGTTGGTTCGTAAGAATTGGAGTTCGTTTGCAATACGATGTTAAATTGAGAATTGTATAAATTAAAAAAAATTATATTATATAACTTAAAACGTTTGCAAACACTAAGTTCATTCCACCGGCCGCCGCTTCCTTATGTTTTCATGGCTGAAAATTGATTTCATTCCCCCTTTAAAATATCTCAATCCATGCTTTAAATTGAGAAACTTTCTAAATGAAAGTTGTAGATCGTTGAGGGATCTATAGATCCAGCGGGTGTTTTCACGTAAGGTGATCGTTTGGAGCAGTTATGGAGTCGCGTTCGTATAGGGTTCGAGCACGTATCGTGCAAGATTGCTTTGACCGAGCTCGAACCTGTTAGGGCTGAAGGTGGAGCAGGCCGTGAATGTCGAGGTGGTGACTTTGGATCGACTTATGGGTGAGCGACGAGGGTGCGGTTGTAAACCCTAGGCGAACGTGGTGGGTTTGAGCGATCTGGGTATTGCGTTCGAAGGTGGAAGAAGATGCGGCCTTGACTTTGACTTGGGTTTGAACGGCCTATTATGTTATGGTAAAAGCAAATTTAAAATTTAAAGAAAATTTGTTTTAAATTGTTATTCAAACTTTATAAATTAATATCGGATGCGTACGTTATCAGATTTCGACAATTTTGGTGACGTCGGAATCACAGTGACGGGGAGCACGCCGTGGCAAAGATATGAATTCGATTCAAGCAAGTAGAAATTTGAGTTAAATCGAACGTCGTTCGGTTTAATTTAAATTTTGAACGGTCGCCGAAACTCAAGGTGAGTTATTCTCACTCACATCTGGAATGTTAGCTGATTTAAGTAGCTAGTATTTAAATAATTGTGTGATTGGTTGAAATGTTTATCTATAACAGCGTGGATTGATATATATATTGTTGTGCTAATATTTGTGGATGCAGGGAAAAACAGGTTAGAGGGATCCAACTGGATTCCTCACACTATAGTAATTATCTTTATAATTGATGTTGTAACCTGTTATATATTGTGATTGATAACCCTGAATTAAATTGTACTGTGATATTGCTGGATAAGAATATACACAGAATTTTCAAAAAATAAAATTAAATAAATTGGAATTTTTTTTAAGAAATAAAGAAATTGATAAATAAAGAATTTAAGGGAATAAAATTTGGAATCCGGGTTGAGTGAAGAATGAAATTTGTAAATTTGGGAATATAAATAAGTGGAACATTTAGTAGTTGATAAATGCGAAAGTATGGATTTCTGGTGATAATTTCGATAAGAAATTATAAATTGCTAAAAATAACAATGGGGTTATTTTGATAATAATGTCCCCTGGAAATTAAATACGATTTCAAAGAAACCATTCAAATTAAATTAGCAATTAATTGCAAATTAGAATGTTGTAGAAATATTATTTAAAACCATTGAAATTTAAGTAGGTATTTGTTTAAGCAATTCCTTAAGTATGATTTTCATTAAATGAATTTGTAATAGTTTATTTAAAAAGACTTTTAAACCTATACTTTGGAAGTAAATTTCCGGGAATGGAAATGTGGTTAAGCTTCGTAAGAAGTTATTTTAAATGCGGAAAGTAAATTTATGTTATTAAACCATAAATCTGAATTGAAATAAATCGGCAGAATTTATAAGAAGGATTATCTGGGATGTTTGAGTGGAAATGAGTTTCCCTGGGAAAAACCAAGTTAGTGTTTTAAAAGATTTGATTTAAATAAAGGTTAAAGCTTAAATTTGTTTAAAGAGTATTTTTAAGAAATTGTTATTTAAAAAAAAAGAAATTAATAAAATGGGTTTAAATTTATTTGTTTAAGTTATTGGTAAAGGCTAGTATTATCTTTTTAAACTCTACTTTTAAATTTGGTTTATTTTAACCTTTATTGAAAATCAAGTTTATATCTAAATAAATAGTGTTATTTTATCTATTTTGAAATTGTATTTTTGAAACTAGAAGTATATTTATATATTTATAAGTATATTTTGCTATAAAGTATTTTAACTCTTTAACAATCTAAATTGTTTTGAACTTGGTCATTTCCGATGGGAATAAATGTTAGATAATTTTCCTTGTAAAGGAAGAACTTTGGGAAATTGTTTTCAAATGAGTTTTGGAAGTTGGAAAATATATCTTTTAAAGATATTTGAGGAAAATAAATAATGTGGGAATTATTTATTGTGTGATGGATGCTTATGGATGTTTGTGAATATGAATTGATAGTTAAATCACCGACTATCAATATTGGACAAATGCGTTGATCGTTTCAAAGAGACCGGGATCGAGATTTATTTCTCGAAAACCACTTCGATCCGGTTTGTATGCTTCGTGCGAAAGACATGTTCGGAGTCGATGATGGAGCAGTGAAGTGCAAGGGCTAGTCGCTACTAATCCTGAGGATATTTCCAAAATGTATGTAGTAGGAGTAGTGCCTCCGGTTCCGTTCGAACCCGGTACGGACTTGTATGGATGAATGCTTGTGAAACATCGTCAGGTGGGCGATGGGCATTCTAAGTGAAACATTCTAAAGGTAACGATAAGCCTTAAGCCTCATCAAATGGGAATGACTGAAAATCAGGAGATATGCAGCAAGGCTTCATGGGTAGCCCCCACTGGAGAGTAAGGTCATCCCTGTCTAGATGCCCCTTTTTATTTCGGCTTAGTGGTGCGGTTGCTGATCCCAACCGCGGGGTGATCTTATTCGGAACTGTCCAGTAAGGGATGGGTCCGGACTTGTGTTGCAAGGGATCGGGAGTGATCCTCGGTACGGTGATCTAGGCCCCGTACTGTGGCAGGTGGTACCCCAGTGCCTAGTCATTGTTGGAAATCCATTCTCCCTACGAGCCTTGTACGAGTTTTGTTTATATTACCCACTTTTGTGGCTAGTAGCTGGAATTTAATAGATGTAACAATTTCGGCTATTTTATAAGTATTTGTAAATAGACCCTATTATAATATCAGAGGATTTCCATAAAAGTGTTTTAGCTATCGTAAGGTAAAAACCCGACATGTTTATTTGTGGCGTGGTCTTACGAGATGCTTTTGTTTTCAAAGGATTTTTGAAACTTTAATAATCAATTTGGATGCATTATTATCAGCTGGTATTCCAGACCGACTCGGGTGTTATTTCATTATAATGCTTGGGTTAAACCGAGTATTATATGTACAGGACCTGATACTATGGAGCAGGAGAGGAGCTGGAGTCCGAGACGTATTATCCATATTTATATATATCTGCTGCTATGATTGTATGGTATGTCTGATTGGAAATTGTTAATGTATGAGATACTCTGATGATATGATGTACAAAACAGTTATAGATTTCATTTTGTGTAAAGTTCTATATCTACTATTATATTTTTATTCCGCTGCGACTGTGAGATTCTGATATTGTTTAGTTTCTTCTTCTTATATCTCTTCTTCTTTAACCCCAATGGTTCGTAATTCTATGCCACTTGAGTTAATAGAGGTAGAATAGTGTTGATTCAAGGGGTACGGATTTGCGGGCTGTCACACTTGGTATCAAAGCTTAGGTTGGCGACAACCTAGGATTTGGTGGGGAAACTACTCATTAAACAGAGTCAATAGTACTCTATAATGAGTTGAGCGTATTAATAGATATGAGAGCGTACTTGTTAGTGGATATAAATTGTTTTTATACTGTGTTGACTTATCGGTTGAGTGTTTATAAATTCTAGTCGGTGTGGGATGTACAACCGTATCGATAGGGTTTTCTAAACTCTTGAAGAAGATAAACCGTCATAGTATTGTTTTAAAATGGGTAAATGAAATAATTTACCCAAAATTATATTTTGGTAAAAAAGAAATAATTTTCTGAAATTATTATATATATTTGGTCGATTGGTTGTTAATACAATAATTAAATAAGAATCCAAAATTTGATCTTAAATTAGAGATGGTTGTAATCAAATAAATTCTATAGGAATAAATTATATAAAGGAAGAACAACTAAATTTAAATTGAACCAGAATTTAAATCTCGGAAGTTTTGGAAAGGATTTTAAATGTATTGAAAACAAAGTTTGGAAATTTAAAATCCTGCGAAAGTTTGAAATGTTTGCTAAAGTGTTTGAAGGGTATATTAGGATATAAATTTGGGAAGTATTTTTGAATGGGAACTGTTTTGAAATGAATTTGGGAAGTAAGAAAGCATTGAACTCACTTCAATCGCTGGAAAATAATCCTGATGATGCTGGCCACATCATTAGAATTCATTTTCGAGTTTCTAAAGTGATGGATTTTTACCATAGTGGTTGGTTAAATATTGTTTGGACTTGTTGGGTATACCAGTTGTTTTGGAAATTTAAAAAGGGAAAATTGTTTGGTAAAAGCAAATTGTTTTGGAATCTGGGGTTTGGTTTGATATAGAAAGTGAAAATATGTTGATTATTATTTCAAAATGGTTTTGGTATAAAACCGGGTAAGTTAATTCTGGAAAATTCTATTTAAATAATGAGTAGAATTAAAATAAATCAACTATTGGACTTATTTGGTGAAGTTGATATTAATAAGAAGAAAATGAAATTTTTAATCTTGGGATTAAAATTTAACCTGAGTAAATGGAAGTGAATAGAATAAATTGAAGTGAATAGAAAATTGGAATTTAACTTGGATAAGTTAAAAAGAATTGGGTTTAGAATTAAATTGACTTGGATTAAATTTAAATGTAAGTTGACTTTGAAACTGTGGGTCATTGAGTAATGGATTATATACACAAGCTATTAAGTAATATACTTATAATCTGAAATTTGTGGATATAAAGTTGTGTAAAGGATTAAATTGATGTATCCTTAAAAACTCAGTGATACCTTATAGGATTTGGAATTGTGATTATAAGATGTAAATTGATTAAAATGAGCCATATAAACTTTGAAGTAAATAATTGGGTGAATTTATAAATAAGAAATAGAAATAGTTGAATGGTATGGTGAATTCAAACTTAATCTCTAATGAAATGTAAATTGAAATAAGGTAAAGTGAGAGATTGAAGATGTGAATGAACTTAAGCTTGTAAATAAGTTTTGAACTTATGTTATGAATAAAAGTGAATGGAATTAAATCCTTATTTAAGATGGTAAGGGAAAATGAAATGAATTCAAGATGGCTAAATAAATTTAGTTAAAACTTGAATCTAAATTTGGAAAGACTTGAATTGGAAGAAATATAATTGTGCTGAAAGGATATTGTATGAATAAAACTTTGACTCAACTAAATTCAAAGGGATTATTTGAGAATGAATTTAGTATAAGCTGAATTAAATAAAAGAGGCTTGAAGATGAATTTAGTGTAAACTAAATTTAATGAAATTAGTCTTGGCCTGAGTGGAATTTTGGTGGTTTGATAAGTAAAGTTTGAAAAGAATAATGAAAAACCCAGTTCTAGTATGGGATTTAGTTTTTGCAATAAAAAGTTGAGAGTGTGAATGAAAATGGTCATATTATAAATAAATTCGGGGTGAATTGAGGAAGAAAATTAAAACCTAATATGGATTAGGTTATTGAATAAATTGAATTACAAGTTAATGGAATTTGTATTGAAATGAATAGAATTTTGATAGTTTGGTCAAAATTTGGAAAGTAAATAAAATCCAATTTGTGGCATGAGATTTAAATTTGTGGTAGCATATATTGAAGTGTAGATGAAAATGGAATTAGGTTATAATGGTGATAATTTGAATTGTTAATAAATTCAACAGAAGGAAATAATTTAAATTGGTTTCTTTGCTAATAAAATAAATCTAAAAATGGATTGAACAAATAAGCAAAGTGCATTAAAATTTGTAAATGGATTGGAATTTGATTTGGATGAGAATCAAATGAAAATAAAATTTGATTTATAAGAAGAAAAATGAAAATATTTGTGATTGAGCTTATAATGATGTCTTGGATAAATTTGTTTAAATAATAAGCCTTGAAATGCAAGTGAAGAGAATTTTAATTTATTATTATGATAAAATAATGTTGTCTGAGTTATAAATGATCTAGAATGGAATGATGTTAATATAAACTTGAATTGGTTAATGAAATTGAATAATTGCAATGAAACAAAATGCTTGGATTGTGAACCATGCAGAATTGAATAAAATTAATGTGAATCTAAGTTGGAAATTAATTTTAACTGGATATAAGCATAAGAATTGGTTATTTGTTGAATAACCACAACCTGCATAGAAATTAGTCATTAAACTTAAGTGGATAAATTAAAGGAAGTAAATGAAATTGATATTTGAATAATGGGAAATGGATTGGAATCTATTTAGTGGGTTTGTATATAAATGCAGGTTAATTAAAAAGAATAGTAAATGAATCAAAAGCTCATATTACTCTTATTGAAGTGAATGTGAATCTAACATTTGCAACTCGGGTGTAAGTCATTCGAGTGGAATATAATGAAGTTTGAATTTGGAAAAGAAATGCAAATAAATCAAATTGGGAGTATATTAGATTGTGAATCAATTTGAATCTAAATTGAAGTAAATTGAAAACAGTGAAGCATAGGTTCATAATATTGAAGTGAATATGAATTGGTGGTAGTGATTATGAATTGAGAATGGTAAACTTGTATGTAAATCATTTGTGCAAAATAAAATGAAATTTGGCATTAAAAAAGGAACTTTGTATATGCTTTAAAATATGATTTACTTATGACATTATGCAAAATGTTGTTTGGAATGTAAATGGATATGTTGGCTTACATTATATTGGAAATGTTGTTAAAATATTCATATCCTTGAAAACTGATGAGTTTGCTTGAGTTTAGTACAGGTACAGAAGATATTCGAGAGAGTTGGAGCGCGTATATGTCTTATATTAGCCGCTTGCTATTAAAATTTGCTAAAAAGGTACGCCTACGCAAATATAATTGGGAAAATGATATATATATATATATATATATATATATATATATATATATATTGTGATATATTTTGGTTTCCGACCGTGTGGGTCGATGTATATATATTTGTTTGTATCGCGATATCGCAAAGCTCCTCTGTGCAGGGGAGACTCTGCCAAAATTTCTCTGAAATTTTGGGAGTTAGAAAATTTTTGGGATTTTGTTTTGCTAAGAAATTGAATTTTTAAAGCAAATGGTAAAAATTAAAGATTTAGAGTAAATGAAGCAAATGAGTTTGGATTTGAGCTAAAGGGTTTTGGGCAGTGAATATAAGTTTTTAACTAAGCAAATTGGGTAAGTAAATGGGTTGGAGAGTATTTTCTACCCTAGCAAATTTCGAGGACGAAATATTTATAAGGGGGGAGGAATGTAACATCCCGTATTTTTAAGCCATGGAATTTGAACATTTAATTCGTTTTAAATGTTTAATGTGGATTCTTAATTGATTTTGAAATGAATGGATTCGGGTTCAATCAATGAAATAAGCTATACTTTTTAATTATAGTAATTCCGGTTGAATTTGAGTAATGGAAAATAATGATTTGAATATTCGGAATTGAAATAAAAGTAAATCTGAATGTAAATAGTGATAAAAATGGTTTAAAAAATTTATTTTGAGTTATTTGAGTGTAAATAGCATGGTGGGAATTTTAGATGAATGTTAAAGTTAATAAATTAATATTTGGGATTTTATAGTAATTGAATAATAGAATTTAATATTATTAAAATGCAGTTTAATCAGATTTTGGTCCGGAATGAGCCAGAATGATTTTTAATGTGATTATAAATTTTTTATGATTTATTGTTAAGTCAATAAAAATCTAAAAGTAAAATTTTAAGCGTTTTCGACGATTTTGAAAATCGCTCGAATTTATCGACGAGTAAAAATAGCCTTCCGGGGGACAGTCTCGGAATTTGACGAAACCAGTTCCATTGGATCCGTAATAGTTAGTTATTATCGGTTTTCAGCTTTCGTAGCAATTAGAGTTGTCGTTTGATCGTGGCAGCTCGAAACGCATCGAAATCATTTTAATCGGTTTAATTTTAAATTGAACATTTGATTCCGAACTCGCACGTATGACCGAATTAGCTTACGAAACCTGTTCCATTGTGTCCGGAACGCGGAAGACCCTAGGAACGCCTGTTGGTTCGTGAGAATTGGAGTTCGTTTGCAATACGATGTTAAATTGAGAATTGTATTAATAAAATAATATTATATTATATAACTTAAAACGTTTGCAAACCCTAATTTCATTCCACCGGCCGCCGCTTCCTTATGTTTTCATGGCCGAAAATTGATTTCATTCCCCCTCTAAAATATCTCAATCCATGCTTTAAATTGAGAAACTTTCTAAATGAAAGTTATAGATCGTTGAGGGATCTATAGATCCAACGGGTGTTTTCGCGTAAGGTGATCGTTTGGAGCAGTTATGGAGTCGCGTTCGTATAGGGTTCGAGCACGTATCATGCGTGATTGCTTTGACCGAGCTCGAAGCTGTTAGGGCCGAAGGTGGAGCAGGCCGTGAGCGTCGAGGTGGTGGCTTTGGATCGACTTATGGGTGAGCGACGAGGGTGCGGTTGTAAACCCTAGGCAAACGTGGTGGGTTTGAGCGATCTGGGTAATGCATTCGAAGGTGGAAGAAGATGCGGCCTTGACTTTGACTTGGGTTTGAACGGCCGGTTATGTTATGGTAAAAGTAAATTTAAAATTTATAGAAAATTTGTTTTAAATTGTTATTCAAAGTTTATAAATTAATATCGGATGCGTACGTTATCAGATTTCGACAATTTTGGTGACGTCGGAATCGCAGTGAGGGGGAGCACGCTGTGGCACAGATATGAATTCGGTTCAAGCAAGTAGAAATTTGAGTTAAATCGAACGCCGTTTGGTTTAATTTAAATTTCGAACGCTCGCCGAAACTCAAGGTGAGTTAATCTCACTCACATCTGGAATGTTAGCTGATTTAAGTAGTTAGTATTTAAATAATTGTGTGATTGGTTGAAATGTTTATCTATATCCGTGTGGATTGATATATATATTGTTGTGCTAATATTTGTGGATGTAGGGAAAAACAGGTTGGAGGGATCCAACTGGATTCCTCACACTATAGTAATTATCTTTATAATTGATGTTGTAACCTGTTATATATTGTGATTGATAACCCTGAATTAAATTGTACTGTGATATTGCTGGATAAGAATATACACAGAATTTTAAAAATAAAATTAAATAAGTTGGATTTTTTTTAAGAAATAAAGAATTGATAAATAAAGAATTTAAGGGAATAAAATTTGGAATCTGGGTTGAGTGAAGAATGAAATTTGTAAATTTGGGAATATAAATAAGTGGAACATTTAGTAGTTGATAAATGTGAAAGTATGGATTTCTGGTGATAATTTCGATATGAAATTATAAATTGTTAAAAATAACAATGGGGTTATTTTGATAATAATGTTCCCTGAAAATTAAATACAATTTCAAAGAAACCCTTCAAATTAAATTAGCAATTAACTGCAAATTAGAATGTTGTAGAAATATTATTTAAAACCATTGAAATTTAAGTAGGTATTTATTTAAGCAATTCCTTAAGTATGATTTTCATTAAATGAATTTGTAATATTTTATTTAAAAAGACTTTTAAACCTATACTTTGGAAGTAAATTTCCGGGAATGGAAATGTGGTTAAGCTTCGTAAGAAGTTATTTTAAACGCGGAAAGTAAATTTATGTTATTAAACCATAAATCTGAATTGAAATAAATCGACAGAATTTATAAGAAGGATTATCTAGGATGTTTGAGTGGAAGTGAGTTTCCTTGGGAAAAACCAAGTTAGTGTTTTAAAAGATTTGATTTAAATAAAGGTTAAAGCTTAAATTTGTTTAAAGAGTATTTTTAAGAAATTGTTATTTAAAAAAAAGAAATTAATAAAATGGGTATAAATTTATTTATTTAAGTTATTGGTAAAGGCTAGTATTATCTTTTTAAACTGTACTTTTAAATTTGGTTTATGTTAACCTTTATTGAAAATCAAGTTTATATCTAAATAAATAGTGTTATTTTATCTATTTTGAAATTGTATTTTTGAGTAAATAACTAGAAGTATATTTATATATTCATAAGTATATTTTGCTATAAAGTATTTTAACTCTTTAACAATCTAAATTGTTTTGAACTTGGTCATTTCCGATGGGAATAAATGTTAGATAATTTTCCTTAAAGGAAGAACTTTGAGAAATTGTTTTCAAATGAGCTTTGGAAGTTGGAAAATATATCTTTTAAAGATATTTGAGGCAAATAAATAATGTGGGAATTATTTATTGTGTGATGGATGCTTATGGATGTTTGTGAATATGAATTGATAGTTAGATCACGGACTATCAATGTTGGACAAATGCGTTGATCGTTTCGAAGAGACCGGGATCGAGATTCATTTCTCGAAAACCACTTCGATCCGGTTTGTACGTTTCGTGCGAAAAACATGTTCGGAGTCGAAGATGGAGCAGTGAAGTGCAAGGGCTAGTCGCTACTAATCCTGAGGATAATTCCAAAATGGATGTAGTAGGAGTAGTGCCTTCGGTTCCGTTCGAACCCGGGACGGACTTGTATGGATGAATACTTGTCGTCAGGTAGGCGATGGGAATTCTAAGTGAAACGTTCTAAAGGTAACGATAAGCCTCAAGCCTCATCAAATGGGAATGACTGAAAATCAGGGGATATGCAGCAAGGCTTCGTGGGTAGACCCCACTGGAGAGTAAGGTCATCCCTGTCTAGATGCCCCTTTTTATTTCGGCTTAGTGGTGCGGTTGCTGATCCCAACCGCGGGGTGATCTTATTCGGAACTATCCAGTAAGGGATGGGTCCGGCCTTGTGTTGCAGGGGATCGGGAGTGATCCTCGGTACGGTGATCTAGGCCCCGTACTGTGGCAGGTGGTACCCCAGTGCCTAGTCATTGTTGGAAATCCATTCTCCCTACGAGCCTTGTACGAGTTTTGTTTGTATTACCCACTTTTGTGGCTAGTAGCTGGAATTTAATAGATGTAACAATTTCGGCTATTTTATAAGTATTTGTAAATAGACCCTATTATAATATCAGAGGATTTCCATAAAAGTGTTTTAGCTATCGTAAGGTAAAAACCCGACATGTTTATTTGTGGCGTGGTCTTACGAGATGCTTTTGTTTTCAAAGGATTTTTGAAACTTTAATAATCAATTTGGATGCATTATTATCAGCTGGTATTCCAGACTGACTCGGGTGTTATTTCATTATAATGCTCGGGTCAGACCGAGTATTATATGTAAAGGACCTGATACTATGGAGCAGGAGAGGAGCTGGAGTCCGAGACGTATTATCCATATTTATATATATCCGCTGCTATGATTGTATGGTATGTCTGATTGGAAATTGTTAATGTATGAGATACTCTGATGATATGATGTATAAAACAGATATAGATTTCATTTTGTGTAAAGTTCTATATCTACTATTATATTTTTATTCCGCTGCGACTGTGAGATTCTGATATTGTTTAGTTTCTTCTTCTTCTATCTCTTCTTCTTTAACCCCAGTGGTTCGTAATTCTGTGCCACTTGAGTTAATAGAGGTAGAATAGTGTTGATTCAAGGGGTACAGATTTGCGGGCTGTCACATATGTATATGTATATGTATATGTATATGTATATGTATATGTATATGTATATGTATATGTATATGTATATGGTGATTTCATTTCTAAGTTTTGAACTCTTAACTAGGTTTCACGAGTTATGAGATTACTACGGTTTCCTTCTAAGATTGTATATGATTGTTTATCAGATTATATTATGAGTAACTTTTAAGAAGGAAACATTTATATTAAGTTGGTGTTATTCATGAGCTAACCTTGAGATATTTCAGTATTTTCCATCACTTGGATTCTGAGTAAAACTATGTTTATATCATTCCTTTATGATTAAAGTAATGTTTATTTTATTTATCATTAGCTAATCATTTTGTTCAAGTTAGACTGACCCGTGTATTTATTACTCGGGTCAGACCGAGTTGCAGGTTAGACTATTTGACTCTTGCTTAGCTGTTCTCTATGTACCGTACTATTGACTCTTTTGGACCTTATGCATAGTTTTTGTGTAGCTTATCTTGTAGTGCGCCTTGCTTATGTATATATTCTTTTATGGGGACTTGATGTATATTTAAATTATGGCATATCACCACTCATGTTTGACACTATATTTTGTACTTGATGTATATGTATATATATGACTGTGTTTGTTGTTCTATGACCCGTGTTTATTATTTTTATTGTGTTTTGTTCTGAATAGATCATATAGCCACCATGAT
This sequence comes from Allium cepa, assembly GCA_030765085.1. NCBI lineage: Eukaryota > Viridiplantae > Streptophyta > Magnoliopsida > Asparagales > Amaryllidaceae > Allium > Allium cepa. Next base: position 724,245,193 of record CM060939.1, on the reverse strand, counting down.
ATTATATTAGATGAGAATTAAGTATGTCAAACCACTTGAGTCGAAATGGAAAATGAAAAAAAATGAGCACATTATCGACATTCTTAATGCTTATTTATTACAAGACTATATATGGCCGCTCCTAAACAGCCCTATTCTCTGCACAAGTAGACAATATTACTTAGTAATACTCTTTGTTAGTGTGGGTCTCGGGTTGGGGCGTCACTTAAAGAATTGCTAAAAGGGGAGTTCATGTAATGAAGTCCAGAGCTCGAACTCAGCCTTGAAAACGGATACGGCATATATTAAAAGGGGAAGAGGAGGGAACTTACTGATGAACTGTACGGGATTTATAATCCTACGTAGATACATGCTAGTCAAAATCCTTACTTTGTTAATGGACTATAGTCTGAGAAGATATATATATATATATATATATATATATATATATATATATATATTTCTTTGGATTGCAAATTTAGATATAGACCATGATGTCGTGAAGAGAATAAAAACCGAAGTGATCGTCGAGGAAGAAAGGAGGAAAGAAGAGCGGGATGAATGTGGAAGATTGCAGGACCAGAAGCTACTTTAGATTGTTGGGCTACATTCTCGCAAATTACTTTCCAAATTTGGAAATCGAAAGTGTTATAAATATCAGAAGATAAATAAGCGAGACGTAAAGAAATTTTTTCAACGAACAATACGAAAAACATGGTGGAGATGAAATAGACAAGATCTAGAGAAATTCTTTAAACGAACAACCAAAAACAGGGGCTTTTTGTGCTTCAGGGTATTTTATTTTGGGCAATTGACAATAAGAAAACCTCCCCGATGGTTAGTTTGATTAGTTATTTTCAGTGTATTTTCCTTTTTCCATTTTTTTATTCAAATTGTAAGCTCTTTATTTAATATTCTCATTACATTTAAGTTATTTATGCAAGTTCATGTTATGCATAAAAATGCGAAACCAAATATATTAAAGGGAATTGTCGTAAAACACGCTTTTACGTTTCAAAATACATAACCCATTATCATAATAACATACATTTTTTTTTTGCAATCAGGTCCATCACCACCGACATTGCGACTCCTGAACAGCAAACCTGGAGGAACACGGTTGGCCCGCCATAACCACGCACCCAAATACTCTTTTAAGTTTCAGGACTTTTCTGGAAACTCTTTAAATATTTGCAAAGAAATATGCAAAAATTTAAAGTTTCTAGATTGTAAATATTTACAAAAAAATCTACCAATATTTGCTGTATTTCTACAAATATATTACAAATATTTGCAAATTTTTAAAAAAGATATTTAGGTAACAGAAATATACAATTAATGTTCAGATTTAGTTTTTTAAAAAAATACTAAACTTTTTTTCTTACGAAATAAAAAGTAGATGTATAATTTAAAACATGTTCGTGAAAATGATTTTTCGAATATCAAATCTGAAAATAAAGCCGTTTAACCAAAATTCCACTGTATGGAAATTATTATTAAAGAAAAATTGTATTAATAGTGATGTCAGAAATATATGTATTTTAAGTAACATAATGTAATATCATATCCAGTTGTACACAAAAAAATCAAAATTTTCTAAATCAGCACTGATATAACATAATCTCCTTCCAATTCTATTGATACAATATGATCTCTTTCTAATTAAGCACAACTTACCGTTCTTAATTTATGTATTACTATTTGTTTATCACCTAGATTCATCTGTCCCGTATTGACACATTCACTGTCCTAATTAAAAGGCCAATTGTACTTCCTATGTATGAATTTTCTATTTGCTTGGAAGCAAATAGAAATTATGTACACAACAAAAAATACACACCACAATATAGTTCATTCCCTTGAATAGATATGAATGCCTTAATGTCAATCGTTTAATGGCATACCTGCAATATGTTCTGATGCATAACCTAATTGATTTTCATACCTTCACTAAACCATTATAAATAGAAGCCCTAAACTTTCATTTTCCTCGTCCCTGAATCAACTATCAGCCCAATGTCTTCTCTAACCCTTCTCTTCACCATCTTCCTCTCAATCTCCCTCCCTCATCTTGTAAGTTGTAAAGGTGGATTCTCCACCGATCTCATCCACAGAGACTCCCCACAATCCCCATTTTATGATCCTTCCCTCGCCCCATCCGACCGCCTACGGGCGTCCATTCGCCGTACAATCTCACGCTACAACCAAATAACCACCCAAGACATCCAGTCCACCATAACTCCTGCTGGGGCCGAGTACCTGATGACAGTGAACATCGGTTCTCCTCCCTTCAACGTCATGGCCATAGCTGACACAGGCAGCGACCTGACATGGACCCAATGCAAACCCTGCCTCAACTGCTACCCACAAAAATCTCCCATCTACGACTCCTCCAAATCCTCCACTTACACCTCCCTACCATGCAGCACTCGGGCCTACTCACAGCTACCACTCGGCGATTGTGACTCGAGCTCCAAATGCCAGTACAGATACTCGTACGGTGATGGTTCCCACACCGAAGGAGTTCTCTCCTCTGAAAACTTTTCCATTGGTTCGGCTTCGATACCCAAGATTTTGTTCGGGTTCTCTCATGATAGCGTCGGAACTTTTGATGTGAACTCTGCAGGTATCATAGGGCTTGGCCAGGGACCATTGTTGCTCGTGTCTCAATTGGGCACTTCAATCGACGACAAGTTTTCTTACTGTTTGGTACCTTGAGAATCCAATACAACAAGCAAGATCAGCTTTGGCGACAATGCTGATGTGGGCAAAAAAGCGGTGACTACTCCTCTTGTTAAGGGACAGTCGAACACTTACTACACCGTGACACTTGAGTCGGTTGGTGTTGCTGGTGGGAAGAAAATTGCTGTTGGTAGGACGACGGATGTTGATGTCAGTGATCAGGAAGGGAATATTATCGTTGATACAGGCACGACTCTGACCATTTTGGATGATTCGGTTTTGAGTCAATTGATCAATGAAGTGTCGAAAGCTGTGACGTATCCAACGACGTAGGATCAGCAAGGGCTTTTTTCTCTTTGCTATGATGTTTCGAGTGTTAATAGCGGTGGGCTTAGCTTGCCTAATTTGACATTTCAGTTCACCGATGCTGCGTTGACATTGAAGCCTTTGAATGCGTTTGTAGAGGTTCAGGATGGGGTTTTGTGTTCAGCTATGGTTGCCAGTAGCCAATTGGGCGGTGGTGTTCAGATATATGGAAATATCACGCAGCAGAACTTTCATGTTGGGTATGACCTTAAGAACCAGAAGTTGCCATTTGCTCCCACTGATTGTTCAAAGTTTTAGATGTCTGGATGTTGTGATATTCTTATTTTGTAGTTTTTTGTCATTTGAAATATTAATTCCATAATAGAGGTGTAGTTTTAAGTGGTCGGTTCTCTTTTTAAGGTTCATTACATCATTCTTCTAAGAAAGTATATTTTACTGGAACGAAAATTTAGCAAATCTGATTGAATCCGCAGAAGTAATGACATAGTACCTATATTTAGTTTAATTGCTGTTGTAATAGTTACTCTTTATCTACATTTAACCACATGCTTCATACTCTCCAAAGTGAATGATGTAGCACATCTACAAGTCATTACTTGTTATACTTTATCTACTACTGAGTAATCATTGCAGACAGTGTATTGTAGAAAAAAAACGTTTTACATACTTTAATCATTTTTCTTGATAAAAATGAGATATATATCGATTTACTAATTTTTAGGATGCAATATTTGTTAAGCAAGATAAATAAAAATTAGTTTTTCTAATAAATTTTGAAAATAATACTTTTATAGAATTTTACAAATAAATATTCATGTGAATAAATTTTGAAATTTATATTTAACTTTTGATACATTTGACTAAATGATAAATAAAATACAAGTTGGATTTAAAATACTACTTATAAGAGTGATAAAAATATCTTAAAATACAAGTGTAAAACTAATGCATGAATGTTCTCATATCACATATTTATCAAAAATAATTATATCATATTATCAAAGTGATAAACAAAATATGTGTTTAACTACTAAAAGAAATATTAAGCAATTGTTTGTTTAAAATGTTGATTGCTGAATGCTGGATACTAATCGTTGAAAACCGAACGTTGGTTGCTAAATATTTAAAATGTTCGTTTATATTTTGGTTTTTTTACTAATTTTTTAGAATAATCCATTATTTTGACCAGGTTTCCATTTTGTATGGATAAAGTTTTACGTAATTGTGAATTTTTTTAACCATATGGACTTGAATAAAAAAACGGTTTTACCATTTTGTCAATGCGAGTGTGATATACACATTGTCATTTTTATGTAAGACTAATTAATAATTATTTGTTAATTTAATTTTATTGAAAGTCGAAAATTAATAGAACTTAGGATAAATTCGTAAATAATTGCAAAAATATTAACTGTTGGTATTTAAATGTATATTGAGAAGGGAAAAAATTAGTAAAACATTATAATACATTTATATAACTGTGAAAATTTTAAATTATTTGAACTTGAATGAAAAAATAGTCAGTAAGTATTTAAATTATGGGAGTTTTTAAGTTTTTTTCACTCATCTTTGTTGATGACAAAAAGGGAGAAAACTACAAAATGTACATACGCATTATTTAGGGGGAGTTATCTAACTTTGTGGGAGTTATGTCATATTTTATACAAGATATCAATGGTTGTATATCATCAAAAATAGGAAGATTGTTAATACCTCAGTTTTTGCTTTTGATGATAACAACCTTGATAAACAATAAAATATTCGTATAAAATATAGATACTAATATTTGCCAAATTATATGGTATATAGGGTAGGATTATTTACGGATATTGAATCGAAGGTTGTACACCATAAAAGACTCAAAGAACGGACATAAAGACTCATGAGTATAAAGACCAAGACATGAAGATCTTAAGTTTATAGTTTATTGCATAGAATCATAGAATATTGTTAAAGTCCCTTGTAGCAATCTTTGATCTCTATTTTCCATTTTATAAATCCTTTATCTGTAAAACAAAATATATTTTTAAAACATATTTAAAAATATATTATAAAAGTCTTTTAATGTTCAATATATTTATAACCTATGTTTAAACTTTTTCACAAAGTATCAAATTATTTTACATGGTACAGGATTTTCAAAACATTTTAAAATAAACAAGCTTTCAAATTACACTAGCCTATGTCGACATTACATGCATATGATATGTCAACAAACATGCCGTAATTTTGAAACTCAAATTTTGAAATGAAGTGTCTAATCTTCGTAACTCTTCACGAATGGACATGCCTGTTTATTCTTTCTATAGGGGTTTTCAAACGAAATTTTAACAACTACTTTCTTATTATCTTCTCTTCTCTTACTATGCCAAAATTCCTAGTGAAAAACTTATTCAAATCTTCTCAATTTCAACCAAAATCAATTCAATCTCAATTTTACTGGTTCTCTATTATTTACTTCCTAATTCTATCATCTCTCTCCCTCAATCAAAGATCAAAGTTTTGTCCAAGAGGCTATAGGATCCATTATATCCAAAGATTAAGAAATTGACTTTGGAAAAACTATCAAACTGTATTTGCGTGGGTGTGATTGTAGCATGTTCAAATCAATTGGGTGTGCTTGGTAGCTCGGAAATCTGAATGGGTGTGCTTGTAGTCCATTCAAATTAAGTCGTTGTGCTACAAGAATCAAATCAATTTCTGACGGGTCAGGACCGTCGGCGACCTTTGGAAGCCGTCAGAAAAATCTGTTGCAAAAAATTTCGTCGCTGAGTAGAATTTCCGATGGCTTTCAACACAGTCCGTTGTCGAATTTCCGACGGCTTCAGACGGCCATCCGACGACTCCCGATGGCCGTTGGAAGACACGTGGACAATCAGAGTGTGTGCCGAAATCCATCGGGAGCTGTCGGAATTTTGTCGTCCCGAGCGTTGGAAGCCGTCAGAATTTTTTGGCCTGCAGGCCGTCAGGAGCAGTCGCAATTTCTGTTGCAGTTTTCCAGTATTTATGCTGCATTTTCGCCTTTCATCCACAATCTATAAAAACAATATATTCCACCCATCAAGCATATATCCAATTCAAGCATTCAATATGAAATCAAACTATATAAACATAATCAAATCATATAAAGAAATAAATCAAGCATAATTCATATAAAATCAAACCAAACTTGCTATCACAATTTACATATATCTCATTGTATAATATATAAATCAATCATTCATCAACTCCTCACCGTCAACTCCCAAATGTCAAAATCAGTACCACCAAACGTATCAACAAATAATACACACAACATTTCGAATCCAAGTCCACCAACTCAATGTATCATCAAACAATATATACAACATTTCAAATCCAACTCCACCAACTCAATGTTTCATCAAAACTTACTAAACCATGACGCAAAACAAAAAAAGTATACCTATCACTCTGGTCAATTACCTCCAAAACCTCTTGAACTAGATGATGATGGAAAGCGGCCACCATAGTGCTGCATGTACTCATCAATACGCTGATCCAGCAGCTGTGTCATCTCAATGGTCTGGCGAGGTTTTGCTCTTCCAGCTACGCCACCCTATCTCTCAACTCTTCGATCTCTGCTAGATCAATCTCAGCTTTGGTCGATCAGCTGGCTCTCCTCTGTCTGCTGGCGTGCAATACTTTAGTCTATAATCTTACTATCAAAGCTACATCATAATGTGCTAATTGTTATATCTATAAACTTATTACTGAAACTAAAGCGATGTGAAGTTCTTTAGAACTAAAAGATTACTAAATTTTTATATCTTAATATGTTATTCATTACCACTTGATTGCAAACGCCGTAGCGTCTATTCCATGACGGTGGATCCATGACTAACTCAAAAATAACGTCCTCCTCATCCATCGTCAGCTGCTCTCGACTGGTATCCTCCAAAAGTTTCTAGCGTTGTTGCATAAATCTTGCCTGCATGAACAAATAAAAATGCAGTTAAAATTAACAGCATGATATCTTAATTTATTATACTTTTGTAATTAAAACAATTACTAATAGTACATAAACTAAAATATGCTTACATGGCTTTTTCTCGATTTATCATCGCGCCATATATATGAAACTGTTCCGTCTGGATTTACATGCTCGACGGCATGAGTACGTGTAAATATATCCATTTACGACACAGAACCTTGTGCCTCAGCTTCTTGAAATTGATTATTATGCGTTGTTATTGTTTATTCAAAATTATATAGCACAATTTCTATTTACAATTCACATTTAATAAATTTACGAACTTTTGACGATATTGCTGGAATGACTTTGACCTTCTTCGATGACTGACGGGATTTGTGTTCCAATTTGCAGAGTTTCTTTCTGAATCTGCTTGTAAATTTAAATTTAATACATTATTTACTTATCAACTATTTTTTGATACTTACCTATCAATCAAATAACTAATAAAAGTTTAGTACACTTACCTTCGTCTCGTCACTATCCCAATGTGCCAGCCACCCTTCCCACACACTTGTCCCCATCCAGTTCGGCTTCTTCCTTTTATGCTTCACTTCCGACATGGAATCCCTGTAGTTCTTCCTTATCTTTAGCTTTCAGTAATGTTGTACTAGCTGCAGGACATCTGATTGTATGTCCATTGCGAGCTGGATTCCATGATAAACAAGCAACCAAAAATTAAAAAATAAGAAGTGAACAATAAATAAGCGGCCAAAAATATTTAAGAATGGAAAACATAAGATTATACTTACAATGAAATCTTGCCAAATACACTCCAGGATGTGGGAAGGGATATTATCCCACTTCGTCCAACATGCCGTCATCCTACTTTGTACAAATCTCTCAAAACTGATGGAACTATAGCTGATGGCTGTAGGTCAAACCCCTTATGTTAAATATGATAAAGATTAGTATATCGTACATAAAATATGTAAGATGCTGAAAAAAAAGATTAATACTTACCCCTCTGCTCTAGGCACTAGAGACAAAACGGGTCGCTGTGGTCGTTGTGATAGACCGCTGCCATCGTCTCCTGAAGAATGCGAAGAACTCCTCCTTCTGTACGATATGATACCTGCCACAGACACATTATTTTAACATAGACCAATAACATAATAATGAAATATATTTTATAGTTAAATGACATAAATGAGATAAAGTACATAAAGTGCAAAGTATACCTGATTCAGATTAGGTCTCATATTCCGACGATAAGTAGAACACATTGCATTTTTAACATAAATTGCTAAATAAATGACAGAAATGGTAATGACATAAATGATGTAAATGATGATAAGCAGATTTGGTTTCATAAATGACATAAATTACATAACTAGAAAAATATACCTCTTCAATTACATCAATTGCATAGTACATAAGAATTCAATATAGTATTTATATCAATCCTCATCGTCTTCTAATTCAGATTTGATCGCATACACTACATCAAACATGATCTTTAACAACGTTTTAAAAACGCTATAAAAGCTTTTAACAGAGTTTTTTGTACGTTGTATATCGACATGTAGTTATATGTCAGGGATATACGATGACATGAAATAAAGGCTGTTAAATGTCCTTTTTAACAGCGTTTCCCTGGTGTCATGAAATTTTTTAACAGCGTTTGTTTGGGTGCAGTTAGAGATCTTTCTTAGTGTTTGTTTCGTGCTAAGATAAGATTTTATAGCATTTTTTCAATGTTGTGATATTTATTTACAGCGTTTCGTTGTTGAAAACTTTCAACGGCGTTTTAAAAACACTGTGGAATGTTTTAACTGCGTTTAAAAAACAATGTGGAATATTTTAACCGAGTTTTAAAAACATCGTGGAATGTTTTAATTCCATTTCAGTAGACATCCGCCACAATGTGCATATATACCACATTTCAAAATTAGCATATTATATCAATATCACATTTCAAAATCAACATATTATATCAATACCACATTTTGGACACATATTTGATAACCAACGTATGAAATTTCATAATCAAAATACACAATATTCTTACACCAAACATAAATAGTTTGTCATAAAAAAATATATATAAAACAAGCAGCAATAGCAAAATAAAAGCAAGTAGCACATATGTTAAAACCAAAAAGTAGTTCTAGCAGCAAAAATAACTTCGATCCATAACTCGTTGCAACCTTTCTTTGCATCACAGTCATCTATCTACCTGTAAAGAAAAAGTACTGCTTGAGAATCAATTCATCAAAAAAGTGTACACAAAGTTAAATCGTATTCATAATACAAACAATAAATATTCATCACACTATTTCATTAGGCGATTGACTAATACAAAGTATACAACATGCCATAAAATCAAGTAGCATTTACAATTATAATAAACATACAATTGCATAATATTACACAAAATTACTTGAGTCTGAAAGTTTTAACTGAGGCAATTGCCTCAGTTCTATCTCCATTAGAAGTCTACATGTCAAATTTAAACCCCTGTAAAATTTCTTACTAAAATTAAAGTGAATACACTCTAGATTGGTCAATTTCAGATGTAGCTATGATTGCTCATGAGCAAGTTAAAATGTTCGACAAATTATAAAAAAATTATGCACACCATAATAGATTTATACAGGGATGTAATGCTGTTAACATGACTTCCTCATTCACCCATATGATAAAAGGTATGCTATTCACTAGAATGGTCAACAACGAGGAATTAGTTGAAAATTTATATTCCAGATGTAACTACAGCAATTATGCGTGTACATGGTTTGGGTCGTGAGATTAAAATATGGCATGAACTGGAAACTCAACTTCCCAGAAAAAACGGAATTGATCTTAGACAAGTTGAAACATGACAGAGATACTGTTACAACTGAAAACATGCTGAACAACAGAAAGCATATGTGGTAGACAAAGAATAAAATATATAGGGAAGTTTATTTATAAGTTATGAAGAAAGAGTAAAGCCTAATGCAAAGGCTACCGGAAGACCATGATGAACAACATAGCTTCCCTTCATTAACATGTTCTATATCAAGTCCAATGGACCATGACCCAACACAAACATCATCATGAATATTGCTCAAAACTATATGCATAAACTTACCTATTTATTGATATAAACTATGCCCATGCTTAGGATACAACAAAATTTTTTCTAGATGCATGCCGAAAGTGCCTAAAGAATATTAAATTAGTTTTTGATTTAAAAGGGTAGAAAAGGCTCTTGAAAATACCTATTATAAATACTTTTAAAAAAGTCCTGGAAGTTGAATTTACATGGCAGCATGGTTCTTTAACACAAGTATGTTTTATTTTCTTGTGATAGTCTACAATAACCGCATTTAAATTATGTACAAGAAGGATTATATTATTTTATCGATTTGCTGAGAATACAAAATGGAAGTCCATTATCTTTCAGCACAAAGTAACATCCTAAAGTGAATCCAATGCTAAACCATAATGGGTTCGTTATGTAAAGTTAATAAGGATTTTTCTATAAGAGTTAGGATTCTCTGGACTTTTTAGTTTTAACACACACACATCAGCAGATGTGCAGTCAAAATCCACAGATAACAATAAAAAAACTGTTATATAGGCTATTTTTCAAATGGATATTGGGTTGTGTTTGAGGATATAGACAAAGCACCAAACGAACTGCAGTCTCTGTTACTTCCATTGTTAGAAGGTTCAAGCTCGTTACAGCTGGCCATGGAAATGTATCCTCTTTCTGCTAGATGTTATCACTATTTTGAGTTTTGTATACTTGTTAAAGGCAAATATGTTGGTATTAGTTCACAATCACCTTACTTCCAATGGAACCATGACACTTTGTACTGCAGGTATTAAGAGTGGTAAAAAGTATCCACTTGTTTGGCGCTGTCACTATTTTAAAACATCAAAGTAACATTGGAGTTTTTATCCTATTTCTTTCACTTCTTTTCTTCATAGAGGTGTATTTTCATATTTCGCATTTGATATCTGAGTTTTATGGTTTGACTTAATTATAGATATAAAGTTGGTTGCCCTAAGAATATGAATTTGTTGTGTTTTGTGGTGGTAAAAAGGAAAAGAAAAATTGGAACGCAGGTGTGAGTTTGTAACTAATAGACTCATTCTCACAATCATCAATACTTTTTACCTTAAAGATTATAAACCATAAAACTTGCTCCTTAAGTTATTCAATTGTTATTCATTTTAGTTACAGGATCTTACCAAACTTGTTCCTTAGTTATGGTCAGGGCCATTATTGGTATATCAAATTTCAGGAATTTCAAATTGCTAGAACTAAAGGTTTTTCTTAATACGGAAAATCGCCTAAATAGTACAGAGAAACTTGAATTAGATATTTTTATCCTAGAAACATTCAACCATTTGCCAAACTAAAAAATTATACTGCAAGAAATCCCTATTTTGGAAAAAGATAGAAATCAGTACACTATGACTGTCCTAAATCTGTAATAAAATCAGGTTGCCCTCTACTCAGCATGGATTTTGGATATTTATATCCATCATAGTTATATACTTCAAAAAAGTACAATATATTCTAAGAGATCATGTTGGCAATGGTAACTTGAATATAATCCCTTCAAGTGGTAATATACAACTTTTTGCATTACAACAAACATGCATATACAGTGTGGTTAACATTTAAAAAACTTAGTTGACTTTTAAAAAACTTAGTTAATTGAAATTAATTTAGTTAGTCTTTATAGAACTTGTTAATTTTTTAAAATTATTTAATTTTTGCAAAACATAAGTGAATTTCGTAAAAAGCTTAATTGAATTTTATAATTTAATTAGTATTCACAAACTTAGTTTTAAATCTTATCAAATTTTTATAAAACTTAGTGCACTTCATTAAATTTTATCAAACTTGCTAAATTTTATAAAACTTGGTTGTTGTGTAAATATTTACAAAACCAAGTTAACTTAGTGCAACATAAATTATATTCTATAAATTATATAGAAAAATCTAATATGTCTTCTCAGTTGCGAAGGCATAAATATACTTGAGGAGGTCATCGACTAAAGAAGAAAAATAAAATTCAACAGAGAATTTATATCAGTAAACCAAAGTCTTCTTTGTTTCATCTGTAATTACAATGCATATGTTGATTCTAAATTTGTATAACTGATTAATTTTATTAGTAGAAAAAAGATAATATAATATTTTACGTTTCCAATAGCACAAGAGTCATCATTCAATAAAAGAATAGATGTCTGGTAAGAAACTAGAAAATTATAAGCTTGAAAAAATTACTCACTTTGTTGCAGTTTTGTTGGGTTGTCATTTCTACTTTCGCGCTATTTTGAGCATTTGATTCTGCACCTAATACTAAAATTTGACCTGTAAAACAATCATTATTAATCTGTCAATTGTTGAAGTTGAAATACATATCACGTGAAACTCATTATATAACATGCTAAATACTAAGTTCTAAGCACAAATACACTAGAAATATAACATACAAATACTGATCATGATACTATTTTAAATACCTAGTGACAGTTTAGATTATTTTATTTAACTAAATAATGTAAAAATTCAAATACATTGAAAGACATAACTTCCATCAATGCATAAAAACAACAATGTGATCTAGTTTTGTCATATTTAATTTTAAGGGAAAAATGATTGAATGGATCAAGTTAAGAAGATTGATCAATTAAAATTTAAACCAGGAGCAAATAAACTGCCAATATAAAGACAATTAAACAAAAATAGACATGAATTATGATATAATATCAAATTTCATCATAAAAATATGATGTGGTGCCAATTTTTTATACCGAAAATTAAGATTAAAAAGGATGGATAGAATGGTAGAATGACATAACTACTCATTTGGGACTGAAGTTCTTATACTGATCAGACTTCCCATCATATATGCTTTACCTACTTTTTATTTTAGATCTTTCACTTTCAAAATACTGTAAAAATTTTGTATTTGGCATGTTAAGCTGGGGGTTAGTGGACCAGTTACAAAGCAACTTCAGGTTATAATACTATGTACTGCTTCTATAGTGGCAAGAAAGATATTCTATCGTCAAATGCGAATAAATAAGATATTTGATTACAACAAATTAGATATGAATTTTTATGAAGCCAGGGTACAAATCCATGACTTATCAAGTTCATTCAACACATTTACCTGATTGCGATCCTTTTCAATTTGTTAGATTATTGTAACATACGTTCAATTTTAAGGCTGACACCTACTACGGGAACCTACTTCCTACTAAAAATTCTTACAAGATTATCATTATGCCCTCTAGCAGCAATAGAGCCAACCTACAAAGTATATAGGTTGTTAAAAGTAGTCAATCAAATTAAACAAACTTACACCATAATAGGCAACTGAAAATAATATCAAGTGCAAAAGCATAGGGAATCATGAGTAAGCTACAGATATCCAAAATATTTATAATAAGAATCTATACATGCATGAGAAGATAAGAAGAACCTAATTTTGCATATACTACTTTGTAACCTTGTTCTTTGTGCAACTATACCATACCAACTTTGAAAACTTATACTATCAAAATTACATACATTGAGCCCTTAAATAAAACTTCAAATATAATCCCAGTATATTAATCAAGTACTCTTACAGGATTCAAATCAAAAACAATTTTATCTCAACATTTTGAATTTTCTGAAACTTTGAATAAAATCTCCAACTCTTGCAATGCTTCGACAGATCCACTGTTTCCTATAAGTTCGCTGCTATCACCTTTTAGATCTGGTAGAAATTCAAGCAATGACCCTCTTTTCTACATCAAAGACCCAATCTTATCTGTTGTTTCACTAGACTTGGTAAACCAATCATCTCTTGGTAATTAAAAAGCTTTGATTATCTTAACAATTCTTACATACCAACCATCAACCATGAGATTATAACTTCAAAGCAGATACAATCATTTGGCAAATCAAAAGTCTCTCCGATGTTACATAATCCGAGAAGATGACTACACTTATCAACAAATTGTTAACTATATAGAGATTGCTACTTTCGACAAATGAATATCGAGTCAAGTTAGGAAGAGCAACAACTGGAGGTCAAGTGTCGAATGAACATAGCCATATAAAGTTTTAAGTATTAGGAGCAGTTGAAAATAAATTGCCAATAGCCAAGTCTGACATTTCTTGCCAAGAATATTAAAAGCATAATATGTCTATTGTTGATCTTTTCAAAATGTGTTCTAGAGCTTCTAATCTATATGAATTTGAAGGAGCACATTCTAAGTTTCTTCAAATTGGAGGTGCTGCTGGTGTGAATTTTTTAAAGGATAAGCCATTTGATAAGTGGGTGGATTTATTTTGAACGAGAATTGCCTATTACTTCGTGTTTAGATGGTATTCGTGTTAAGATTATGGAATAAATGGCTATAAGAAGAGAATAATGTCGTTTGTGGAGAACAAGTCTTTGCCCTTCTGTGGAATTACGTTTAGGTGAACTGACCGAAGAAGGTTTTGGATGGGATGTATATAAATCTTCTGATTTTGCTTATGTAGTTAAATCTCCAAACTCTCATTGTGTTGATTTGAAGGAACGAGTTTGTAGTTGCAACCAATGGAAAATTACGGGATTTCCTTGTGTTCATGCTATAAAGTGTATGAACAAGTCTAAGTTGTCTGTATATGATTTTGTCGAGAATTATTTCACTGTTCATGCTTATCGTTGTTATTATGCCAATGCTATAAATCCTATTCCAAATTATGATAGGCCTATTGTTGATGGTAGCATTCAAGATGTTATCAAGCCACCAAAGGAGAAACGTGGCGCAGGTAGACCATCAGTCAAGCGTAAAGGAGTATTTTCATATTTTCAGAACAAGCAAAATAGATGTGGTGAGTGCAAGCAGTTTGGTCATAATAAACGGAATTGTCAAGCTTCGAAGAGGATATGATTTGATTTTTCATTTTGAATTTGTTCAGATTAATAAGTGGATGTGTGACTTGTTTTGGTGGTTTATTGTATTTGAACCTTTTGTTATTAATTTGTATTCAGTATAACATATTATCAAATTGATTTTAATTTCAAGTATTTAGTATAAGTGATAGTATCAGTTTTAGTATCAGTTATATGTTTTTACAGTATCAGTTCTGGTGTTTGTTTTTACAAATTTGCTATCAGTGTCAGATTTTATAGTATTAGTTTTTGCAGTATTAGTTTTTACAGTACTAGTTTTTATAAGTTTTTACAAGTATCAATTTTTACAAGCTTTGGTATCATTTTTTACAGTATCAGTTATCCTGGTTGGAGATAATGTTTGTTTGATTGGATATAAACGACTTTAGTATCAGTTTAGGTTTGTTTTTAGTATCAGTTTTGTATATTATAATACATGCTAGAATTGATTCTAGTACTAATACATAATTAGAATGATATCTAGTGTTAGCAAAAACTAACATTAGCAGTAACTGTTGTTTCATACAATATGTTGAGTATCAATTTTAGCAAAACTGATTCTTTTAGCCATAAGAACTGATACTCAATTACTGTTTTTTATTGAAATATGATATGAAATTTGATAATATCATTATAAAACTGATAGTTGTATCATAAAAGTGATTATATTATGTGGGATTCATAGCTGCATGATAGAACTTGCACTATACAATCTTGTTATAATATAAAAAACAGGAAAAGAAAAGAAGATCAACCACAACATATCATTCCAGGAGATCAATATTGTTTTTACAAGTAACGTAATTCTTAACACGAATAGAATCCATAGGCACCAAATTGGAACAGAACATCATTACTTCATAAGTACCAAATTGGAACATAACATCATTACTTCACAAGTACAAATTTCAACAGAATTACATTACTTCACAAGTATCAAATTTAATTGTGAAACAACACAATCTGAATTCAGTTTTTTCCTTTTCTTTCTTCTTCTAAGCTTGACATGTATTTAAATAGACTCCAGCAATGTTCATCATCTATCAATATTGCATGTACAATCTTTGCTCTTGGTGATAATATTTCCTTCTTTTGAAGTTTTATTGGTATTCTGCTTTTGTTCAGTGAAATGATGAATATCATTACAAATATTCCATAGTCAGGCATGTTGAAACCAAAATGTAATGTTAGTATCGGTTTTCATAAGTTGTATTATCAGGTTTATAATTAATACAAAACATTTAATTTCAGGAATAATGGTACAAGCATATAGTATGTTTTAAATTAAAATATTCAACAGTTTTATTAGCACACTTAGTATAAATTTGTGTATGAAATTTTGTGTTTTTCGTTATTACTTTAAGATATATTGCTAAATATTTTGTTTTATATTTTATTATGTAGTTATCTGTTTTTTTTTTGTAGGTGTCAGTTTTGTTTATGTAGGTATCAGTTTCTTTTATGTAGGCACCAGTTTTGTTTCTATAGGTATCAGTTTCTTTTATGAAGGTATCAATTTTCTTCCTGTAGTAACTGTTTATTTCTGAACTAAATATTTTTGAAATTAAGAGATAATATTTTTCAATATTTTGTTATAAATCAAATTCAATTAAATATAAAAGGCATACAATGATGTATAGAATTATGTATGAAATGTTATAATGCAAAAACACAGATAGTTTGAATAATGAGCAACTTTCAATTGATTATGACTAGTAGTTTCAATTGTACTGTTCATTTTGTTGTCAGTAGATATCATTTTAACCAAAAAAAACCTTATGTGTCTTCTGATTGCTATGCACACTTTATTTGATGCATATCATCTGGTTTCAGCTCCATGTCTGTTATGTTATTGCTTTTCCAGATTTCTTTGAGCATTTCTTCTATTTTTTGTCTTTAGTAAAGACAAAATGTTAAAAAATTAGTTCATATTCAACTTTTTTATCTGTAATAAGTAATTTTTTTAAAAGAAAGAGAAATCTCATACCAATTTTATAGCTTTTTTAAACTGGAATTGTTTCTTTCATTTGATCTTCTAGGGCGGTTAGAACCAACATGGCACCATTGCATTGTTGGGCATGTTAAAGTCACTAATGTCCAATGGTTTTCACAATGCAATGGAAAATATATACTTTCAGCAAATTTGTCTTTTACAATTGATTCTAGCATAGGGAAGACCAGACTTTTTTTCACACCCATTATATCACACACAATTCCTTTCTGTTTAATATGAAAACAAGTAATGATTTAATAAATGAAGCAATTATTATTTACTTGGATATTAATGTTTTATTTACCGTCAATGTAGTAGTGAAAGCATAATTGCTTTCTTCCAGTCCACATCTTGAAATATACCAATCTATAATCTTAATTAAAATCAGGAAAGTACAAGTTTTTTAATTTGTGAATCAATATTAAACAGTAAGTAGTATTACTAATGTTAATAATGGCTGTGTATGTTGATAAGTATAAAAATAATAATGCATCAAGTCGACTTAAGCATGCTGTGGACTTAGGTATCAATTTTGCTTTTATTTTGGTATCAGTTTTGATGTAAAGAAGAAAAAAAATTATGTACCTGCCCATCTGTCTCGTTTCCTTTGCATTTTTTGTTATGACACAACCTCCTCTGATTGTGTCCTTATCTTCCCATGCCACTACACTATTTTAACAATTTTTTTTGTATATGTTAGATAAACTTAATTTGATATTTAATATTGATATACATATTTGTACACTTATTATTGTGATGATGTTGTCAATGAAAAGAAAGTTTTGATCAAGTTTTGTTGCTCAACATTGAGATAGATCAAACATTTGCAATGTGAAAGGCCTACCTTTGAAAGTGTTGGCTCTATCACTGCTAGTGGCTTTGGACAGTTGTCTTTTGCACTTTTGTTTTCAACATCTTCATTTTTTTTGGGTTTTGGTTTATTTGCAACTTTTTTTGTTTCATCCCATATTCAAAGCTGTCACGTTATTTTTTTACTCTTGTTCTTGCCTTCAATCTTTGAATTTAGGAAGCTGTACTTTTTGGTTTTGCTTTGATTTTTTTGTCACTTAATTTTGTCACTGTTTGTTTCCCTTTTCTACCAACTGGTTGCACAGATTTTTCTGCATCCTTTTTTTTAGCTTTTTCACTTTCAAACTCTTGTGTGTCGTAAGTTTGAAAGATGGAGGGGTAAAGTCAAGCACTGAAATGTTGTACGGTACATTTTGGTTTTTTACATTTATCCTCTTCAAGATGTTGAGTATCTTCTGTTTTATCTTTCTGCATTTGCCTTTCTTTTTCCAACTCTTCTTTTTGATGCACTTCAGTTGGAGTCTATTTTTTATCTTCATGTTCAATTTGCATTTCTTCATTTTTTAGTTTTTTTATCCAATTCACTTTCTACTTCGATGGGCATATGTTTCTCCATTTCTTCTGTTTTATCTACTGATTTATGTACACTCTCTTCAGCTATTGTTTCTATATCTTATTCATTTCTTTATGTTTCCATTTCTGCAATAGTATCTGCATTTAGTTCAGTTTGTAAACTGTCGCTTTATACATTGAAACTTTCATTTTTCTTTTCTCTGTTTTCTTCACTGTCATTCAAATCAGCTTCAAATTTTTTGGTGTTGTCTTCAGCCTGCAAACATTTCTCTTCATTTTCTTTCAATTTCAACTTATTTCTCTCAACTCTTCTTTCAAACTCAAAACTTCTTGCTCTGCTTTAATTCTTCTTCTTTTTTCTACTTCCAATTCTTTTTTTGTTTTCTTTGCTTCTTCTTCTAAATCTTTTATATGCATTCGGAAGATCCCGACGCTTATGTCTTCCTCAAACGAATGTGCACTTTTTTTGGTTTCTTCAAGCTTTCTTTTTTTTCCATGCTTTTGTTTTTGAATTTTGGGCAAATTTTGTTCTACACTTACTGTTTGAAGTAGACATTCTTCATATAGGCAAAGATTTGTAATTTCTTTCACTTATAAAATTTGTATTGGAAAATTTGTTTTAGTTTTAAAATATGATTTCAATTTACAATGACAAATGAATTTTTATTGTAACAAAAAAGAGGAAATACTACGCGATAAAACAAATAGCTAATGTCTTAATTTCTGATGCTTTTAACATCATCTTCAATCATGTCAACTATGGTATCAATTTTTGAATTCTAGTATCAGTTTCTTTTAATATTAGTATCAGTTTCAATGATGTAAAACTATGGTATCAGTTATTGCATTGTAGTATCAGTTTATTATACTTCTAGAAGTTTCAATCATGAAATCATATGGTATCAATTTTTGCATTCTAGTATCAGTTTTTGATACTTCTACAATTAGTTTCAAGTATGTAATCATATGGTATCAGTGTTTGCACTCTAGTACCAGTTTCTGATGCTATTAGTATCTGTTTCAAGCAAATAAATATATAGTATCAATTTTTGCATTCTAATTACTTTTTCTTATATTATTAGTATGTAATGATATGGTATCAGTTTTTGCTCACTGTAGTATCACCTTTAAGTTATAGAAGAAAGGATATACAATTAAACTTTATCTACATAAGGGTTAGAGCATACTGATTAACAAAAATCAAACCGATTGCATTGTCTCTACATTAATTAAGTCTGGTAGAATTCCCCATCTTAACTTTTGCTGGTTGTTTGGGGAGAAGAATGTTGATAGTATTTCCATTACTATTAACAGTAGAAAGTCTTCTTCGTACTCCTTTTTCTTCTTTGCCACTTCTTGCTTTATTCTTTTTTCCAAAACATTCCTTGTTATGTAAGTGCAATTGCCATAGTTTCTCTTTGCAAATTCTCTGCACTGCATTGGAATTGTTCTGTTTGTCATTTTCTGAGTTGGCTCAATGTTAATTCCTTTTAATGGTAGGCAAAAAATCAAACTTATATCTGTTGCTGTAACTTTCATTCTTTCTTTAGGAAATAAGAACGTGTCTTCCTCAACTGAGTAGCATTGGTATAAAGCATCCAAATTGTGTTGATGCTTTTTACATTATTTCATTAGAATTTTCTCTTCATAAAAAGCTCTAAAGGAATTGTAGAAAGGAGTGCTCTTCAATATGTCCATCTGCATTTTGGATAAAGCATTTTTTTGTTTTATCATTTTCACTGTTGTGAAAACTGCTTGCAATCCACATCTATAAGCCATTTCTTGCTTTTTGTCTTTGGATTTTGAAACTTTCTCCTGCTCTTTTTATGATCTGCCTTTAATGCATTTTGGATGTGGATTAACAAAATCTCCATCATCCTATTATTTCAAAATAAAAACAATAGGTAATTTGTGAAACAAATTATGTTGCGTAACAATAGGTTGGGTATTAGCTGCAGTGAAATATCTTCAATCAAATGTGTAACGATTTCAAGTTTGCGGTAACTACGTATCAGTTTATAGTAACCAGGTATAAGTTTGTACTAAGTAGGTATCAGTTTTCTGTAAGTAGTTATTAGTTTTTTTCAAGTAGGTATCAGTTTTTTATAAGTAGGTATCAATTTTTTGTAACTAGGTATCAATTTGTTGTAAGTATCAGATTTCAACTAAATGATACTGACTATTATTTTACCAAACAATTTACACTACATGATACTGAGTATTATTTGCTTTAAGTAGGTATCAGTTTGTTGTAATTGTTGGTCTTTTCTTTTACCAAATGATTTACAGGTATTATTTTTGCAATATCTATCATATTACAAAGTTATAATGTTTCTAATTTTACTGTATTGAGTTGCTTTTCTTTTGATTCTTCATCTGCAACTTTTTTGCCTTCTTCTTTCTGAGATTTTTCCTGCTAAACATTTTTTATAATATTAGAATACATTTAACAGTATGAAATAGTTAGTTTTAGTTTCATAATTTTCAATTTCAGTTACCTCAGTTTCTGTTTGATTTTTTTCGAATCATTTTTTCATTTCTTCCTTTTGTTCTTTGTTCTCTTTTTTGCATATTTTCTTCGACTAATTTCTCTACAACTATTTGTTGCTGCATGTTCTTTTCTTTGTTCTATGCAAAAAAATTCACTGTTACTATATTAAAAATATACTAAATTTGTTATACTTGGTTTTATAGTATCAGTTACCTTCGTTGGTATACTTTCTGTTGTTTCTGTTTTGCTTTCGATTCCTGTATTATTTTCATGTATTTTTTTTTCTTTTTTCTCTATTCTGTTTTTCCTCATCTACTGATGTAGGTTTTTTAAGTTTTAACTTGCTGCTTCTTTCCTTTACTGTCTTTGGTATCATTTCCACCAGAGGTAGATTTCTCTCTTGTATCATTGCGTTTTCACTTTGAATATCTACTGTTGGAAGTGATTCGATATTTTGATTTTCACTTTGTTGCTCCACTTCCGAAATAGCTAGGGTTTCTTCGACTGTCGACTGTTGTGCTTGTTGTTCGTCGGCTGTCGATTGTTGCGGCTGTGTTGGAGATGTAGATTTGTTTCTGGTTTGCGATGCCATTTTTTTCGAGTAAAATTTCGTCAAATTCTGAGTGAAAGCAAGGTGGAGGAGACCAACGGAATTCTTTGTTTTGTTTTAATTTGTATCTGCGATTTGAGCTTTGTCCTTACGGTAAAAATTTTTGCGCATGTCTTTTTGAGTAATTATTTATTTTAATATGTCTTCTAAAAATTTTTCCCTAAAGAAAAATGTATTAAGGATTGAAAATAGTGATGTTAGAAATATACGTATTAAGTATCATAATGTAATATCATATCCAATTGTGCACAAGAAATCAAAATTTCTTAAATCAGCATTGATATAACATAATCTCCTTCCAATTCTGTTGATACGATATGATCTCTTTCTAATTAAGCACAACTTACCGTTCTTGATTTATGTATTACTATTTGTTTATCACCTAGATTCCCCTGTCCCTTATTGACACATTCACCGTCCTAATTAAAAGGCCAATTATACTTCTTATGTTTGAATTTTCTATTTGCTTGGAAGCAAATAGAAATCCAAGCAAATAGAAATTACGTACATAACAAGAATACACACAATAATATATATGGTTCATTCCCTTGAATAAATATGAATGCCAATAATGCACATAACAAAAACACACACCACAATATAGTTCATTCCCTTAAATAGATACGAATGCCTTAATGTCAATCGTTTAATGACCTACATGCAATATGTTCTGATGCATAACCTAATTGATTTTCATACCTCCAATAAACCATTATAAATAGAAACCCTAAACTTTCATTTTCCTCATCCCTAAATCAACTATCAGCCCAATGTCTTCTCTAAGCCTTCTCTTCACCATCTTCCTCTCAGTCTCCCTCCCTCATCTTGTAAGTTGTAAAGGTGGATTCTCCACCGATCTCATCCACAGAGACTCCCCACAATCCCCATTTTACGATCCTACCCTCACCCCATTCGACCGCCTACGTGCCTCCATCCGCCGTACAATCTCACGCTACAACCAAATAACCACCCAAGACATCCAATCCACCATAACTCCATCTGGGGCCTAGTACCTGATGACAGTGAACATCGGTTCTCCTCCCTTCAACGTCATGGCCATAGCCGACACAGGCAGCGACCTGACATGGACCCAATGCAAACCCTGCCTCAACTGCTACCCACAAAAAGCTCCCATCTACGACTCCTCCAAATCCTCCACTTACACCTCCCTACCATGCAGCACTCGGGCCTGCTCACGGCTACCACTTGGCGATTATGACTCGAGCTCCAAATGCCAGTACAGGTACTCGTACGGTGATGGCTCTCACACCGAAGGAGTTCTCTCCTCCGAAACCTTTTCCATTGGTTCGGCTTCGATACCCAAGATTTTATTCGGGTGCTCTCATGATAGCGCCGGAACTTTTGATGAGAACTCTGCAGGTATCGTAGGGCTTGGCCAGGGACCATTGTCGCTCGTGTCTCAATTGGGCACTTCAACCGACGACAAGTTTTCTTACTGTTTGGTGCCTAGAGAATCCAATACGACAAACAAGATCAACTTTGGCGACAATGCTGATGTGGGCAAAGAAGCGGTGACTACTCCTCTTGTTAAGGGACAGTCGAACACTTACTACACCGTGACACTTGAGTCAGTTGGTGTTGCTGGTGGGAAGAAAATTGCTGTTGGTAGGACGATGGATGTTGATGTCAGTGATCAGGAAGGGAATATTATTGTTGATTCAGGCACGACTCTGATCATTTTGGATGATTCGGTTTTGAGTCAATTGACCGATGAAGTGTCGAAAGTTGTGACGTATCCAACGACGCAAGATCAGCAAGGGCTTTTTTCTCTTTGCTATGATGTTTCGGGTGTTGACAGTGGTGGGCTTAGTTTTCCTGATTTGACATTTCAATTCACGGATGCTACGTTGACATTGAAGCCTTTGAATGCGTTTGTAGAGATTCAGGATGGGGTTTTGTGTTTGGCTATGGTTTCCAGTAGCCAATTGGGCGGTGGTGTTCAGATATATGGAAATATCGCGCAGCAGAACTTTCATGTTGGGTATGACCTTAAGAACCAGAAGTTGTCATTTGCTCCCACTGATTGTTCGAAGTTTTAAATGTCTGGATGTTGTGATATTCTTATTTTAAGTTTGTAGTTTTTTGTCATTTGAAATTCAATAATAGAGGTGTTGTTTTAAGTGGTCGGTTCTCTTTTTAAGGTTCGTTACATTGTTCATGACGCAGCATGGGAAGCGAATTCGACGATGTAAATCGAATCTGTCCAGGATCTCACACGATTAGCGGAAATAATCGGTGAATCGACGAAGAATCGATGGATTTATGAATACCGTAAGGCCCAAATCCGTTGATCACGAAGATACCGGATTTTAGCAATCTTCGACACGTTGATCGCGCACGATTCCGTGAAGAAAGATTTACAATTCTTTGAGCGTTGATCAAGCGCACTTGATTCCGCGAATTGGCTTCAACGTTCGTTGATTCGAGAGCACTCGAATGCCGAAAGTGGAGATAGGAGTTTACACTCGACTACCAATTTAAAGGAGGCACAAAGCTTCACAAACAAAATTTTATTCAATTTTCAACCAAAAAAATTACAAATGACACAGCTTGCCTATTTATAGGCTTTACAACACACACATTTCTCAACATTTTGACAACACTTAGGTCGGCCATGACCTAACACTTGCGACTTAAAATATTACAATATTATACGCGACTTAATATGTACAACACAATATGTACACGACTCAAGACAGCACAGTACAAACGACTTAACAAAAAAACAAAAACGACAACGCACGTAAGCTCGACAGCGACTTATGGAAGGTACGCGACTTAAGGAATTCGACTCAGCGACTTAATGAAGTTCGCGACTTAAGGGGGAAACAATAAGTCGTTCGCGACTTAGAAAGGGAATACGTCGCTCGCGACTTAGGGCACATCGCGATCTACTTCTGGATGCGGCACGCGACTTAGTGGGGAGCATAGCATGCTCGCGACCTATGGAGGAGGGAAGGTCGCTCGCGACTTATGGGGAACAATGAAGGTCGTACGCGACCTATGGTGGAGGACTCTGCTTCGTGACCTTGGATATGTCGTTCGCGACTTATGGTTAGGTCGCGGCGGGGAAAGTTAGGTCGCGGTGATTTAGGTCGAGGCGATTTAGGTCGTGGTGATGGTTTTAGGTCGTGGAGCATTGGTGAAGTTAGGTCGCGGAAATGGCGATTGAGATTGGTGGTGGTGGTGCGCGGCGAGGTAAGTGCTGCTTCTCCTGCATCATCCTCCCTGGGTACGAAAGAATTCGTCCTCGAATTCGCATTTTCTTGATCATCAGCATAATACGGAATCAAGTGTTTCACGTTAAACACATTAGAAGTATGAACCTCTTCCGGCAACCTTAACCTGTACGCATTATCATTTATCTTCTTTAAGATTTCCACTGGACCAATCTTCCAAGCTTTCAACTTGTTATAAGTTCCTACCGGAAAACGTTCTTTCGTTAAAACGGCATATACAAAATCCCCCTCTTTGAAGACAACACTTCTTCGTTTCTTATCCGCCATTTGTTTATACTTTTCATTTGTCTTATCTAATCGTTCCAGAACGATTCTATGGCATTCCGTCAACCCATCAACAAAATCAGCAGCCCGCTTAACTGTTCCTTTTGGTTGTGGTATTATTGTCAAATCCAGCGGCCCCTTTGGTAAGCTTGAATATACAATCTAAAATGGGCTGAAACCTGTAATACGATTCACCGCATGATTATGAGAAAACTCAGCTTGACATAACTTCATATCCCAGCTTTTCAAATTGTCTTTCACGAGACATCTCGGTAAATTCCCCAACGGTCGGTTAACCACCTCCGTTTGCCCATCAGTTTGCGGATGGTAAGCGCTACTAAAATTCAGCTTTGTTCCGACCATCTTCCACAAACTCAACCAAAAATGGCTTAAAAATCTAGTATCTCGATCAGAAACAATAGATCCTGGTAAACCATGCAATCGATAGACCTCTTTAAAGAATAATTGAGCCACTCGAACGACATCAGCTGTCTTCTTACAAGCTATGAAATGCGCCATCTTCGAAAACCTGTCCACTACAACATATATAGAATCATTACTCCTCTGAGTTCTAGGCAGACCCAAAACGAAATCCATGCTGATATCAACCCATGGTCTGATAGGCACCGGTAATGGCATATATAATCCCGCATTCATATCTGTTCCCTTCGAAACTCGACAGATATGGCACCTCTCCACAAATCTCTCAACTTCTTTTCTCATTGACGGCCAAAAATAAGATTGAGAAATCAACTGCAATGTACGATCTCCACCCACATGGCCTTCTTCATGTAATTCTTTAATAATCTTCATTCTTAAGCTACAGTCTGATATGCATAATCGATTCCCCTTGAATAAGAAACCATCAACCAATACAAATTCGTCAGTATTCCCTTCCTTAACTTTCTCAACAAACTTTGCGAAGTAAGGGTCCTCCTCAAACAATTCTGGCAATAATTCGAATCCTGTCACTTCAACCTTCATCGTTGTCAATAAGTGAATCCTTCTGCTTAAAGCATCCGCTACACGATTTGTCACCCCTGATTTGTGTTTCACAACAAAAGTAAACTGCTGCAAATAGGTAATCCATGATGCATGTCTCGCTGAAATCTTATCTTGTCCTTGTAAATGTTTCAACGCTTCATGATCAGTATATAGAACAAATTCTTTCTGAAACAGATAGTGTCTCCAATGCTTAACGGCTTGTACAACAGCATAGAATTCCACATCATATGTACTATATCTCATCTTTGCCCCTGATAACTTTTCACTGAAATACGCAATAGGACGTCCCCTCTGACTCAGCACCCCCCCAATTCCAACCTTTGATGCATCAGTATGTAGCTCAAACAATAACTGAAAATCTGGTAAACTAGAATTGGTGCAGACGTCAACAATTCCTTGATCTTCTCAAAAGCAACCCCCGCTTCCTCTGACCATACAAACTGTTTCCCTTTCATGCAATCAGTAACTGGAGCCATCACGCTACTGAAGTGTGGAATGAATCTTCGGTAGAATGACGCTAGCCCATGAAAACTTCTCACTTCCGTAATTGTCTTTGGCTGTGGCCAATTCCTGACTGCTTCAACTTTATTCTGGTCCACCTGTATACCTTCTCCTGACACAACATATCCCAGAAATAAAACATTATGCGTCATGAACACGCATTTCTTCGTAGCAGTATAAAATTGTTCCTCACGAAGAATAATCAGCACTTCCCTCAAATGTTAAACATGCTCCTCCATACTCCTGCTGTATATCAGAATATCATCGAAATAAACCACCACGAATTTCCCAATGAATGGTCTAAAGATTTGATTCATCACCCGCATGAATGTACTAGGTGCATTTGATAAACCAAATGGCATAACCAACCATTCGTATAACCCCTCTCTCGTCTTGAAGGCTGTCTTCCATTCGTCTCCAGGTCTAATCCGAATTTGATGATATCCGCTTTTCAAATCAATCTTTGAAAAGATAGTTGCCCCACTCAACTGATCTAGCAAGTCATCCAACCTCGGCATTGGAAATCTATATCTCACAGTAATCTTATTCAATGCTCGACTGTCAGTGCACATCCTCCACGTCCCGTCCTTCTTCGGTACCAACAAAGCTGGCACAGCACATGGACTCAAACTTTCCTGCACACGTCCCTGCTCAAGTAACTCTTCCACTGCCTCCTCAACTCTTCATGTTCCTTCGGACTCATTCGATAATGTGGTCTATGTGGTAATACTGCTCCCGGAACAAGATCGATTTGATGTTGAATGTCTCGCAGTGGCGGTAACTCCTTGGGCAACTCTTCTGGAAATACATCCTCAAATTCTTTCAAAACTGGCTTCGCTTCTTTTGGGATTTCAACCTCTTCACTACAATCTCGTCCAATTAACAGGAATACTTCAGGCTCCTCTTCAACTTTCTTAACAAACTCTTTCAATGATAGCAAAGTTTTTAGCTCTTTAATCTTCTCAGATTTACTCTCTCCCTGCTGTCTCTTCTTTGGAACTAAAATAATCTTAACGCCTTCAAACATAAAACTATAACTATTGGTTCGACCGTCATGCTGCACTGCTCGATCATACTGCCACGGTCTTCCCAAAAGCAAATGACAAACATCCATCTCAACTACATCACACCAAATCTCGTCTTTATATTTCTTTCCAATAGAAAATGGAACTCGAACTCGCCTATCCACCTTCACCTCTCCTCCTTTTCTTAACCACGCTAACATGTAAGGATTAGGATGTTTCTCCGTTTTCAACTTCAACTTTCTCACAGCTTCAGTAGAGATAATATTGTCACAACTTCCTGCGTCAATCACAAACTTACAAACTTTTCCCAGAATAGTGCATGTAGATTGAAAAATGTTGCTCCTCAACCAACTAGCCTCATCCTCTTGTTTCGGTGTTAAACAAGACCTTCTCATCATTAGATTACACCCTTCATCTCCCGACGCGATATCCTGTTCATTCTCCTCCACTGGACTAGAATCTCCTTCACTAACATCCTCACCTTCAACTTCAGCAATCATCGTTCTCTTCTTTGGCTTTGGACATTCGTTACTCTTATGACCCACTTCTTGGCAGTTATAACACTTAAAACTGTTAGTAATCTTCGCCTTCGCCACTTCATTCACAACGGTTTATTGACAGCTTTAGTAACAATGGAATTCCCACTGGCACCCTTCACTTGATTGTTGGAATTTGTAAACACACCACCACCTCGTCTTCCTTGCTTCTCCCAAGCCAACGCTTTCTGGTGCGCTTCAGCCACAGATCTCGGATCAAACATATTAACCATATCCTGAATCTTCATTCGCAACCCTCCAACAAACCTAGCAGTCAACTGTTCCTCTGTCTCCATAATGTCATTTCGAGCAATCAGTTGATAAAACTCGTCAGCATAATCATTAACAGTCTTCGTTCCTTGCCTCAAGTTCTGCAACCTCTGGTACATAAGTGATTGATAGTTGTAAGGTAAAAATGTAGTTCTCATCAACTTCTTCATCTTATCCAAGACTCAACCTTTGACTTCCCCATTCTCTCTCTCGTAAGTTTAGTTTGCTGCCACTATGCCAAAGCTCTCCCCCTCAACCTAGTAGCAACCAAATTCACTCGACGATTCTCCGGAATCTCTTTGAAATCAAAGATCTCTTCAACATTAGACAACCAATCAAGAAATTCTTCAGCTACCATTCCACCTTTAAATTCAGGAATTTCCTTCTTCATACCCGATTCCCATCGACGATCATCCACTACATCTCGATACTGACGTCGTGTTGGATCTCTATCTCGGTAATGAACACTTCCCCTATCACCATCAAACTCCTCATCAAAATCTGAAGTATATCGATGTCGATCACGACCTCCAACATCTCTACTACCACTCCTTTGATCAACATTCCTATCACGATTATCAACACTTCTATGATCTTGATCTTCTCTTCTCTCTCGATCTGAATGTATCAAAGCTCTACCTCCCCCATGGTTCGATTCAGGTGAAACTCTTCTTCTACTTTGATTCATTTCAAGCATCATTCTCTCTAATCAACCAATTCCTTCATTTAACTTCTCAGTGAAACTCTCGTTGATTCGTTGCTCCATTTCATCGGCCTCTTCTCTTCCATACAAGGCATTAGTATTGCGATGATGTTGAGCTCGTCTCGGTGGCATGATTGAATCGGCAACAGCAATGATGGTCACGACCTAAGGCTTAGGTCGGCTCAAACAATCTTCAACTATTTTTCGCGCGCAAACTTCCAACAAGTCTAAATTCAAACACTTTCCAACACTTTGATCCAAAATGAAATGGTTCGAAAGTCTTCCTCTTGTTGCAACTTCAAGATGAACACGATGAACAACTTCAAACTTCAAATACTTGGCTCCAAGACCCGATTTAGCTATTGATTGGCTAAACAGGCTCTGATACCAAACTGACGCAGCGTGGGAAGCGAATTCGACGATGTAAATCGAATCCGTCCAGGATCTCACACGATTAGCGGAAATAATCGGTGAATCGACGAAGAATCGATGGATTTATGAATACCGTAAGGCCCAAATCCGTTGATCACGAAGATACCAGATTTTAGCATTCTTCGACACGTTGATCGTGCATGATTCCGTGAAGAAAGATCTACAATTTATTGAGCGTTGATCAAGCGCACTTGATTCCGCGAATTGGCTTCAACGTTCGTTGATTCGAGAGCACTCGAATGCCGAAAGTGGAGATAAGAGTTAACACTCGACCACCAATTTAATGGAGGCACAAAGCTTCACAAACATAATTTTATTCATTTTTCAACCAAAAAAATTACAAATGACATAGCTTGCCTATTTATAGGCTTTACAACATACACATTTCTCAACATTTTGACAACACTTAGGTCGGCCACGACCTAACACTTGCGACTTAAAATATTACAATATCATACGCGACTTAATATGTACAACACAATATGTACACGACACAAGACAGCACAGTACAAACGACTTAACAAAAAAACAAAAACGACAACGCACGTACTTCACACGACTGAAGGTAGCTCGGCAGCGACTTATGGAAGGTACGCAACTTAAGGAATTCGACTCAGCGACTTAATGAAGTTCGCGACTTAAGGAGGAAATAATAAGTCGTTCGCGACTTAGAAAGGGAATACGTCGCTCGCGACTTAGGGCACATCGCGATCTACTTCTGGACGCGGCACGCGACTTAGTGGGGAGCATAGCATGCTCACGACCTATGGAGGAGGGAAGGTCGCTCGCGACTTATGGGGAACAATGAAGGTCGTACGCGACCAATGGTGGAGGACTCTGCTTCGCGACCTTGGATATGTCGTTCGTGACTTATGGTTAGGTCGCGGCGGGGAAAGTTAGGTCGCGGTGATTTAGGTCGAGGCGATTTAGGTCGTGGTGATGGTTTTAGGTCGCGGAGCATTTGTTGAAGTTAGGTTGCGGAAATGGCGATCGAGATTGGTGGTGGTGGTGCGCGGCGAGGTAAGTGCTGCTTCTCCTGCACCAGTTCATCTAAAAAAGTATATATATTTTACTGGAACGAAAATTTAGCAAATCTGATTGAATCCGCAGAAGCAATGAAATAATACTTATATTTAGTTTATTTCCTGTTGTAACAGTTACTCTTTATCTACATTTACCACGTGCTTCATAGTCTCCACAAGTGACTAACGTAGCACATCTACAAGCCATTTCTTGTTTTACTTTATCTACTACTGTGTAATCCATTGCAGACGGTGTATTGTTGGGAAAAAAACGTTTTAGATACTTTTAGAAATAAAATTTATTATGCTTTATACGGTGAAATCGAGTTATAAGCTGAATTTACTATATTTCCAGATATGTCTTCTTTATATTTGAACACAAGCAAATAATCATTTTTGTTGATAAAAATGAAATATATGTCGATTTATTAATTTTTAGGACGCGATATTTGTTAAGCAAGATAAACGAAAACTAGTTTTTCTAATAAGTTTTGAAAATAATACTTTTGTAGAATTTTACAAATAAATATTCATGTGAATAAATTTCGAAATTTAAATTTAGCTTTTGATACATTTGACTAGATGATAAATAAAATCCAGTTGGATTTAAAATATTACTTATAAGAGTGATGAAAATATCAAAAACACTACTAGAAAAGTGTCTAAAAGCGACAGGGTGGGGTGACGGTTTTCGACGGCTTCCGACGGGCCGTCGGCGGCCGTCGTAAAATCGCAATTTACAGGGCTCAGGCGAGCCTCCTTCCTCCTCATTTTCATACGAAATTTTTTAACCCAAAATCCCCAAATCTCTTCTCCAAGCTTCCAATTATCAATTTCGAGCTTTCAGATCCTCCCCGACTGTGTAATCAACGTCTATTGCTCTCTAGCTCAGGTATATTATCTTATTTTCACCAAAAATCTAATTTTTACCCTAAATCCAAATTTGCATAAGTTGTTAAATTAGAGCTAATTAGTGATTGAAATAGTTTTCAATAGTGTTATAACAGTTTCTAGCATTTCACAGTATTCCTATTTCATATTTTATCGTGAAATTATGAAAAACATGTATAATTTGTGGTTGTTCGTGTATATGTAAATCGTTGTGTATGCCTTGATTCAACGATTGTATATGTGTGTAGCGCTACTATCATTGTATTGTGTTAGTTGGAATAAAATAAAATAAGCACACGAGCTAGGAATATTATATTGTGCACGTATTGGCTTATGCGACAAAAAAATACATCGAACGAGCCTTAAGTTGATGTAATACGTCGAATAAATGTGTTAAATTAAAATATATTTTTGTAAATGTGAACAGTTAGTACAACTATATTTTTTCATAAAATGCGCACATCTAATTGTCAAATGTTCCTTGGATAGTTTTGGCTCCGTCTGACGAGTGTTGTACATGATCGTTGTATGAATAGTGTTTTTTTTGAAAAACGACCATTTATATTCATCTGATACAATGTTTGTTGGATTTGTCCCTGTATTTGACAAGTTATGAACACAGTAAGTATTTACATTTTATGCCTACTTCGTCTCAAACGGTTCATAAAATTTCGACCTAACTTTTCTTTTTTCTTTCATGCGTACACGCATTGTGTATAATGCAGGGAACAAAAGGGAAATGCTGCTGAAATTTTGTTGAATCGTTTGAGACGAAGTAATATACGAAATGTAAATGATTATTGTATTTGTAATGCGCAGTAGGATGCCAGACCATGAAAAAAATTGTACATTTTTTGTATCGATACGTTAAAAAATAAAATGTGACCTATTTGAAAATATTTTTAAATTTGTGAAGTAGTTCTTTAAATTCAAATATTACACACCATGAAAATAATCTTTTTCGAATTTTTATTCTTAAAAATAAATATTAAATTTTGAACTTCTCATTTTCTCAAATAGGAAAAATAATTGATTATTTTGTTGATCGGAGAAGATGGATGTACCAAAGAAAAGGACTGAGGGGCTCAATAAAAGAAGATTTTTGTAATGGTATAAATGTATTTGTTGAATTCACTTTAAGTAATAACGGAAATGATCCAGAAATTTGTTGTCCATGTAGTAGGTGTAGACATTTGAAGTATTTGTTACCATATATTATGGAAGTTCATTTGTGCCAAAACGGTTTCGTACTTGAGTATTATGTTTGAGATCGGCGTGCTGAAGTTGTAGCAAATACTTCTGTAGAGTCTGAAAGTGTCGTTAACGAAATAGTTACGGCGACCCGAATAGAAAATATGGTCGAAGATGCAGGCTGATCAATGTTTCCAATGGTTGAAGTTGACGACGATGATGGAAATGTTGAAGAACCAAATATTGCAGCAAAAAAAATTTATGATTTACTAGATGCTCCTAAGAAACCTATTTGGGATGGTTGTAAAAGCGGCACTCATCTATCAGTAATCGCAGAATACATTGCGATGAAGTCAAAATATAACATCACTGAAGCTGGGATTATGGCTGTTGTACAAGCTGCAAAAAGACATATGCCGCCCGATAATCTAATGTGTGAAAATCACTATGAAGTTAAAAAACTTATATCGGCTTTTGGTTTACCTTATCAAAAATTAGACACATGTTTAAAAGGCTGCATGTTGTTTTGGAAAGAAGACGCAAACCTTAGAAATTGTAAATTTTGTAACCAGGAGAGTTACAAACCAAGAAAAAAGAAGAGGAAGGAAGTTCCGTACAAGCGTATGCATTACTCACCCATGACTCCCAGGCTTCAAAGATTATATGCATCTTCTGTAACTGCATCTAATATGAGATGGCATAGTGTGGGAACGAAGAAAGAGGGTACGTTGACACATCCGGCTGATGGAGAAGCATGGAAGCATTTCGATAAAATGTATCCAAATTTTGCAGCGGAGAGTCGAAATGTTAGATTAGGGTTATGTACGAATGATTTTTCTCCATTTTCTCAATTTGGTTCTAAATATTCATCCTAGCCCATTATCGTCATACCATATAATTTACCTCCATGGATGTGTATGAATACGCAATATATGTTTTTACTGTTGTCGTTCCTGGCCCCGACGATCCGAAATAAGGAATCGATGTATATTTACAACTGTTGATTGGGGAGTTAAAAATACTGTAGAACGAAGGAGTAGAAACATACGATGTGTCCAAGAAGAAAAATTTTCGTATGTTCGCTTCTTTATTGTGGACAATAAGTAATTTTCCTGCCTATGCAATACTTTCAGGATGGAATATTGCCGGTCGTCTAGGATGTCCATATGCATGGATGAAACACCAGCGTTTTCTTTACCTCATGGTAAGAAAATTTCATGGTTTGACTGTCATCGATATTTTGTCTATGTAAATCATCCCTTCAGAGGAGACAAGAAAAACTTTTTATCTAATAGAGTAGTAACCTGACAACCACCGACGATATGGTCAAGCGAAGACATATATGAATTTGTTAGAGACTATCCAAAGATATATGAAACTGGAGAGAAAATAGAAATTGAAGGCAAATTAGTTGTTCACAACCGGTGCAAACAAACTATTTTTTAGGAGTTGCCATACTGGAAACATCTTCTGCTTCGTCATAATATAGATGCGATGCACAATGAGAAAAATGTATTTGATAATATTTTTAACACAATTTTGAATGTAAAAGGGAAGACGAAGGATGATTTGAAATCAAGACGTGATATAGAAGAATTATGCAAACGTCCTGAGCTTCATATGAAACCAAATGACAGTAAAAAAAAACCCTAAGCATGTTATGCATTATATAGTAATCAAGTTAAAACTGTGTTAAAATGGGTGGAAGGGTTAAGATTTCCTGATGAGATATCGTCAAATCTTCATAGATGTGTTGACTCTAAAAATGTTAGATTGAGCGGAATGAAAAGTCACGACTGTTACATAATGATGGAAAATTTATTTTCCGTTATGCTCGAAGAACTATTGTCGTTAAAAGTTTGAAAGGTAGTAACGGAGCTTAGTATGTTTTGCAAAGAGCTTTGTTCGACTACTTTAAAAGTAAACTTGAAGTGGATATTCATATATTGCTTTGCAAATTAGAGAAAATATTTCCGCCAGGTTTTTTAATGTAATGAAACATTTACCTGTTCATCTCCCATTTGAAGGACGACTTCGAGATTATGTCCAATATGGATGGATGTATCCATTTGAGAGGTATGTAATATATTATCACGTAATTTAATTCCATTTCAAAGATGATGTTAATATAAATTAATTTTGCATAGATATTTGAATCATCTGAAGAAAAAAGTGAGGCAAAAAGCACGGGTTGAAGTTTCGATATGTAAATCTTACATCGAAGAAGAAGCTTCGTTCTTTTTCTCTCACTATTTCAGTGACCATGTGAATATTTCATTTGAAAGTGTTCCTCGTAATGACGAAGGTGACGAACAAGAGTCCTCTCAAGCAATGTTATCTATTTTTAGGCAACATGGTCGCCCTTCTGGAACATGTGTAGAAATATGGCTAGACGATAGAGATCTTCATGTAACACACTTATATTCTTCTAAATTGTGCCGAGGTTGCACCGTTTGTTAGGTAATCTGAAATAATAATTTGTGTTTTATTCTATTCAATAATGCATACGTGTGTATAACCTAATATAATAATTTGTTTTTATAAACAGTGTTTAAGAACGTGAACATCCGTACGGAGATCTCAGTAAAGAATTTTCCAGTTGTTTTTCAAATTACGTTTATGAGCCGAGAAATTGTGTTGTTGACGAAGGGTTGAAACATCTTGCGATGGGACCAAAAAGAGTGGTCAAGACATATCCAATATATTTTGTCAATGGATATAAATTTAACACCAAAGAATACGGTGTAGAAAAATTAACAAATAATATTGGTGTATTTGTTAAAGGTAGTGACGATCCATAAAATCACTTAAATGATTTTTATGGCGTTCTAACACAAATTTTGCAACTGACATATTTCTTATGATCCACGGAGGAGATGTCTCTATTTAGATGCAATTGGTTTAGCAATGTTCCAGGTTCTGGAATTAATGTGCACAAGAGGATTATAATCTTATCAAAATAAAGAATACATCGCACTATCATAAGTATGATCCTTTTGTACTAGCCAAACAAGCATTGCAAGTTTAATACGCTCCTTATCCACCTCTGAAAAGAGATAAAGCAAATTAGTCTGCAATTTTTAAAACAAAAGCCAGATTCACCTTCGATGGGAAGAATATTCCGGATGAACAAGCTTATCGACAGATCTTGAGCAAAATAACGAAATAATAATTATAGACGATCATACATATTTTGGTCCATTGATCGATGAACCAAATATTTTGGTAGAAGCGTTTGACAGTGCAGAGGAAAATATCGTAGAAAACGAGTCCGAATCTGAATCAGAAGACGATGATGACCGATGTAAATTTGAATCTGATTTTTTTGCAATTGATGTAACTATGTTGAATTTTTGATGTATTACGAAATTGATGTGACAATGAAACCAAATCTGTTTACCATTGTTTACATGTTTTATATCATTTCCATTTGTCATTTATTTAGCAATTTTTATTAAAAATGCAATGAAATCTGCTTATCGTCGGAACAATGCACCCATTATGAATCAGGTATAACACTCTTCCATTTCTATTTCCATTTCGTCATTAATTAAGAAATTTATACCGTTGATGTCATTTACATATGAAATATATTTCATTATCATGTTATTATTCTCTTATATAATGATGTGTATATATGTCACAGGTTTATCATAATGTCATATAGAGGTAGGAGCTCTTCCCGATCATCAGGAAGCGATGGCAGTGGCCCATCGCAAGAGTCACAGCATCCAGTAGTTTCTTTAGTCCCTCTAAGGGGTAAGAATTAATTTTTATTCAGCATCTTATTTTTCTATGATCTACGTACTTATCTGTATCGTATTTAAAAACAGGGGGTTCGACCTACTTCCCTCAAAGGTTGTGTTGGATGTCTCTTGAGCTTCTTATCATAGTAGGATGAGTGCTTGCTGGCCAAAGTGGGATAACGTCCCTCCTCACACCATAGAGTGTATATGGAAGGATGTCCTAGTATGTATATTTTTCTGTTTTTCATTTTTAATTCGTTTTTTCATTTTTCTACTGTTTATCGTTTACAGTGTAATCTTTTTTTGCTTTTTATCGCGAAACACAGGCTGAGATAGACATCCAGACAGACGATATGCTGCTGGCACGAGGATACTGGATGAAGAAGATGTGCAAGAACTACAGTGACTCGATATCTGAAATTAAGAAATCTGGTAAGAAACCATGGTGGATGGGGGAGAGCGTATGGCAAGCATGGTTGAGATACTGGGAAACTGACGAGGCGAAGGCAAGTATACTAAATTTTTTGAATTATTAATTTTGTCAGTCCTTGAGATGATGGTTTTGATGCCAACAACCTTATAATAGATTATATAAATGCTAACAGTAAAAGTTTAGATATATATTTATATGCAGGATTTAACCGTGCAGGTACGAAGAATAAAGACTGTACAGTATAGGGATTCAAGATATCGAGATTGAAGACTCATGAGTATCAAGATTATCAAGAGTTCTAAGTAATTTTTCTTTTAATTTATTATGAATTTTGTTAAAACTCCTAGAAAAGCACTGACATCTTAAAATCCAATTTATTCGTGGAATGAAATCCACTTCGAGCCTGTTAAAGGGATGGAACCCTAAGTAGGATGAAACCCACGAAAAATCTAGTGGAACATTGTTTTGTATCGGCTAATATTTATTCAAAATGATTTTCACAAAATTATATCTTGTTTTCAAAATGTTTTCAAAACCTTCCTTTTAAAAGCATCAAAAACATCTATCCTGATTTCAAATACTTTTAGCCTCAAAATAATCTTTAATTTCAAAATCAAATTATCTCTACCCAGAGGATTGTAAATCTGGAGGGTGTACCTCGTTGCCTTGAAATCGAGGGTGTAATTGTAAAGATTGTTTTTGAAAGGAAACATGTATTTGTCTTTGGGATTGGATGTAGGGTAACTCCGAACCAGTATAAAATCCGATGTGTTCTTTCCTTTACTGCTTTATCTTTATATTTGCATCTGTGTTTGATTCTGTGATCATATCTATGTCTGAATATTGCATACATATGTGTTCAAATTAACAAAAACTCAAAAAGTTTAACAATTCTCTAAAACACTATTCACCCCCTCCAGTGTTTATCCTTAGCCTTAAGATCCTTAATCCTCATTTTCCCACATTTGGTATCAGAGAAAGGTTTTCAAAGTTTCATAATCTGATTTTTGAAAAAGTTTTAAATGGCTATGTTTGTTAATATTAGTTTAGAAATATTCAGATCGTCATTGTCTCATGAGTCTGCATATAATCAATGTTCAAATTCAAGTTGTCTACCAAAATTGTTTGATGTGCAGGAAACATGCTTTATGGGAATTGATGAATCAATCCACAACGAAAAGATTGTGCAGATCAAAAGGAACAAATGGATACTCGATAATGGATGTTCTAGACACATGACTGGCAATCCGAAAATGTTGAATGATATAATATACAAAGATGGAGGACTGGTTAACTTTGGATATAACTCAAAAGGATATGTGATTGGCATCGGCAAAGTCGGTAACTCTGAAACTCCTATTATTACTAATGTTTTGCTAGTTTAGAATTTGAAACATAATCTGCTAAGGATAAGTCAACTCTGCGATAAAGGATATAAAATTAAATTTGAAAAAGACAAGTGCCACATTGAAGATAATAATTCAACCATAATATTTGAAGGAATTAGGAAAAAGAATATTTATATTCTTAGTATGAAAGTTTCAAATGATAACTTGTGTCTTTTGGCAAATACAAGTGACCCTTGGATTTGGCATAAGAGATTTGGGCATTTGAATTTCAAACTCTTATCTAGACTGTCAAAACATGATCTAGTAAGAGGTCTCCTTAAAATGAATTTTAAAGGAGATAATCTATGTGATGCATGGCAATTAGGAAAACTTAGAAAAAGTTCTTTAAATTAAAAGATATGATTTTAACTTCAAAACCTCTTGAATTACTTCACCTTGATTTATTTAGTCCATCTCAAATTCTATCAATAAATCATAGTAAATATGGTTTTGTAATTGTAGATGATTATTCTAGATTTACATCGACAATATTTTTGAAACATAAAAGAGATACTTTTGAATGTTTTAAGAACTTTACAAAAAGGATTCAAAATCAACTCTCTAAGTGTTGATTATTTATGATAACACTATCATTATAATCACATGTCATAGAGTATTAGATTTAGGGGGAGTGATATAGTTTTTGTTGATATATTTGGAGTTGGTTTTTGTTGATGACAAAAGAGGAGAAATATAAAATAGAGTAGTTAGGCATAGATTAAGGGGGAGTTATTAGGATAGAAGTAATATTTTATAAAAAGATTGTCGTCATAAAAAAGGGGGAGATTGTTAGTTCTTGAGATGATGGTTTTGATGACAACAACCTTATAATATATTATAAAA
Source organism: Allium cepa (assembly GCA_030765085.1). Classification (NCBI taxonomy): domain Eukaryota; kingdom Viridiplantae; phylum Streptophyta; class Magnoliopsida; order Asparagales; family Amaryllidaceae; genus Allium; species Allium cepa. The sequence goes on along the minus strand of CM060939.1, from coordinate 724,206,341 downwards.
TATAAATACTAACAGTAAAAGTTTAGATATATATGTATATGCAGGATTTAACTATGAAGGTACTAAGAATGAAGACTGTACAGTATAGAGATTCAAGATATCAAGATTCAAGACTCATGAGTATCAAGTTTAGCAAGAGTTCAAGAGTTCAAGTAATTTTGCTTTTAAGTTATTAGGAATTTTGTTAAAACTCCTACAAAAGCACCGGCATCTTAAAATCCAATTTATTCGTGGAATGGAATCCATTTCGAGCCTGTTAAAGGGAGGGAACCCTAAGTAGGATGGAACCTACGAAAAATCTAGTGGAACATTGTTTTGTATCCGCTAATTTTTATTCAAAATGATTTTCACAAAATTATATCTTGTTTTCAAAATGTTTTCAAAACCTTCCTTTTAATAGCATCAAAAACATCTATCCTAATTTCAAATAATTTTAGCCTCAAAGTAATCTTTAATTTAAAATCAAATTATCCGTAGTTTTAACTATCTTTAATAATAATATATTTAATTTTTAAATATTTATACTTAGATTTAAATATAAAATTATAGTAAAATTTTGTATATATTATTATATATATTTACTTATGTATTTTAACTATAGACAAGTATATTTATAAAGTTTAAAATAGTTTTAATATAAAATAGAAGTTACTTTCAAAGAAAAACAGATCATCAAAAATTCCATTGGGATGTCGACATGCTCAACCTACCCATGTCGACATAGTGTTAGTTGGTTTCCAAAATTTAAATTTCAAAAGAAGTGTCTATTCATCATATCTCTTCACGAATGGACATGGCTGTTGTTCTTCTATAAATAGAGGATGTTATCAACGAATTTATATACAAATTTTCTGGTTTTTCACTCCTCTTCTTCTTCCACATTTCTTATACATATTCCTATCATTACTCTGCCGAAATCAACATTGAATCTAACTAGATTATCTTCGGTTTGATTCTCTATCACTATCTCAACAAGATCCTCAGTGCTATTCAGAGTTATAGGCTTCTTTGTAATCAATTAAACGAGAAAAGGTGTGATTGCGGCCTTGGAAATCAATCAAGCGAGATAAGGTGTGATTGTAGCCTCGGAAATCAATTAGGTGAACTTGTTGCCTAGGAAATCAAGTATCTCTACCTAGATGATTTTGAATCTGGAGGATGTACCTCGTTGCCTTGAAATCGAGGGTCTAATTGTAAAGATTGTTTTTGAAAGGAAATCCGTACTTGTGTGTGGGACTGGATGTGAGGTAACTCCGAACCAGTATAAAATCCGGTGTGATCTTTCCTTTACTGCTTTTACTTTATATTTGCATCTGTGTTCGATTCTGTGATCATATTTGTGTCTGAATATTACATACATTTGTGTTCAAATTAACAAAAAGTCAAAAAGATTTAACAATTCTCTTAAACACTATTCACCCCCCTCTAATGTTTATCCTTAGCCTTAAGATTCTTAATTCGCATTTTCTCACAAATTTAGCGTGATCGACAAATAATGTATCAAATTTTGAATGTACATGCAGAGTCGGATAACTCTACAAACAGAAATAAAAATCTCATACTCATCGCTGAGGGTCGAAGTCATTTCAGTAGTATCGGCAGGAGTTGGTAAATTTACTGAATGATAATTGTAAATAGTTTATGCTATATAGTTTTAAATGTATAATAATTGTATGTAAAAATCAACTTTAGGAAGCTGAGGCGCATGGTCCCGTGGGCTATATGGACGTGTTCGCTCGTACGCATGCTGTCGAGCGTGTAAATCCGAACGGGACTGTTTCGTATACATGGCATGATGATAAATCTAGCAGGAGCCATGTAAGTGTATTTCATTTTATGCGGTATTAGTAATTGTTCTGCTTATTAAACTATAATGAAAAAAGATATGATGTTATTAAATTGTTAATGCAGGAAACGTTTATGGAGTAGCGCCAGAAACTCCTTGTTGATACGGGTCGAGATTAGGTGACGATTAATGAGGAGGATGCTATTTTTGAGTCCATTATGGGTCCAATAGAGCATGGCAGACGATACAGATTTGGCAATCAAGTGGTAAATAATTTATTTTACTGCTAATTTGATATTTAAGTCATAATTCTATGTTGGAATATATAATTTTATCTTAAAATACTTCAAATATGCTATTTGGACCTTTTCAAAACAATAAACTTGAATTTTATTCATTTTTCCATTATTTGAAAATATTTGAACCTTGAAAAATCCTCCATATTGAATTTGAATTCAAACCAACTAAATGACTTTATCACGCCAGTAAAGCACAAGAAGGCAGAAGATATGAACGTTATATTACTTACTAGCTTACAGAGATATGCACATACACTTACAGAGATCACACAACTAAATAAATATTTATTGCAGGTCAGTAGTCAGAGACGACGTCGGTGGAATAGAGCTCAGATTGATCTAGCAGATATCGATGATTTGCGGGCTAGAGTGTCCCAGCTGGAGGAGCAGAACCGTAAACAGGCCATACAGACCGCACAGTTGCTAGAGTACATGCAGCAGTATGGTGGCCGCTTCCCTTCCTCGGCTAGCTCTGGATTTGGAGAAGATTGATTGATTGCTTGCTTTTTTAGGTATATTTTTTTAGTTTTGTATGATTTGGTAGACGGTGGAGGTAGTTTTTGATTTTTGTATGATTATGTTTGATACACTTGTTTATGTGGTTGTATGATGATGTGGATGTTGATGATTTTGTGTTATGTTGTGTATGTATGACATGGTAGAACACTTATTGTTAGGCTTGTTGTGAATGTTGAAATGGTTGTGTATATTATGTATTTTATTTCGATGTAATTTGACATATTTGTGTGTTTGATGAATTTTGTGTAGTTTGGTTTTTGATATTTGGTTGGAATATTGTATACTGGATTCTGCAGTATCGGTGTAATAGTGTTTGGATGGGAAATGTGGATGGAAGGCTATATTGCAGCAGGAATAAAAAAAACAGCAGATTTCCGATGGCTTCCGATGGCTTTCAGGTAACAGTTTTCCGACGGCTTCCGACAGCCTATAGGCCATTTTTTCCAACGGCTTCCGACAAGTGTCGGAATCCGTCGGAGGCCGTCGAAGGCTGTCGGAAAAATGTTCGGCGAGCTGTGTCAGAAGCCGTCGGAAACACTGCTCCCCGACGCCATATTTTCCGATGGCTTTTTCCGACGGCTTCCGACGGCCGCCAACAGTTTTCAGCCGTCGGAAAATACTATTTTCCTTGTAGTAAAAATACAAGTGTAATACTAATGCATGAATGTTCTCGTATCACATATTTATCAAAAATAATTATATCAAATTATCAAAGTGATAAACAAAATATGTGTTTAACTACTAAAAGAAATATTAAGGATTCGTTTGTTTAAAATGTTGTTTGTTGAATGCTGGATGCTAGTCGTTGAACATCGAACGTTGGTTGCTAAATATTTAAAATATTCGTTTATATTTTGGTTGTTTACTAATTTTTTAGAATAATCCTTTATTATGACAAGGTCTCCATTTAGTATGGATAAATTTTTACTTAATTGTGAATTTTTTTTAACCATATGGACTTGAATAAAAAAACGGTTTACCATTTTGTCAATGTGAGTGTGATCACATTGTCATTTTTATGTAAGACTAATTAATAATTATTTGTTAATTTAAATTATTGAAAGTTGAAACTTAACAGAACTTAGGGGATATTCATAAATAATTGCAAAAATATTAAGTGTTGGTATTTAAATGTATATTGATAAGGAAAAAATTAGTAAAACATTATAACACATTTATATAATTTTGAAAATTTTAAATTATTTGAACTTGGGTGAAAAAATAGTCACTAAGTAATTAAATTATGGGAGTTTTTAAGTTTTTTCCCACTCATTTTTGTTGATGACAAAAGGGAAGAAAACTATAAAATGTACATATGCATTATTTAGGGGGGGTTATCTAACTTTGTGGGAGTCATATCATATTTTATACGAGATATAATTGGTTGTATCATCAAAAATAGGAAGATTATTAATACCTCAGTTTTTGCTTTTGATGCTAACAACCTTGATAAACAATAAAACATTCATATAAAATATAGATACTAATATTTTTCAAATTATATAGTATATATAGTAGGATTATGTATGAATACAGAATCGAAGGTTGTATAGTATAAAAGACTCAAAGAACGGACATAAAGACTCATGAGTATGAAGACCAAGACATGAAGATCTCAAGTTTATAGTATATTGTACGTATAGAGTCATAGAATATTCTTAAAGTCCCTTGGAGCAATCTTTGATCTCTACTCTTCGTTGCTCTATACGTGGAATATGCCGATGGACATGCCATAATTTTGAAACAAAAATTTCAAAATGAAGTGTCTACTCTTCGTAACTCTTCAAAAATGGACATGCATGGTTATTCTTTGTTTAGGGGTTTTCATACGAAATTTTAACAACTACTTTCTTATTATCTTCTCTCCTCTTACTATGACAAAATTTCTGGTGAAAAACTTATTCAAATCTTCACAATTTCAACCCAAATCAATTCAATCTCAATTGTACTGGTTCTTTATTATTTACTAACTAATTCTGTCATCTCTCTCCCGCAATCAAAGATCAAATTTTTGTCCAAGAGGCTATAGGATCCATTATATCTAAAGATTGAGAAATTGACTTTTGAAAAACCATCAAACTTTAGTTGTATTTACGTGGGTGTGATTGTAGCCTGTTCAAATCAATTGGGTGTGCTTGGTAGCTCGGAAATCCGAGTGGGTGTGCTAGTAGCCCATTCAAATTAAGTCGTTGTACTACAAGAATCAAATCAACTTCCGACGGCTTAGGACCGTTGGCGACCGTTAGAAGCTATCGGAAAAATCCGCTGTAAAAAATTCTGTCGTTGAATAGAATTTCCGACGGCTTTCGATACAGCCCGTCACCGAATTTTCGACGGCTGCAGATGACCATTTGACGCCTTCCGACGACCGTCGGAAGACACGTGGACGATCAAAGTGTGTGCCGAAATCCATCGGGAGCCATCGGAATTTTATCGTCCCATGCGTCGGAAGCCGTCGGAATTTTTTCGTCCACAGGCCGCCAGGAGCCGTTGGAAGCCGTCGCAATTTCTACTGCTATTTTCCAGTATTTTAGTTGCATTTTTACCTTCCATCCACAATCCATAAACACAATATATTCCACCCATCAAGCATGTATCCAATTCAAGCATTCAATATGAAATCAAACCATACAAACACAATCAAATCACATAAAGAAACAAATCAAGCATAATTCATATAAAATCAAACCAAACTTTACTACCATAATTTACATATATCTTATTGTATAATATTTAAATCAATCCTTCATCAACACCTCACCTCAACTCCCAAATGTCAAAACTAGTACCACCAAATGTATCAACAAACAATACACAAAACATTTCAAATCCAAGTCCACCAATTCAATGTATCATCAAACAATATATACAACATTTCAAATCCAACTCCACCAACTCAATCTATCATTAAACTTACTAAACCATGACACTAAACAAAAAAATCATACCTATCACTCTGCTCAATCACCTCCAAAACCTCCTGAACCAACTGAGGATGAAAAGCGGCTACCATATTGCTGCATGTACTCAGTAATACGTTGATCCAGCAGCTATGTCATCTCAATGGTCTAGCGACGGTTTTTCTCTTCCAGCTACACCAACCTAGCTCTCAACTCTTCGAACTCTGCTACATCGATCTCAGCTTTGGTCATTCGGCTGGCTCTCCTCTGTCTGTTGGCGTGTAATACTTTATTCTATAATCTTACTATCAAAGCTAGTTCGTAATGTGTTAATTATTATATTTATAAACTTATTACTGAAACTAAAGTGATGTGAAGTTCTTTAGCCAAAATCGTAGCGCCTTTTCCATGACGGTGGATCCATGACTAACTCAAAAATAACATCCTCCTCATCCAACGTCAGCAACTCTCGACCGATATCCTCCAAAAGTTCCTAGCGTTGTTGCATAAACCTTGCCTACATGAACAAATAAAAATGCAATTAAAATTAGTAGCATGATATTTTAAATTTATTATACTTTAGTAATTAAAAAAATTACTAATCGTACATAAAATAAAATATGCTTACATGACTCTTTCTCGATTTATCTTCACGCCATGTATATGAAACTGTTCCATCTGGATTTACATGCTCGACGGTATGAGTACGTGTAAATACATCCATTTACGATAGGGACCCTATGCCTCAGCTTCTTGAAATTGATTATTATGTACTATTATTGTATATTCAAAATTATATAGCACAATATCTATTTACAGTTCACGTTTAATAAATTTACGAACTCTTGGCGATATTGCTGGAACAACTTTGACCTTCTTCGATGAGTGACGTGATTTTTGTTCCAATTTGTAGATTTCTTTCCGACTCTGCCTGTAAATTTAAATTTAATACATTATTTACTTACCAAGATACTTACATACCAATCAAATAATTAATAAAAGTTTAGTACACTTATCTTCGCCTCGTCACTATCCCAATGAGCCAGCCACCCTTCCCACACACTTGTCCCCATCCAGTTCGGCTTCTTCCTTTTATGTTTCACTGTCGATATGGAATCCCCATAGTTCTTCCTTTTCTTCTGCATCCAGTAATGTTGTAACAGCTGCAGGTCATCTGATTGTATGTCCACTGCATTCTAGATTCCATAACAAACAAGCAACCAAAAAATAAAAATAAAAAGTGAACAATAAGTAAGCGACAAAAAAATTTAGGAATGGAAAACATAAGATTATACTTACAATGAAATCCCACCAAATATACTCCAGGATGTGGGAAGGGATATTATCCCACTTCGTCCAACATGTTGTCATCCTACTTTATACAAATCTCTCAAAACTGATAGAACTACAGCTGATGGCTGTAGGTCAAATCCCCTATGTTAAGTATAATACAAATAAGTCTATCATACACAAAATATTTAAGATGCTGAAAAAAGTTTAATACTTACCCCTTCGCTCTAGGCACTAGAGAAACAACGGGTCGCTGTGGCAGTTGCGATGGACCGCTACCATCGTGTCCTAAAGAATGTGAAGAACTCCTTCTGCACAATATGATACCTGCCACAGACACATTATTTTAAAAGAGACCAATAACATAATAATGAAATATATTTTATAGTTAAGTGACATAAATGAGATAAAGTACACAAAGTGCAAAGTATACCTGATTTAGATTAGGTCTCATATTCCGACGATAAGTAGAATACACTGCGTTTTTAACATAAATTGCTAAATAAACGACAGAAATGGTAATGACATAAATGATGTAAATGAAGATAAGCAAATTTGGTTTCGTAAATCACATAAATGACATAACTAGCAAAATAATACATACAATTACACTAATTGCATAATACATAAGAATTCAATATAGTATTTATATCAATCCTCATCGTCTTCTAATTTAGATTTGGTCTCATATTCTACATTAATTTCCTCTCTACTCTCGAATGCTTCTAATAAAACATTTGATTCATCGTTTAGAGGTCCAAAATCAGTAAGATGTATGTTGTTATTATTTCGTTACTTTGCTCAAGATCTGCCTAATAAGCTTGTTCGTTTAGAATATTCTTTCCATCAAACGTAAATCTTGCCTTTTTTTTTAAAACTACCGATCAATCTGCTTTATCTCTTTTTAGAGATGGATAAGGAGCGCAATAAACTTGCAATGCTTGTTTGGCAAGTGCAAAAGGATCGTCCTTGCGATAATGCTTTATTTCAGTGAGATTATAATACTTGTGCACATTAATTCCAAAACATGGAACATTGCTAAAATAGTTGCATCTAAACAGAAACACCTCCTCCGCAGGCCATGAGAAATATGCCATTTGCAAAATTTATGTTAAAACGTCATGAAAATCATTTAAGTGATTTTCTGGATCATCACTACATGTAACAAATACACCTGTTTCATTAGTTAGTTTTTCTACACCGTATTCTTTGGTATTAAATTTATATTCATTGACGTAGTATATTGGATATGTCTTGATATGTCCTGACATTTCTTTTGGTCCCAATGCAAGATGTTTCATACCTTCATCAATCGCTAAGTTTATCGGTTCCTAAATGTACTTTGAAAACCGGTCAGATGATCTCCATGCCGATGTTCACTTTCATAAATACTACATATATAAGTAAAATATTGCATTAAATTCTACATGCGCATTCATTATGGAAATGAATAAATCATAAGTTATTATTTCAGATTACCTAAAAAAATGTTCAACCTCAAAACAATTATGAAGAATATAAGTTTGTGCTACATGAAGATCTCCATCGTCTAACATACTTCTACACATATTCTAGAAGGTCGACCATGCTGTCTAAAAATAGATAACATTGTTTGAGAGGACTCTTGTTCATCACCTTCGTCATTACGAGGGACACTTTCAAATGATATGTTCACATGGTCACTAAAATAGTGAATGAAAAAGAACGAAGCTTCTTTTTCGATGTAAGATTTACATATCGAAACTTCAACTCGTGCTTCTTTCCTCACTTTTTTCTTCAGGTGATTCAAGTATCTATGCAAAATTAACATACGTTAACTTTAACTTTCGAATGTAATTAAATTAATAGGTAACATATTACATACCTCTCAAATGTATACATCCATCCATACTGCACAGGACCTCGAAGTCGTGCTTCAGATGAGAGATGAACTGGTAAATGTTCCATTACATTAAAAAACCTGGCAGAAATATTTTCATCAATTTGCAGAGAAATATAGGAATATATTCTTCAAGTTTACATAAATGTTGCACTTTTAAAGTAGTCGAACAATGCTCTTTGTAAACAGACTAAGCTCCGTTATTACCTTCCAAACTTTTAACGACAATAGTTCTTTGAATAGAACGTGTAATAAATTTTCCTTCATTATGTAACAGTTGTGGCTTTTCATTCTGCTCAATCTACCATTTTAAAGTCAACGTATCTACGAAGGTTTGATGATATTTCATCAGGAAATCTTAATCCTTCCACCCATTTTAACATAACTTTAACTTAATTATTATCTGACTCGTAATATGCTTTGTGTTTTTTACTGTCATTTGGTTTCATATGAAGCTCGGGATGTTTCCATAATTCTTGTATATCGCGTCTTGATTTCAAATCGTCCTTAGCCTTCCCCTTGACATTCAAAATTGTGTTAAAAGTATTATCAAAGACATTTTTCTCGTTCTGCATCACATCAATATTATGAAGAAGCAGAAGATCTTTTCAATAAGACAACCCCCAAAATATAATTTATTTGCACGAATTATGAATAGTCGATTTGCCTGCAATTTCTGTTTGCACTCCAGTTTCATATATCTTTGGATAGTCCCTTACAAGTTCATATATGTCTTCGTTTGACCATATTGTTGGCGGTTGGCCGGTTTCTACTCTATTAGCTAAAAAAATTCCTATCTCCTTTGAAAGGATACTTGACATGGAGAAAACATCAATGGCAGTCAAACCATGAAATTTTCTTTGCACTCGATAAAGTGAACGCCCGTGTTTCTTCCAAGCAATATGGACATGGTAGACGACCGGATGTATGCCATCCTGAAAACATTGCATAGGTAAGAAAATCACTTATAGTCCACAACAAAGAAGAAATGTGTGAAATATTTTCTTTGAAACGTCGTATATTTCTACTCCTTAGTCTCATAGTGTTTTTAACTCCTCAATCAACGGTTGTAAATAAACATCGATTCCTTATGTCAGATCGTCGGCGCTAGGAACGATAACAGTAAGAAACATATATTGCATTTTCATATACATCCACGGAGGTAAATTATAAGTTGTGATGATAATGGGACAATAGGAATATTTAGCACCAAATTGAGAAAATGGTGAAAAACCATTTGTACATAATACAAGTATAACATTACGGCTCTTCGCTGCAAAATTGGGATATGTTTTGTCGAAATACTTCCATACTTCTCAATCGGCTGGATGTGACAGCATACCATCTTCCTCTATTCTCACACTATGCCATCTCACATGAGATGCTATTACAGAAGATGCGTATAATCATTGAAGCCTAGGAGTGATGGGAAAATAATGCATACGTTTGTATGGAACTTCATTCCCCTACTTTTTTCTTGGTTTATATCTTTCCTCATGACATATACTACACTTTCTAAGAGTGATGTCCTCTTTTCAAAACAACGTGTAGCTATTTAAACATGTATCTATTTTCTGATAAGGTAAACCAAAAGCCGACATTAGTTTTTTAACTTCATAGTGATTTTGGCGTATTAAATTATCGGACGGCATATGTCTTTTTGCAGCTTTCACATCGGCTGTAAATCCGGCTTCGGTGATGTTGTATTTTGACTTCACCGTAATGTATTTTGTAGTTACTGAGAGCTGGATGCCGCTTTTACAACCATCCAAAGAGGTTTCTTAGCAGCATCCAGTAAATATTTTTTGCTTCAAAATTTGGTTCTTCGACATTTTCATCGTCGTCGTCAACTTCAACCATAGGGAATATTTATCATGCTGCATCTTCAACCATATTTTCTATACGGTTCATCATAACAATTTCATTTCCAACAATCTCTAATTCAGACTTCGCAAAAGTATGTGGTACAACTTCTCCATGACGATTCCAAACATAATACTCCAGCATAAAAATGTATTTTCACAAATGAATTTTCACAATATCGGGTAACAAATACTTCAAATATTTGCACCTACCACACGACAATGAATTTCTACATCGTTTCTGTTATTACTTAGTGGAAATTTCACAAATATGTTTATACCATAATAAAAATCTTCTTTTATTGAGCTTCTCAATCCCCTTCTTTGGTACATCCATCTCTTTCGATCAACAAAATGATTGATCATTTTTTTATTTGAAAAAATGTGTAACAAATTCAAAAATAAATATTGATCATTTTACGAATTCACATTTTACTTTTCAGCGTATTGATACAAAAACTTATACGCGTCAATTTTACCCCACTTAAAAATACAATATAGAGATGTTGGTTATGGTTATCTTTTTTTCTGGTCTGTCATCCTACTTCCCATTACAAACACAGTAAACATTTACGTATCGTACATATTTTGTTTCAAACAAAATTTCGGCTGCACTTTCCTTTTGTTTCCTACATTGTACACAAATGCGTGTACATAGAGAAGAAAAGAGAAAAGTGACGGTGAAATTTTGTGAACCTTTGAAATAAAATAATGTACGAAATATAAATTATTTACTGTATTTATAGCTTATCCAATAGATGGAAAAATCCAACAAGTATTATACCGGATGAATATAAATGGTCGGTTTGTGACAAAACGAATAATTATATAACGATTATGTACAACACCCGTTGGACGAGGCCAAAAACTCTCTAAGAGACGTAAAAAAAAGTAATTTATAAAAATGAATATTTTCTAATTTTATATATTTCAAAAAATTATTAATTTACCACGTTTGTTTTGCATATTTTATCGAATAAGGCTGCTTTAACATTGTTGTCATTTTCCATTACAGTCAATTTTTTTAGATTCGTGCATTCATTATTGTTATACACGTCAAGATGTTATACAACTCATGTCTTATTTCAATTAACACGGTACAATGGTAGAAACAACACATGTATAATGGTCAACACATACACACACAATCACAAATTACACATACTCTTTAAAATTTCACGATAACATGTGAAATAGATATACCATGGGATATTATAAACCATTAGTACGCTATTGGAAACAATTAAATCATTAATTAACTCTAATTTAACAACTTATGCAAATCTAGACCTATGGTAAAAATTAGATTTTCCACGAAAATAAGAGATTATACCTGAGATTGAAAGGAATAGGATTAGACAGCCGTGGAGGATCGGAAAGCTTAAAATTGGTGATTAGAAGCTTGAATTAGGGATTCGAAGATTTTATGTTTAATTTTTCCATGCCGCGGAATGAGGAAGAAGAGACTCGGCTGGAGCCTGTATATCGCGAATTTCGGACGGCTTTCGATGGCCATCGACGGTGCATTGAAAACCGTTGGAAATGAGCCGTTAGAAGTCGTCGCTATGCTCTGTCGGTATTTCAACCTTTTCTAAACTGTAGAATTTTTTGAATATGATTTATAGAGGAATTCTTTTAGCTCTCGCTTGAACCTTACATATACTTAGTGAGATTCCAAGGACGACATTTGCACCAAGTTTGGATTCATTTTGTAGATCAATCTATCTCTAGCACGAGTGCGTCAACCCAGCTTGGTTTCTCATAAAAGAAGACAACATGCTATTAGCATATTTGGACTTATCAAAGAAACACTGAAAAATCACAGTGATAAGATGGGAGATATTTGAGACTAAATAAAACATATTATAGACAATATCTTTATTTTTAAAATACAATATTAATTTTTTATCTCTACATTACAATTGATATTTAAGACAGATCCTTACGTTAATGATGTTATATCGCTTTCCTTTTAAATAATGTTGAATCCCTAAAGTTGGATTTCATAATTGTCAAACATAAACACGATACAGTTCAATGTATCTATTTATGTTAATTTATATCTAAGATTCCTTAAAAAATTCAACCTAAACGTGAATGATAAATAATTTTTTACAGTAGGTAACAAACATCGACAATCTATCTGTACTGATTGACTTCGATGTGAAAGAATCCGACCATACTAATATATTATGACATATATTATTTTCATCAATCGTAAAAATAATATAGTTTCAAAATCAATTATCCTATTATTATCATATTTGTGGTTAATTCCATAAAACATTTAGTAAAATTTGTTATACCCATTACTTCTACAATATTTAGAAATTGTCATCATAAATATAAACTTTTACAATACTACATAATAATTATCGAACGTCTCAAAAAGCCACTTGTCGAATTTTTTTACACCTAAAATCTATACAATGTTAGAAAAATTGTGTTACAAATACAAACTGTTATAACAAAGTTTGAATGTCACAAATTCTTGTTTTACATGTTCTATATAATGTTAAAATTTGATGGTTGAGTGATCGGTTATGACACTTGTTAAATATTGTTGAATATATTGTATTTACAATGCTAATAAAATGTTATTATAAGGCGTTTCAACAATTCATAACAAGAACAAAATATGGCAACAGAAATATTCACACTTATAGAAATGGGAACGCCAAATCAAATAATCAAACTAAAGAAATACTCACTAAACTATAACTCTTCGATCTTCCAATATTCCTACAAGAAATCAAAACAGCTTCCAAAATATTGCCACACTGCCCAAAACGCCTCATAGTTTCACTCCCAGTTTTCCAAGCCAATCCACTACAGAAAAGAATAGTTAACGAAGTGCAACAACCCTGGTTTTAGTAATTACATGTAATATTAAATTATAACGGTGGTTATAATTTAATATTAGAGAAATAAAATTAATTGGTGAAATAAAATTTGTTTATTTTAAATAAACAATGGGTTATAAATATAAATTGTTGAAAATAAAGTTCGAAAAAGCTTTATAATGTTAGTTTGGAGAAAAAATGTGCATTTTATAGTTTTAATTTAGTAAAATGCAATAATTTTGCAAATTATTGCCAAAAGTGGTTTTTATAAATTTTAAATGAAGTATTTGAAAATTTATTTGTTGTATAATGTAACTAACAAGATGGAATTTTGTTTAAAAAATAGTTTTTGGATGTAAATATGGTGATAATATGGTTTGCTAAATTTATTTGACAAGAAAAATAATTTTTATATAATTTTTTGTGTTAAAAATAATGTTTTATGCAAATTATAATGTAAAGTGTAGTGTTTATTTAAAAATGGAGTTTAAATAATGGACATTAATTTTATATAGCTAAAACCTTTTATATGCTATGAAAACATTTTTTTAGTTAACATAAACAATTGTTGTATAAAATCTATTGGGTTTAAAAATGTGTAAATTTGTGTAAGTAGGATAGATTAGTGTGTAATATTGAATTTATTTAGTCATTTTTACTAAGTATTTCCAAATGGGCTAGTGTATAGTGGGTTTAAGTCCATTTCTGGAATATTTAGGAGGAAGTTAAACTGTTCATTCTATTCTTTTTCATTTTTCTTCATCTTCTCAAAACGAAACAGAGAAAAAGAAAAGAATGGTCACCACTTGAATCTTCATAAATCTAGCTTTAAAAATTAGCTGAAATTCAGAGATAAATTAACAAATCAAAGTTAATAGCACGAAATCACAACCAAAATCTTAAGTTGCTTCATGAGTTTTCTATTTGGAGTAGAGATTATCCGTAATTTTCTTTTCTTCTTGTCTACATGTTCTATTTTTAGTTTCCACAAGTCAGAAAGGCACTTTTGCACCAAAAAGTTAGTTTCTTGCATCTTCAATCTGCTTAAATCCTTGCTAAGGTGAGTATAATCCCACAAACACTAGCTTTAAACAACTTGCAAAAATAAGTTGAATTTGTTGCTTACTGTATACAAAAGTTGTTGTTGAAAGTTTACAGTAAAAATATGTTTTAAACCCCATCCTTTTTGGTTATATCTATCTATATTTGTCATCTAATCATGCTGGAATTTCTCCGAATTGTTGTTTGAGTGTAATAGTTTGTGCATGCAAATTTTTATAGTTTGAATCATCTTGGAGTACCCTGAAAACATTGCTCAAAATCGGGACGAACAAGGCAGAAAACGGCCTATAAAATTCACAACCCAGAGGTCGACCTAATACTATCAGGGGTCGACCTTATGGTCGACTAGACAATGTATAGGTCGACCTAAGGGTCGACATATGCAGTGGAATGGTCGACCTTTGCTGTGTTTTTTTCTGCCTTTTCCCTTTGTTCTGCTATGTTTTGCTTCTTGTTTCAGAGTCTATGCAATCATTTTTAAGATGTTTTTGTGATGTTATGAAGCGCTTTAACCTATCAATAGGTAAGTCAATATTTTGGATTGATCCGTACTCTGGATTGGCAAGTTTTCGAGACGGTTTCATACGTTGATTTTAAATGTTTTCGATGATTTATGTTGTTTTCAAGCACGAGTCTTCTAAACGATTTTTGAAATGATTTTTATAACAGAATGGATTTCAAATTAAATATTTTAAGTTATTAAAAATATATTTATTCTCTATAATAAAGAGAAATTTTACAAGAAATGTTTTCCAAATGTTTTCAAAAATTGTTTTAAAACTAGTTTTCTCAAAACGATTTATTTTCTATATAAAATATACGATTTTTGCACTCTTCAAGTGTATTAAAAAGAGAACTAAACAATTTAATAAAACATGTGGTATGGGACATGTGCGTTACTTTTTCGGTTAATTCCAGACTTGTTCGTTTGAAGCTATGGACCTTCACTTGTTATTTGTGATTGTCATTCTTTGGCGTGTTTTGAGATTTGGGAATTCTTATTTTTAGGAATTATTTGAGATTGCCATTATTTGGTGGATTCTGAGATTTGAATTCTCCTACTTAGGAGTTATGGACGATGAAGCCATTGAATTAGCTATTGTGTATGCCGATTATATGAGGCAATTATTGTGATTTGAATGATTTTGTTTTCTTGTGGGGCATTGACTAACAGTTAGTAAACCGTTAAGTAAGAACGTGTGGTATGTGACGTACTGTTAACACTTTTCGGATTCATATTTGAGAGTTTGTGACACATTCATGAGGTATTGCCAGTATTATACACCTTCAGGTCATCACGAGGAATTTGTGACTTCGATCACCACGAGGTGTTTGTGACTTTAGTAACCATGAGGCATTTGTGACTTTGGTCACAACGAGATAGGTACCTATACATATAATAGTACTGGACATGAGGTTTGCACATGCAACATAGATTCGGCATACAATTGGGGATTTGGATCCAATCCGAGCAATTTCCTGAGTTATGAGTTTTATTATGATTTCACCATTTTCTAGATGGCTGTTTTATATATTTATAGCATAGATCTATGCGAGAATTTATAGATATATATGGTGATTTCATTTCTGAGTTTTGAACTCTTAACTGAGTTCCACGATTCATGAGATTTCTGTGGTTTCCTTCTGAAATTTTATATGATTGTTTATTCGAATTTATATTATGAGTAACTTTTAAGAAGGAAACATTTATATTGAGTTGGTGTTATTCACGAGTCAACCTTGAGATAATTCAGTATTTTCCATCACTTGGATTCTGAGTAAAACTGTTTTTATATCATTCATTTATGATTAAAGGAATGTTTCCCTTATGAGACATATATCTTAATTATCATTAGCTAATCATCTTGTTCAAGTTTGACTAATCCATGTATTTATTACTTAGGTCATACTAAGTTGCAGGTTAGACTATTAGGCTTTTGCTTAGCTATTCTCTATGGACCTTACCATCGACTCTTTTGGATCTTATGCATAGTTTTGTGTAGCTTATCTTGTGTTGTGCCTTGTTAATGTATATATTCTTTTATGGGGACCTGATGTATATTTAAATTGTGGTATATCACCACTCATGTATGACACTATGTATTTTAATCGATGTACATGTATATATATGACAATGTTTGCTATTCGGTGACCTGTGTTTATTATTTATATTGTGTTTGTTCTAAATAGATCCTGTTCACCATGGTATTGTATTAGATGAGAATTAAGTATGTCGAAGCACTTTAGACGAAATGGAAAACAAATTAAAGAGCACATTATCGACATACTTAATGCTTATTAATACAAGACTATGGATGGTCGCTTCTAAACAGCCCTATTCTCTACACATGCAGACATTATTACTTAGTAATACTCTTTGTTACTGTGGGTCTTGAAGGAGGGCATCACAGCTTGGTATCAGAGCCGAATTAAGGACAAAATGTAATAAACATATAATAGTATACATACTAAAATGCACCAAGTATGACAAGAGTGAAAAAATCATCCCTAATCGAAGTTTTTTCTAATCGTGCCTTAACTTTTTTGAGTCCTTTGGAGGTAGATAGGTGGGAATACGTCTTGGAATGTAATTTTTGAATTCCATAGTATTCCTTATTTGATGAATTCAATTGATAATATCTACCTCTGTGAATAATTCAATCTTATCTTAACTTTTAGCTTATGGTTAGAAGAGGAAGATGTCGCCTTTGGGGGTTGAGCCATCCAGTGGCTCACGTCTCGAAAGTGTGTACATGTCGACTGATCTGGATCTAAAGCTTATCCAGAGCACTCATCCTACAGCTCCATCACCTTCTTGTCCTTTACGCAAATCCATATTTGCGTGCATGTGTAGTGACTTCACTCATCTAAGAGGTAAGCAATCCAAAGGCTCGGAGTTAGTTTTAGTGGTCCAGGCATGGCTCCGCACATGCGAGTGCATTTTTACTCGCATGGAGATTTCTACTCATCATCGCCTTCTTTTCGCATCTAGTATGTTGGAAGAACATGCGTTAGATTGGTATGAGTTGCTCATGGCAAAGTTTGATGAGTCCACCTTGGAGTGGGAACAATGCAGAGAGACATTCGAGCTTAAGTTTGCTCCTAAGTCTGAGAAGTCAATTCTAGCTGGATGTTTCCTTGACCTTAACAAAGGGAAGTCGACAGTTTCATAGTATATTGCATCTTTCGAGGCCTTGTCCAAATATGATCTCGAGCATATTAGCACTTCATATAAGAAGAATCACAAGTTTTTTTCTAGCCCGAAGAAATCTCTTATGCTTCAGTTTAAGTTATTTTTGAAGAGCTTGTGGATGTGGCCCTTTATCTCGAAGCAATCAAGAATGAGAAGGATAGCGATGTTGAGACCGAGGTTTGGAAAAATCCATGCAAGAAGCGCTTTCTTTTCCATAAGTCCAAGTCATTCCATCCAAATAAGAAGAAGAAGTAGGGCAGTTCTAGTTCCCACTCTCATGAAGCACCTTAATTAGCTAAAGTTTTGGAGTGCTACAATTTGGATCTCGTGATCATTTTTTTAGAGACTGTCCTAATCCCCGGAGGTGCCTTTATTGCAAGGAAGAAAGGCATTTGATCTCTTCGTGTCCTAAGAGGAAAAAGGGTTCTATCTTGGGAAATTTGAATATGGAGAAAGCATCTGGTAGTCCATCTCATCCTAGAGGTACATCTTCTTCTATTCTGGAAGGTTCTATCTTATTTCATGACCATTCTATTCGAGTTATATTCGATACAGGTGATTTGCATCAATACGTAATGAAGGAACTTATGGATACTTTTCCCTTGGATGTTTCATGCCTTGTTACTTCTTTGTGGATTGCAAATCCTATCGAGGGATTCGCAACCCTTAGCATGTTGTGTGAAGATGTTAAGTTATTTATTTGTGGTTTTCCTTTCCATGTGAAGCTGCACATGATTCATTTCCTTGGGTTTGATATGATTTCGGATATGGACTGGCTCGTTTGATACAAGGCTAGGATTCTTTGTTTTGAGCGAATTATATATCTTCGACATTCCAATTCATCAGATCAACTCTCTCTTATTCTTCGGAATTTGTTCATGGTTCCGAGACGTCTTTATTTGCTCTTGAGTCCCAAGATGAAGAAGAAATATCTCAGATTCAAATTGCGTGATTTCTTGATATATTTGAGCCTGTTTTGTGTTTTCCATCCAAGCGGGGCATCAAGTTCCGCATTGACCTCATTCCTGGAGCACAGCCAGTTAGTAGCCCTCCTACTAGGATATCGACTATAGAAAATAAGGAACTCAAAAAGCAGCTTTTAAAACCTAAAGAAATGCAATATATTCTATCTAGTTCTTCACCGTGGGGAGCCGCGGTGGTATTCGTGAAGAAATCAAATGGGACTCTTAGGATACGTGTCGATTACCACAAGCTTAACGAGTTAACCATCAAGAATCATTATCCATTGCTTAGGATCGACAACATGTTCGATCAGTTGAGTGGTGCTAAGGTCTTTTCTCAGCTTGACCTGACCACCGGATTTCGTCATCTTTGAGTTACGGAGGACAACATTCCTCTCATAGCATTCCGCACTTGATACGGTTCTTATGAGTGGCTCGTCACGCTATTTTGTTTGACGGACCCTCCTGCATACTTCGTCGACCTTATGAATCGAGTATTCTGAGAATATCTCGATAACTATATTCTTGTATTCATCGATGACATTCTTGTTTATTCTCAGACTGAAGCTGATCATGCTTATCATCTGAGAATTGTTTTGAGTACTGTAACGACCCGAAAATCCATACCCCTTTGAACCAACGATATTCTCCAACAGTTCAACTCAAAGTGGACGGAAATACGAACCATTAGGGTTGTAGAATAAAGAGGTAGAAGAAGAAATAGAAAACAATATCAGAATCTCACAATCACAACGGAATAATATATAATAGATAAATGACTGATCTTTAAACAAAAAGAACTATATCTGTTTTATTCGTTATATCATCAGAGTACAACAATCAATAGAAAATACTGGATAGTTATATTAACTTGTCCTCACAAAGCTGACTATACAGCTTACACTGCACAACGGATTTATACATCATTTACGTTTGATATGTCTCGCCATCCAGCTCGTCTCCTGAGTTCCACAGCTTCCTATTCTGTATTCTATAATACTCGGTTTGACCCAAGCATTATAATGAAATAATACCCGAGTCAGTTTGGAAAACCGGCATGAGAAAACACACTCAATTGAATTATTGAAGTTTTTAAAATCCTTTGCAATCAAAGGTATCTCGTAAGACCATGCTATAAATAAACATGCTGGGTTTTTACCTTACGATAACCAAAATATTTTCATCTCAAATCTTCTGATATTATAGTAGTGTCCATATACAAATACTTATTCAAATAGCCGAAATTGTTACCATTATTAAATTCTAAAAATTCTAGCAATACTGGTTCTACGACCAAAACTGTAAAGGGCACGAAGGGAGAATGGATTTCCATCAATGGCAGAGCTACTAGGGTACAGCCCGTTACAGTACGTAGTCTAGATCACCGTACCGAGGACCCATCCTGATCCCCTGCTAAACAAGACCGGAGCTACCCCTTACTGGATAGTCCAAATAAGATCACCCTGCGGTTGGTATCAGTAACTTCCCACACAGTCGAGTAAAAGGGACACCTAGACAGGGATGACCTTACCCTAATTGGTTGCTAGTCACTTAGCCTTGTGTGCACCTCCCTTGTTTTAGCCATTCCCGGTTGATGAGGCTCGAGGCTATGCATTACCTTTTTTAGCACACATTCACTTAGAATGCTCATCATCCTCCTAATGATGTTCTGAAAGCATTCATCCATACAAGTGTGTTCCGGGTCCGAACGAAACCGCATGCACTACTCCTACTACATCCATTTTGGAATCACCCTTAGGTTTAGTAGCGATTAGCTCTTGAACTTTCTCCATCTTCGACTTCAAGCTCTTATCTTCCTCACGAAAATGTTCAAACTGAATCGAAGTGATTTTAGGAAATTAATCCTGATCTCGGTCTCTTCGAAACGATCAGCGCATTGGCCAATATTGATAATCGGTTATCTAACTATCAAATAACATCCACAAACAACCATCAGGCCTTAATAATTTCCCAAATTATTTATTTCAAATATCTTCGCAAGATATTTCTCTATGCTTCCACCCTTTGAAATAGTTTTCAAATCATTTTTCTTTCGCGGAATAAATTTCTGAAACATTGTTTATTTCCACTGAAAATCACCAAGTCTAAATACTTTAGATTTTAAAATAATTTAAATTACTTTGTCCAAAATATATACTTTAAAATACTTAAAAGAAAAACTACTTAAAAACTTTATTTAAGAATGCTAATTATAAAATTTTAAGATAATTCCTTATGTAAAACTTAAGCCAAAACTAATTTTAAATTGAAAGGTATTCTATAAGGTATAAATATTAAATAATTATCTTTAAAATCATAATACTAATCAAACCTTTAAAATAATTTACTTATATAATTTACTTAATAAATATTTACTTTTAAAAGTTTTTTAAAACAATTAAATAATAATTTCCTTAAAAACATTCTTTTAAAAAGAACTTTAATCCTCTAACTTATACTTGAAAATCTTTCTTTGAAAATGTACTTGGCTTTTAGGAAAATACATTTTTCTTTCCACACCTTTAAAAATAAACCACTATTTATTTTTAAACAAATCACCCTTTTGTTATAGATTCCATCATGAATTTATACTTTCAAATTATCCTCTGATAAATATTTCACTTTATTTATAAACCCTGTTTATAAATTTCACAATCTCATTCTCCTTTGTTCACAGTTTCAACACTTAGTCGGGTTTCAAATCGATTTCCAAAATCAACTCCTTTTTAAAATAAATTCCTTTATGTGACACCCCGCCCTTCTCGACCCTCGAAAATCGACACAAATACGCCACTATATAATATGCCGACGATCGAGTGCCAGAAAGACAAATTGTTGAGGGAAAGAAAGAAGGAGGTAGAAGAAGAAAAAGAAAACAATATCAGAATCTCACAATCGCAGCGGGATAATATATAATTGTTAACAACAAACTTTTATACAAAGAAACTGTAACTATATTATATATTACATCATAAGAGTACAACATCAAACAAAACACAACACTGGACAGTTATATTTACTAGTCCCCATAGAAATGACTATGCGTTAAACCATACATAGCGGATAATATATCAAATACTTGTGATACGTCTCGCCATCCAAATCATCTTTTGAGCTCCACAACATCCTTTCCTGTATCCTATAATACTCAGTCCAACCCGAGCATTATAGCGAAATAACACCTGAGTCAATCTGGAAAACCAGAGTAAGAAAACACACTCAATTGGATTGTTATATTTTCAAAATCCTTTGAAATCAAAGGTATCTCGTAAGACCATGCCACAAATAAACATGTCGGGTTTTTACCTTACGATAACCAAAACATTTTTATTAAACCCGTCTGATATTATAAAAGTGTCTTTAGAAAGTAAAATAGAATCTAGCTGAAATGCTTGCATCTCACGTTCCAGCAATAGTTCGGCACAATCAAAACCGTACAGGCATTTATTAGAGATTGGATTCCATACAATGGCATGACTACTGGGGTACCGTCCTTCACAGTGCGTAGTCTAGATCACTATACCGAGGATCTACCCTGATCCCATGCCACACAAGACCGGAGCTACACCTTATTGGATAGTATGAATAAGATCACCTAGCAGTCGGGATCAGCAACCGCCCACACAGCTGAATAAAAAGGGACATCTAGATAGGGATGACCTTACCCTAATTGATTGCTAGCCACTTAGCCTTGCGTGCATCTCCCTTGTTTTAGCAATTCTCGATTGATGAGGCTCGAGGCTATGTGTTACCTTTTTAGTACACATTTACTAAGAATGCTCATCATCCTCCTGACGATGTTCTAATAGCATTCATCCATACAAGTCTGTTCCAGGTCCGAAAGGAACTGAAGGAACTATTTCTGCTACATCCATTTTGGAATCATCCTCAGGATTAGTAGCGATTAGCCCTTGCACTTCACTTCTCCATCTTCGACTCCAAGCTCATGTCTTCCTCATGAAAATGTCCAAACCAGACCGAAGTGGTTTTTAGAAAATTAATCCTGATCTCGGTCTCTTCGAAACGATCAGCGCTTGGGTCAGTATTGATAGTCAGTTATTTAACTATCCAACAACATTCACAAACAATCATCAGGTCTTAATAATTTCCAAAACTATTTATTTCAAAGTATCTTTGCAATATATTTTTCTACGCTTTATCCTTTTCAAAACAGTTTTCAAATCACTTTTCTCCCACGGAATAAATTTCCAAATATTGTTTATTTCCATTGAAAGTAACCAAGTCTAAATACTTTAGATTTTAAAATAATTTAAATCACTTTATCCAAAAATATATATATTTTAAACATTTAAAATAAAAACTACTTAAAACACTTTCTATAAAATACAAGTTATGAAATTTAATAATAATTTTTTCATGTAAAATTTAAGCCGAAACAAATTTAAAAATAAAATTTATCTTGTAAGGCATAAATATTAAGTAATTATCTTTAAATCATAATACTAGTTAAACCTTTAAAAATACTTCTATAATTAACTTAATAAATATTTACTGTTTAAAAAAAATTGAAACCACTAAATAATAATTCTTACTAAAATATTCTTTTAAAAACCACTTTAAAATCTCTAACTTATACTTGGAAATCCTTATTTGAAAATATATACTTGGCTTTTCAAGGAAATACACTTTCCTTACCATACCTTTAAAAATGAACCACTATTTATTTTTAAACAAATCTCCCTTTCTTTATAAATTCCCATCCTGAATTTATACTTCCAAATCATCCTCTGGTAAATATCTCACTTAATTTATAAACCCTATTTATAAATTTCAGAATCTCATTCTCCTTTAAAACACATTATCAAACTTTAAATCAATTTCCAAAATTTACTCCACTTTAAAATAAATTCCTTCACTTGTCAAAATTTATGTCAAACCCCATTAATTCCATATTCACTCCTTTATTTAGTATTTAAAATCTTTTTTAAATCTGAAATATTAATTTCATATTTGATTTCAAAATTCTTCCTTTGTTTCTCCCATACAATTTCAATCCTGAGTTTAAAATAAATTCTTCAATTTTTAAAAAATATAACTTAAGTTCTCAAAATTCGTTTATTCCAATTTATTCAATAATTTTTTTCCCATACTTGGAATTTATTCGATAGGATTTTAAAAATCAACTTTTTATTCTTTTCAAAATTCCTTCTTTTAATTTATCCAATTCTTTAAAATTATTTTACTAAACATTCTCTCTTTATTTCCTTTAAAAATCCAAACTTATATATTTTTCATTCTCTCAAATACCAATATATATTCAATCAAGCCATAGCATTCAATAATTTTAATTCCCAATGTAATCAATATAAATCATCCAGATTTTCATATAAATCACATCGCTGAATATAAAATAAATTCAACGTTTTGAGGAAACTAGTTGGATCCCTCCAACCGATTTTCCTGCATCCACAGAAGTTAGCACAATATAAAATGCCAATCCTACTTCGAAGTGGAATATCACGGTATATGTGGTCATCCGCTATTATGCGGGACGCATAGGGTCTCATCTGTTATATAATGCGAGAAATCAATCACTCCAATATATATATTACTATTATTATAATATCACATCCAGACAATTCAATCATTCAACTAATAATTTAAATTTAACTATATAGATTTAATGGTAATCCAAATGAGTGAGATTAACTCACTTTTTATTTTTGTTTGCAATCGATTTCTACTCCGACTTGTTTCTCGATTTTTGACATTGTATAAACATTAGATGATTTATTAATATTCGAAAAAATATAACAATCAATTACTGTTTAATGAATTTATTCTAATCTTATAATATAAATTTACACTAATATTTTCCTTTAAAATTGTTTAATAAGTTAAAATGGTTAAATAGGTTAATAAAACAAATAAACCATCAAATCCATTATTTTTAAAATTTTAACTAGTAAACTAAAATGTGTATATGTATATTTTATTTCATTTTCGAACTACATATAAAAATAATCTATATAAATCTAAAAATCAAAATTTTTGTATAAACCCTTATATAATTTCTCTTCCAAAATCTTAAATAAATTTATGTATATATATATATAAATTTAAACTCTGCAAATTGAAAAGTAGACAATAATCATTCTTTACTGTGTATACATATACATATACATATATATATATATATGTTTGTATGTGTGTGTGTATATATATATATATATATATATATATATATCTGTCTTTAAAAATTTATATACATGTTTCCAAAAAATAAAAATAAAATAAAAACAGGCTATACGTTAACCCAAAGAGAAGATCGCGAACACGAGAGAGACCATGACTCGGCTCCATCCACTGCCTCTATATCGTCAAACCCCCTACTACAACACCTTCCTCATCACCGACATGCACAACTGCTTTCATTCGCCAAGCCTTTGTCACGAATTAGTGGCCATGATCAAAGCAAACCCCAACCCTAGTTTCTGACCTCGAGCTCAACCCTACTGTCGACTTCGAAAACACGGCCTCCAGTCATCGCGATACCAACCTCCACCGCGTCCAACCCAGACGACCGCGCGATCGGATACTCGAATCGCTCGCATCCCTTCGATCTCGATTCTAGTCTTTTGAGGAGGATAAGATCTTATATACTTCAATTACGAATGAATACGTTAGAAGAGGAGAGGGGATGATTTGTTCGAACTGGGAAAAAATAGAGCAGCGATGCAGTTTTCGATTTTGATTCTTTTAGATTGGAAATTTTCTTTGAATCGGCCATTTCTTTTTCTTGAATACGATTTGATTTTGTTTTCCTTTTAAAAAAAAAATCGGCTGAAAATATAAAAGAAGAGGACATCTGTTCGTTGCTTACTTTTCTAAGTGGATGCTGTTACAAGGGAGGGAACATGTTTAATTCTTGAAAACATTATTCTGAAAGTTATTCAGAATATATATATATATATATATATATATATCAAATTTAAATCATCTTGACAAATGCAACTCAAGATCTTGACCTCCTATCGAGGCGTGTCACTAGGCGTTCATAATGTTATACCCCTATTTCGAACCAGCGGAAAAGGTTTCGAGTCCTAATTCGATCATATGGAGAAGATAGCATTTTGGACTCGGTTATTATATTGAATTTTCGATATAGATTTCAGCGCGTTTACCTATCGTACGATCACATGGCAAATCCAAACACTACGAAATTTGAAATTCGATAATAATACACTATTACGAACCTAATGGAACTAGTTTCGTAGAAATCCGAGACTATGCCTCATAAAGCTATTTTTTAAACGTCAATTTAAACGATATATTTAAAACCGACCAAAACACATCCAAATTAAATTCTAAAGCTTCCATTATCCTCAGAACTATTAATATAAATATTATAAGCCATTGAAATATTTTTAGCAAGCTCAAAATTTCAGATTCAACAATTTACCCAATTTGCAATTGTTTAATTCAATAATTTAATTACCAAATAAATAGTGATATTTGAAATTAAAGTAAAAAAATTAGTTTTTAAATATTTAAAATCAATTAATATTCCAATTTCATATATCCAAGAATTCCAGGTCGTCATATTCCTTCCCCATAAAAGAATTTCATCCCCGAAATTACTAGTTAAAAAGAATGATTCATAATCCGTTAACTACTTCCTCAATCCGAATAGTTTTTAACAACCTTCAAAAATAATCTTTTCATTAAAGACACATTATTACTCTTACTAACTTTCCAAACCCAACCATAGCTCCCGACCACATTACTTACTGAACCATTCAAGTTATAATTTAAAATTAAATTTAAATTATCAAAATTTTTACAAAATTTTTCTAACTCCCTTAATTATTGAATTTTTTTGCCAATGTCTTCTTTGTGGGGTTAGTTCGGTACAACTACAAAATGCCTCTATGAGCCTCAAATTTTTAAAAGAAAACAAAAGGCCAAGTGGCTAGACCAGAAAATCATCAAATTTTATATGCCAATTAAATACATACCTTCTAGACGGGCCATTCATATTTATCTTCTAAAATCAAAACCAATTTCCCTTTTGCTTTTAAAACACCTGTATATCCTACGTAACAATAATATCCAACCTCAGATATCAAAATCATTTTATTCAATCCCTTTCACAATTTTCATATCTATTCCATTCAAGCACGTATGATGTACTTATATCATCCGTACGCAATATCAAATCCGATTTCTCACTCCATCACATAATTTCACTTCCGAACTAGGATCGTTCACTCGAATTTCTAGTGCGGACTCAGATCTGGTTTCTTGATCAGAAACCATCATTCTCCTTGCATAGCCATAACTATGATAGAGAATTTTCAGAATCAATCAAAAATCTATGTCCAAGGTTTGCCGTCGAAAATCGAGTGAAAAATCCCAACTCAGATCTATATAAATATCTTGAAATTCTGTGCTCGGATTTGGATCAAATCGCTACACGAATAAAATAATATACGTACATCCTATTTATTTATCTCAGTTGATTATCAACTATATCAATTCTCTTTTTATTCACATTTATTTTGATTTCCATTCACTTATTCACAAATATCCTTTCTTACCATCCTTATTAAAACTTCATTCAATATTAAATTAGAATATTTTCCCAATACCAATTTACATAAGAATTTCACCATCCCTTTCTTAAGTTCAATATAACTATTTTATATACTTCTTATATTCATTTTCACTTTAGCACTTGGATTTTTATATCTATTTGATTTATCTTAAATTTCCAATTCCATTCTAAATTCAATTTACCTTTCATTTTTAAATATTGGATTCTATTTGTCTCTTCTTAAATGTATTTAATTAACCATTTCTTAAATTAGTTTCCATTCCTAACTTATTTTCACTCCTTTGTTTTATTTAATCCAACTTGACTAATAATCCATTTCACTTTATTAACACAATCCAAAATGAATTTGAATATTTAGTTTAACTTCTATTTACTTATAAATGTGAATTCGTTTGTTTTTTTATTATGTAACCATTTCACTCATTCCACTTAGACTTTTTCTTTACATCCACCTTTATCTTCCTTGATCCTGTTACCCTTCAATTTAATTCAAATTTTAACTTCTACAAGTTTCCCCACTTTTTTACTTTTCATTTTCTAACTTATTTTTTTTCTTACTTACTTCAAAATTTTAGCTCTTCTTCAAGTTAAAATTTTCTATTCTAGAAAATTCAAATTTTACTAGTTATCAAGCCCATTTATTTTCTATAAACATTTTAAATGAGATTCCAGAGTCTTTTAAACAATTACTCAACATTTCAAAATCATCTTTGAAATCAATTATGCACATAATTCATTTGCATATCAAATTTTCTTTTGAATTTCAAAACCAAACCCAGTTTTTGCAAACAACTCCAATTTAAACAATTTGGCAGCAATTCCTCTCCTAGAAACTCGAAAATGAACACCGATGATGTCCCGTTCATCATCTCCAGCAACCGAAAAGAGTTTAGTGCTTTTACCCTTTTAAAAACATTTCCAAATATTTCTAATTCCCAAACTCACCAGATTTCAAATCCAATTCAAAATTATTTTCGAAATAATATCACTATTATTCCTCCAAAACTTTTTTGAAAATCATTTTCAAATCAAAGGAAATTAAATTTCGCAAATTTTTGAATTTCAAAACCTTTCAAATCTTATTCAAATATTACTCTGGAATTTTATTCTATTCTAAATTATAAATTATATATATAATTCACATTTACAAATTCCATACTTTTATCTTAATTTATTTCCTTATCCCTGGTTATAATTTCAACTTTTATTCAATTTCTCTATATCAAACAATGATAATAATTTAATATTATCATTTCCTAACAACCAAGCAACCGTATATAACTATAATAATTTAAAATTATTCCTTTTATATACAAAAATAATTTGGGTAAAATTATTTCATTTACCATATTTTAAAACAATACTATGTCGGTTTATATTGTTTAAGAGTTTAGAAACCCTTATCGATGACATGACATCCCACATAACGACCAGAATCCATAAACATTCAACCGATAAGTCAACACAATATAAAAAAAAAATTATATTCACTAACAAATACGTGCTCATATTTATTAATACTCTCAGACTCATTCTAGAGTACTACGGACTCTATTTCTAATGAGTAATCCCTACCAGAGCCAAGGTTCTCGCTTAACCTTCGGCTCTGATAACATTGTAACGGCCTGCAAATCCATACACCTTTGAGCCAACAATATTCTCCAACAGTTCAACTCAAAGTGGACGGAAATATGAACCATTAGGGTTAAAGAAGAAAGAGCTAAAAGAAGAAATAGAAAAAACAATATCAGAATCTCACAATCGCAGTGGAACAATATATAATAGATAAATGAATGATCTTTAAACAAAAAGAACTATATCTGTTTTATTCATTACATCATCAGAGTACAACACAATTAATAGAAAATACTGGATAGTTACATTAACTTGTCCTCACAAAACTGACTATATAGCTTACACTGCACAAAGGATTTATACATCAAGTATGTGTGATATGTCTCGCCATCCAGCTCGTCTCCTGAGTTCCACTGCATCCTATCTTATTTTCTATAATACTGGGTCTGACCCGAGCATGATAGTGAAATAACACCCGAGTCAGTCTGGAAATCAGCATGAGAAAACTTACTCAATTGGATTATTAAAGTTTTCAAAATCCTTTGAAATCAAAGGTATCTGTTAAGACCACGCCACAAATAAAAATGCTGGGTTTTACCTTACGATAACCAAAACATTTTCGCATTAAATCCTCTGATATTATAATAGTGTCTATATACAAATACTTAATGAAATAGCCGAAATTGTTACCATTATTAAATTCCAGCAATACTAGGATCGAAAATCAAAATCGTAAAGGGCACGTAGGGTAAATGGAATTCCATCAATGGCAAGGATACTGGGGTACTGTCCGTCAAAGTACATGGTCTAGATCACCGTACCGAGGATCCATCCTGATCCCCTGCTACACAAGACTGGAGCTACCCCTTACTGGATAGTCCGAATAAGATCACCCCGCAGTTGGGATCAGCAACTGCCCATACAGCCGAATCAAAGAGACATCTAGATAGGGATGACCTTACCCTAATTGGTTGCTAGCCACTTAGCCTTGCGTGCACCTCCCATGTTTTATCCATTCCAAGTTAATGAGGCTCGAGGCTATGCATTACCTTTTTTAGCACACATTCACTTAGAATGCTCATTGTCCTCCAGACAAAACAACAAGGCCGTTCTGGGTCCGAACGGAACCGAAGGCACTATTCCTACTACATCCATTTTGGAATCACCCTCAAGATTAGTAGCGATTAGCCATTGCACTTCACTTCTCCATCTTCGACTCCGTGCTCTTGTCTTCCTCACGAAAACGTTCAAATCGGGTCGAAGTGGTTTTCGAGAAATTAATCCCGATCCCGGTCTCTTCGAAACGATCAACGCGTTGGCCAATATTGATAGTCGGTTATTTAACTATCAAATAACATCCACAAACAACCATCAGACCTTAATAATTTCCCAAATTATTAATTTCAAAATATCTTCGCAAGGTATTTTTCTACGCTTCCACCCTTTGAAACAGATTTCAAATCATGTTTCTTTCGTGGAATAAATTTCCCAAATATTGTTTATTTCCATTGAAAATCATCAAGTCTAAATACCTTAGATTTTAAAATAATTTAAATCACTTTATCCGAAATATATACTTTAAAACACTTAAAATAAAAACTAATTAAAACACTTTGTTTAAAAACACTAGTTATAAAATTTTAAAATGATTCCTCATGTAAAACTTAAGCCAAAACTAATTTTAAAATGAAAGGTTTTCTATAAGGTATAAATAATAAATAATTATCTTTAAAATCATAATACTAGTCAAACCTTTCAAATAATTTACTTATATAATTAGCTTAATAAATATTTACTGTTAATTATTTTTAAAACAACTAAATAATAATTTCTTTAAATACATGCTTTTAAAATCAACTTTAAACCACTAACTTATACTTGAAAATCTTACTTTGAAAATATACTTGGCTTTTCAGGAAAATACATTTTTCTTTCCATACCTTTAAAAACAAATCGCTATTTATTTTTAAACAAACCACCCTTTCCTTATAAATTCCCATCTTGAATTTATACATTCAAATTATCCTCTGATAAATATTTCACTTTATTTATAAACCCTATTTATCAATTTCACAATCTCATTCTTTTTTATTCACAGTTTCAACACTTGGTCAGGTTCAAATCGATTTCCAAAACCAACTCCCCTTTTTGAAAATAACTTCCTTTACTTATCTAAATTTATTTCAAAATCCATTTATCCCATATTCACAGCTTTATTTATGATTTAAATTCTTATTTAAATCGGAAATACCAATTTCATAATATATTTCAAATTTTCCTTTCTTTTTTTCCCAAATTCATTTTAAATCTAAAATTTTAAAAATATATTTCTTCGTACTTTACAAAACAATATTTCTTAAGTCCTTATTTTAAGTAATATCCTTTTTCATTTATTCAAAATCCCTATTTTTTCCATCCTTGAATTCAATATATGGGATTTAAAATCAATTCCATTATCCCTTTCGCAAATTCATTCCTTTAATTTATTTGAATTCACTATAATTATTTTACTTAAAAATTTCCTTTTTATTTCTTTAAAAATCCAAACTCATATATTTCCATTCTCTTAAATACCCATATATATATTCAAACAAGCCATAACATTCAATAATTAAGTTCCAAATATAATCAATATAATCATCACAGATTATCACATAAATCACATCGTTGAATATAAAATAAATTCAACATTTTGAGGAATCTAGTTGGATCCCTCCAACCTATTTCCCTGCATCCACAGATGTTAGCACAACAATTTAAAATCAAATCCCACTTCGAGGTGGAATATCGCGGTATATGGGGTCATCCGCTATTATACGGGGCGCATAGGGTCTCATCCGCTATATAATGCGGGAAGTCAACCACTCCAATATACACACACACACACACAATCTGTTATATAATGTCACATCTAGTCAATTCAATCATTCAACCAATAATTTAAATTTTACTATTTAAATTTAAATGGCATTCCAAATGAGTGGGATTAACTCACCTTAGATTTGTTCGCAACCCATTTCCATCTCGACTTGTTTTCTTCATGATTTTGACCTTGTATAAATAATTCACGATTTATTACTATTTGAATTAATCGAAAAATTAATCACCGGTTAATTATTTGATTTTAACTTATAATTTGATTTAAACTAATTTTCCCTTGAAATCTTTAGTAACTAAAAAAATAATTAAACAAGTTAAACGTGTTAATCAACTAATCCATTATTTAAAATAACTAGTCAGTTTAAAATGCATATATCTATGTTTTTATTTTTATATATTTTTAAATAAAATAGGTATGTGTAAATATGTGCATACCTATACATGTATTCAGTTTTTCCTTTATGTATACTCATATATATACATATATATCAAACTGCTATACCTCACTATTAAAAATATTTTTTTTCTAACCTATACAAATATTAAATAAAAGTAAATTATCAAATACCTTACAGAGAAAGAAATTTTGAACCCAAGATCAAACTCGAGTTCTCCCACATTGGTCACTGCTAAGCTACGACCATCGTGAGCTTCCCAAACCTCACAGCGCATCGTCCTCCACCAAAATCCTTCTGCCCAACCTCTACATGGAACAGCCGCCTCGACCTCATCTTACCAACGCGATCGCTGCCGACCACACACCCACTCAAATCTCCACTTGCGACACTGAACCGATGACCATCTCGTCACCTTCGAGAACACGACACGAAGAAACTAGACGTGGCGTTTATATATCATACAATCACAAGACAACTCCAAACTCTACAAAATTTGAAATCCGATAATAATACACGATTACGGATCCAATGGAACGAGTTTCGTCAAAATCCGAGATTGTGCCTCGAAAGGCTATTTTTTTAACCGTCCATTTAAACGATATATTTAAAACTGACCAAAACACATCCAAATTAAATTCTAAAGCTTCCATTATCCTCATAACTATTAATATAAATTTTATAAGCCTTTGAAATATTTTTAACAAGCTTAAAGTTTAAGATTCAACAATTTACCCAATTTCCAATTGTTTAATTCAATAATTTAATTACCAAATAAATAGTGAAATTTGAAATTAAAGTTAAAAATTAATTTTTAAATATTTAAAATCAATTAAATATTCCAATTTCAAATATACAAAAATTCCAGGTCATCAAAAGTGCACTTCGACAACATCAACTCAAAGCAAAATTTTCTAAGTGCCATTTTTGGGAAAAGCAATCAAGTTCTTAGGCCATGTGGTATCCTCTGAGGACCTCTCGGTCGATCCGACTAAGATCGAATCCATTCAGAACTGGAATAGGCCTGAGAATGTCACTAGGAATCGTAGCTTCCTTGGATTGGCGGGTTAATACCGTCGGTTCATCAAAGAATTTTCCCGCATCGTGCTTCCTCTCAGTAGCATTACTAGAAAAGGTGTTCGTTTTATCTAGTCTGATAAGTGTGAAGCTTCTTTCTTGAATGTGAAATAACTTCCAACTAATGCTCCTATCCTTGTAGTTTCGGAAGCGAAGCATGATCTTATCGTCTATACCAATGCCAGTCATTATGGCCTTGGTGTTGTTCTTATGCTAAGGGACCGGGTAGTTGCCTACGCTTTAAGCCAATTACATTCGAACGAGGTTCGGTATGCTACCTATGATTTAGAGCCTGTCGACATTATCTTTGCACTGAAGATATGGTACCATTATTTATGGGGTGAACACTTTATTCTCTACATCGACCACAAGCCACTCAAGTATTTTTTTCACCTAGAAAGAGATCAACATGCGACACCAACGTTGGCTCGAATTCCTCACTTCTTAGGACTTTGATATTTAGTATACTCTGTGCAAGAGGATTTGAGTTGCTGAAGCATTGAGTTGTAAGAAATCAGCTATTGTTTCCATGATGCTTGTAGAATGGAAAGCTTTAGAGACCCTATCTATTTGTGATATCCAAGATCGTGCTTCTACTTCAGAATCTCCTATTTTATTATATAGCATGGACGCTCATCCTACTCTACTAGATCGGACTGCCGAGGCACAGTGGCAAGGTTTCGATATTTTTTCGCTTACTCAAAAGTGTAAGTTTGAATATCGCGATGATATTGAGATGAGGGATTTCAGCATCGACAGCCATGGATGTCTTCGTAAGAAGAACAGATTAGTCGTGCCATCTATTCTAGATCTTAGGCAGAAAATTCTAGTTGAGTGTCAATGTTCTAAGTACACTATCCATCCAGGCAGTAGCAAGATGTATGCTGATATGCATCGCTTGTATTATTGGGAAGGAATGAAGTGTGATGTGGCAAGTTATGTGAGTAATCGCATGACTTGTCAACTCATTAAAGCTGAGCATCAGGGACCCAACGGTCTTCTTCGGCCTTTGGAGGTCCCGTTCTGGAAGTAGGACTAGATCTCTGTGGATTTTATTGATGGCTTACCTCGTTCGAGGTCGAGGCATAGCAGCATCTGGGTTATTATGGATTGTCTTACTAAGTCCGAGCACTTTATTCCTATTAGGTCTAATAGGACGATATCTCATCTTTCGAAGCTTTATATTAAGGAGATCGTGCGATTGCTTGGTATTCCTAATTCTATAGTATGTGATTGTGATCCACTTTTTACGAGTCACTTCTGGTAGAGTCTTCAATAATCTTTGGACACAAAGCTTAATCTTAGCACTGCTTATCATCCATAGTCTGATGGACAGACTGAACGGGTGAATTGCATTCTTGAGGATTTACTTCGAGCTTGTATTCTTGATTTTGGGGGTAGGTGGGAAGATCACATTCCTCTGGTTGAGTTCACTTATAGTAACAGCTACCAATCTTCTATCGGCATGGATCCTTTTGAAGCCTTATATGGGAGGCCATGTCATTCTCCTTCTTGTTGACTCGAGTCCGGGGAAAAGCTTAGATTAGGCCCCGGATCTATTCGTGAAGCATTTGAGAAGATTTTTCTTATTAGAGAAAGAATGAAAGAGAAACAGAGTCACCAAAAATCCTACGCGAACTACCGTAGGAAGCCTCTTGAGTTTTCCGTTGTTAAATCTTATCTATATCCAAGCTTCTTGTTTAAAAGGAGTGGTATGCTTTAGCCGGACTAGGAAATTAGCACCTCAATATATAGGGTCATTTCCTATTGCAGAGCATATGGTCCTGTTGCTTATAGAGTAGAACTTCCAGATTGGTTTTTTGGAATTCATGACATGTTTCACGTCTCTCAGTTGAGGAAGTGTCTACGAGATTTTGATTCCATGATGGATACTCATGCATTAGAAGAGCTTGAGGTTTCTCCTGATTTATTGTTCATGCAACACCCTGTGTGTATTCTTGCTTCGTAGGTTAAGCGCATTCGAAACAAGAATGTGCCACTCGTGAAGATTCAATGGTTCGATAATTCCAATGACTATACTCGAAAAACCAGAGAATTCATTGAGCGATCTTATCCTGGTTTTCTATCTTCGAGTGTCGAAGGTGAGAATTTTTAGACTCAAGCTTATCTGTTTTTTCTTTATTTGGTGAAATAAATTGTGTTGAATACAACTTATTCTCTAGAAATTACGAGGACACAATTTTTATAGGTGGGGAGTACGTAACAACCTTGGTTTTAGTGATTACCTGTAATATCAAATCATAACGCTGGTTATAATTTAATATTTGATAAATAAAATTAATTAGAGAAGTAAAATTTGTTAAAATTTGTTTATTGTAAATAAACAATGGGTTTTAAATGTAAATTGTTGAAAGTAAAGTTTTAAAAAGCATTATAATATTAGTTTGGAGAAAAAATGAGCATTTTATAGTTTTCATTTGGTAAAATGCAATAATTTTGCAAATTATTGCCTGATGTGATTTTCATAAATTTTAAATGAAGTATTTGAAATTTTATATGTTGTATAATGTAAATGACATGGTGGAATTTTGTTTAAAAAATAGTTTTAGGATGTAAGTATGATGATAATAAGGTTTGTTAAATTTAATTGACAAGAAAAATAATTTTATGTAATTGTTGGTGTTAAAAATAGCATTTTATGTAAATTATAGTGTTATTTAAAAATGGGGTTTTAATAAAGGAAATTAATTTTATATAGCTAAAATCTTTCGTATATTGTGAAAACATTTTTTAGTTAACATAAACAATTGTTGCATAAAATTTATTGGGTTTAAAAATGTGTAAATTTACGTAAATAGGATGAATTAGTGTGTAATATTGAATTTACTTAGTCATTTTCACTAAGTATTTGTAATCGGGCTAGCGGGCTGTGAGTTTAAGTCCATTTCTGGAATATTTAGGAGGAAGCTAAGATATACGTTCGCTTTTCTTTGTCCTTTTCACTTCATCTTCTCGAAACAAAACAGAGTAAAGAAAAAGAATGGCCATCTCTTGAATCTTCATAAATATGGCTTCAAAATTAGGTGAAATTTAGAGATAAATTAACAAATAAAAGTTAATAGCAGGTGATCGCAACCAAAATTTTCATCAATTTTGTATTTTAAGTAGAGATTATCTGCAATTTTATTTTCTTCTTATCTACATGTTCTATTTTTAGTTTCTATAGGTCAGAAAGGCTCTTTTGCACAAGAAAGTTAGCTTCTTGCATCTATAATCCGCTTAAATCATTGCTAAGGTGAGTATATTCTCACAAACTCTAGCTTTCAACAAGTTTCTTGCTGAAATAAATTGAATTTGCTGCTTACTTTGAACAAAAGCTATTGTTGAAAGTTTACAGTAAAAATATGTTGTAGCCCCCTTCTTTTTTTCTTATATCTATCTGTTTTTTTCATGAAATCGTGCTGGAATTTCTTCGGATGTAGTAGCTTGTGCATGCAAGTTTTTATGGTCTGAATCATCTTGATGTACACTGAAATCATTGCTCAAAATCAAGACAAACAAGGTAGAAAACTGCCTGTAAAATTCGCGATCCAGAGGTCGACCTAACACTCTTTGGGCTCAACCTTAGGGTCGACCCTGACAATATACAGGTTGACCATAGGGTCGACCAATGTAGTGGAATGGTCGACCTATAGGTCTATCTGTAGGTCAACCTTTGGTGCATTTATTTTCTTCCTATTCCCTTTGTTCTACTGTGTTTTACTTCTTATTTCAGAGACTCTTTGCAATCATTTTTGAGATTTTTTTTATGTATGAAGGGCGTCTATCCTACCAATAGGTAAGCCAATATTTTGGGTTGATTCGTACCCTGGATTGACAAGTTTTCAATACGGTTTCATATGCTGATTTTCAGCATTTTCGATGATGTCTGTTGTTTTCAAGCACGAGTTTTCTAAATGATTTTTGAGATGATTTTTATAATAAAATAGCTTTCAAATTAAATATTTTTAATTATTTTTAAAGCTATTAAAAATATATTTATTCTCTATAATAAAGATACATATTAAAGGAAATGTTTTCCAAATGTTTTCAAAAATTGTTTTAAAACTAGTTTTCTTAAACTAATTATTTTCTATATAAAATATACTAATTTTGCACTCTTCAAGCGTATGAGAATGAGACTTAAATGATTTAGTAAAACATATGGTATGTGACACATGTGTTACTTTTTTGGTTAATTTCGGACTTATTCGTTTGAAGCTATGGACCTTCGGGTTATTATTTGCGATTTCCATTCTTTGGCATGTTTTGGGATTTGTGAATTCCTATTTTTTGGAATTATTTGAGATTGCCATTGTAACGACCCGGAATTTTTGGTTTTTGAATTTGAAAATATTTAAGTAATTTTAAATATTTGTAGGTTAGTTTAACTTGAATTTCAAAATTTAATATGAATTTGGCAATTAAAATATTGAATTTAATTTATTTAAGTTGGGTAAAAGATTGAATCTTGATTTTTAAACTGGTTAAAAATATTTTTAAGGTTTCAAAAATTTATATTGATAATACTGAAGATAATAGAAGCTTCAGAATTGAATTTGGAAATAGTTTGTTCAGTTTTGAAATTTATATCATTTAAATCGATATTTAAAATAGCCTTCTAAGGCACAGTCTCAGAATTCAACGAAACTAGTTCCATTGGGTCCGTAAT
The DNA here is from genome assembly GCA_030765085.1 of Allium cepa. NCBI lineage: Eukaryota > Viridiplantae > Streptophyta > Magnoliopsida > Asparagales > Amaryllidaceae > Allium > Allium cepa. The sequence goes on along the minus strand of CM060939.1, from coordinate 724,168,569 downwards.
AGTTAATTATTATTGGATTCAAATTTCGTAGCTTCTGGAGCTATCATGAGGTCGTAAAGATAAAAACGTCGAGAAAATAATTAACCAGATAATATATATATATATATATATATATATATATATATATATATATATATATATATATCTGGAAAAAAAACAAATCATGGCCACCCTATGTTTTCTTTAGCCAACCTACCTCTGTTAGAAGCCGACCTATCCCTCAGAAGCTAATTCTTGCATTATTAAACCCGAGGTTCTTCGTTTATGATATCTCGTTCAAACAGAAAGGAAAAAAAAATCAAATCAAATGGCCGAACTAAAATTTATTCACTCCTATCCCAAATTAAAACGTAAATGGCCGCTTCTCAAACTCGCGAATCATCGCGACTTTCAATCGAACCAAAATCGATTTGTCAAAATAGAGGAGCGACGTCGTCGCGAGTGGGAGAGCATGGCTTAGGGGTTCGTGCGCGAGTGGGCAGTGGAGGCTAGGGTTTCACATGTCAAGCTCGAGCGCGAGCTGCGATGGCCACCGAGCGACTTCGTGGATGGTGAAGCTGGGCATCGCGAGCATGGTTCTCGTGTACGCATAGGAAGTTGAAGTCACGGCAACGCTTGTGTTGGTGAGGGCGATAGTTGCTTAGGGGAGAATCATGGAAGTGGCTCGATCTTGAGCGAGCAGTGAAGGCGACTGCGAGGCAGTGAAGTTTGACGTTGATCTAGGGCTGTGATTGTTATTCGACTTTCTGAAGATCGCTGGCAAATTCGTGGGAAAGGTAATAACTTTAATTTTATTTTAAAATTACATATGCTGTATAAATTAACAGAATAAAGAAAATATGTATTTGTCCAAATATTAATTATTTTACATAATGCAATATGTGATAAATCTGTTAATAAACATATTAGATTATTTTAATCGATAAGAATATTTTATAAATTAAATGTTGGATTTAATTTAGGTTTAAATTTAATTTTAGTTAAATACATTTATTAAAATGAAATTAGTTAAATTATAATTATCAGTTTAGAATTAATCACTAGTTAATAAATTTTTAATTAATTGAAAGTAAATTGGTTATTCGATTTATTTCGAATATTAATAAAAGTTATATAATTGTTTATACAAGGTCAAAACAATGATGAAATCAAGTCCGGATTGGAAATGGATTGCTAATGTAGTAAAAGGTGAGATCTTCTGACTCAAGTTTAAATTGAAATTTCCAGTTTGATTTTAAATAGTTAAATTTAAAATTGTTAATTGTGTGCTTGGATGATGGTTGTTATTTTTTTTTGAATAGACCATATGCGCCGCATAATAGCGGATGATATTTTTATAAATCTCATATACCGCGATATTCCACCTCATAGTGGAATTGGTATTTAATTATTGTGCTAACGTCTGTGGATGCAGGGAAACGGGTTGGAGGGATCCAATTGGATTCCTCGAACATTTGAATTTGTTTCATTTGTTGTGTGTTAAATTATTTATAATCTCTGTGTGATTAAATTGTAATTGGAATCATTGTAGGCTAAAATTTAGCCAAATATATTTTTGGTATCGTAAGATACCAAAAATAAATAAAATAAGATTTTTAAATTTAAGTAGAAAAATCTATATTGAAATCCTATTGAATAAATTCCAAAATATGGGGAAAGATTTTTATAAATGGGTTTTGAGTAATATTGGTTGATAGATGAAGAATTTATTTAAAATATGGATTTTAAACAGTTTGGAAAAAATAAAGGGGTTTATTTAAAAAAGAAGATGATAAATGTGGAAATCCATTGAAAATTTCTTTGGTATTTAAAAATAAATCTTTGGAAATCAAATTGGAATTTGATTCGATGTTTGAAACAAAATTTAGAAATAAATTTGTTGATTTTTGATGATTGAAAATAAACCTTTGGGAAATCCATTTGGAAATTGATTTGGGTGTTTGAAACAGATTTGGGAAATCAATATTGAAAATTGATTTGGTGTTGAAAGTGATTAGTTGGGAAACGATTTGAAAATCGTATATCAGTGGATATTTGGAAATTTGAATTCACAATGGAATCTATAAAGGAAAGGGAAATTGTTTAAAAAAATAAATATTGGTTTATTTTTAAAGTGTGAAAATGGATTTACGGATTTGGAATGTAAACCTAAAATAAATCAAGAAGGGTTTATTAAATTGGTCTAAGTGAACCATTTTGAAATGAAAGTGTATTTTCCCTGGAAGCCGAGTATGTTTTTAAAGTAGCTTTTAAAAATATAAATTAAAAGTCCTAAGTTGGTTTTAAAAGAATGTTTGAAAAAAAAAATTTACTTGGGTCATTCGAAAATCTTTAAAGTAAAGATTTATTTAATTAATTATAGAAGTGATTATTTAAAGATTTAGTTGATATTTGTTTTAGAAAGTGGCTATTTAAATAGTTATACCCGATCTACTAACTTTATTTTAAAGTTAATTTGGATTTAAAGTTTTATATAAGATATTAGTATAATAGTTTCTTAATGAATATTTAAGCAAATGTTTTAAAATAGTTTTATCTAATGTTTCCAAGTATATATTTTGGATAATTGATTTGAATTATTTAAAGTATTTGAACTCGGCAGACCTTCAGTGGAAATAAATAATTTCGGGAATTTTATTCCGCGAGTGAAAAGTGATTTGAAATTTGTTTTCAAACGGTCGAAGTGTGAAAATATATCTTGCAAAGATATTTTGAAAATAAATAACTTGGGGAAAATTATTTGAAATTCAGTAATTTTTGTGAATGTTGATTATTAGTTAAATAACCGGCTATCAATATTTGCCTTTAAATGGCGTTTGAATTTCGATGCGACCGGGGGTCAGATTCCAAGTGGATATCCAAAAACCACATCGAACCTTTGTGATTTTGATAGATCTTTTATTTAAAAGATCGAAGTGAAAAATTGTTGTGATTTGTTCGAAATCTGAATGAACACTTATTTTAAAAAAATAAGCGCTCGTTATTCAAATTAGCTAGGAGAGGACCTAGTGTCATAAGACCCATTCTGAATAATGATACGACGAAAAGGGATTGCATTTGAAGACGGTGTTGAAGACCGGGTATTTTCAAAAGCGAAAGGATTACGTGTCGAATGTCTCTGCACCGAGTTGCTCCGGTATAGAGATTTTATCACCCTTTGTGATGGTGATTCCGGATGTGATTTGTGAATATCCGGATTTGCAAGGGCTTCTTTGGAAGTGTCTTTGGTTCCGTTCGATCCCGGAACGGACTTGTATGGATGTGTGGCTGGCGTTACACTTTGAGATGTAAAGTTGGTTTCTATCGAATACATTTCTATTGGTGGCAGAGAATTTATTCTCTTAGCTTAACACCCTTCTCTGAGACGTACGAGCTCAGAGGTTATGTAGTTGGTAGTTACTAGTGATACATTCCCAATTTGGTAATGGCACACGAATTGCTGCTGATCATTTGTTGATCAAAGCATGACTTTGTGAAAAGTGTAGCTTTGTGGACTAGACCTCATCGAGCCTCACAAATCGGAAATGGTCAAAACAGGAAAGATGTGGCAAGGTTATAAGGGTCGTGCCCTTTAGGGTATGTCATTTCCTTCTGGAAAAGGGTGGTGTCAGGTGTGGAGCCCTGATATTTAACCTGTGTGATTACTAGAAATACTTTTTTTTGTGGTTGTTTGTGTAGAGGATCCTCGGATAAAGGTCCCAAAGGACCGGGGGATGGCATACCCGAGTAGTAGTTACGTAGTTACAGAGGTAACCCAGCCTTGTGTTGGCAGAGATCCGGGTAGGTTCTCGAGATGTCCCTCCGGAGGCATACCCATGTGGCATTAGGAAGTTCCTTAGCCTGACTATTTGTTGGAAATCCAAAGAAACAATACGAGCCCTTTACGATTGCAATTGTATAACCTGCCTCCTCAGGAGGTAGCAATAGAAGGCATAATATAATGGTACCTATGCTGGCTAAGATTAATATTGTACTTTTGAAATGTTTTCCACTATGCACTAATAATAGTATAAAAGAAGAATTTTGCGTAGTAAGCATATTTGACTACCATAAGGAGAAATCTCATCCAATTCTGTGTTTGCATTGTGTGTGTGGTGGGAGGCGTTATGGTAGTTTCATTTTGCAAAAGCATAGCGGATTTCTCTTTATTTCCTTTGCGAAAATAACTGTTTTTTAGATCTCACACCAGTCTCATGACTGACATGGAGTTTATTGTTCCCTTTCTAAACTCTGGGTGCCCACAATTTTCCACACGAGCAACCTAAAGTCAGGATAGCAGTTATTCGGGAGCAAAGTCAAGGAGTTGCTGTGGAGATCAGGATTTGGAGCTAGATGGCGAGGTGTATCACTTATATATGTAATATTTCTTTCTGTTGTTTGTTGTTGTAAACTCTGATAATGTAATGTGATGTGATGTAATAACTGATATAGTAATTCTGTTTAAAGATATTTATTTATCTATTATATTTGTTACGCTGCGATATGTGAGATTCTGTTATTGTTTCTGTTTCTTCTTCTATCTTCTTTTCCTTAAACCCTAATGGTTCGGTTTTCCATCGTTCGATGGTTCGGCAGCTGATATAGTGGACGTATTAATGTCGACTTTCGAAAGTCGAGAAATCGGGTCGTTACATTTGTGGTATCAGAGCATTTGGTTAAGCGACAACCTTGGCTCTGTTGGGTGTTACTCTTTAGAGATAGAGTCAGTAGTACTCTAGAATGAGTTTGAGTGTAATAATAGATATGAGCGTGTATTTGTTAGTGAATATAAAATTGTTTTATATCGTGTTGACTTATCGGTTGAGTGTTTATAGATTCTGATCGGTGCAGTCTAGCTAACTGTATCGATAGGGGTTGCTAAACTTTTAAACAAGATGAGTCGACACGATATTGTTTTAAAATAGGGTGAATGAAATAATTTTGCCCAAAACTATTTTCGTAAATAAAGGAAATAATCTTTGTAAATTATTATAGTGTATGGTTGCTTGATTGTTTGGAAGTGATAATATTAAATTGTTATCATTAAAATTGAAAAAGAAATTGAAAACATAACTCCAAAGTTAAGAAATACATTCAGATACAAATGAAATTTGAGAATGTAAATTGAAAATGTGATTTGTAATTTGAAAGAGAATTCCAGAGAAATATTTGGAAATGTTCTTGAAAATATTTGAAATTTGGGGAGTTTTTGAAATTAAATTCCTTTTGGAATTGAAAATAGTTTTCAAGGGTTTGGAAAAAAATGTTTTTGGAAGGATAAAATCTCTAAACTCTTGTCGGTCACTGGAAAATAATTCCGGCGATGATCGCGACATCGTCGGTGTTCTTTTCGAGTTCTAGGAGAGGAATTACTACCCAATGATTTTAAATTGAAAATTGTTTGCCAAAATTGGGTTTGTTCTAGAAATACCAAGGGTTTTGGATATAAATTACTTCAAAATGATTTAAGAAATTGTTTAAAACTCTGAATCCTATTTAAAATAGTTATGGAATAATAAGTTTGATAATTCATAAAACTTTTTTTTTGAGTTTTGAATTGAAATAACTTAAATAAGTATTGGACCAAACGGAGCTAAATGTTAATAAAGGAATTAAAATTAGTTAGTAAAACTACTTAAAAGAATGACAAATTTAATATGGTTTAAAATGAATTGAATTCAATATTTATAAATGAAAGGTAAAATGAATTCATATGGAATTTGGAATCCAGTTTAAATATAAGTGGTTATAAACCAAAGTGGTGAATTGGGAATAAATATAAGAAGTATATAGAAAAATTATCTTGAACTTAAGAAATAAATGGTAAAATTCTTAAGTAAAATTTAGAGTTGGGAAATATTCTAAATTAATAAATTGAGGATAAACTGGAAATTGTGAAATGGTTTTAATTGAAATGAATGTGAATATGGAATGCAAAATGAATTGAACGGAATCAATTGGAAATGAAATAGAATAAAGAGTAAATTGAGTTGATATTAATTTAAATTAGTTATAAATTAGATTGGATATTCTATTTAGTGAATAATGTCGAATTTGCATAGAAATGGTTGTCGTTTAACGCAAACGAGATTGCATAAAATTCTATGAGTTAATGAAAGCCAATAAAATTGATTTTGGAATCAATTGAAATGGACATGAGTTCGTTTCGTTTAAAAATGAATTGAATGAAAGAAAGTGTGTTGTAACCCATTGAAATTGAATAGAAATGGTATGTGAATTGATTGTAAGCAATTAAATTCGTATCGAAACCATATAAATTGCTTGTTGGAATTACTTTGAATGCATTATTTATGAAAACTATGTGTTTATTATCAAAAATAAGTAAAATGTAAATGAATTTCCTATATATGTCACTTATGTGTTTAAATTGAGTAATTACAGGTACAGGAGGGCCGATTGGCTGGATTTGATTGCACAAAATGCTACTAAACAAGCCGCTTGCTTAAAAATGCTAAATAAGGTTTAAATATAATTTTAGTTAAATACATTTGTTAAAAGGAAATTAGTTAAATTATAATTATCAGTTTAGAATTAATCATTAGTTAATAAATTTTTAATTAATTGAAAGTAAATTGGTTATTCGATTTATTTCGAATATTAATAAAAGTTATATAATTTTTTATACAAGGTCAAAACAATGATGAAATCAAGTCCGGATTGGAAATGGATTGCTAATGTAGTAAAAGGTGAGATCTTCTCACTCAAGTTTAAATTTAAATTTTCAGTTTGATTTTAAATAGTTAAATTTTAAATTGTTAATTGTGTGCTTGGATGATGGTTGTTATTTTTTTTGAATAGACCATATGCGCCGCATAATAGCGGATGATATTTGTATAAATCTCATATACCGCGATATTCCACCTCGTAGTGGAATTGGTATTTAATTATTGTGCTAACGTCTGTGGATGCAGGGAAATGGGTTGGAGGGATCCAACTAGATTCCTCGAACATTTGAATTTGTTTCATTTGTTGTGTGTTAAATTATTTATAATCTCTGTGTGATTAAATTGTAATTGGAATCATTGTAGGCTAAAATTTAGCCAAATATATTTTTGGTATCGTAAGATACCAAAAATAAATAAAATAAGATTTTTAAATTTAAGTAGAAAAATCTATATTGAAATCCTATTGAATAAATTCCAAAATATGGGAAAAGATTTTTTTAAATGGGTTTTGAGTAATATTGGTTGATAGTTGAAGAATTTATTTAAAATATGGATTTTAAATAGTTTAGAAAAAATAAACGGGTTTATTTAAAAAAGAAGATGATAAATGTGGAAATCCATTGAAAATTGCTTTGGTATTTAAAAATAAATCTTTGGAAATCAAATTGGAATTTGATTCGATGTTTGAAACAAAATTTAGAAACAAATTTGTTGATTTTGATGATTGAAAATAAACCTTTGGGAAATCCATTTGGAAATTGATTTGGGTGTTTGAAACAAATTTGGGAAATCAATATTGAAAACTGATTTGGTGTTGAAAGTGAATATTTAGGAAATGATTTGAAAATCGTATATCAATGGATATTTGAAAATTTGAATTCACAATGGAATTTATAAAGGAAAGGGAAATTGTTTTAAAAAATAAATATTGGTTTGTTTTTAAAGTGTGAAAAGGATTTACGGATTTGGAATGTAAACCTAAAATAAATCAAGAAGGGTTTATTAAATTGGTCTAAGTGAACCATTTTGAAATGAAAGTGTATTTTCCTTGTAAAGCCGAGTATGTTTTGAAAGTAGCTTTTAAAAACATAAATTGAAAGTCCTAAGCTGGTTTTAAAAGAATGTTTGAAATTTTTTTTACTTGGGTCATTCGAAAATCTTTAAAGTAAAGATTTATTTAATTAATTATAGAAGTGATTATTTAAAGATTTAGTTGATATTTGTTTTAGAAAGTGGTTATTTAAATAGGTATACCCTACTTACTAACTTTATTTTAAAGTTAATTTGGATTTAAAGTTATATATAAGATATTAGTATAATAGTTTCTTAACGAATATTTAAGAAAATGTTTTAAAATAGTTTTATCTAATGTTTCCAAGTATATATTTTGGATAAGTGACTTGAATTATTTAAAGTACTTGAACTCGGCAGGCCTCCAGTGGAAATAAATAATATCGGGAATTTTATTCCGTGGGTGAAAAGTGATTTGAAATTTGTTTTCAAACGGTCGAAGTGTGAAAATATATCTTGCAAAGATATTTTGGAAATAAATAACCGGAACAAAATTATTTGAAATTCGGTAATTGTTGTGAATGTTGATTGATAGTTAAATGACCGACTATCAATATTTGCCTTTAAATGGCGTTTGAATTTCGATGCGGCCGGGGGTCGGATTCCAAGTGGATATCCGAAAACCACATCGAACCTTTGTGATTTGTGATAGATCTTTTAGTTAAAAGATCAAAGTGAAAAATTGTTGTGATTTGTTTGAAATCTGAATGAACACTTATTTTAAAAAAAAGCGCTTGTTATTTGGATTAGCCGGGAGAGGACCTTGTGTCATATGACCCATTCCAAAAAACGATACGACGAAATGGGATTGCATTTGGAGACGGTGTTGAAGACCGGTAATTTTCGAAAGCGAAAGGATTACCTGTCGAATGTCTCTGCACCGGGTTGCTCCGGTATAGAAATTCTATCACCCTTTGTGATGGGGATTCCGGACGTGATTTGTGAATATCCGGATTTGCAAGGGCTTCTTTGGAAGTGCCTTCGGTTCCGTTCGATCCCGGAGCGGACTTGTATGGATGTGTGGCCGGCGTCACACTTTGAGATGTAAAGCTGGTTTCTATCGAATACATTTATGTTGGTGGCGGAGAATTTATTCCCTTAGCTTAACACCCTTTTCTGAGGCGTACGAGCTCAGAGGTTATGTAGTTGATAGTTACTAGTGATACATTCCCAATTTGGTAATGTGGCACACAAAGTGCTGTTGATCATCTGCTGATTAAAGCATTACTTTGTGAAAAGTGTAGCTATGTGGACGAGACCTCATCGAGCCTCACAAACCGGAAATGGTCAAAACAGGAAATATGCGGCAAGGTTATGAGGGTCGCGCCCTTTAGGGTATGTCATTTCCTTCTGAAAAAGGGTGGTGTCAGGTATGGATCCCTGATATTTAACCTGTATGGTTACTGCAAATACTTTTCTTTGTGCTTGTTGGTGTAGAGGATCCTCGGATAAAGGTCCCAAGGGACCGGGGGATAGCATACTCGAGTAGTAGTTACCTAGTTACAGAGGTAACCCGCCGTTGTGTTGGCAGAGATCCGGGTAGGTTCTCGGGATGTCCCTCAAGAGGCGTTCCCATGTGGCATTAGGAAGTTTCTTAGCCTGACCATTTGTCGTAAATCCAAAGAAACAATACGAGCCCTTTACGATTGCAATTGTATAACCTGCCTCCTTAGGAGGTAGCTACAGCTGGCATAATATAATGGTACCTATACTGGCTAAGATTAATATTATACTTTCAAAATGTTTTCCGCTATGCACTAATAATAGTATAAAAGAAGAATTTTGCGCAGTAAGCATATTTGACTATCATAAGGAGAAATCACCTCCAATTCTGCGTTTGCATTGTGTGTGGTGGGAGGCCTTATGGTAGTTTCATTTTCCAAAAGCATAGCGGATTTCTTTTTATTTCCTTTGTGAAAATAACTGTTTTTAAGATCTCACACAAGTTCCATGAATGACCTGGAGTTTATTGTTCCCTTTCTAAACTCTGGGTTCCCACAATTTTTCACACAGATGGCCTAAAGTCAGGTAAGCAGTTATTCGGGAGCAAATTCAAGGAGTTACCGTGGAGATCAGGAGTTGGAGCTAGATGGCGAGGCGTATCACTTATGTATGTAATATTTCTTTCTGCTATTTGTTGTTGTAAACTCTGATAATGTAATGTGATGTAAAGTAATAACTGATATAGTAATTCTGTTTAAAGATATTTATTTATCCATTATACTTGTTCCGCTGCAATATGTGAGATTCTGTTATTGTTTCTATTTCTTCTTCTATCTTCTTCTTCTTAAACCCTAATGGTTCGGTTTTCCGGCGTTCGATGGTTCGGCAGTTGATACAGTGGACGTATTAATGTCGACTTTCGGAAGTCGAAAAATCGGGTCGCTGCAGCCATTCTTTGGCAGATTATAAGTATTGAATTCTCCTACTTAGGAGTCATGGATGATTGAAGCCATTGAATTGGCTATTGTATATGCCGATGATATGAGACAAATTATTGTGAGTTGAATGATTTTGTTTTCCAGTGTGGCATTGACTAACAATTAGTAAACCGTTAAGTGAGAAAGTGTGGTATGAGACGCACTGTTAATGCTTTTCAAGTTCCTATCTGAGAGTTTGTGATACATTCATGAGATATTGCCAGTACTACAGACCTTCGGGTCATCATAAGGAATTTGTGACTTCGGTCACCACGAGGTATTTATGACTTCGGTCACCATGAGGCATTTGTGACTTCAGTCACCTCGGTCACCATGAGGCATTTGTGACTTCGGTCACCACGAGATAGGTGCATATACATATAATAGTATTGGACACGAGGTTTGTAGGACAATTTTCTGAGTTTTGAGTTTTGTTATGATTTCACTATTTTCTATATGGTTGTTTTTTATTTATAGCTTAGAGCTAATGACAATTTCTGTGTGTGTATATATCTATATAGTGATTTCATTTCTGAGTATTGAACTTTAACCGAGTTCCACGTGTTATGAGATTTCTATGGTTTCCTTTTGAGATTTTATATGATTGTTAATCAGAATTTATATTATGAGTAACTTTTAAGAAGGAAACATTTATATTGAGTTGGTGTTATTCATGAGTTAACCTTGAGATATTTCAGTATTTTCCATCACTTAGATTTTGTGTAAAACTATGTTTATGTCATTCTTTTATGATTAAAGGAATGTTTCCCTTATAGGACATATATCTTATTTATCATTAGCTAATCATCTTGTTCAAGTTAGACTGACTCGTGTATTTATTGCTCGGGTCAGACCAAGTTGTGGGTTAGATTATTTGGCTCTTGCTTAGCTGTTCTCTATGGACCCTACTATTGACTCTTTTGGATCTTATGCATAGTTTTTGTCTAGCTTATCTTGTAATGTGCCTTGCTTATGTATATATTCTTTTACGGGGACTTGATGTATATTTAAATTATGGTATATCACCACTCACGTATGACACTATGTACTGTAGTTAATGTATATGTATATATATGACTGTGTTTGCTGTTTTGTGACCTGTGTTTATTGTGCTTTGTTCTGAATAAATCATGCAGCCATTATGGTATTGTATTAGATGAGAATTACGTATGTCGAAGCACTTAAGTCGAAATGGAAAATGAAAAAAAAAATGAGCACATTATCGATATACTTAATTCTTACAAGATTATGGATGGTCGCTTCTAAACAGCCATATTCGCTGCACTATGAGATAGTATTACTTAGTAATACTCTTTGTTAGTATGGGTCTCGAGGTGGGACGTCACACGTAGAATTGCTAAAAGGGGAGTTCATGTAATGAAGTCGGGAGCTCGAACTCGGCCTTGAAAACATATACGACATATGCGAAAATGGAAAGAGGAGGGAACTTAGTGATGAACTATACGGGATTTATAACCCTACACAGATACATGCTAGTAAAAATCCTAGCTTTGTTAATGGACTATAGAGTCTGATTAGAGAAGATATATATTTCTTTAGATTACAAATTTAGATATAGACCATGATGTCGGAAAGAGAATAAAAACCGAAGTGATCGTCGAGGAAGAAATGGGGAAAGAAGATCCGGATGAATGTGGAAGGCTGCAGGACCAGAAGATACTCAAGAATATTGGGATGCGTTCTCGCAAATTACTTTCCAAATTTGGAAATCGAAAGTGTTATAAATGTCAGGAGATAAAATAGACGAGATGTAAAGAAATTTTTTGAACGAACAATACGAAAAACATTGTGGAGATGAAACAGACAAAATCCAGAGAAATTCTTTAAACGAACAACCAAAAACAGAGGCATTGCTATTTGGGCTTCAGGGTATTTATTTTGGACAACTGACAGTAAGTAAACATCCCCGATGGTCGGTTTGATTAGTTATTTTCAATCTATTTTCTTTTTTCCACTTTTTTAATTTAAATTATCATCTCTTTATTTAACATTCTCATTACTTCGGGTTATTTATGCAAGTTCATGTTACGTATAAAAACGAGAAACCAAATCTGTTAAAAGGAACTGTCGTAAAAACACGCTTTTACGTTTCAAAATACATAACCCTTCATTATAAAAATATATTATTATTATTTTTTGAAACCAGGGAAACCGATTCCTTCACCGTCGACATTGCAACTCATGAACAGTAAACTTAGCGGAATATGGTTGGTCCGCCATAAACGCACACCCAAAAACATTTTTAAGTTTCAGGACATTTCTGCGAACTCTTTTAAATATTTGTAGAGAATTGCAAAATTTAAAGTTTCTAGATTGTAAATATTTACAAAAAAATCTACCAATATTTGCAGTATTTCTACAAATATAATGCAATGTTTTGTACAAATATTTGTAATTTTTTAAAAAAAAAAGATATTTTGATAACAAAAAAATACAATTAATGTTCAGATTTAGTTTTAAAAAAAATATTAAACCTTTTTTTACCGAAATAAAAAGTAGATGTATAATTTAAAACATGTTCGTGAAAATGATTTATCAAATATCAAATCTGAAAATAAAGCGGCTTAACCAAATTACAATGTTATTGAAATTATTATTGAAGAAAAATGTATTAAGGTTTCAAAAATAGTGATGTTAGAAATATACGTATTAAGTATCATAATGTAATATCACATCCAGTTGTACACAAAAAATCAAATTTTTCTAAATCAGCACTGATATAACATAATCTCCTTCCAATTCTATTGATGCGATATGATATCTTTCCAATTAAGCACAACTTATCGTTCTTAATTTATGTATTACTATTTGTTTATCACCTAGATTCCTCTGTCCCTTATTCACTGTCCTAATTAAAAGGCCAATTATATTTCCTATGTATGAATTTTCTATTTGCTTGGAAGCAAATAGAAATTATGTACATAACAAAAATACACACAATAATATTGTTCACTCCCTTGAATAGATATGAATGCCAATAATGCACATAACAAAAATACACACCACTATATGGTTCATTCCCTTGAATAGATATGAATGCCTTAATGTCAATCGTTTAATGACATACATGCAATATGTTCTGATGCATAACCTAATTGATTTTCATACCTCTACTAAACCATTATAAATAGAAGCCCTAAACTTTCATTTTCCTCATCCCCGAATCAACCACCACCCCAATGTCTTCTCTAGCCCTTCTCTTCACCTTCTTCCTCTCAGTCTCCCTCCCTCGTTTAGTAAGTTGTAAAGGTGGATTCTCCACCGATCTCATCCACAGAGACTCCCCACAATCCCCATTTTACGATCCTACCCTCACCCCATCCGACCGCCTACGTGCCCCCATCCTCCGTACAATGTCACGCTACAACCAAATAACCACCCAAGACATCCAATCCTCTTGTTAAGGGAAAGTCGAACACTTACTACACCGTGACACTTGAGTCGGTTGGTGTTGCTGATGGGAAGAAAATTGCTGTTGGTAGGACGACGGATGTTGATGTAAGTGATCAGGAAGGGAATATTATCGTTGATTCAGGCACAACTCTGACCATTTTGGATGATTCGGTTTTGAGTCAATTAGCCGATGAAATGTCGAAAGCTATGACGTATCCAACGACGCAGGATCGGCAAGGGCTTTTTTCTCTTTGCTACGATGTTTCGGGTGTTAACAGCGGTGGGCTTAGTTTGCCTGCTTTGACATTTCAGTTCACGGATGCTGCGTTGACATTGAAGCCATTGAATGCGTTTGTATAGATTGAGGATGGGGTTTTGTGCTTAGCTATGGTTTCCAATAGCCAATTGGGCGGTGGTGTTCAGATATTTGGAAATATCGCCCAGCAGAACTTTCATGTTGGGTACGACCTTAAGAACCATAAGTTGTCATTTGCTTCCACTGATTGTTCAAAGTTTTAGATGTCTGGACGTTGTGATATTCTTATCTTAAGTTTGTAGTGTTTTGTCATTTGAAATTCCACAGCAGAGGTGTAGTTTTAAGTGGTCGGTTCTCTTTTTAAGGTTCATTACATCATTCTTCTGAAAAAGTATATTTTACTGGAACGAAAATTTAGCAAATCTGATTGAATCCGCAGAAGCATTGAAATTGTACTTACATTTAGTTTATTTGCTGTTGTAATAGTTACTCTTTATCTGCATTTACCACATGCTTCAGCTCTCCACACTGACTAATGTAGCACATCTACAAGCCATTTCTTGTTTTACTTTATCTACTATGTAATCCATTGCTGACGGTGTATTGTTGGGAAAAAACGCTTTAGATACTTTTAGAAATAAAATTTATTATGCTTTATACGATGAAATTGAGTTATAAGCTGAATTTACTATATTTCCAAATATGTCTTCTTTATATTTGAACACAAGCAAATAATCATTTTTGTTGATAAAAATGAAATATATATCCATTTACTAATTTTTAGGATGCGATTTTTATTAAGCAAGATAAATAAAAAATAGTTTTTCTAATAAATTTTGAAAATAATACTTTTATAGAATTTTACAAACAAATATTCATGGGAATAAATTTTGAGATTTATATTTAACTTTTGATACATTTGACTATATGATAAATAAAAGGGGAAATAATTTTAGAGGACAAATTAAAGTAAATAATTATTCACAAGAACATGCGCAAAAAACTTTTACCGTAAGGACAAAGCCCAAAGCCCAGATACAAATTAAAACAAAATAAAGAATTCTGTTCGTTTCCTCCTACTTGCTTTCACTCAGAATTTGACGAACTTTCTTTTAAAAATAAAATTAAATCAAAACAAATCGATTTATCGTTCAATTGCTCAGAAGCAAAATCAATTTCCACAATCTCCCCAAAACCAAAATCACTTTCCCTAAACCAAAATTACAATTTTCAATTTCTTTGAGTCTGTTTTTGATGTCACGGTTGTGGTTGATGTTTTACAGGAGGCGGTGAGGAGAAAATTTTGATTAGTTCGCGGTTTGGTCGAGGTTGAGGCTGCGAGTTGTTGGCGATGATTGTGTTGGTCGAGGAATGTAGATTGGAGTCTGGCCATGGAAGATGAGTTGGGTTTTTGGACAGTGAAGTCGGAGAAGCAATTTGTTGTATATGCAGAAAGGTGGAGCAACCTACTTGAAAAAAAATGATACATACTTACAGAAAACTGATACCTACTTAATGCAAACTGATACCTAATTACTGCAAACTTGAAATCGTTACATATTTGACTGAAGATGTTTCACTGCAGCTAATACACTACCTATTGTTACATTTCAACATAATTTGTTTCAAAAATTATTTATTGTCTTTATTTTGAAATAATAGGATGATGATGATTTTGTTAATCCACATCCAGTTTAAAAGAAGCTATAAAATTGGTACGATTAATTGGTATGAGATTTCTCTTTCTTTTAAAAAAATTATTCATTACAGATAAAAAATGAACCAACTTTTTAACATTTTGTCTTTATTAGAGACAAAAAATATAAGAAATGCTCAAAGAAATATGGAAAAGCAATAACATAGCAGGCATGGAAGTGAAACTAGATGATGTGCATCAAATAAAGTGTGCACAACAAGCATAAGACACGTAAGCTTTTTTGGTTAAAATGATATCTACTGACAACAAAATGAACAATACAATTGAAACTACTAGTCATAATCAATTGAAAGTTGCATATTATTCATACTATCTGTGTTTTTGCATTATAACATTTCATACATAATTCTTTACATCATTGTATGCCTTCTATATTTAATTGAATTTGATTCATAACAAAATATTGAAAAATATTATCTCTCGATTTCAAAAACAGTTAGTTCAAAAATAAACAGTTACTAAGGGAAGAAAATTGATACCTACATAAAAGAAACTGATACCTATAGAAACAAAACTGGTACCTATATAAGAGAAACTGGTACCTACAGAAATAAAACTGATACCTATATAAAAGAAACTGATACCTACAGAAACAAAACTGACACCTACAAAACAAAAAAAGATAACTACATAATAAAAAATAAAACAAAATATTTAGCAAATATATCTCAAAGTAATAGCTACAAACGCAAAAATTCATACACAAATCAATACTAAGTGTGCTAGTAAAACTGTTAAATATTTTAATTCAAAGCACTATCCCTGAAATTCAATGTTTTGTATTAATTGTAAACATGATAACACAACTCATGCAAACTGATACTAACATTACATTTTAGTTTCAGTAAATAAAAAGTAAACATTAGTAAAAATATGTTCAATATAGAACATTAATTATTCAATTTCACAAAACTGATACCTACCGTACACAAAACTGATACATACTTACCGATAACAAAAAAAATGATAAGAAGAAAAAATAAAAATGAAACCAAAAAACTGAACCTAAATATGATACGTTCCCACTCTATCACAACTTTATATACAACCTAAACAACTTTATATCAAAAATTTGAAGAAAACGAGATCACGGTAGAAATATGAAAAGAGCGAGATCGACAAACGCGCATGAGAAAAATATGATAGATGAACTATAATTTTAAGAATAACAAAATTGAAATGACCGAACAAGGTTGATCGATATTTTGATTGCTAGAGTAATATTGGATCGTGACAAAAAAATCGAAAGGAAGAAGAAGAAGAAGCAGCGCGCGAAAGTGGGCTGGAAGGAAAATACGTGTGTGTCCTTGTGAGAAAATAATTAGCGGGCTGTCCTACATCTAAAAAAAGCCCTAAAAATTGTCCTTGAGGAAAATTTCCTGATAAATAAAATACAGGCTGAATTTAAATATTACTTATAAGAGTGACGAAAATATCTAAAAATACAAGTGCAATACTAATGCATGAATGTTCTTGTATCACATATTTATCAAAAATAATTATGATATTATCAAAGTGATAAACAAAATATGTGTTTAGCTACTAAAACAAATATTAAGGAATCGTTTATTTAAAATGTTGTTTGCCGAATGCTGGATACTAATCGTTGAACACCGAACGTTGGTTGCTAAATATTTAAAATGTTCGTTTATATTTTGGTTATTTACTAATTTTTTAGAATAATCCATTATTATGACAAAGTTTCCATTTAGTATGGATAAATTTTTACGTAATTATGAATTTGTTTAACCATAAGGACTTGAATAAAAAATGGTTTTACCATTTTGTCAATGTGAGTGTGATATACACATTGTCATTTTTATGTTAGACTAATTAATAATTATTTGTTATTATAATTTTATTGAAAGTTGAAACTTAATAGAACTTAGGAGAAATTCCTAAATAATTGCAAAAATATTAAGTGTTGGTATTTAAATGTATATGATAAGGAAAAAAATTAGTAAAACATTATAATAAATTTATATAATTGTGAAAATTTTAAATTATTTGGACTTGAATGAAAACATAGTCACTAAGTATTTAAATTATGGGAGTTTTTAAATTTTTTCCCACTCATTTTTACTGATGACAAAAGGGAAGAAAACTATAAAATGTACGTATCCATTATTTAGGGGGAGTTATCTAACTTTGTGGGAGTTATGTCATATTTTAAACAAGATATCAATGGTTGTATCATTAAAGAATAGAAGATTGTTAATACCTCAGTTTTTGTTTTTGGTGATAACAACCTTGATAAACAGTAAAATATTCGTATAAAATTGTAACGACCCGGAATATTGGTCGTTAGATTTAAACATTTAATTCATTTTAAATGTTGAATGTGAATTATAATTTGGTTTTGAAACAAAAAGATTTTGATTATATTAATGAGATTAGTTAAATTTCAAATATGGCTATTCAATTGGATTTGAATAATAATAATTTAATATTTGGGAATTGAGATAATTTGTGAATCTGGAGGTAAATAGATATGAAAATGGTTTCTAAAATTTATTTTAAGTCTATTTGGATTTAAATATTTATGTTGGACTTTTGGATGGAATCAAAAGGCGATAAGACAAATTTGGAATTTTTGTATTAATTTAATAATGGAATTTAATAATATAATAATGCAAATAATCAGATTTTGGTTCGAAGTGAAATAGAATGATTTCTAATGTGAATGTAAATTCTATATGATTTATAAATAAGTTAGTAAAATTTTAAAAGTGAAATTTTAAGTGATTTCGACGATTTTGGAAATCGCTTGATTTTTATTCGACGAGTTAAAATAGCCTCCCGGGGCTCAGTATCGAAATCCGACGAAACTGGTTCCATTGGATCCGTAATAGTTAATTATTGTTGGATTTCAATTTTCATAGCGTTTGTAGGTTGCCATTTGCTCATACGGGTGAGAAACGCGTTGAAATTTAAATTGATAATTTAAATATTAAATTGATTGAAAAAGCTATCTTCCACATACAATCAAATTGGGTTCCGAAATACCTTCCATTGTGTTCGAAATATGGGTAAAACATTATGATCGCCTGTCGGCATGCATCGTTTGGAGATCGTTTGGAAATTTTGTTTTAAATGAATTTAATATTAAAATATTATTTATTAACGTGTATATATATACACGTTTAAAAGAGAAACCCTAGTTTTTTTACCAGCCGCCGTTCTTATTTCAATGGCCGAAAGGTCTTCTCTTTCTTCCTCATTTTTCATCTAATCCTTAGGCTTTCACGCGAGACTTTCAACTAGAGAAGTGTAGAGCTTCTCGAGCTCTCCTCATCCATACGGTGGAGTGGCACTTGATTCGTCGTGGTGGCCAGAATTTAGGCCGATAGGGGTTCCGTTCATGCTCGATTTTGGGTGAAGGGGGGTGCTAAGCGTGATGATGCTCTGGCCAGTGGTGATATTCGAGGTGCTCGACGCGTTGGTGGGTCCTGGTCGTGGAATTGTTGACCGGAGAGCATGGTTTTATATCTCCTATATCTCGCCCGAGATCTCGCCTGAGATCTCATTTTCACACTTAAACGAGACGAGACATCAAATATCCTCCATATCTCCCTCGACACTCATCTCGTCCGAGATAATTTTTATTTTCATATTGATTCAAAAGAAACTACTCAATCCAATTATAATTTATCAACTTCTTGAACATATTCTTTACTTTTTATCTTAATGAGTCATAGCGAAAGGTTTAACTTCTTTATTACGTTCAAATAAAAGGATATTATTCAATCATTACCAAATCAAGCTACTACTCTTTTAAAAATATTTCTTTTTCCATGTAAATCAAGTATGTTACCATTTTTATTTTTAATAAGAAAGTTATAATCCTTAAATAAATTTTTGTCACATCAATTTTAAACACATAAGTACATCCGATATATTCCCAAGATGCATTATAAGAGCCAGATGTCAATCCGAGATGTACATCCGATACGTACTCATCTCGTCCGAGATCTCTCCCGATACGAGATAACTTGTGTAAAAATTCTAAGACGAAACATTACCGAAATCCGATATTTAAAACCTTGTCGGAGAGGCCGCGTTTTTCTTGGATAGCATGATGGCGGTGGGCTTCTTTGCGTGAGTTCATGAACGAGGGGGAAGAACAATCATGCGGCCAGATATGGGTTTGTTTTTTTTTAAATTTAAAAGAAATCATTATTTATAAATTATATTAAAAACTTTGAAATAACATAAGTTTATCGTACATGGTCAGAATTCATCGAAACAACATGCGCCGGACTCGCAGCGACGCGATCTTCGCATTGCGGCAGATCTGGAGGTAGTTGGAGCTCGTGAAAATTTTAGATTAGATCGAAGGTGATCGATTTAATTTAAGATTGAAAGGCTCGTCGGAATTCAAGGTGAGTTTATCTCACTCACATCTGGAATGCTAGTTAGTTTATATAGTTAATATTTAAATGATTGCTTGATTGGTTGAATGTGATAATGGTTATCAGATTGGATCGATACTTATTTGTTGTGCTAACATCTGTGGATGCAGGGAAACAGGTTGGAGGGATCCAACTGGATTCCTCACAATATAGAAATTAATTTCACAACTGATGATGTATTTCATTTATATATTGTGATAGATTAATTTGAAAATTAAATTGTGCTGTGTTATGATTGAATAAATAAAATCGGGAATTTTAAAGTATAAATAAAATAAATCGGGATTAAAAGAAAATGAAGAGGGATTTTTGAGCAATGAATTTAAGGAAATTAAATTCAAGAATTAGTTTGGAATTGGAAGTGTTTTTGAAATAGGGATTTAAAAGGAAATGAGAAATAGAAATTTATAAATTGGGTTTATAAATGAAATGGAATATGTATCGGGGATAAATATTGAAGATATAGATTTCCAGAGGGAATTTCTATAGGAAGTGCGAATTGTTTTAAAATAATAGCGTGATTTTTTTAAGGATGGGAAGTGTATTTTTCCTTGGAAACTAAGCATGTTTCAAAGAAAAGTTTTTGAAGTATAGACTAGAAAGTTTTAAAAGGTGTTTATAGAATATTTTAGAAAGTTATTATTATTCTTAATTATTTTTAAGTGAAAGTAAATATTTATTTAAGAATTATGGTATTTAATTATTTAAAAGGTAATTTAGTATTATGTTTTCTAAAGGGAATTTAATATAAATATTTGATACAATAACCTCATCTAAAAAGGAAATTTTTGATTTAAGTTACTTAAGAAACTTTTATAGATTTTCAAAACTACTTGTGAATAAAGAATTTAGTAATCATATTTTAAGTATATTTTGGAAGGGATTTCCTGGAAATGGGAAATGTGTTTAAAATAAAAAGGGTTTATTTTTAAAGTGTTGGGAGAATTCTACGGGATTTAAACATAAATTTGAACCAAGATAAATCCAGCGGGATTTATAAAAAGAATTCTTTAGCTTATTCTAAAATGGAAGTGTATTTCCTTGAAAAGCCAAGTACGTTTTTAAAGCAGATTTTTGAGTAAAAGTTTGAAGTTTTGAAGTTGTTTTAAAAGAATTAGTTTCAAGAAATTATTACTTAAGTTGTAAAAAATTTAATAGTGAATATTTAACAAATTAGTTATAGTAGTAATTATTTTAAAGGGTTAATTAGCATTATTTTTTGAAAGAATGTTTTTAATATTTATAGTTTATAAAATGGATTTATCTTAAAGATAGTTTGGTTAAAGTTATTCGAAACTAGTATAGAATTTTGTAACTCCTCTTTTTAAATTTAGTGTAACTTAACCTTTATTATAAATTAGTTTACATCTTATAAAATAGTTTTGCTTTAAATATTTGTAAAATATATTTTTGAATAAAATGTTTAAGTAGTCTAATTTAAATATTTAAGGTATATTTTAGAATAAAGTGATTTAATCGTTTTGAACTCTAAGGTAATTGCACTTGGCGTTTTCAGTGGAAATAAATATATGGGAATTTATTCCATGAAAAGAGTGCGGTTTTGAAAACTGTTTCCAAAAAAAGGGCTGAAAAGGAAAATATATCTTGCGAAGATATTTTGACATTAATAAATAATTTGGGTAATTATTTATTGTTTGATGGATGTTGTGGATGTTAATTGATTGTTAAATAACTGATTATCAGTATTGGCCAATGCGCTGATCATTTCGAGGAGACCGGGATCGAGATTTATTTCCTGAAAACCACTTTAATCCGGTTTGTACGTTCTCGTAAGGAAGACGAGTTTGGATTCGAAGATGGAGCAGTGAAATGCAAGGGTTAGTCGCTACTAATCCCGAGGATGATTCCAAACTGGATGTAGTAGGAGTAGTGCCTTCGGTTCCGTTCGAACCCGGGACGGACTTGTATGCATGAATGTTTTCGGAACATCGTCAGGTGGACGGTGGGCATTCTAAGTGATATGTTCTAAAAAGGTAATGCTTAGCCTCGAGCCTCATCAACCGGGAATGACTGAAAATCAGGGGTTATGCAGCAAGGCTAAGTGGGTAGGACCCATTAGGGTAAGGTCATCCCTGTCTAGATGTCCCTTATTATTCGGCTTAGTGAGTGGTTGCTGATCCCAACCGTGGGGTGATCTTACTCGGGATTATCCAGTAAGGGGTAGTCCCGGTCTTGTGTTGCAGAGGATTGGGAATAATCCTCGATATGCTGATCTAGACCAGGTATCATGACGGGTGGTACCCCAGTGCCTAGTCATTAGTTGGAAATCCATTCTCCCTACGTGCCTTTTACAATTTTTGTTTGTGGAACCCACATTGTGGCTAGTATGCTGGAATTTAATCATGTAACAATTTCAGCTATTTTAATAAGTATTTGTATGTAGACACTACTATAATATCATAGGATTTGATAAAAAAATGTTTTAGCTATAGTAAGGTAAAAACCTGACATGTTTATTTGTGGCGTGGTCTTACGAGATGCTTTTGATTTCAAAGGATTTTGAAACTTTAATAATCAATTTGGGTGTATTTTTCTCAAGCTGGTACCCAGACTGACTCGGGTGTTATTTCATTATAATGCTCGGGTCAGACCGAGTATTATAGACCATGGAAAATGATGCTGTGGAGCTCAAGAGACGAGCTGGATGGCGATACGTACTTTCGTATTTATGTTAAATATTCCGCCGTGTATTCAGATTGTGAGGACATGTTATGATTATTGTCCAGTTGTGTGTTATGTATACTCTAATGATGTAATGTATAAACAGATTTGTTTTTGTGTAAAGATCATTTGTTATCTATTATATTTTGTTCTGCTGCGATTGTGAGATTCTGTTATTGTTTAGCTCCTTCCTTCTTCTATTTTCTTTCTTTTCCCTAAACTATCTGTCTTTTCCGGCACTTGATCATCGGCATATCATACTGTGGTGTATTTTATGTCGATTTTCGAGGGTCGAGAAGGGCGGGTCATCACATGTGGTATCAGAGCTTAGGTTGTCGATAACCTTGGCTCTGGTGGGAAAATTACTCATTAAACAGAGTCAATAGTACTCTATAATGAGGTTAGTGTATTAATAGCTATGAGCGCGTACTTTTTAGTGAATATAAATATTTTTTAATACTGTGTTGACTTATCGGTTGAGTGTTCATGAATTCTGGTCGGTACGGGAAGTACAACCGTATCGATAGGGGTTTCTAAACTCTTAAACAAGATAAACCGACATAGTATTGTTTTTAAAGTGGGTATATGAAATAATTTTACCCAAAATTATATTTTGATATGAAAGAAATGATTTCTAAATTATTATATATATATATGGATGTTTGGTTGTGGATATCTTAATCAAATAAGAATCTAAAATTTGATCTAAAATTTGAAAAGGTTTATAATCAAATAGAATTCTATAAGTATGATTTATTCAAAAGAAGTATAACTAAAATTTGATTTAAAACAGAATTTAAATCCTAGAAATTTTGAAAAGTGTTTTTAATGAATTTAAAACAAAAGTTTGGGAATTTAGAATCTTGGAAATGTTCAAAATGTTTTACAAAGATGTGAAGGCAATAATGGAGTATTATTTTGGGAAAATATTTTTGAATGGAAATTGTTTTGAAATGAATTTGTGGAAGTAAGGAAGCACTGAACTCACTTTAGTCGCTAGGAAATAATCCTGATAATGATGGCCACATCATCAGAATTCATTTTCGAGTTTCTAAAGTGATGGATTGCTTCCGTGGTGATTGGTTATGATATCTGTTTAGACATGTTTGATATACAAGGTGTTTTAGAAATTTCAAAAGGGAAACTGTTTTGGCAAAAACAGGTTGTTTTGGAAATCCGGAAGTTTGATCTGATATTCCAGGTGTGTATGAGTTATTTATAATTTCAAATTGGTTTTGAAATAAAACCGAGTAATTGAATTCTGGAAACTCTATTTAAATAATGCGAAAAGTTAAGATAAAGAAACTATTGAACTTATTAAGTGAAGTGATTTGAATAAGAAAGGGAGAAATGAAGATTTTAATCTTGAAATTAAAATTTAACTTGAGTAAATGGTGGTGAATAAAATATATTTGAATTTAACTTAGGATAAGTTAAATAAAAATTGAAACTGAAATCAAATTAAATTGGTTAAAGTTGAAATGTAAAATGATTATAATTGTGAGTTAAAATTGTGTAATGAAAATTTATACCCTTAAGCTATTAAGTGTTATATACATAATCAAGAATGATGATTATAAGATGAAGATGGACTCAAATGAGCAATGTAAGCTTTTAAGTAAATAAGTTGGTGAATATATGAATAGAGAAATGAATTGCAAAACCTAAATAGAAATGATTGAATGTTATGGTAAAAAGGATGGAAAATTCAAAATTTAATCCTAAATGGAAGGAGAGTTGTAATAAGGTAAAGAAAGATATAAAATGTGAATGGACTTAGGTTAGTAAATAAGTTTTGGGCTTATATATTGAGAAATAAAACTCAGTTGAAATTGGATTGAAGTAAAAAAAAAATCAAAATTCAGTTGTGTTATAAATAATATTGAATGAAATTCAATTCTTATTGAAAATAGTAAAGGAAATGGTATGAATTTAAGTTGGCTAAATAAAATTTAGTTGGGCTTGAATTGAATTTGGAAAAGAATTGAATTAAATGGAATTTAAATCAAGTAATAATGATATTGAATGAATTAAATTCTTACCCGACTAAATTCACAAGAATTGTTTGAAAATGAATTTAGCGTAAGCTAAATTAAATAAAAGAGTGATGGGATGAATGAAATTTTGATAGCTTGTTAAAAATTTGAAAAGAAAAATAAAACCTAGTTCTGGTATAGAATAATTGGAATGGTCATATTATTAATAAAATAAATACAGAATGAATTTAGAAGGGGAATTTTTAAATTAATTTAATAAAGGATTAATTTAAATTAGTTATAAGCTTAGGAAATTGTTATTTGGTTGAATAATGGCAAATTTGCATAAGAAATTAGCCGTTTTGTCGTAAACTGAAGTAATTGATTTAAAGAAGTAAATAAAGTTGGTTTTTGGAATAATTTGGAATGGGTTGAAATCTAATTAAGTGGATTTGCATAGAAATGGAAGCGAATTATGAATATGATGCAAATAAATTAAATTGGAGACAAAATTGATTGTGGATCAATTTGGAATTTGCTTAGAAGCAAATTTATATAAGTAGGCAAATGTTGATCATATTAAAGTGATTCTGAGTTGGTCGTGATAAATATGAATTGAATGTAGTAAACTTGATTGTAAATCATTCGAGTGGAATAAAATAAAGTTTAGATTGTTAGGAAAATTAAATAGTGTTGAAAACTTGTGATTGCTATAAAGATGGTACTTGTAGGATTATGAAATTTGTTGTTGGGCTACGTAATTGTTGTGTTTAGCTAAGATAAATGTATGGAAGGTTGTTTAAAATCTTATATTGTTGAAAACTGATATGTATGTTTGAGTAAGTATAGGTACGAAAGGCAACCGATGGAGTTGGAGCGCGTAAATGCATAATATATTAGCCGCTTTCTTAAAAAAATGCTAATCAAAGGTACGCCCATGCAATAAAATTTGAAAAATGATATATATATTGTGGTATATTTTGTTTTCCGACCATGTGATTCGACGTATATATATTTATATCTATTGTGATAATGTGAAACGCTCTCCGTACAAAGGAGACGCTGTCATGGCGATATATACTTCCGTATTTGTGTTAAATATTCTGCGGTGTATTCAGATTGTGAGGACATGTTATGATTACTGTCCAGTTGTGTGTTATGTATACTCTAATGACGTAATGTATAAAAAAATTTGTTTTTATGTAAAGATCATTTATTATCTATTATATTTTGTTCCACCGCGATTGTGAGATTCTGTTATTATTTAGTTCCTTCTTTCTTCTATTTTCTTTCTTTTCCCTAAAATATCCGCCTTTTCTGGCACTTGATCATCGGCATATCGTACTATGGCGTATTTTGTGTCGATTTTCGAGGGTCGAGAAGGGCGGGTCATCATAAAAATTTAGATACTAATATTTGCTAAATTATATAGTATATAGGGTAGGATTATATATGGATATTCAATCGAAGGTTGTACAGTATAAAAGACTCAAAGAACGGGCACAAAGACTTATTAGTATAAAGACTAACACATGAAGACCTCAAATCTATAGTATATTGTATAGAGTCATAGAATATTGTTAATGTTTCTTGTAGCAATCTTTGATCTCTATTTTCCATTTTATAAATCCTTTATCTATAAAACAAAATATATTTCTAAAATATATTTAAAAATATATTATAAAAGTTTTTTAGAGTTCAATATATTTATAACTTATGTTTAAACTATTTTACAAAGTATCAAATTATTTTACATGGTACAAGATTTTCAAAACATTTTAAAATAACCAAGCTTTCAAATTACACTAGCCTATGTCGACATATAGGCATATGATATGTCAACAGACATGTCGTAATTTTGAAACTCAAATTTTGAAATGAAGTGTCTATTCTTCGTAACTCTGAACGAATGGACATGCTTGTTTATTCTTTCTATATGTGTTTTCAAACGAAATTTCAATAACTACTTTCTTATTATCTTTTGTCCTCTTACTATGCCAAAATTTATAGTGAAAAGCTTATTCAAATCTTCTCAATTTCAACCAAAATCAATTCAATCTCAATTGTACTAGTTCTCTATTATTTACTACCTAATTCTATCATCTCTCTTCCTCAAACAAAGATCAAGTTTTGTCCAAGAAGATATAGGATCCATTATATCCAAAGTTTAAGAAATTGACTATGGAAACACCATCAAACTCTAGTTGTATTTGCGTGGGTGTGTTTGTTGCCTGTTCAAATCAATTGGGTGTGCTTGATAGCTCGAAAATATGAGTAGGTGGGCTTATAGCCCATTCAAATCAAGTCGTTGTACTACAAGAACCAAATCAATTTTCGACGGCTCAGGACCGTCGGCGACCGTTGGAAGCGGTCGGAAAAATTTGCTGCAAAAAATTCCGTCGCTGAATAGAATTTCTGACGGCTTTTGACACAGCCTGTCGTCGAAATTCCGACAGCTATAGACGGCCATTGGATGACTTCCGACGACCGTTGGAATACACGTGGACGATCAGAGTGTGTGCCAGAATCCATCGGGAGCCGTCGGAATTTTTCGGCCTGCAAGCCGTTAGGAGCCGTCGCAATTTCAGCTGTTGTTTTCCAGTATCTCTACTGCATTTTCACCTTCCATACATAATTCATAAACACAACATATTCCACCCATCAAGCATATATCCAATTCAAGCATTCAGTATGAAATCAAAGCATACAAACATAATCAAATCACATAAAGAAATAATTCGAGCATAATTCATATAAAATCAAACCAAACTTCGCTACCATAATTTACATATATTTCATTGTGTAATATATACATCAATCCTTCATCAACTCCTTACCGTCAACTCCTGAATGTCAAAATTAGTACCACCAAATGTATCAACAAACAATACACACAACATTTCAAATCCAAGTCCACCAACTCAATGTATCAAACAATATATACAACATTTCAAATCCAACTCAACCGACTCAATGTATCATCAAAACCTACTAAACCATGACACAAAACAAAAAAAGCATACCTATCACTTTGGTCAATCACCTCCAAAACCTCCAGAACCTCCTGAACCAACTGAGGATGGAAAGCGGCCATCATGCTACTGCATGTACTCAGCAATATGCTGGTCCAACAACTGTGTCATCTCGAGGTCTAACGATGGTTTGCTCTTCCAGTTACACCACCCTAGCTCTCAACTCTTCGATCTGTGCTAGATATTTCAGCTTTGGTCGTTCGGCTGGCTCTCCTCTGTCTGCTGGCATGCAATACTTAAGTCTATAATCTTACTATTAAAGCTACATCATAATCTGTTAATTGTTATATCAATAAACTTATTACTAAAACTGAAGCGATGTGAAGTTCTTTAGAAATAAAAGATTAATAAATTGTTATAGCTTAATATATTATTCATTACCAGTTGATTGGCAAATACCGTAGCGCCTGTTCCATGACAGTGGACCCATGACTAACTCAAAAATAACGTCCTCCTCATCTATCGTTAGCTGCTCTCGATCGGTATCCTCAAGAAGTTTCTAGTGTTGTTACATAAACCTTGCATGCATGAACAAATAAAAATGCAATTAAAAGTAATAGCATGATATCTTAATTTATTATACTTTAATTAAAACAATTACTAATAGTACATGAACTAAAATATGCATACATGGTTCTTTCTCGATTTATCGTTGCGCTAGAAATTGTTCCATCTGGATTTACATGCTCGACGGCATGAGTATGTGTAAATACATTCATTTACGACACGGTACCCTGTGCATAGCATCTTGTAATTGATTATTATGTACTATTATTGTATATTCCAAATTATATAGCACAATATTCATTTATAATTCTATTTAATAAATTTACGAACTCCTAGTTATATTGTTGGAACGACTTTGACCTTCTTTAATGAGTGACGGGATTTTTATTCCTATTTGCAAAGTTTCTTTCCGACTCTGCTTGTACATTTAAATTTAACACATTATTGACTTTCCAAATATTTTTTGATACTTACGTATCAATCAAATATTTAATAAAAGTTTAGTACACTAACCTTCGCTACGTCACTATCCCAATGTGCCAGCCTCCCTTCCCACAGACTTGTCCCCATCCAGTTCGGCTTCTTCCTTTTATGCTTCACCGCCGACATGAGATCCTTGTAGTTCTTCCTCATCTTCAGCATCCAGAGTTGTCATACCAGCTGCAGGTCATCAGATTGTATGTCCACCGCGGCCTGGATTCCATGATAAACAGGCAATCAAAAGTTAAATAATAAAAGTGAACAGTATATAAGGGACAAAAAAAATTTAACAATGGAAAGCAAAAGATTATACTTACAATGAAATCCTGCCAATACACTCCACGATGTGGGAAGGAATATTATCCCACTTCGTCCAACTTGCCGTCATCCTATTTTGTACGAATCTCTCGAAACTAATAGAACTACAGTTGATGGCTGTAGATCAAACCCTCTGTGTTAAATATGATACAGATTAGTATATCGTACACAAAATATTTGAGATGCTGAAAAAAGTTTAATACTTACCCCTCTGTACTAGGCACTAGAGACACAACGGGTCACTGTGGCGGTTGCGATGGACCCTGCCGTCATCTCCTAAAGAATGCAAAAAACTCCTCCTTCTGCACGATATGATACCTGCCAAAGACACATTATTTTGAAAGAGACCAATAACATAATAATGAAATATATTTTATAGCTAAATGACATAAATGAGATAAAGTACATAAAGTTCAAAGTATACTTGATTCAGATTAGGTCTCATATTCTGGCGATAAGTAGAATACATTGCATTTTTAACATAAACTGCTAAATAAATGACAAAAATGGTAATGACATAAATGACGTAAATGACAATAAGCAGATTCGGTTTCATAAATGACATAAATTACATTCCAAGCAAAATAAAACTCATCAATTACATCAATTGCATAATACATAA
Source organism: Allium cepa (assembly GCA_030765085.1). Classification (NCBI taxonomy): domain Eukaryota; kingdom Viridiplantae; phylum Streptophyta; class Magnoliopsida; order Asparagales; family Amaryllidaceae; genus Allium; species Allium cepa. Next base: position 724,138,997 of record CM060939.1, on the reverse strand, counting down.
GAATTCAATATAGTGTTTATATCAATTCCTCGTCGTCTTCTGATTCATATTTGGTCTCATATTCTACATTATTTTCCTCCTTACTCTCGAATGCTTCTACCAAAGCGATTGATTCATCGTTTAGAGGTCCAAAATCGGTACGATCGTCTGTTATTACTAATCATTACTTTGCTTAAAATCTGTCAAATAAGCTTATTCATTTGGAATATTCTTCCCATCAAACATAAATCTTGCCTTTGTTTTAAAAACTACCGACCAATCTGCTTTATCTCTTTTTAGAGACCGATAAGGAGCGTAATAAACTTGCAATGCTTGTTTGACTAGTATAAAAGAATCGTACTTGTGATAATGCGATGTGTGCTTTATTTCAATATGATTATAATCCTTGTGCACATTAATTCCAAAACCTGGAACATTGCTAAACTAATTGCATCTAAACAGAAACACCTCCTCCGCAGGCCGTGAGAAATATGTCATTTGCAAAATTTGTGTTAAAGCGTAATAAAAATCATTTATGTGATTTTCTGCGTCATCACTACCTATAACAAATACACCAATATTATTAGTTAATTTTTCTGCACTGTATTCTTTGGTATTAAATTTATATTCATTGACGAAATATATTGGATATGTCTTGACATTTCTTTTCGGTCTTAATGCAAGATGTTTCAAACCTTCGTCAACCACACAATTTCTCGGTTCATAAATGTACTTTGAAAACCAGTCAAAAAATTCTTTACGGAAATAGTGAATGAAAAAGAACGAAGCTTCTTCTTCGATGTAAGATTTACATATCGAACTTTTAACTCGTGCTTTTTGCCTCACTTTTTTCCAGATGATTCAAGTATCTATGCAAATTAATTTACATTAACTTTAACTTCCGAATGTAATTAAATTAATAGGTAATATATTACATACCTCTCAAATGGATGCATCCATCCATATTGCACAAGACCTCGAAATCGTGCTACAGATGGGAGATGAACAGGTAAATGTTCCATTACATTAAAAAACCCGGTAGAAATATTTTCTTCAATTTGCAGAGCAATATAGGAATATCTTCTTCAAGTTTATGTAAACATTGCACTTCTAAAGTAGTTGAACAAAGCTCTTTGTAAAACAGACTAAGCTCCGTTATTACTTTCCAAACTTTTATAGACAACAGTTCTTTGAATAGAATGGGTAATAAATTTTCCATCATTATGTGATAGTTGTGGCTTTTCGTTCCTCTCAATCTACCTTTTTAAAGTCAATGCATTTACGAAGATTTGATGAAATTCCATCAGGAAATCTTAATCCTTCCACCCATTTAAACATAACTTTAACTTAATTATTATCTAACTCGTAACATGCTTTGGCCTTTTTATTTTCATTTGATTTCATATGAAGCTTAGGACGTTTGCATACTTCTTGTATATCGCGTCAAGATTTTAAATCGTCCTTAGTCTTCCCCTTGACATTTAAAATTGTGTTAAAAACATTATCAAAGACGTTTTTCTTGTTGTGCATCACATCAATATTATGACGAAGCAGAAGATCTTTCCAATAAGGCAACTCTCAAAATATACTTTATTTGCACCAATTATGAATAGTTGAGTTTCCTACAATTTCTGTTTGCACTCCAGTTTCGTATATCTTTGGATAGTCCCTTACAAGTTCGTATATATCTTTGCTTGACCATATCATTGGTGGTTGTCAGGTTTCTACTTTATTACCTAAAAAGTTTTTCCTACCCCCTTTGAAGGGATGCTTGACATGGAGAAAATATCGATGGCAGTCAAACCATGAAATTTTCTTACCGTTCGATTAAAAAAACGCCGGTGTTTCTTCCACGCAATATGGACATGCTAGACGACCGGATGTATTCCATCCTGAAGGCAGTCCATAGGCAGGAAAATCACTTAAAGTCCACAATAAAGAAGCAAATATTCAAAGAAATTCTTTGAAACGTCGTATATTTCTACTCCTTCGTTTCATAGTGTTTTTAACTCCTCAATCAACGGTTGTAAATAAACATCGATTCCTTATGTCAGATTGTCGGGGATAGGAATGACAATAGTTAGAAACATACTTTGCGTTTTTATACAAATCCACGGAGGTAAATTATGAGGTGTGATGATAATTGGCCAAGATGAATATTTAGCACCTAATTGAGAAAATGGTGAAAAACCATCCGTATATAATCCAAATCTAACATTACAAATATTCGCTGTAAAATTAGGATAAGTTTTGTCGAAATGCTTCCATACTTCTCCATCGGCTGGATGTGTCAATGTATCCTCTTCCACTGTTCTCAAAATATGCCATCTCACATGAGATGCAATTACAGAAGATGCGTATAATCTTTTAAGCCTAGGAGTGATGTGCAAATAATGCATACGTTTGTATGGAACTTCCATTCCCTTCTTTTTTCTCGGTTTGTATCTTTCCTCGTGACATATACTACACTTCCTAAGTGTGATGTCGTCTTTCCAAAAAAACATGCAGCTATTTAAACATGTATCTATTTTCTAATAAGGTAAACCAAAAGCCGACATAAGTTTTTTTAACTTCATAGTGATTTTGACAGATTAATTTATCGGGCGGCATATGTCTTCTTGCAGCTTGCACATCGGTTGTAAATCCGACGTTAGTGATGTTGTATTTTGACTTCATCGCAATTTATTTTATAGTTACTAATAGTTGGGTGCTGCTTTTACAACATCCCAAAGAGGTTTCTTAGCAGCATCCAGTAAATTATAAATATTTTTTGCTTCAATATTTGGTTCTTCAATATTTTCATCGTCGTCGTCAACTTCAACCGTAGGGAACATTGATCGTGCTGCATCTTCAACCATATTTTTTATACGGTTCGTCATAACAATTCAGTACCAGCAATCTCTAATTCAGACTCCGCAAAAATATGTGCTACAACTTCTCTATGATGATCCCAAACATAATATTTCAGCATAAAACTGTTTTTGCACAAATGAACTTTCACAATATCAGGTAACAAATACTTTAAATATTTACACCCACCACACGACAATGAATTTCTACATCGTTTCCGTTATTGCTTAATGAAAACTTAACAAATATGTTTACACCATAATAAAAATCTTCCTTTATTGAGCCTCTCAATCCCCTTCTTTGATACATCCATCTACTCCGATCGACAAAATGATCGATCATTTTTTTATTTGAAAAAATATGTAACAAATTCAAAATTAAATATTGGTCATTTTACAAATTCACATTTTATTTTTCAATGTATTGATACAAAAACTTATACGCATCAACTTTACCCCACTTAAGAATACAATATAGAAACGTTGGTTTATGGTTAACTTTTTTTCTGGTCAATCATCCTACTTCCCATTACAAACACGGTAAACACCTACATATCGTACATATTTCATTTCAAACAATTTAACAAAATTTCGGCAGCACTTCCTTTTTCTTTCCTACATTATACACAAATGCGTGTATGTGGGGAACAAAAAAGAAAAGTGATGGTGAAATTTTGTGAACCGTTTGAAACGAAATAATGTACGAAATGTAATTAATTACTGTATTTATAGCTTGTCCAATACAGGAAAAAATCCAACAAGTATTATACCAGATGAATATAAATGGTCGGTTTGTGACAAAAAAAAATTGTTTAACGATCTTGTACAACACTCGTCGGACAGTGCCAAAAACTCTCTTAGAGACACAAAAAAATTAATTTATAAAAATGACTATTTACTAATTTTATATATTTCAAAAAATTATTAATTTACCACATTTGTTCCACATATTTTGTCGAATAAGGCTGCTTGAACATTGTTGTCATTTTCCATTACAATCAAATTTTTTTACACTCGTGCATTCATTATTGTTGTACAAGTCAAGATATTATACAACTCATGTCTTATTCCAATTACACAGTACAATGGTAGAAGCAACACAAATACAATGGTTTACACATATACACACAATCATAAATTATACATACTCTTTAAAATTTCACAATAACATATGAAATAGATATACCATGGGATACTACAAACTATTTGTAGGCTATGGAAATAATTGCAATCATTAATTAGCTCTAATTTAGCAACTTATGCAAATCTAGATTTATGATAAAAATTAGATTTTTCACGAAAATAAGAGATTATTCCTGAGATCGAAAGCAATAGAGTGTGATTAGGCAGCCGTGGAGAATCTAGAAGCTTGAAATTGGAGATTGGAAGCTTGAATTGAGGATTTCGAGGTTTTATGTTTAATTTTTCCATGCCGTGGAATGAGGAAGAAGAGACTCGGCTGGAGCCTATATATCGTGAATTTTCACCGGCTTTCGATGGTTGCCGATGGTCTGTCGAAAACCGTCGAAAATGAGCCGTCGGAAGTCGTCGCTATGCTCTGTCACTATTTTAACCTTTTCTAAATTGTAGAATTTTTTGAATATGATTTATAGAGGTATTCTTTTAGCTCTTGCTTGAACCTTGCATATACTTAGTGAGACTCCAAGGACGACATTTGCACCAAGTTTGGATTCATTTTGTAGATCGATCTATCTCTAGCATGAGTAATCCAGCTTGTTTTCTCGATAAAAGAAGAGGACATGCTACATATTTGGACTTGTTAAAGAAACTCTGAAAAAACGTAGAGATAAGATGGGAGATATTTGATACTAAAAAAACATATTATAAACAATATCTTTATTTTTGAAATAAAATATTAACTTTTTTCTCTACATTACAATTGAGGTTTAAGGCAGATCCTTACGTTAATGATGTTATATCGCTTTTCTTTTAAACAATGTCGAATCCCTAAATTTGGATTTCAAAATTTTCAAATGTAAACACGATGCCGTTCAATATATCTATTTATGTTAATACATATCTAAGATTCCTAAAACATTCAACATAAACGAAAACGGTAAATGATTTTTTCATACTAGGCAACAAACATCGACAGTCTTTTTGTACCGATTGACTTCGATGTGAAAGAATCTGACCATACTAATATATTCTGACATATATCATTTTCATAAATTATAAAGATAATATAATTTCAAAATCAGTTATCCCATTAGTATCATATTTATGGTTAATTCCATAAAACATTTAGCAAAATTTGTTATATCCATTGCTTCTACAATATTTATAAATTGTCGTCACAAATATAAACTTTACAATACTACATAATAATTATTGGACGTATCAAAAAGCCACTTGTTAAATTTTTTTACACCTAAGATCTTTAACAATGTTAGAAAAATTGCGTTACAAACATAACCTGTTATAACAAAGTTTGAATGTCACAAATTCTAGTTTTACATGTTCTATATAACTTTAAAATTTGATGGTTATTGGTCATTTATGACACTTGTTAAATATTGTTGAATATATTATATTTAGAATGGTAATAAAATGTGGTTATAAGGCATTATAATAATTCATAACAAGAGCAAAATATAACAACATAAATATTCACACTTGCAGAAATGGGAACACTAAATCAAATAATCAAACTAAAGAAATGCTCACTAAACTATAACTCTTCGATCTTCCAGTATTCCTAAAAGAAACCAAAACACCTGCCAAAATATTGCTATACTGCGCAAAACGCCTCAAAGTTTCACTCCCAGTTTCCCAAGCCAACCCACCACATAAAACATTAGTTAACAAAGTGTAACAACCCTGCTTTTAGTGATTACCTATAATATTAAATTATAACGGTGATTATAATTTAATATTGGAGAAATAAAATTAATTGGTGAAGTAAAATTTGTTAAAATTTGTTTATTTTAAATAAACAATCGGTTTTAAATATAAATTGTTGAAAATAAAGTTTTAAAAAGCTTTATAATGTTAGTTTGGAGAAAAAATGAGCATTTTATAGTTTTAATTTGGTAAAATGCAATAAAATTGCAAATTCTTGCCAAATATAGTTTTTATAAATTTTAAATGAAGTATTTGAAAATTTATATGTTGTATAATGTAAATAACAAGGGGAATTTTGTTTAAAAATGGTTTTTGGATGTAAATACGATGATAATAAGGTTTTCTAAATTTAATTGACAAGAAAAATAATTCTTATGTAATTTTTTGTATTAAAAATAGTGTTTTATGCAAATTATAGTGTAAATTGTAGTGTTTATTTAAAATAGGGTTTAAATAATGGAAATTAATTTTATATAGCTAAAATCTTTTATACGTTGTGAGAACATTTTTTAGTTAACAATGTTGTATAAAATTTATTGGGTTTAAAAATGTGTAAATTTACGTAAATAGGACGGATTAGTATGTAGTATTGAATTTACTTAGTCATTTTCATCAAGTATTTGCAAATGGGCTAGTGTATAGTGGGTGTAAGTCCATTCCTGGAATATTTAGGAGGAAGTTAAGCTGTACATTCTTTTTCTTTTTCATTTTTCTTCATCTTATCAAAACAAAACAAAAAAAATAAAAGAATAGTCACCTCATGAATTTTCATAAATATAGCTTCAAAATTAGCTGAAATTAAGAGATAAATTAACAAATCAAAGTTAATAGCAGGAAATCACAGCCAAAATCTCAAATTGTTTCAGTAATTTTCTGTTTTGAGTAGAGATTGTCTGTAACTTCCTTTTCTTCTTGTCTACGTATTCTTTTTTAGTTTCTACAAGTCAAAAGGCACTTTTGCACCAGAAAGTTAGCTTCTTGCATCTTCAATCCGCTTAAATCTTTGCTAAGGCGAGTAAAATTTCACAGATTCTAGCTTTGAACAAGTTGCTTGCTAAAATAAGTTGAATTTGCTGCTTACTGTAAAAGAATATTGTTGTTGAAAGTTTACAGTAAAAATATGTTTTAAACCACGTCCTTTTGTGCTTATATCTATCTGTTTTTTCCATGAAATCATGCTGGAATTTCTTCGGATTGTTGTTTGAGTGTAGTAGATTGTGCATGCAAATTTTTATGGTCTGAATTATCTTGGAGTACCTTGAAAACATTGCTCAAAATCAAGACGAACAAGGTAGAAAACTGCCTGTAAAATTCGTGACCCCTAGGTTGACCTAACACTATCAGGGGTCGATCTTAGGGTCGGCCTTGACAATGTATAGGTCGACCTATGCAGTGGAATGGTCGACCTTTGCTGTGTTTTTTTTGCCTTTTCCCTTTATTCTGCTATGTTTTACTTCTTGTTTCAGAGTCTTTGCAATCAGTTTTGAGATGTTTTGTGATGTTATGAAAGGCTTCTAACCTATCAATAGGTAGGCCAATATTTTGGATTGATCCGTACTCTGGATTTACAAGTTTTCGAGATGGTTTAATATGCTGATTTTCAGCATTTTTAGTATTTTCCATCACTTGGATTCTGAGTAAAACTGTGTTTATATCATTCCTTTATGGTTAAAGGAATGTTTCCCTTATGAGCAATATATCTTATTTATCATTAGCTAATAATCTTATTCAAGTTAGACTGAGTCGTGTATTTATTACTCAGGTCAGACTAGGTTACACTACTTGGCTCGTTCTTAGCTATTCTCTATGGACCCTACTATCGACTCTTTTGGATCTTAGGCATAGTATTTGTGTAGCTTATCTTGCAGTGTGCCTTGCTTATGTATATATTCTTTTATGGGGACTTGATGTATATTTAAATTATGGTATATCACCACTCATGTATGACACTATGTATTGTTATAGACTTACATGTATATATATGACTGTGTTTGCTGTTCTGTGATCTGTGTTTATTATTACTATTGTGTTTCGTTCTGAATAGATCTTGTAGCCACCATGGTATTATATTAGATGAGAATTAAGTACATTGAACCACTTAAGATGAAATGGAAAATGAAAAAAATGAGCACATTATCGACACATTTAATGCTTATTTAATAAAAGACTGTGGATAGTCGCTCCTAAACAGCCATATTCTCTGCACTTGCAGATTATTACTTAGTAATACTCTTTGTTAGTGTGGGTCTCAAACGGGAGCGTTACAACTTGGTATCAAAGTTGAATTAAGAACAAAATGTAATAAACACAGAATAGTATACATACTACAATACACCAAGTATGATATGAGTTAAAACATCGTCCCTAATCGAAGTTGTTTCTAATCGTGCCTTAATGTTTTCGAGTCCTTTGGAGGTAGATAAGTGGGAATACGTCTTGGAATGTAATTTTTAAATTCCGTAGTATTCCTTATTTAATGAATTCAATTGATAATACCTAACCCTGTGAATAATTCAATCTTATCTTAACTTTCAGCTTATGGCTGGAAGAGGAAGAGGTCGCACTTCGAGGGTTGAGCCACTCACCTCTCGAAAGTGTGTACATGTCGACTGATCGTATTCTAGAGCTTATCCGGAGCACCCATCCTCCAGTTCAAGCCCCTTCTTCTCCTCTACGAAAATCCGCTTTTGCATGCATGTGTAGTGACTTCACTCATCTAGAAGGTAAGCCATTCAAAGGCTCGTAGTCAGTTTTAGAGGTCCAGGAATGGCTCCGTACATGTGAGTGCATTTTTACTTGCATGGAGATTTCTAGTCATCATCGCATTCTTGTTGCATCTCGTATGTTGCAAGAACGTGCTTTGGATTGGTATGAGTTGCTCGTGGCGGAGACTGATGAGTCCGCCTTAGAGTGGGAGCAATTCAGAGAGAGATTCGAGCTCAAGTTCGTTCCTGAGTCTAAGAAGGCTATTCTAGCTCGATGTTTCCTTGACCTTAAGCAAGGGAAGCCGACTGTTTCAGAGTATGTTGTATCTTTCGAGGCCTTGTCCAAATACAATCTCGAGCATATTAGCACTTCATATAAGAAGAATCACAAGTTTTTTCTGGCCTTAAGAAATATCTGAAGAAATCTCTTATGCTTCAATTTAAGTTATTTTTTGAAGAGCTTGTAGATGCGGCCCTTCATCTCGAAGCGATTGAGAATGAGAAGGATAGTGATGTTGAGAATGAGGTTTGGGAAAATCCATACAAGAAGCGCTTTCCCTTCCATAAATCCAAGTCATTCTAGCCAAGTAAGAAGAAGAAGCAGGGCGGTTCTAGTTCCCACTCTCATGTAGCACCTCACTCAGCTAAAGTTTTGGAGTGCTACAATTGTGGCTCTCGTGATCATCTTGTTAGGGACTGTCCTAATCCCCGGAGGTGCCCTTCGTAACGGCCCACAAATCCATACCCTTTTGATTCGAAAATATTCTCCATCAATCCAACTTAAAACGGACGGAAATACGAATCATTAGGAAAAAGAAGGAGGCGGAAGAAGAAATAGAAAACAATATCAGAATCTCACAATCGCAGAGGAACAATATATAATAGATAATAACTGATCCTTATACAAAAGATAGTTGTAACTGTTTTTGTAGATCACATCATCAGAGTACATAAAAATCAACAACATAATTCAAGACAGTTATAATAACTTGTCCTCCCAAAGCTGAATATGCAGCTTACACTGCACAGTGGGATACACATCAAGTATGTGTGATACGTCTCGCCATCCAGCTCGTCTCCTGAGCTCCATAGCATTCCATCAAGAATCTGTATACTATAATACTCGGTCTGACCCGGGCATTATAGTAAAATAACACCTGAGTCAGTCTGGAAAACGAGCGTGAGAAAACACACTCAATTGAATTATTAAAGTTTTTGAAATCCTGTAAAAGCCAAAGGTATCTCGTAAGACCACGCCACAAATAAACATGTCGGGTTTTTACCTTGCGATAACCAAAACATTTCATATAAAATCCTCTAATATTATAATTGTGTCTAAGTACAAATACTTATTCAAATAGCCAAAATTGTTGCATTCATTAAATTTCAACATACTTGCTTCTACAATCAAAACTGTACAGGGCACGTAGGGAAAATGGATTATCAACTAATGGCTAAGCACTGGGGTACTATCTGTCATGGTAGCTTGTCTTGAGCAGCATACCGAGGACCACTCCCAATCCTCTACAACATAAGATTGGAGCTACCCCTTACTGAATACTCCGAATAAGATCACCCCGTGGTTGGGGTCAGCAACCGCCCCACACATCAGAATAAAAAGGGACATCTAGACAGGGATGACCTTATCTTAATTGGGTGCTACCCACATAGCCTTGCTGCATATCCCATGATTTTCAGTCATTCTCGACTGATAAGGCTCGACGCTAAGTGTTACCTTTTTAAAAGCACATTCACTTAGAATGCTCACCGTCCTCCTGACGATGTTCTGATAGCATTCATCCATACAAGTCCGTTCTCGGTCCAAACAGAACCGAAGGCACTACTCCTACTACATCCATTTTGAAATCACCCTCAGGATTAGTAGCGATTAGCCCTTGCCCTTCACTGCTTCATCTTCGACTCCAAGCTCTTGTCTTCATCAAGAAAACGTACTCGCTGGATCGAAGTGGTTTTCGGATTACAAATCAATCCTGGTCTCTTCGAAACAACATTCGATATTTTTCGGTAAACTCAACCCCTGTTCTTTAGGAAATAAACAGACGAAGATAAGATCGGAGATCACCTCCTAACCGTTAATGGACGGATTTCCTTATAAACGTCCTAGAAGAATGAACGAGTTTATACGTATAATATAGTACCTCGATCGGTAACTGTGCCATATAATTCCTATACTCCTCCTAGATATTTCCAAAGTCATATTTGGATCCAGATTTGATAGCCGGTTATTTAACTATCAAATAAACAATCAATTCAACCAATTATTTTATTTCCACTGGAAAACACCAAGTCTTATTAAAATTAGATTTCAATAATTTAAATCACTTTACCTAAAAATATATACTTAAAACATTTTAAATAAAACTACTTAAGTCACCTTATTCAATCAATAGTTATGAAATTCTATAATAATTTCCAAGTAAAAAAAAACTTTAGCCAAAACCACTTCAAACTAAAATTATTATATAAAGTATAATATTAAATAATTATCTTTTTAAATCATAATACTAGTTAAATCTTTAAAATAATCACTTTTATAGTTAACTTAATAAATATTTACTTAAAAGAATATTAAAATGATTAAATAATTATTTCTCCAAAACATTCTTTTAAAACAACTTTAAAACTTCCAACTTATACATAAAAATCTCCTTTGAAAATATACTTGGCTTTTTAGGGAAATACACTTACCATTTCAATATAGCCCATCTAATCCCTTATAAATCCTGCTCGATTTATCCCAATTTAATCTACGTCCCAATCCCGTAAATTCCTTTTAACACTTTAAAAATAAAACCACTTTTTATTTTTGAAACACATTACCCATCACCTTATAAATATGAATTTACACTTTCAAATTTATCCATTGATAAATATTTCACTTATTTATAAACCCAGTTTATAATTTCCATACCCTCATTTTCCTTCAAATCACAGTTTTAACACTTAGCCATTTTCAAATCGCTTTCAAAACTATCTCCATTTGAAACTAAATTCCTTTACTTACTCCAAATTTATTCCAAAACCCGTTAATTCCAAATTCACTCCTTATTTATGATTTTAAAATCTTATTTAAACTGAAATACCAATTTATACTTTATTTCAAAATTCTCCTTTTATTTCTTCCAAACCATTTAAATCTTGAAGTTTAAAATAAATTTTGTGCTTCAAATCAATATTGCTTAAGTCCATATTTTAAAATCCTTTAATTCACATTCATTCACAACTCTGTTTTCCCATATTTTCATAATTATTTAGATAGAATTTTAAATCAACTTTCATTTCTTTCCAAAGCCATTCCTTTAATTTATATAATTTCACCACAATTATTTTACTTAAAAGCTCCCATTTTATTTTCCTTTAAAAATCCCACTTACATATATTTGATATCTTAAAGTACCAAAATGTATTTAGCAAAACGATAGCATTCAATAACATCAATTCCAATCATATCCGATGTAATATATCATCCGTACAATGTACACATATCATCCGTATGTAATATCATATCCGATCGCTTACTCGATCACACAATTTCACTTTCGAACTAGGATCGTCTACCCGACTCCCTAGTGCGGACTAAGATCTGGTTTCCTGATCAGAAATGTCATTCTCCTTGCATAGCCATATACTATGATAGAGAATTTATAGAATCAATCAAAAATACATATCCAGGGTTCGCTGTCGAAAATAGAGCAAAAAATCCCAACTCGGATCGATATAACTATCTCGAATTCTGTGCTCAAACCTGAATCAAATCGCTATGCGGATAAAAATAATATTCGTACATCCTACGTATAATCTCAATTGATTATTAACTATATCAGTTTTCTTTTTATGCACATTTATTTTGATTTCCATTCACTTATTCACAATTATCATTTCAAACACCCTTATTAAATCTTCATTCAAATATTAACTTAGAATATTTTCCCAATACCAAATTTTTTTACTTAAGAATTCCACCATCCATTTCTTAAGTTCAATATGAATATTTTATACAACTTCCATATATTAATTTTCACTTCACCACTTACGCTTTATACCTATTTTGTTCAATTTCCATTTGAATTCAATTTACCTTCCCTTCACCAATTTACTCCCAATCATTTTCAATTTTGAATTTTTATGTTTGATTCACTATTTTATCTCATTTCTCAATCAAATCTTAGTCCCAACTTTTTGTTATAGTTAGCCCAAATCAACCAATTTTTTCCAATTTCACTTAGCTTAACACCATTCAAATTGAATTTCAATATTCAATTTCAATTCATTGACTTACAATTTAAATTAATTCATTCATTCACATATTTATTTCAACATAATAAATTTTATTTTAATACTCTTATTTTAATACTCTTATTTTACTTAGCCTACTTAGGCTTATTTCGTCAAAATTTACTTTTGTTTAACTTAATTTAGTTAAATTCCATTTCCATTCAAAAATTTAAACTTCTATAAGTTTTCCCACTTATTTACATTCCATTTACTAATCTCCTTTGATTTACTTTTCTTAATTGGTTTCCCTACCACTTTACTCTATCGTCACACTTACCTTTATTTAACCCGTTTCAAGTTGAATTTCATTCAAAAAAATTTCAAATTTTGTATGTTATCAAACACATTCATATTTCCATAAGCATTTTTAATTAAACTTCCAGAGTTTAAACAATTTCTTAAACATTCAAAAAAGATTTTTGAAAACATATATATACCCAAACCAAATTATTCCTTTACATTCCAAAATCAACCCTAATTTTGCAAACAAACACCAATTTAAAACATTCAAGTAGCAATTCCTCTCTTGGAAACTTAAAAATGAACACCGATGATTTCACGATCATCATCGGAATTATTTTCCAGCGATCGAAAATAGTTCTGTGCTTTAATTGTTTTCAAAAACATTTCCAACTATTTTTAAATTCAAATCCCACCAGATTTCATATCCGACTCAAAAATGTTTCCGAATAATACCTACTATTATTCCTCCAAAACCTTTGAAAACCATTTTCAAACAAAAAGGAATTTAAACTTTTCCCAAAATTTAAAATTTCAGATTCTTCCAATCTATATTCAAACATTACTCTGGAATTTTGTCTCATTTCAATTATAAATCACATTCATAATTCACATTTATAAATCTCATTCTGTTATATAAATTCTTTTCTTATCTTTTTAGTTATAACATTATTTCTTATTTCAATTTCCACACAACAATGATAATAATTTAATATTATCACTTCCTAATAACCAAACAACCATATTTACTTATAATAATTCCGAAAAAGTTATTTCTTTCACAAAAAATATATTTTTGGGCAAAAATTATTTCATTTACCCTATAAAAACATTATGTCGAATTGTTCTGTTCAAGTGTATAGAGTTCCCTATCAATAATGTTAATTACTCGTATTGACCATAATCCATAAGCCACTCAATCCAATCAACACAATATAAACAATTTTATATTCACTAACAAATACGTGCACATATCTGCTAATACACTCAAACTCATTCTAGAGCGCTACTCACTCTATTTCCAATGAGTAATCCCCATCAAAGCCAAGGTTCTCATTTAACCTTCAGCTCTGATACCAACAGTAACGGCCTGCAAATCCATACCCCTATGAGTTGACAATATTCTTCATCAGTCCAACTCAAAATGGATGGAAATATGAAACATTAGGAAAAAGAAGGAGGTGGAAGAAGAAATAGAAAGCAATATCAAAATCTCATAATCGCAGCGGAACAATATATAATAGATAATAACTGAATTTTATACAAAAGATAACTGTAACTGTTTTTACACATCACATCATCAGAGTGCGTACAAATCAACAACATAATTCAGGATAGTTATAAAAAATTGTCCTCCCAATGCTGAATATACAGCTTACACTACACAATGGGATATACATCAAGTATGTGTGATACGTCTCACCATCCAGCTCGTCTCCTGAGCTCCATAGCATTCCATCTAGAATCTATATTCTATAATACTCGGCCTGACCCGAGCATTATAATAAAATAACATCCGAGTCAGTCTGGAAAACCAGCGTGAGAAAACACACTCAATTGAATTATTAAAGTTTTCGAAGTCCTTTAAAATCAAAGGTATCTCGTAAGACCACTCCATAAATAAACATGTCGGGTTTTTACTTTACGATAACCAAAACATTTCTTATGAAATCCTCTGATATTGTAATAGTGTCTAAGTACAAATACTTATTCAAATATCCGAAATTGTTACATTCATTAAATTCTAGCATACTAGGTTCTATAATCAATACCGTACAGGGCACGTAGGGAGAATGGATTTTCAACTAATGACTAGGCACTGGGGTACCACCAATCACGGTAACTGGTCTAGATCAGCATACCGAGGACCTTGCCCGATCCTTTGTAACACAAGACTAGAGCTACCCCTTGTCGGATAGTTCGAATAAGATCCCCATGCGGTTGAGATTAGCAACCACCCCATATAGCCGAATAAAAAGGGACATCTAGACAGGGATGACCTTGCCCTAATTGGGTGCTACCCACTTATCCTTGTTGCATATCCTCTAATTTTCAGTCATTTTCGATTGATGAGGCTTAGGGCTAAGCATTACCTCTTTAGAAACACATTCACTTAGAATGCTCACCGTCCACTTGATGATGTGCTGATAGCATTCATCCATGTAAGTCTGTTCCCGGTCCGAACGAAACCGAAGGCACTACTCCTGCAACATCCATTTTGGAATCACCCTCGGGATTAGTAGCGATTAGCCCTTGCACTTCATTGCTTCATCTTCGACTCCAAGCTCTTGTCTTCGTCACGAAACATACTTGTTGGATCGAAGTGGTTTTTGGATTACAAATCCGATCTTGGTCTCTTCGAAACAACATTCGATATTTCTCGGTAAACTCAACCCCGGTTCTTAAGGAAATAAACAGACAAAGATAAGATCGAAGATCACCTCCTAACCGTTAATGGACGGATTTCCGTATAAACGTCCTAGAAGAACGAACGAGTTTATGCATACGGTATAACACCTTGAATGGTAACTGTACCATATAATTCCCATACTCCTCCTAGATATTTCCAAAGTCATATTTGGGTCTAGATTTAATAGCCGGTTATTTAACTATCAAATAAACAATCAATTCAACCAATTATTTTACTTGCAATGAGAAACACCAAGTCTTATTAAAATTAGATTTTAATAATTTAAATCACTTTACCTAAAAATATATACTTAAAACATTTTAAATAAAACTACTTAATTCACTTTATTCAAACAATAGTTATGAAATTCTATAATAATTTCCAAGTAAAAAAACTTTAGCTAAAACAACTTTAAACTAAATTATTATATAAAGTATAAAATTAAATAATTATCTTTTTAAATCATAATACTAGTTAAACCTTTAAAATAATCACATCTATAATTAACTTAATAAATATTTACCTAAAAAATATTAAAAATATTAAATAATAATTTCTCTAAAACATTCTTTTAAAACAACTTTAAAACTACCAACTTATACAAAGAAATCTCCTTTGAAAATATATTTGGCTTTTTAGGGAAATACACTTCCCATTTCAATATAGCCCATCTAATCCCTTATAAATCCAACCCAATTTATCCCAATTAATCTACGTCCTAATCATGTATATTCCTTTTAACACTTTATAAATAAAACCACTTTTTATTTTTAAAACACATTCCCTATCTCCTAATAAATTCCCACTGTGAATTTATACTTTCAAATTTATCCACTGATAAATATTTCACTTATTTATAAACCCAATTTATAATTTCCATACCCTCATTTTGGTTCAAATCAAAGTTTCAACACTTAGTCGATTTTCAAATCGCTTTTCAAAAATATCTCCATTTGAAACTAAATTCCTTTACTTACTCCAAATTTATTCCAAAATCTATTAACTCCAAATTCACTCCTTATTTATGATTTTAAAATCTTATTTAAAACTGAAATCCCATTTTCATACTTTATTTCAAAATTCTTCTTTTATTTCTCTCAAACCATTTAAATCTTGAAGTTTAAAATAATTCTTTGTGCTTCAAACCAACATTGCTTGAGTCCATATTTCAAAATCCCTTAATTCACATTTATTCACAACTCTATTTTCCCATATTTTCGGAATTATTTAAATAGGATTTTAAATCAACTTTCATTTCTTTCCAAAGCCATTCCTTTAATTTATCCAATTTCACCATAATTATTTTACTTAAAGGCTCCCATTTTATTTTCCTTTAAAATCCCATTTTCATACATTTGATATCTCAAAAATACCGAAATATATTTAGCTAAACCATAGCATTCAATAACATCAATTCTAATGTAACCTATCACGGATTATCAAATAAAACATATCACTGAATATGAAATAAATTCAACATTTTTGAGAAATCCCGTTGGATCCCTCGAACCTGTTTTCCCTACATCCACAGATGTTAGCACAATATAAAAATACCAATCCCACTTGGAGGGGGATATCGCGGTCGCTATTATGCGGGAAGCATTAGGTCTCATTTGCTATATAATGCGGGAATATCAATCACTCCAATATATATACTACTATATATATAATATCACATCCAGACTGATAATAAATTATTAATTCAAGTAATCAACTAATAATTTAAATTTAACTATTTAAATTTACCAGCAATCCAATTTGATTGAGATTAACTCACATTTGATTTTTGTTTTGTGATCTGATCCAAACCGGCTTGTTTCCTTCACGATTTTAGACCTTGTTGAAATGTTATATGGCTTATTAACATTTGAACTAAATCGAAAAATCAACTACCATTTAATGAATTTCTATTTCCTAAATCTTATATATATATATATATATATATTCTCTCTATATACACATACTTATTAATTTCTTAATGAAAATAAAATCTCTTTCTAGCATATGTATTAAAACAGAAATGATTTTTGTACTTCCTTGAATTATTCTTTCTTCTGTACGAAAACTTTACTCTACTGTTCATTGTATATACATATACACACCGAATTTTAAAACAGAATTGTTTTATATCCTTCTATTAATTGAAATCCTATCTATATATTTTTCCTATTTCCATAATATGTTTATATATATATATATATATATATATATATTCAAAGTTTAATAAAATAAACAGCAAATACCTTCACTGTCGAAAATCTGAAATATCCCCATCCCATCACGGCAATCCTCCCTACTTCGCACAGCTCCACTTCGACCGTTCCCGAATCCCTGGCTCTATCGCCGAGCTCTCCTCCACGCCCCGCTCTTCCCTACTACCCAGTCACGACTTAATCGCGAGCAAACACCCCTCTCCCATCATCACGCGCGTCACTAACCCACGAACCACGGCCGGCTAGCTGTGCTTGCTTACCTCTTGGATTCGAACGATCTCGACCCTCACTCTGAATTGATTATGAATATTTGAATTTGATTTGAGTATACCAATTTGATTTTGGATTGGGTTCCAAAGGAAAAATGGGCATAAGCGGTTGTCTGAAAGTGGGAAGAAATGGGGGGATGAATGGACGATAGTCCCCCTTTTTTCTTTTCATTTGACCATTAATTTTCTTTCCTTCGACTTCATGGATTCTAAATGGGAACTGAAATAAACTTGCGTTCTCTCTCTCCTTATTTCTGAAAAATAAGGAAAGGGGTGGCGTCAGTTAT
The DNA here is from genome assembly GCA_030765085.1 of Allium cepa. Lineage (NCBI taxonomy): Eukaryota > Viridiplantae > Streptophyta > Magnoliopsida > Asparagales > Amaryllidaceae > Allium > Allium cepa. The sequence continues at coordinate 724,120,884 of CM060939.1, read as the reverse complement.
ATGACTGAATTTCAATTGAAAGAAGGAGAGAAGACGCGTGTTAACATGGTGGACTTAGTTTGCCTGATTTGACATTTCTGTTCACACATGCTGCGTTAACATTGAAGCCTTTGAATGCGTTTGTAGAGGTTGAGGATGAGGTTTTGTGTTTAGCTATGGTTTCCGTAACCAATTGGGCGGTGGTGTTCAGATATTTGGAAATATCGCCCAGTAGAACTTTCATATTGGGTATGATCTTAAGAACCATAAGTTGTCATTTGCTCCCACGGATTGTTTAAAGTTTTAGATGTCTGGATGTTGTGATATTCTTATTTTTATGTTTGTTCTTTTTTGTCATTTGAAATTCCATAATAGAGGTAAAGTTTTAAGCGGGTGGTTCTCTTTTTAAGGTTCATTAAATCATTTTTCTATAAAAGTATATTTTACTGGAACAAAAATTTAGCAAATCTGATTTCCGCAGAAGCAATGAAATAGTACTTATATTTAGTTTATTTGCTGTTGTAATAGTTACTCTTGATCTACAATTACCACATGCTTCATGCTCTCCACAGTGATTAATGTAGCATATCTACAAGCTATTTCTTGTTTTACTTTATCTACTATTGTGTAATCCATTGTAGACAGTGTATTGTTGGAAAAAAACATTTTAGATACTTTTGGAAATAAAATTTATTATGCTTTATACGATGAAATTGAGTTATAAGCTAAATTTACTATATCTCCAGATATGTCTTCCTTATATTTGAACACAAGTAAATAATCATTTTTATTAATAAAAATGAAATATATAACGTTTTACTAATTTTTAGGATGCGATATTTGTTAAGCAAGATATATAAAAATTAGTTTTTCTAATAAATTTTAAAAATAATACTTTTGTAGAATTTTATAAATAAATATTCATGTGAATAAATTTTGAAATTTATATTTAACTTTTGATACATTTGACTAAACGATAAATAAAATACAGGTTGAATTTAAAATATTACTTGTAAGAGTGACGAAAATATTTAAAAATACAAGTGTAATACTAATGCATGAATGTTCTTGTATCACATGCTAATCAAAAATAATTATATGATCTTATCAAAGTGATAAACAAAATATGCATTTAACAACTAAAAGAAATATTAAGCAATCGTTTATTTAAAATGTTGTTTGCTAAATGTTGGATGCTAATCGTTGAACACCGAACGTTGGTTGCTAAATATTTAAAATGTTTGTTTATATTTTGGTTGTTTACTAAATTTTTAGAATAATCCATTATTTTGACAAGGTTACCATTTAGAATGGATAAATATTTATGTAATTGTGATTTTTTTTGACCTTATGGACTTAAATAAAAAATGGTTTTACCATTTTGTCAATGTGAGTGTGATATACACATTGTCATTTTTATGTTAGACTAATTAATAATTATTTGTTAATTTAATTTTATTGAAAGTTGAAACTTAATAGAACTTAGGAGATATTCTTAAATAATTGCAAAATATTAAGTATTGGTATTTAAATGTATATTGATAAGGAAAAAATTAGTAAAACATTATAATAAATTTATATAATTGTGAAATTTTAAATTATTTGGACTTGAATGAAAAATAAGTCACTAAGTATTTAAATTATGGGAGTTTTTAAGTTTTTTCCACTCATTTTTGTTGATGACCAAAGGGGAGGAAACTATAAAATGTATGTATGCATTAATTAGGTGGAGTTATCTCACTTTGTGGGAGTTATGTCGAATTTCATACAAGATATCAAAGGTTGTATCATCAAAAATGGGATGATTGTTAATACATTAGTTTTTTCTTTTGTTGATAACAAACTTGATAAACAATAAATATTCGTATAAAATATAGATACTAATATTTGACAAATTTTATAGTATATAGGGTAGAATTATATATGGATATCGAATCAAAGGCTGTACAGTATAAAAGACTCAAAAAACGGATATAAAGACTCATGAGTATAAAGATCAAGACATGAAGATCTCAAATCTATAGTATATTGTATAGAGTCATAGAATATTGTTAAAGTCCCTTGTAGCAATCTTTGATCTCTATTTTCCATTTTATAAATCCTTTATCTATAAACAAAATTTAAATTTAAAATATATTTAAAAATATGTTATAAAAGTTTTTCAAAGTTCAATATATTTATAACCTATGTTTAAACTAATTTACAAAGTATCAAATTATTTTACATAGTACAGGATTTTCAAAACATTTTAAAATAAACAAGCTTTCAAATTACACTAGCCTTTGTCGTTGTATAGGCATATGATATGTCGACAGACATTTCGAAATTTAGAAACTCAAATTTTGAAATGAAATGTTGATTCTTTGTAACTCTTCACGAATGGACATGTCTGTTTATTCTTTCTATAGGGGTTTTCAAATGAAATTTTAATAACTACTTTCTTATTATCTTCTCTTCTCTTACTATGCCAAAATTTCTAGTGAAAAACTTATTCAAATCATCTCAATTTCAACCAAAATCAATTCAATCTCAATTATACTGGTTCTCTATTATTTACTACTTAATTCTATCATCTCTCTTCCTCAATCAAGGATCAAAGTTTTGTCCATTAGGATATAGGACCTATTATATCCAAAGATCAAACAATTGACTTTGGAAAAACCATCAAACTCTAGTTGTATTTGTGTGGGTGTGTTTGTATCCTATTCAAATCAAATGGGTGTGCTTGGTAGCTCAAAAATCTAAGTGGGTGTGCTTGTAGCACATTAAAATTAAGTCGTTGTATTATAAGAATCAAATCAACTTGCGATGGCTCTGGACCATCGGAGATCGTTGGAAGCGGTCGGAAAAATCCGTGGTAAAAAAGTTTGTTGCTGAACAGAATTTTCAACGGCTTTCGACACAGCCCATCGTCGAATTTTTGATGGCTGCAGACGGCCATTCGATGACTTTCGACGGCCGTCGTAAGACATATGGACGATCAGTATGTGTGTCAAAATCCATCGGGAGCTGTCGAAATTTTTCCGTCCCACGCGTCGGAAGCCGTCAGAATTTTTTGGCCTGCAGGACGTTAGGAGTCGTCCGAAGCCGTCGCAATTTCTGCTATTGTTTTCCATTATTTCTGCTGCATTTTCACCTTCCATCCATCAATATATTCCACCCATCAAGCATATATTCAATTCAAACATTCAATATGAAATCAAGCCATACAAACATAATCAAATCACATAAACAAATCAATCAAGCATAATTCCTATAAAATCAAATCAAACTTTGCTACACTAATTTACGTATATCTCATTATATAACATATATATCAATCCATCATCAACTCCTCACCATCAACTCTCAAATTTCAAAATTAGTACCACCAAATGTATCATGAAACAATACACACAACATTTCAAATCCAAGTCCACCAACTCAATGTTTCATCAAACAATATACACAACATTTCATATCCAACTCCATCAACTCAGTGTATCATCAAAACTTACTAAACTATGAAGCAAAACAAAAAAACATACCTATCACTCTGGTCAATCACCTCCAGAACCTCCCGAACCAACTGAGGATGGAAAGCGCCCACCATACTACTGCATGTACTCAGCAATACGTTGGTCCAGCGGCTGCGTCATCTTGATGGTCTGGCGACGGTTTTACCCTTCCATCTACGCCACCTTAGCTCTCAACTCTTCGATCTATGCTAGATCGATCTCAGCTTTGGTCATTCGGCTGGCTCTCCTCTGTCTGCTGGCGCGCAATACTTTAGTCTACAATCGTACTATCAAAGCTACATCATAATGTATTAGTTGTTATATCTATAAACTTATTACTGAAACTAAAGCGATGTGAAGTTCTTTGGAACTAAAAGTTACTAAATTGTTATATCTTAATATATTATTCATTACCACTTGATTGCCAAAGCCGTAGCACCTATTTCATGACATTGGATCCATGACTAACTCAAAAATAACGTCCTCCTCATCCATCGTCAGCTGCTCTCGACCGGTATCCTCCAGAAGTTTCTAGCGTTGTTGCATAAACCTTGCTTGCATGAAAAATAAAAATGCAATTAAAATTAATAGCATGATATCTTAATTTGTTATACTTTAGTAATTAAAACAATTACTAATAGTACATAAACTAACATATGCTCACATGGCTCTTTCTCGATTTATCGTCGCACCATGTATATGAAACTGTTCCATCTGGATTTACATGCTCGACGGCATGAGTACGTGTAAAAACATCCATTTATGACACGAGACCCCGTGCCTCAACTTCTTAAAATTGATTATTATGCACTGTTATTGTATATTCAAAATTATATAGCACAATGTCTATTTACAATTCACATTTAATAAATTTACGAACTCCTGACGATACTGTTGGAACGACTTTGACCTTCTTCGATGAATGATGGGATTTTTGTTCCTATTTGCAAAGTTTCTTTCCGGCTCTATGTGTACATTTAAATTTAATACATTATTTACTTACCAAATATTTTTTGATACTTACGTATCAATCGAATAATTAATAAAAGTTTAGTACACTTAGCTTCGCCTCGTTGCTATCCCAATGTGTCGGCCACCCTTTCCACACACTTTTCCCTATCCAATTCGACTTCTTCCCTTTATGCTTCACTGCCGACATGGAACCCCTATAGTTCTTCCTCATCTTCTGCATCCAAAAATGTTGTACTTGCCATAGGTCATCTGATTGCATGTCCACTGCGGCCTGGATTCCATGATAAACAAGCAACCAAAAATTAAACAATAAAAAGCGAACAATAAATAAGCGACAAAAAAAAATTTAAGAATGAAAAATAGAAGATTATATTAACAATGAAATCCTTCCAAATACACTCCAGGATGTGGGAAGGAATATTATCCCACTTCGTCCAACATACCGTCCTCCTACTTTGTACGAATCTCTCAAAACCGATGTAGCTACAGCTGATGGTTGTAGGCCAAACCCCCTGTGTTAAATATGATACAGATTAGTATATCGTACACAAAATATTTAAGATGCTTAAAATAGTTTAATACTCACCCCTCCGCTCTAGGCACTAGAGACACAACAGGTCGCTGTGGCGGTGGCGACGGACCGCTGCCATCGTCTCCTAAAGAATGCGAAGAACTCCTTCTGCACGATATGATACCTGCCACGGACACATTATTTTAAAAGAGACCAATAACATAATAATGAGATATATTTTATAGTTAAATGACTAAATGAGATGAAGTACATAAAGTGCAAAGTATAACTGATTCAAATTAGGTCTCATATTTCGACGATAAGTTGAATACATTGCATTTAAACATAAATTGCTAAATAAATGACAGAAATGGTAATGACATAAATGATGTAAATGACGATAAGAAGATTCAATTTCATAATTGATATAAATTACATAACTAGCAAAATAAAACTCATCAATTACATCAATTGCATAATACATAAGAATTCAATATAGTATTTATATCAATCCTCATCGTCTTCTGATTTAGATTTGGTCTCATATTCTACATTATTTTCCTCCCTATTCTCGAATCCTTCCACCAAAACTTTTGATTCATCGTTTAGAGGTCCAAAATCAGTACGATCGTCTGTTATTATTATTTTGTTACGTTTTCAAGATCTACCTAATAAGCTTATTCGTTTGGAATATTCTTCCCATCAAACGTAAATCTTGCCTTTGTTTTAAAAACTGACGACCAACCTGCTTTATCTCTTTTTAGAGACGGATAAGGAGCGTAATAAACTTGCAATGCTTGTTTGGCTAGTACAAGAGGATCGTACTTGTGATAATGCGATCTATGCTTTATCTCAATAAGATTATAATCCATGTGCACAGTAATTTCAAAATCTGAAACATCTCTAAACTAGTTGCATCTAAAAGGAAACACCTCCTCTACGGGCCATGAGAAATATGTCATTTGAAAAATTTGTGTTAAAACATCATAAAATTCATTTATGTGATTTTCTGCATCATCACTACCTATAGCAAATACACCTGTATTATTTGTTAATTTTTTTACACTGTATTCTTTGGTACTAAATTTATATTCATTGACGAAATATATTGGATATGTCTTGATATTTCTTTTGGTCCCAAAGCAAGATATTTCAAACCTTCGTCAACTGCACAATTTCGCAGTTCATAAATGTACTATGAAAAGCAATTAGAAAATTCTTTACTGAGATCTCCATACGGATATTCACTTTCATAAATACTGCATATATGAATAAAATATTGCATTAAATTCTACATGCGCATTCATTATGGAAATGAATATAACATAAATTATTATTTCGGATTACCTAACAAATGGTGCAACCTCAGCACAATTAAGAATATTATAAGTGTGCTACATGAAGATCTCCATCGTCTAACATACTTCTACACATTTTCCAGAAGGTCGATTATACTGTCTAAAAATAGATAATATTGTTTGGGAGGACTCTTGTTCGTTACTTTCGTCATTACGAGGACACTTTCAAATGATATGTTCATATGGTCACTGAAATAGTGAATGAAAAAGAACGAAGCTTCTTCTTCGATGTAAGATTTACGTATTGAACCTTCAGCTCGTGCTTTATGCCTCACTTTTTACTTCAGATGATTCAAGTATCTATGCAAAATTAATTTACATTAACTTTAACTTTTGAATGTTATTAAATTAATAGGTAACATATTAAATACTTCTCAAATGGATACGTCCATCCATATTGCACAAGACCTCGAAATCATGCTTTAGATGGGCGATGAACAAGTAAATGTTCCATTGCATTAAAAACTTGGCAGAAATATTTTCTCCAATTTTCAGAGCAATATAGGAATATCTTCTTCAAGTTTGCGTAAACGTTGCACTTTAAAGTAGTCGAACAAAGCTCTTTGTAAAACAGACTAAGCTCCGTTATTACCTTCCAAACTTCTAACGACAATAGTTCTTTGAATCGAAGGGGTAATAAATTTTCTATCATTATGTGATAGTTGTGGCTTTTCATTCCTCTCAATCCACCCTTTTAAAGTCAATGCATCTATGAAGGTTTGATAAAATCCCAACGGGAAATCTTAATCCTTCCACCCATTTTAACATAACTTTAACTTATTTATTATCTAACTTGTAACATGCTTTGGGTTTTTTATTGTCATTTGGTTTCATATGAAGCTCATGACATTTGCATAATTCTTGTATATCGCGTCTTAATTTCAAATCGTTCTTAGTCTTCCCCTTGACACTCAAAATGCGTTAAAAACATTATCAAAGACATTTTTCTCGTTGTGCATCACATCAATATTATGAAGAAGCATAAGATCTTTCTAATATGGCAACTTCCAACATATACTTTATTTGCACCAATTATGAATAGCCGATTTGCCTGCAATTTCTGTTTGCACTCCAATTTCATATATCTTTGGATAGTCCCTTCGATGTTCGTATATGTCTTCACTTGACCATATCGTTGGTGGTTGTCCGGTTTCTACTCTATTAGCGAAATTTTTTTTCCTATCTCCTTTATAGGGATGCTTGACATTTTCAAAACATCGATGGCAGTCAAATCATGAAATTTTCTTACCATTCGGTAAAGAAAACGTCCGTGTTTCTTCCATGCAATATGGACATGCTAGACGACCGGATGTACTTCATCCGAAAAGCATTGCATAGGCTGGAAAATCACTTATAGTCCACAATAAAGAAGCAAATATACAAAAAAAAATATTTGAAACGTCGTATATTTCTACTCCTTCGTTTCATAGTGTTTTTAACTCCTCAATAAACGGCTGTAAATAAACATCGATTCGTTGTGTCGGATCGTCGAGGCTAGGAACAACAACATTAAGAAATATATATTGCATTGTGATGATAATGGGCCAAGATTAATATTTAGCACCAAATTGAGAAAACAGTGAAAACCATCCGTATATAATCCAAGTCTAACATTATGACTCTTCGCTGCAAAAATGGGATAAGTTTTGTCGAAATGCTTCCATACTTCTCCAACGGCTGGATGTGTCAACTTACTCTCTTCTTCTGTTCTCACACTATGCCATCTCACATGAGATGCAGTTACAAAAGATGCGTATAATCTTTGAAGCTTAGGAGTGATGGGCAAATAATGCATACGTTTATATGGAACTTACTTTCCTTTCTTTTTTCTCGATTTGTATCTTTCCTCATGACATATACTACAATTCCTAAGAGTGATGTCGTCTTTCCAAAACAACATGCATCTATTTAAACTTGTATCTATTTTCCGATAAGGTAAACCAAAAGCCGGCATAAGTTTTTTAACTTCATAGTGATTTTGGCACATTAAATTATCGGACGGCATATGTCTTTTTGCAGCTTACACATCGGCTGTAAATTCGGCTTTAGTGATGTTGCATTTTGACTTCATCGCAATGTATTTTGCGGTTACTGCCGAGTGCCGCTTTTACAACCATCCCAAAGAGCTTTCTTAGCAGCATCCAGAAATCATAAACATTTTTTGCTTCAATATTTGGTTCTTCAACATTTTCATCATCGTCGTCAACTTCAACCATAGGAAACTTGATTGTGCTGCATCTTCAACCATATTTTCTATATGGTTCATCGTCACAATTTCATTACCGGCAATCTCTAATTCAGACTCCGCAAAAGTATGTGCTATAACTTCTCCATGACGATCCCAAACGTAATACTTCGGCATAAAACTATTTTTGCACAAATAAACTTTCACAATATCGGGTAACAAATACTTCAAATATTTACACCTGCCACATGACAATGAATTTCTACATCGTTTCCGTTATTACTTAATGAAAATTTGACAAATACGTTTATACCATAATAAAAATCTTCGTTTATTGAGCCTCTCAATCCCCTTCTTTGATACATCCATCTCCTTCGATCAACGAAATGATCTATCATTTTTTTTTACTTCAAAAAATATGAACAAATTCAAAAATAAATATTGGTCATTTTACGAATTCACGTTTTATTTTTCAATATATTGATACAAAAACTTATACGCATCAATTTTACCTCATTTAAGAATACAATATAGAAACGTTAGTTTATGGTTATCCTTTTTTCTGGTCAGTCATCCTACTTCCCATTACAAACATAGTAAATACTTACATATCATACATATTTCGTTTCAAACGATTCAAGAAAACTTTAGCCGCACTTCCCTTTTGTTTTCTACATTGTACACAAATGCGTATAAGTAGGGAACAAAAAAGCAAAGTGACAGTGAAATTTTGTGAACCACTTGAAACGAAATAATGTACGAAATTAATTATTTACTGTATTTATAGCTTGTCCAATATAAGGACAAATCCAACAAATATTATACCAGATGTATATAAATGGTCAGTTTGTGACAAAAACGAATATTTATACAACGATCATGTACAATACCCATCAGGTGGGGCCAAAAACTCTCTGCGGGACGTAAAAAAATTAATTTATAAAAATGAATATTTACTAATTTTATTTATTTCAAAAAATTATTAATTTACCACATTTGTTCTACGTATTTTATCAAATAAGGCTGCTTTAATATTGTTGTCATTTTCCATTACAGTTAAATTTTTTTAGACTCGTGCATTCTTTATTGTTATACAAGTCAAGATGTTACACAATTCATGTCTTATTCCAGTTAACATAGTACAATGGTAGAAAGAACACATATACAATGGTTTATACATACACACATAATCACAAATTATACATACTCTTTAAAATTTCACGATAACATATGAAATAGGTATACCATGGGATACTATGAACCATTAGTATACTATTCGAAACAATAACAATCATTAATTAGCTCTAATTTAACAACTTACGCAAATCTAGATTTATGGAAAAAATTAGTTTTTTCACAAAAATAAGAGATTGTACCTGAGATTGAAAGCAATAGAGTGTGATTAGCAGCCGTGGAGGATCGGGAAGCTTGAAATTGGTGATTGGAAGTTTGAATCGGGGATTTGAAGGTTTTATGCTTAATTTTTCCATGTTGTGGAATGAGGAAGAAGAGACTCGGCTGGAGCCTGTATATTGCAAATTTCCAACAGCTTCCGATGGCCGTCAATGGTCTATCGGAAACCGTCGGAACTGAGCCGTCGGAAGTCATAGCTATGCTCTGTCGGTATTTCAGCCTTTTCTAAATTGTAGAATTTTTTGAATATGATTTACAGAGGAATTCTTTTAGCTCTCGTTTGAACCTTGCATATACGTAGTGAGACTCCAAGGATGACATTTGCACCAAGTTTGGATTCATTTTGTAGACCAATCTATCTCTAGCATGAGTGCGTTAACCCAGCTTGGTTTCTCGATAAAAGAAAACAATATGCTATTAGCATATTTGAACTTGTCAAAGAAACTCTGAACAATCATAAAGATAAGATTGGATATATTTGATACTAAATAAAACATATTATAGACAATATCTTTTTTTTGAAATATAATATTGATTTTTGGTCTCTACATTACAATTGAGATTTAAGGCAGATCCTTACGTTAATGATGTTATATCGCTTTCCTTTTAAACAATGTCAAATCTCTTAAGTTAGATTTCAAAATTATCAAACATAAACACAGCACAGTTCAATATATCTATTTATGTTAATATATATCTAAGATTTCTAAAAAAATTCAACATAAACGAAAACGGTAAATAATTTTTTTATACTAGGTAACAAACATCAACAATCTATTTGTACTGATTGACTTTGATGTGAAAGAATTCGACCATGCTAACATATTCTGACATATATTATTTTCATAAATCATAAACATAATATAATTTCAAAATGAGTTATCCCATTATTATGATATTTACGGTTAATTCCATAAAACATTTAGTAAAATATATTATATCCATTACTTCTACAATATTTAGAAAATGTCATCATAAATATAAACTTTTACAATAATACACAATAATTATTGAACGTATCAAAAAGCCACTTGTCGAACTTTTTTACACCTAAGATCTTGAACAACGTTAGAAAAATTATGTTAGAAACTGTTATAACAAAGTTTGAACGCCATAAATTCTTTTTTTACATGTTCTATATAATGTTAAAATTTGATGGATTAAGTGATTAGTTATGACACTTGTTAAATATTGTTGAATATATTATATTTACATTGCTAATAAAATGTTGTTAAATGTTGTTATAAGGCATTTCAACAATTCATAACGAGAACAAAATATAGCAACAAAAGTATTCAAACTTATAGAAATAGGAACACCAAATCAAATAATCAAACTAAAGAAATACTCACTAAACTATAACCCTTCGATCTTCCAATATTCGTATAAGAAACCAAAAAGCTTCAAAAATATTGCCATACTGCTCAAAACGCCTCAAAGTTTCACTCCCAGTTTCCCAAGCCAATCCACCACAGAAAACATTAGTTAACGAAGTGTAACAATCCTGGTTTTAGTGATTACCTGAAATATTAAATTATAACGGTTGTTATAATTTAATATTGGAGGAATAAAATTAATTGGTGAAGTAAAATTTGTTAAAATTTGTTTATTTTAAATAAACAATGCGTTTTAAATATATATTGTTGAATATAAAGTTTTAAAAAGCTTTATAATGTTAGTTTAGAGAAAAAATGAGCATTTTATAGTTTTAATTTGGTAAAATGCAATAATTTTGCAAATTATTGCCAAATGTGGTTTTTATAAATTTTAAATGAAGTGTTTGAAAATTTATATGTTGTATAATGTAAATAACAAGATGGGATTTCATTTAAAAAATAGTTTTTGGATGTAAATATGATGATAATATGGTTTGCTAAATTTAATTGACAAGAGAAATAATTTTTATATAATTTTTTGTGTTAAAAATAGTGTTTTATGCAAACTATAGTGTAAATTGTAGTGTTTATTTAAAAATGGGGTTCTAATAAAGGAAATTAATTTCATATAGCTAAAATATTTTATCTGTTGTGAAAATATTTTTTTAGTTAACATAAACAATTATTGTATAAAATTTATTGGGTTTAAAAATGTGTAAATTTGTGTAAATAGGATGAATTAGCGTCTAATATTTAATTTACTTAAGTCATTTTCACTAAATATTTGCGAATGTGCTAGTGTATAGTGGGTTTAAGTCATTTCTGGAATATTTAGGAGGAAGTTAAGCTATACATTTTTTTTTCGTTTTCATTTTTCTTCATCTTCTCAAAACAAAACAGTGAAAAAGAAAAGAATTACCACCTCTTGAATATTCGTAAATCTAGCTTCAAAATTAGCTGAAATTAAGAGATAAATTAACAAATCAAAGTTAATAGCAGGAAATCCAAAATAAAATCTCAAAATTTTTCATCAATTTTCTATTTTGAGTAGAGATTGTCTGTAACTTTCTTTTTTTATTGTCTACATGTTCTATTTTTAGTTTCTACAAGTCAGAAAGGCACTTTTGCACTAGAAAGTTAGCTTCTTGCACTTTAACCTGCTTAAATCTTTGCTAAGGTGAGTATAATCTCACAAGCTCTAGTGTTGAACAAGTTGCTTGCTAAAATAAGTTGAATTTGCTGCTTACTGTAAACGAAAGTTATTGTTGAAAGTTTGCATTAAAAATATGTTTTAAACCCCCTCCATTTGTGCTTATATCTATCTGTTTTTTTATGAAATCATGCTAGAATTTCTTCGGATTGTTGTTTGTCTGTAGTAGTTTGTTCATGCAAATTTTTATGGTCTGAATCATCTTGGAGTACCTTAAAATCATTACTTAAAATCAAGGACGAACAAAGCAGAAAACTGCCTATAAAATTCGCGACCCAGAGGTCGACCTAAAAATATCAGGGGTCGACCTAGACAATGTATAGGTCAACCTTAGGTCGACCTATGCAGTGGAATGGTCGACCTATATGTCGACCTTTGCTATGTTTTTTTTTCAACCTTTACCCTTTGTTCTGCTATGTTTTATTTCTTGTTTCAGAGTCTTTGAAATCAGTTTGAGATGTTTTTGCAATGTTATGAAGGGCTTCTAACCTGTCAATAGGTAAGCCAATATTTTGGATTGATCCATACTCTTGATTGATAAGTTTTCGAGACGGTTCCATATGTTGATTTTCAACGTTTTCGATGATTTCTAATGTTTTCGAGCATGAGTTTTCTAAATGATTTTTGAAATGATTTTTATAATAAAATGGCTTTCAAATTAAATATTTTATAATATTTTTTATTATTTTTAAAGATATTAAAAATATATTTATTCTCTATGATAAAGAGAAATTTTAAAGAAAATGTTTTCCAAACGTTTTACAAAAAAGGTTTTAAAACTAGTTTTCTCAAAATGAATTAATTTCTATACAAAATACACAATTTTTTGCACTCTTCAAGCGTAAGAGAAAGAGAATTAAATGATTTAATAAAACATGTGGTATGGGACACGTGTGTTACTTTTTCGGTTAATTCCGGGCTTGTTCGTTTAAAGCTATGGACCTTCGGGTTGTTATTTGTGATTGCTATTCTTTGGTGTGTTTTGAGATTTTGAATTCCTATTTTTAGGAATTATTTGAGATTCCAATTCTTTAGTGGATTTTGAGATTTGAGTTTTCCTACTAAGGAGTTATGGATGATGATGAAGCCATTGAATTGGCTATTGTGTATGCCGATGATATGAGGCAATTATTGTGATTTGAATGATTTTGTTTTCTAATATGGCATTGACTAATAGTTAGTAAACCGTTAAGTGAGAACGTGTTGTATGTGACGCATCGTTAACACTTTTTGGGTTTCTATTTGAGAGTTTGTGACACATTCAAGAGGTATTGCCAGTACTATAGACCTTCGGGTCATCATGAGGAATTTGTGACTTCGGTCACCATGAGGTGTTTGTGACTTCTATCACCACCAAGAATTTGTGACTTTTGTCACCACAAGATAGGTACCTATACATATAATAGTACTGGACACGAAGTTTGCACATGTAGCATAGCTTCGGCATGCAATTGGCGATTTGGATCCAATCCGGGCAATTTTTCGAGTTATGTGTTTTATTATGATTTCACCATTTTCTAGATGGCTGTTTCATATATATTTATAGCTTAGAGCTATATGAGAATATATATATATATATATATGGTGATTTCATTTCTGAGTTTTGAACTCTTAACCGAGTTCCACGAGTTATGAGATTTTTGTGGTTTCATTCTGAGATTTTACATGATTGTTTATCAGAATTTATATTATGAGTAACATTTAAGAAGGAAACATTTATATTTAGTCGGTGTTATTCATATAACCTTGAGATATTTTAGTATTTTCCATCACTTGGATTCTGAGTAAAGCTTTGTTTATATCATTCCTTTATGATTAAAGGATTGTTTCCCTTTTGAGACATATATCTTATTTATCATTAGCTAATCATCTTATTCAAGTTAGACCGACCCATTTATTTATTACTCAGGTCCAACCGAGTTGCAGGTTAGACTATTTTGCTCTTGCTTAGCAATTCTCTATTGATCCTACTATCGACTCTTTTAGATCTTATGCATAGTTTTTGTGTAGCTTATTCTATAACGTGCCTTTCTTACGTATATATTCTTTTATGGGGACTTGATGTATATTTAAATTGTGGTATATCACCACACCTGTATGAAACTATGTATTGTAATTGATGTACATGTATATATATGACTATGTTTGCTGTTCTGTGACCTGTGTTTATTATTCCTATTATGTTTTGTTCTGAATAGATCCTGTAGCCACCATGGTATTGTATTAGATGAGAATTATGTATGTCGAACCACTTAAGACGAAATGGAAAATGGAAAAAATGAGTACATTATCGATGTACTTAATGCTTATTTAATACAAGACTATGGATGATCACTCCTAAACATCCCTGTTCTCTCCATTTGCAGACATTATAACTTAGTAATACTCTTTGTTGGTGTAGGTCTCCGAGGGGGCATCACAGCTTGGTATCAAAGCTGAGTTATAAACATAATGTAATAAACACAAAATAGTATACATGCTACAATACACCAAGTACGGTATGAGTGAAAACATCGTCCCTAATCAAAGTTGTTTCTAATCGTGCCTTAACGTGTTCGAGTCCTTTGGAGGTAGATAAGTAGGAATACGTCTTGGAATGTAATTTTTAGATACCGTAGTATTCCTTGTTTAATTAATTCAATTGATAATATCTACCCTTGTGAATAATTCAATCTTATCTAAACTTCTAGCTTATGGCTAGAAGAGGAATAGGTCGCACTTCGAGGGTTGAGCCGTCCAGTGACTCACATCCCGAAAGTGTGTACATGTCGACTGATCGAATTCTAGAGCTTATCCGGAGCACTCATCCTCTAGCTCCTTCTTCTCCTCTACGCAAATCTGCATTTGCGCACATATGTAGTGACTTCACTCATTTAGAAGGCAAGCCATTCAAAGGCTCGGAGTAAGTTTTAGAGGTCCAGGCATGGCCCCGTAGCATTTTTAATCGCATGGAGATTTCTAATCATCATCGCATTCTTGTCGCATCTAGTATGTTGCAAGAACTTGCATTGGATTGGTATGAGTTTCTCATGGCAGAGATTGATGAGTCTGCCTTAGTGTGGGAGAAATTCAGAGAGAGATTTGAGCCCAAGTTCATTCCTGAGTCTAAGAAGGCTATTCTAACTCAACGTTTCCTTATCCTTAAGCAAGGGAAGTCGATTGTTTCAGAGTATGTTGCATCGTTTGAGGCCTTGTCCAAATACGATATCGAACATATTAGCACTTCGTATAAGAAGAATCACAAGTTTTTTTCTAGCCTTAAGAAATATCTGAAGAAATTTCTTATGCTTCGGTTTAAGTTATTTTTTAAAGAGCTTGTGGATGCGGCCCTTCATCTCGAGAATGAGAAGGATAGCGATGTTGGGACTGAGGTTTGGAAAAATCCGTACAAGAAGCGCTTTCCCATCCATAAATCCATGTCATTCCAACCAAGTAAGAAGAAGAAGCCGGGCGGTTTTAGTTCCCACTCTCTTGTAGCACCTTAGTTAGCTAAAGTTTTGGAGTGCTGCAATTGTGGCTCTCATGATCATCTTGATAGAGACTATTCTAATCCCCGGAGGTGCCTTTATTACAAGCAAGAAGGGCATTTGATCTCTTCCTGTCCTAAGAGGAAAATGGTTCTAGCTCGGGAAATCTTAATGTGGTCAAAGCATCTGGTAGTCCATCTCAGCCTCGAGGTATATCTTCTTCTATTCTAGAAGGTTCTAACTTATTTCATGACCGTTTTATTCGAATTATATTCGATACGGGTGCTTCACATTCATTCGTGTCGAAGGAACTTGTGGGTGTTATTCCCCTGGATGTTTCTTGCCTTGTCACTTCTTTGAGGATTGCAAATCCTATCGAAGGATCAGAGACCCAGTGGTCTTCTTCGACCTTTGAGTTGCGGTTTGATATGATTTTGGGTATGGATAGGCTTGATCGATATGAGGCTAGGATTCTTTTTTTTGAGCGAGTTATGTATCTTCAACGTCCCGATTCGTAAGCTCAACTCTCTCTTAATCTAAGGAACGTCGATCATGATTTCGAGGCGTCTTTATTTGATCTTGAGTCCCGAGATGAGGAAGATATGTCTCAGATTCAAGTTGTGTGTGATTTTCGTGATATATTTGAGCCTATTTGGTGTTTTCCACCCAAGCGGGGCATCAAGTTCCGAATTGACCTCATTCCTAGAGCACATCCAATTAGTCACCCTCCTACTAGGATATCGACTAAAGGAAATAAGGAACTCAAAATGCAGCTTTTAGCACTTGAAGCAAAGCAATTTATTCAGTCTAGTTCTTTACCATGGGGAGCCAATGGGACTCTAGGCTATGCGTCAATTACCGCAAGCTTAATGAGTTAACCATCAAGCATCATTATCCATTGCTTAGGATCGACGACATGTTCGATCAGTTGAGTGGTGCTAAGGTCTTTTCTCAGCTTGACCTCGCCACCAGATTTCATCATCTTCGAGTTGCGGAGGACAACATTCCTTTCACAACATTCGGCACTCGATATGGTTCTTATGAGTGGCTCGTCATGCTGTTTGGTTTGACGGACGCTCCTGCATACGACCTTATGAATCGAGTATCTCGGGAATATCTCAATAAGTATGTTCATGTATTCAGCGATGACATTCTTGTTTATTCTATGACTGAAGCTGATCATGCCTATCATCTGAGAATTGTTTTAAATACATTTCGACAACAACAACTTAGAGCAAAATTTTCTAAGCGCCATTTTTGGGAAAAATGCAAGTCAAGTTCTTAGGCCATGTAGTATCCTCTGAGGGCATCTCGATCGATCCGTCTAAGAACGAAGCCATTCAGAACTAGAAAAGGTCCGAGAATGTCAGTGGGATTCGTAGCTTCCTTGGATTGGTGGGTTAATACCTTCGGTTCATCAAAGACTTTTCCGACATCGTGCTTCCTTTCAGTAGCATTACTAGAAAAGGTGTTCGTTTTATCTTGTCTGATAAGTGTGTAGCTTCTTTTCAGAAATTGAAAGAACTTCCGACTAATGCTCCTATCCTTGTAGTTCCCAAAGGGAACCAAGATCATATTGTCCATATCGATGCCAGTCATTGTGACCTTGGTGCTGTTCTTATGAAAAGGGGCCAGGTAGTTGCCTACGTTTCATGGCAATTACGTTCGAACGAGGTTCGGTACACTACCCATGATTTAGAGCTTGTCGACATTGTCTTTGCATTGAAGATATGGTGCCATTATTTATTGGGTAAACACTTTATTCTCTATATTGACAACAAGTCACTCAAGTATTTGTTCACCCAGAAAGAGCTCAACATGCGACGGCAACGTTGGCTCGAATTCCTCGCTTCGTATGACTTTGATATCCAGTATACTCCATGCAAGGGGAATCAAGTTGCTGATGCATTGAGTCGTAAGCAATCAGCTATTGTTTCCATGATGCTAGCATAATGGAAAGCTTTAGAGACCCTATCTATTTGTGATATCCGAGATCGTGCTTTTACTTTAGAATCTACTATTTTATTATATAGCATGGACAATCATCCTACTCTATTAGGTCGGATTACCGAGGCATAGTAGTAAGATTTCGATATTTCTTCTCTTATTCAGAAGTGTAAGTGTGAATCCCACGATGATATTAAGTTGAGGGATTTCAGCATCAACAGCCATGGATGTCTTCGTAAGAAGAACAGATTAGTCGTGCCATCTAATCCAGATCTTAAGGGGAACATTCTAGCCAAGTGTCACTGTTCTAAGTACACTATCCATCCTGCAAAACAGCAAGATGTATGCTGACATGCGTCGCTTGTATTATTGGAAAGGCATGAAGTGTGATGTGGCAAGTTATGTGAGTAATTGCATGAATTTTCAACTCATTAAAGCCGAGCATCAGAGACCCAGTGGTCTTCTTCGACCTTTGAGGTCCCATTCTAGAAGTGGGACTAGATGTCTATGAATTTTATTGATGGCTTACCTTGTTCGAGATCGGGCCACAGCAGCATCTAGGTTATTATATATGGATCGTCTTACTACGTCCGAACACTTTATTCCTATTAAGTCTAATAGGACAGCATCTCATCTTTCGAAGCTTTATATTAAGGAGATCATGCGATTGCACGGTATCCCTAGTTCTATAGTATGTGATCGTGATCCATTCATCATGAGTCACTTCTGGTAGAGTCTTCAGCAACCTTTGGGCATAAAGCTTAATCTCAGCACTGCTTGTCATCCGCGGTCTGATAGACATACTGAATGGGTGAATCGTTTTCTTGAAGATTGACTTCGAGCTTGTATTCTTTACTTTGGGGGTATCTGGGAAGATCACATTCCTATGGTTGAGTTCACTTATACTAACAGCTACCAATCTTCTACTGGCATGGATCCTTTTGAAGCCTATAGGAGACCGTGTCGTTCTCCTTCTTGTTGGTTCGAGTCTGGGGAAAAGCTTATGCTAGGCCCTGATTCTGTTTGTGAAGCATCCGAGAAGATTTTTCTTATTAGAGAAAGAAAGAAAGAGGCACAGAGTCGCCAAAAATCCTACGCGACCAACCGTAGGAAGCCTTTTGAGTTTTTCGTTGTTGATCTTATCTATATCCGAGCTTTTCCATTGAAAGAAGTGGTATGCTTTAGTCAGACTGGGAAATTAACACCTCAATATATAGGGTCATTTCCTATTACAAAGCATATGGTCCTGCTACTTATGGAGTAGCACTTCCTGATCGGTTTTCTAGAATTCATGACGTATTTCACGTCTCTCAGTTGAGGAAGTATTTACGAGATACTGATTCTGTGATGGATACTAGTGCATTAGAAGAGTTGAGGTTTCTCCTGATTTATCATTCATGCAACACCCTGTGCGTGTTCTTGCTTCAGAGGTTAAGCACATTCAAAATAAGAAAGTGCCACTAGTGAAGATTCAATGGTCCGATAATCCCATTGACTACACTTTTGAAACTAGAGAATTCATTGAGCGATCTTATCCTGGTTTTCTATCTTCGAGTGTCGAAGGTGAGAATTTTTAAACTCAAGCTTATCTTTGTTTTCTTTGTTTGATGAAATAAATTATGTTGAATACATCTATTCTCTAGAAATTGTGAGGTCATAATTTTTATCGGGGGAGGTTGTGTAACAATAACAACCTTGTTTTAGTGATTATCTATAATATTAAATTATAGCGGTGGTTACAATTTAATATTGGACAAATAAAATTAATTGGAAAAGTAAAATTTGTTAAAATTTGTTTATTTTAAATAAACAATGGGTTTTAAATGTAAATTGTTGAAAATAAAGTTTTAAAAAGTTTTATAATGTAAGTTTGGATAAAAAATGAGCATTTTATAGTTTTAATTTGGTAAAATGCAATAATTTTGCAAATTATTGCCAAATGTGATTTTTATAAATTTTAAATGAAGTATTTGAAATTTTATATGTTGTATACTGTAAATAACAAGGTGGAATTTTGTTTTAAAAAAATAGTTTTTGGATGTAAGTATGATGGTAGTAAGGTTTGTTAAATTTAATTGACAAGAAAAATAATTTTTATTTAATTTTTGGTGTTAAAAGTAACTTTTTATGCAAATTATAGTGTTTATTTAAAAATAGGGTTTTAATAATGGAAATTAGTTTTGTATAGCTAAAATCTTTTATACGTTGTGAAAACATTTACTAGTTAACACAGACAATTGTTGTATATAATTTATTGGGTTTAAAAATGTGTAAATTTGTGTAAATAGGATGAATTAGCGTGTTTAGTATTGAATTTACTTAGTAATTTTCACTAAGTATTTGCAAATGGGCTAGTAGGTAGTGGGTTTAAGTCCATTTTTGGAATATTCAGGAGGAAGCTAAGCTGTACGTTCTTTTCTTTTTCATTTTCACTTCATCTTTTTAAAAAAACAGAGAAATGAAAAAGAATGGCCACCTCTTGAATCTTCATAAATCTAGCTTCAAAATTAGCTAAAATTTAGAGACAAATTAACAAATTAAAGTTAATAGCTGGTACTCACAACCAAAATCTCAAATTGTTTTGTCAATTTTCTGTTTTGAGTAGAGATTATCCGTAACTTTCTTTCCTTCTTGTCTGCATGTTATATTTTTAGTTTCTACAGGTCAGAAAGGCTCTTTTGCACCAGAAAATTAGCTTCTTGCATCTCTAATCCGCTTGAATCATTGCTAAGGTGAGTATATTCTCACAAACTCTAGCTTTGAACAAGTTGCTTGCTGAAATAAATTAAATTTGCTACTTACTGCAAACAAAAGTAGTTGTTGAAAGTTTAAAGTAAAAATATGTTTTAGACCCCTTCTTTTTGTGCTTATATCTATCTGTTTTTTTTTTCATTAAATCATGCTGGAATTTCTTTGGATTGTTGTTTGAGTGCAGTAGTTTGTGCATGCAAGTTATTATGGTCTGAATCATCTTGGAGTACCCTGAAATCATTACTCAAAATCAAGACGAACGAGGTAGAAAACTGCTTGTAAAATTCGCGACCCAGAGGTCAACCTAACATTATTAGGGGTCGACCTTATGGTCGACCCAGACAATGTATAGGTTGACCTTAGGGTCGACCTCTGTAGTGGAATGGTCGACCTATAGGTCGATATGTAGGTCGGCCTTTGCTGTATTTTTTTCTGCCTTTTCCCTTTGTTCTGCTGTGTTTTACTTCTTGTTTCAGAGACTGATTGCAATCATTTTTGAGAATTTTTGTGATGTAATGAAGGGCATCTAACCTATCAATAGGTAAACCAATATTTTGGGTTGATTCATACTCTGGATTGACAAGTTTTCAAGATGGTTTCATATGCTAATTTTCAGCGTTTTCGATGGTTTCTGTTGCTTTTAAGCACGAGTTTCCTAAATGATTTTTGAAATGATTTTTATAATAAAATGGCTTTCAAACTAAATATTTTATAATATTTTTAATTATTTTTAAAGTTATTAAAAATATATTTATTCTCTATAATAAAGATAAATTATAAAGGAAATGTTTTCCAAACGTTTTCAAAAATTGTTTTAAAACTAGTTTTCTCAAAACGAATTATTTTCTACATAAATTACATTATTTTTGCACTCTTCAAGCGTATGAGAAAAAATAAACGATTTAGTAAAACATGTGGTATGTGATACATGTGTTACTTTTTCGGTTAATTCCAGACTTATTCGTTTAAAGCTATGGACCTTCGTTTGTTATTTGTGATTTTCATTCTTTGGCGTGTTTTGAGATTTGTGAATTCCTATTTTAGGAATTATTTGAGATTGCCATTCTTTGGTGGATTTTGAAATTTGAGTTCTCCTACTTAGGAGTTATATATGGATGATGAAGCCATTGAATTGGCTATTGTATACGCCGATGATATGTGGCAATTTTGTGATTTGAATAATTTTATTTTCTAGTGTAGCATTGACTAACAGTTAGTAAACCATTAAGTGAGAACATGTGGTATGAGACGCACTGTTAACGCTTTTCGGGTTCCTATCTAAGAGTTTGTAGTACATTTATGAGGTATTGCCAGTACTATAGACCTTTGGGTCAACACGAGGAATTGGTGACTTCGGTCACCACGAGGCATTTGTGACTTCGGTCACCATAAGGCATTTGTGACTTCGATCACCACGAGATGGGTACCTATATATATTGGTACTGGACATGAGGTTTGCAGGACAATTTTCTGAGTTTTGAGTTTTATTATGTCTTCACCATTTTCTAGATGGATGTTCAATATATTTATAGCTTAGAGCTATATGAGAATTTGTGTGTGTATATATATGTATATATATATATGATCATTTCATTTTTGAATATTGAACTCTTAACTTAGTTCCACGAGTTATGAGATTTCTATGGTTTCCTTTTGAGATTTTATATGATTTTTTATCAGAATTTATATTACGAGTAACCTTTAAGGAGGAAACATTTATATTGGTTGGTGTTATTCATGAGTTAACCTTGAGATATTTCAGTATTTTCCATCACTTGGATTCTAAGTAAACTGTGTTTATATCATACCTTTATGATTAAAAGAAGGTTTCCCTTATGAGACATATATCTTATTTATCATTAGCAAATCTTCTTGTTCAAGTTAGACTGACCCGTGTAATTATTAATTGGGTCAGACCAAGTTGTGGGTTAGATTATTTGGCTCATGCTTAGCTGTTCTCTATGGACCCTACTATTGACTCCTTTGGATCTTATGCATAGTTTTTGTGTAGCTTATCTTTTAGTGTGCCTTGCTTATGTATATATTATTTTACGGGGACTTGATGTATATTTAAATTGTGGTATGTCATCACACATGTATGACACTATGTATTGTACTTGATGTATATGTATATATATGACTGTGTTTGCTGTTCTGTGACCTGTGTTTATTATTTCTATTGTTTTTTGTTTTGAATAAATCATGTAGCCACCATGGTATTGTACTAGATGAGAATTAAGTATGTCGAACCACTTAAGTTGAAATGAAAAATGAAAAAAAAGTGAGCACATTATCGACATACTTAATGCTGATTTAATACAAGAATATGGATGGTCGCTTCTAAACAGCCATATTCTCTACACTAGCAGACGGTACCACATAGTAATATTCTTTTTTAGTGTGGGTCTTGAGTTGGGGTGTCACACGAAGAATTGCTAAAAGGGGAGTTCATGTAATGAAATCAGGAGCTTGACTCGGCTTTGAAAACGGATATGACATATGCGAAAAGGAAAAGAGGAGGGAACTTAATAATGAACTATACGAGATTCATGACACTGCGTAGATACATGCTAGTCAAAATCCTAGCTTTGTTAATGAACTATAGAGTCTGATTAGAGAATATATATATACACACACACACACACACACACACACACACACACACACACATATATATATATATATATATTTCTTTGGATTGCAAATTTAGATACAGACCATGATGTCAGAAAGAGAATAAAAACCGAAGTGATTGTCGAGGAAGAAAGGGGGAAAGAAGAGCCGAATGAATGTGAAAGATTGCAGGAGCACAAGCTACTCTACATTATTGGACTACGTTCTTGCAAATTACTTTCCAAATTTGGATATCAAAAGTATTATAAATGTCAGGAGACAAAATAGGCGAGACGTAAAGAATTTTTTTGAATGAAAATACGAAAAACATGGTGGAGATGAAACAGACAAGATCCAGAGAAATTCTTTAAACGAACAAACAAAAACAGGGGCCGTGCTTTTTGGGCTTCAGGGTATTTTATTTTGGGCAACTGACAGTAAGCAAACCTCTCTGACGTTCGGTTTGATTAGTTATTTTCAATCTATTTTCCTTTTTCCACTTTTTTTATTTAAATTATCATATCTTTGTTTAATATTCTCATTGCATTTGGGTTATTTATGCAAGTTCATGTTACACATAAAAACGAGAAACCAAATCTATTAAAGGGAATTGTCGTAAAAACATGCTTTTATGTTTCAAAATACATAACGCTTAATCATAAAAACAAATTATTATTTTTTGGAACCAGGGAAACTTGTTCCATCACCGCCGATATTGCAACTCCTGAACAGTAAACCTGAGGGAATACGGTTGGCTTGCCATAAAAGCGCACCCAAAATCTCTTTAAAATTTCTGGACATTTCTGGAACTCTTTAAATATTTGTAGTGAAATTTGCAAAAATTTAAAGTTTCTACATTGTAAATATTTAAAAAAAATCTACCAATATTTGCAGTATTTCTACAAATATAATGCAATGTTTTCTACAAATATTTGCAATTTTTTTATAATAAAAGATATTTTGATAACAAAAAAATACAATTAATGTTCAGATTTAGTTTTTAAAAAAAATACTGAACTTATTTTTCTTACCGAAATAAAACGTAGATGTAAAATTTAAAACATGTTCGTGAAAATGATTTTTCAAATATCAAATCTGAAAATAAAGCGGTTTAACCAAATTTCCACTACATTGAAATTATTATTAAAGAAAAATGTATTGAGGTTTGAAAAATAGTGATGTTAGAAATATACGTATTAAGTATCATAATGTGTACACAAAAAATCAAAATTTTCTATATCAGCACTGATATAACGTCATAATCTCCTTCCAATTCTATCGATAAGATATGATCTCTTTCTAATCAAGCACAACTTACCGTCCTTAATTTATGTATTACTATTTGTTTATCACCTAGATTCCTCTGTCCCTTATCGGCACATTCATTGTCCTAATTAAAAGGCCAATTATACTTCCTACGTATAAATTTTCTATTTGCTTCGAAGCAAACAGAAATAATGCACATAACAAAAATACACACCACAATATAGTTCATTCCCTTAAATAGATATGAATGCCTTAATGTCAATCGTTTAATGACATACACGCAATATGTTCTGATGCCTAACCTAATTGATTTTCATACCTCTACTAAACCATTATAAATAGAATCCTGAACTTTCATTTTCCTCAACCCTGAATCAACCATCACCCCAATGTCTTCTCTAACCCTTCTCTTCACCATCTTCCTCTCAGTCTCCCTCCCTCGTCTTGTAAGTTGCAAAGGTGGATTCTCCACCGATCTCATCCACAGAGACTCCTTACAATCCCCATTTTACGATCCTACCCTCACCCCCTCCGACCGCCTACGTGCCTCCATCCGCCGTACAATCTCACGCTACAACCAAATAACCACCCAAGACATCCAATCCCCCATAACTCCTGCTGGGGCCGAGTACCTGATGACAGTGAACATCGGTTCTCCTCCCTTCAACGTCATGGCCATAGCCGACACAGGCAGCGACCTGACATGGACCCAGTGCAAACCCTGCCTCAACTGCTACCCACAAAAAGCTCCCATCTACGACTCCTCCAAATCCTCCACTTACACCTCCCTAAAATGCAGCACTCGGGCCTGCTCACAGCTACCACTCGGCGATTGTGACTCGAGCTCCAAATGCCAGTACAGGTACTCGTACGGTGATGGCTCTCACACCGAAGGAGTTCTCTCCTCCGAAACCTTTTCCATTGGTTCGGCTTCGATACCCAAGATTTTATTCGGGTGCTCTCAGGATAGCGCCGGAACTTTTGATGAGAACTCTGCAGGTATCGTAGGGCTCGGCCAGGGACCATTGTCGCTCGTGTCTCAATTGGGCACTTCAATCGACGACAAGTTTTCTTACTGTTTGGTGCCTAGAGAATCCAATACGACAAGCAAGATCAACTTTGGCGACAATGCTGATGTGGGCAAAGAAGCAGTGACTACTCCTCTTGTTAAGGGACAGTCGAACACTTACTACACCGTGACACTTGAGTCGGTAGGTGTTGCTGGTGGAAAGAAAATTGCTGTTGGTAGGACGACAGATGTTGATGTCAGTGATCAGGAAGGGAATATTATCGTTGATTCAGGCACGACTCTGACCATTTTGGATGATTCGGTTTTGAGTCAATTGACCGATGAAGTGTCGAAAGCTGTGACGTATCCAACGACGCAGGATCAGCAAGGGCTTTTTTCTCTTTGCTATGATGTTTCGGGTGTTAACAGCGGTGGGCTTAGTTTGCCTGATTTGACATTTGAGTTCACGGATGCTGCGTTGACATTGAAGCCTTTGAATGCGTTTGTAGAGATTGAGGATGGGGTTTTGTGTTTAGCTATGGTTTCGAGTAGCCAATTGGGCGGTGGTGTTCAGATATATGGAAATATCGCGCAGCAGAACTTTCATGTTGAGTATGACCTTAAGAACCAGAAGTTGTCATTTGCTCCCACTGATTGTTCAAAGTTTTAGATGTCTGGATGTTGTGATATTCTTATTTTAAGTTTGTAGTTTTTTGTCATTTGAAATTCCATAATAGAGGTGTAGTTTTAAGTGGTCTGTTCTCTTTTTAAGGTTCGTTACATCGTTCTTCTAAAAAAGTATATATATTTTACTGGAGCGAAAATTTAGCAAATCTGATTGAATCCGCAGAAGCAATGAAATAGTACTTATATTTAGTTTATTTGCTGTGGTAACAGTTACTCTTTATCTACATTTACCACATGCTTCATACTCTTCACAGTGACTGACGTAGCACATCTACAAGCCATTTCTTGTTTTACTTTATCTACTACTGTGTAATCCATTGCAGACGGTGTATTGTTGGAAAAAAAAAAAAAAAAAACGTTTTAGATACTTTTAGAAATAAAATTTATTATGCTTTATACCGTGAAATCGAGTTATAAGCGGAATTTACTATATTTCCAGATATGTCTTCTTTATATTTGAACACAAGCAAATAATCATTTTTGTTAATAAAAATGAAATATATGTCGATTTACTAATTTCTAGGATGCGATATTTGTTAAGCAAGATAAACAAAAATTAGATTTTCTAATAAATTTTGAAAATAATACTTTTGTAGAATTTTACAAATAAATATTCATGTGAATAAATTTTGAAATTTATATTTAACTTTTGATAAATTTGACTAAATGATAAATAAAATACAGGTTGGATTTAAAACATTACTGATAACAGTGACGAAAATATCTAAAAATACAAGTGTAGTACTAATGCATGAATGTTATCGTATCACATATTTATCAAAATAATTATATCATATTATCAAAGTGATAAACAAAATATTGTTTAACTACTAAAAGAAATATTAAGGAATCATTTGTTTAAAATGTTGTTTGTTGAATGCTGGATACTAATCATTGAACACCTAACGTTGGTGGCTAAATATTTAAAATGTTCGCTTATATTTTGGTTGTCTACTGATTTTTTAGAATAATCCGTTATTATGACAAGGTTTCCATTTAGTATGGATAAATTTTTACGTTATTGTGAATTTTTTTAACCATATGGACTTGAATAAAAAAAAGGTTTTACCATTTTGTCAATGTGAGTGTGATATACAAATTGTAATTTTTATGTAACACTAATTAATAATTATTTGTTAATTAAATTTTATTGAAAGTTGAAACTTAATGGAACTTAGGAGAAATTTGTAGATAATTGCAAAAATATTAAGTGTTGGTATTTAAATGTATATTGACAAGGGAAAAAATTAGTAAAACGTTATAATACATTTATATAATTGTGAAAATTTTAAATTATTTGAACTTGAAAAAATAGTCACTACGTATTTAAATTATGGGAGTTTTCAAGTTTTTTTTTTCCACTCATTTTTGTTGATAACAAAAGGGAAGAAACTATAAAATGTATTTTTAAAATATATTTAAAAATATATTATAATTTTTTTTTAAGTTCAATATACTTATAACCTATATTTAAACTATTTTACAAAGTATCAAATTATTTTACATGGTATAGGATTTCCAAAACATTTTAAAACAAACTAGCTTTCAACTTACACTAGCCTATGTCGACATATAGGCATATGATATGTCGACAGACATGCCGTAATTTTGAAACCCAAATTTTGAAATGAAGTGTCTATTCTTCGTAACTCTTTACGAATGGACATGCATCTTTGTTCTTTCTATAGGGGTTTTCAAACAAAATTTTAACATCCACTTTCTTATTATCTTCTCTCCTCTTACTATGCCAAAATTTCTAGTGAAAAACTTATTCAAATCTTTTTAATTTCAATCAAAATCAATTCAATCTCAACTCTATTGGTTCTCTATTATTTGCTAACTAATTCTATCATCTCTCTCCCTCAATCAAAGATCAAAGTTTTGCCCAAAAGGCTAAAGGATCCATTATATCAAAAGATTAAGAAATTGACTCTGGAAAAACCATCAAATTCCAGTTGTATTTGTGTGGTTTTGATTGTAGCATGTTCAAATCAATTGGTTGTGCTTGGTAGCTCGGAAATCTGAGTGGTGTGCTAGTAGCCCATTCAAATTAAGTCGTTGTACTACAAGAATCAAATCAATTTCCAACGGCTCAGGACCGTTGGCGACCATTGAAAGCGGTCGGAAAAATCCACTGCAAAAAATTCCGTCGCTAAATATAATTTTCGACGGCTTTCGACATATCCCATCGTCGAATTTCTGACGGCTACATACGGCCATCCAACGCCTTCCAACGGCCGTCGGAAGACACGTGGACGATCAAAGTGTGTGTCGAAATCCATCGGGAGCCGTCGGAATTTTGCTGTCCCATGCGTCGGAAGCTGTCGGAATTTTTTGGCCTGCAGGCCGTAAGTAGCCGTCAGAAGCCGTTGCAATTTCTGATGCTGTTTTCCAGTATTTCTGCTGCGTTTTCGCCTTCCATCCACAATCCATAAACATAATATTTTCCACCCATCAAGCATATATCTAATTTAAGCATTCAATATGAAATCAAACCATACAAGCATAATCAAATCACATAAAGAAATAAATCAAGTATAATTCATATAAAATCAAACCAAACTTCTCTACCATAATTTACATATATCTTATTGTATGATATTTAAATCAATCCTTCTTCAACTCCTCACCGTCAACTCCCAAATGTCAAAATTAGTACCACCAAATGTATCAACAAACAATATACACAACATTTCAAATCCAAATCCACCAACTCAATGTATCATCAAACAATATATACAACATTTCAAATCCAACTCCACCAACTCAATGTATCATCAAAACTTACTAAACCTGACGCAAAACAAAAAAAGCATACCTATCACTCTGGTCAATCACCTCTAAAACCTCATGAACCAGCTGAGGATGGAAAACGGACACCATACTGCTGCATGTACTCAGCAACACGCTGATCCAGCAGCTGTGCCATCTCAATGTTCTGGCGATGGTTTTGCTCTTCCGGCTACGCCACCCTAGCTCTCAACTCTTCGATCTCAGCTTTGGTCATTCGGCTGGCTCTCCTCTGTCTACCGGCATGCAGTATTTTAGTCTATAATCTTACTGTCAAAGCTACATTATAATGTGTTAATCGTTATATCTATAAACTTATTTCTGAAACTAAAGCGATGTGAAGTTTTTTAGAACTAAAAGATTACTAAATTGTTATACCTTAATATATTACTCATTACCACTTGATTGTCAAAGCCGTAGCCCATGTTCCATGACGGTCGATCCATGACTAACTCAAAAATAGCATCCTCCTCGTCCATCGTCAGCTGCTCTCGACCAATATCCTCCAAAAGTTTCTAGCATTGTTGCATAAACCTTGCCTGCATGAACAAATAAAAATGCAGTTAAAATTAATATCATGATATTTTAGTTTATTATACTTTAGTAATTAAAACAATTACTAATAATACATAAACTAAAATATGATTATATGGCTCTTTCTCGATTTATCGTTGCGCCATGTATACAAAACTGTTCCATCTGGACTTACACGCTCGACGGCATGAGTAGGTGTAAATACATTAATTTACGACACAGCACCTTGTGCCTCATCTTCTTGAAATTGATTATTATATACTGTTATTGTATATTCAAAATTATATAGCACAATATCTATTTACAATTCACATTTAATAAATTTACGAACTCCTGGCGATATTTTCTGGAATGACTTTGACCTTCTTCGATGAGTTACAAGATTTTTGTTCCAATTTGCAGAGTTTCTTTCCGACTCTTCTTGTTAATTTAAATTTAATACATTATTTACTTACCAAATATTTTTTGATACTTACATACCAATCAAATAATTAATAAAAGTTTAGTACACTTACCTTCGCCTCGTCATTATCCCAATGTGCCAGCCACCCTTCCCACACACTTGGCTCCATCCAGTTCGGCTTCTTCCGTTTATGCTTCACTGCTGACATGGAATCCCTATAGTTCTTCCTTATTTTTTGTATCTAGTAATATCGTACTAGCTGCAAGTCATCTGATTGTAAGTCCACTGCAGTCTGGATTCCATGATAAACAAGCAACCAAAAATTAAAAAAATAAAAAGTGAACAATAAATTAGCGACAAAAATAATTAAGAATGGAAAACAGAAGATTATACTTACAATGAAATCTTGCCAAATACACTCCGGGATTTGGGAAGGGATATTATCCCACTTCGTCCAGCATGCCTTCATCCTACTTTGTACAAATCTCTCGAAACTGATAGAACTACAGCTGATGGCTGTAGGTCAAACCCTCTATGTTAAATATGATACAGATTAGTATATCGCATATAAAATATTTAAGATGCTGAAAAAAGTTTAATACCTACCCCTCTACTCTAGGCACTAGAGACACAATGGGTCGATGTGCTAGGTGCGATGGACCGCTGTCATCGTGTCCTAAAGAATGCGAAGAACTCCTTTTGCACGATATGATACCTGCCACAGACACATTTATTTTAAAAGAGACAAATAACATAATAATGAAATATACTTTATAGTTAAATGACATCAATGAGATAAAGTACATAAAGTGCAAAGTATACCTGATTCGGATTAGGTCTCATATTCCCGACGATAAGTAGAATACATTACGTTTTTAACATAAATTGCTAAATAAATGATAGAAGTGGTAATGATATAAATGATGTAAATGATGATAAGCAAATTTGGTTTCATAAATGAAAAAAATTACATAACTAGCAAAATAAAAATTACCAATTACATCAATTGCATAATACATAAGAATTCAATATAATATTTATATCAATCCTCATCGTCTTCTAATTTAGATTTGGTCTTATATTCTACATTATTTTCCTCCCTAATCTCGAATGATTCTACCAAAATGTTTGATTCATCATTTAGAGGTCCAAATCAGTACGATCATCTGTTATTATTATTTCATTATTTTGCTCAAGATCTGCCTAATAAGCTTGTTTTTTTTGGAATATTCTTTCCATCAAACGTAAATCTTGCCTTTGTTTTAAAACTACCGATCTATCTGCTTTATCTCTTTTTAAAGACCGATATGGAGCGTAATAAACTTGCAATGCTAGTTTGGCTAGTACAAAAGGATCGTACTTGCGATAATGCGATGTGTGCTTTATTTGAATGAGATTATAATACTTGTGCACATTAATTCCA
The DNA here is from genome assembly GCA_030765085.1 of Allium cepa. NCBI lineage: Eukaryota > Viridiplantae > Streptophyta > Magnoliopsida > Asparagales > Amaryllidaceae > Allium > Allium cepa. Next base: position 724,089,493 of record CM060939.1, on the reverse strand, counting down.
AAACTTCAAACATTACTAAACTAGTTGCATGTAAATAGAAACACCCGGGCCGTGAGAAATATATCATTTGCAAAATTTATTTTAAAACATCATAAAAATCATTTAAGAGATTTTCTAGATCATCACTAACTGTAACAAATACACTTGTATCATTATTTAATTTTTCTACACCGCATTCTTTGGTATTAAATTTATATTCATTGACGTAATATATTGGATATATCTTGACATTTTTTTTGGTCTCAACGAAAGATGTTTCAAACCTTCGTCAACCGTACAATTTCTCAGTTCCTAAACGTACTTTGAAAACCATTCGGAATTTTTTTACTTAGATCTCTGTGCGAATGTTCACTTTCATAAATACTGTATATATGAATAAAATATTGCATTAAATTCTACATGCACATTCATTATGGAAATGAATAAATCATAAATTATTATTTCAGATTACATTAAAAATGGTGCAACCTCAGCACAATTAAGAAGAATGTAAGTGTGTGCTACATGAAGATCTCCATCGTCCAACATATTTCTACACATTTTCTAGAAGGTCGACCATGCTGTCTAAAAATAGATAACATTGTTTGAGAGGACTCTTGTTCATCATCTTCGTCATTACGAAGAACACTTTCAAATAATATGTTCACATGGTCACTGAAATAATGAATGAAAAGAATGAAGCTTCTTTTTCGATGAAAGATTTACATATTGAAACTTCAACTTGTGCTTTTTGCCTCACTTTTTTCTTCAGGTGATTCAAGTGTCTATGAAAAATTAATTTACATTAACTTTAACTTTCAGATGTAATTAAATTAATAGGTAACATATTGCATACCTCTCAAATGTATACATCCATCCATATTGCACAGGATCTTGAAGTCATACATCAGATGGGAGATGAATAGATATGTGCTCCATTACATTAAAAAACTTGGCATAAATATTTTCTCCAATTTGCAGAGCAATATAGGAATATATTCTTCAAGTTTACATAAATGTTGCGCTTTTAGAGTAGTCGAACAAAGCTCTTTGTAAAACAGACTAAGCTCCGTTATTACTTTACAAACTTTTAGCGACAATAGTTCTTTGAATAGAATGGGTAATAAATTTTCCATCATTATGTGACAGTTGTGGCTTTTCATTCCGCTCAATCTACCTTTTTAAAGTCAATGTATCTATGAAGGTTTGATGAAATTCCATCAGGAAATCTTATTCCTTCCATCTATTTTAACATAACTTTAACTTAATTATTATCTAACTTGTAACATGTTTTGGGTTTTTTACTGTCATTTGTTTCATATGAAGCTCAGGACCTTTGCATAATTCTTATATATCGCGTCTTGATTTCAAATCGTCCTTAGTCTTCCCCTTGATATTCAAAATTGTGTTAAAAACATTGTCAAAGACATTTTTCTCATTGTGCATCACATCAATATTATGAAGAAGCAGAATATCTTTTTAATAAGGCAACTCCCAAAATATACTTTATTTGCACCGATTATGAATAGCAGATTTGCCTGCAATTTCTGTTTGAACTCGAGTTTCATATATCTTTGGATAGTCCCTTACAAGTTCATATATGTCTTCGCTTGACCATATCGTTGGTGGTTGTCCGGTTTCTCCTCTATTAGCTAGAAAGATTTTCTTGTCTCCTTTGAAAGGATGTTCGACATGGAGAAAGCATCGATATCAGTTAAACCATGAAATTTTCTTAGCACTCGGTAAAGAGAACGCCCCTGTTTTTTCCATGCAATATGGACAAGCTAGACTACCGGATGTACGCCATCCTGAAAGCATTACATAGGCAAGAAGATCACTTATAATCTACAACAAAGAAGCAAATATATGAAATATCTTCTTTGAAACGTTGTATATTTCTACTCCTTAGTTTCATAGTATTTTTAACTCTTCAATCAACGGTTGTAAATAAACATCTATTCCTTTTGTCGGATCGTTAGGGCTAGGAATGACAACAGTAAGAAACATATATTGCGTTTTCATACACATCCACGGAGGTAAATTATAAGTTGTGATGATAATGGGTCAAGATGAATATTTAGAACCAAATTGAGAAAATGGTAAAAAACCACCCGTACATAATCCAAGTCTAATATTACGACTCTTCGTTGCAAAACTGGGATAAGTTTTGTCGAAATGCTTCCTTACTTCTCCGTCGGGTGGATGTGTCAACATACCATCTTCATCTGTTCTCACACTATGCCATCTCACATGAGATGCTGTTATAGAAGATGCATATAATCTTTGAAGCCTAGGAGTGATGGGCAAATAATGCATACGTTTGTATGGAACTTCATTGTTCTTCTTTTCTCTCGGTTTGTATCTTTCCTCATGACATATACTACACTTCCTAGGAGTGATGTCCTATTTTCAAAACAACATACAGCGACTTAGGCATGTATCTATTTTCTGATAAGGTAAACCAAAAGCCGACATAAGTTTTTTAACTTCATAGTGATTCTAGCACATTAAATTATCAGACGGCATATGTCTTTTTGCAGCTTTCACATTGGCTATAAATCCGTCTTCCGTGATGTTGTATTTTGAGTTCACCGTAGTGTGTTTTGTAGTTACTGATAGCTGCACGCCGCTTTTACAACCATCCTAAAGAGGTTTCTTAGCAGCATCCAGTAAATCATAAATATTTTTTGCTTCAATATTTGGTTCTTCAACATTTTCATCATCATCGTCAACTTCAACCGTAGGGAATATTGATCATGCTGCGTCTTCAACCATATTTTCTATGTGGTTCGTCATAACAATTTCCAACAATCTCTAATTCAGACTCCGCAAAAGTATGTGGTACAACTTCTCCATATCCCAAACATAATACTTCGGCACAAAACTATTTTTTCACAAATGAACTTTCACAATATCTGGTAAAAAATTCTTCAAATATTTACACTACCACACGACAACGAATTTCTACATTGTTTTTGTTATTACTTAATGAAAATTTAACAACTACGTTTATACCATAATAAAAAACTTCTTTTATTGAGCCTCTCAATACCCTTCTTTGACACATCATCTCCTTCGATCAACAAAATGACCGATCATTTTTTTATTTGAAAAAATATGTAACAAATTCAAAAATAAATATTGGTCATTTTACGGATTCATACTTTATTTTTCAATGTATTGATACAAAAATTTATACGCGTCAATTTTACCCCACATAAAATACAATATAGAAACGTTGGTTTATGGTTATCTTTTTTTGGATCAGTCATCCTGCTTCCCATTACAAACACAGTAAACACTTACATATCGTACATATTTTATCTCAAACGATTCAACAAAATTTCGGCAGCTCTTCCCTTTTGTTTCCTACATTGTACACAAATGCGTGTATGTAGGGAACAAAAAAGAAAAGTGACGGTAAAATTTTGTGAATCGTTTGAAATGAAATAATGTACGAAATTTAGTTATTTACTGTATTTATAGCTTATCCAATACATGGGCAAATCCAACAAGTAGTATACCAGATGAATATAAATGGTCGGTTTGTGACAAAAACGAATATTTATATAACGATCATGTACAACACCAATCAGACGAGGCCGAAAACTCTATAAGAGACGTAACAAAAAGTAATTTATAAATATGAATATATAATAATTTTATATATTTCAAAAAATTATTAATTTACCACATTTGTTTCGTTTATTTTATCGAATAAGGCTGCTTTAACATTATTGTCATTTTCCATTACAGTCAAATTTTTTAGACTCGTGCATTCATTATTGTTGTACAAGTCAAGATGTTATACAACTCATTTCTTATTCCAATTAACATAGTACAATGGTAGAAACAACACATATACAATGGTTTACACATGCACACACAATCATAAATTATATATACTCTTTATAATTTTACAATAACATACGAAATACATATACCATGGGATACTATAAACCATTAGTACACTATTGGAAACAATTGCAACCATTAATTAGCTCTAATTTAACAACTTATGCAAATCTAAGTTTGGTAAAAATTAGATTTTTCTCGAAAATAAGAGATTATACCTAAGATTTAAAGGAATAGAGTGTGATTAGGCAGCTGTGGAGGATCTGGAAGCTTGAAATTGGTGATTGGAAGCTTGAATTGGGGATTGGAGATTTTATGTTTAATTTTTCCATGCTGTGGAATGAGGAAGAAGAGACTTGGCTGGAGCTTGTATATCACGAATTTCCAATGGCTTCCGATGGCCACTGATGGTCCATCGAAAACGATCGAAAATGAGCCATCAGAAGTCTTTACTATGCTTTGTCCGTATTTTAGCCTTTTCCAAATTGTAGAATTTTTTGAATAAGATTTACACAGGAATTCTTTTAGCTCTCGCTTGAACCTTGTATATACTTAGTGAGACTCCAAGGACGACATTTGCATCGTGTTTGGATTCATTTGGTAGATCAATCTATCTCTAGCATGAGTGCATCAACCCAGCTTGGTTTCTCGATAAAAGAAGACAACATGCTATTAGCATATTTGGACTTGTCAAAGAAACTCTGAAAAACCATAGAGATAAGATGGGAGATATTTGATACTAAATAAAACATATTATAGACAATATCTTTATTTTTGAAATATAATATTAATTTTTTGTCTCTACATTACGCTTGAGATTTAAGGCAGATCCTTTAATGATGTTATATCGCTTTCCTTTCAAACAATGTCGAATCCCAAAAGTTGGATTTCATAATTGTCAAACATAAATACGATACAGTTCAATATATCTATTTATGTTAATATATATCTAAGGTTCCTAAAAAAATTCAACATAAACGGAAATGGTAAATAATTTTTTATACTGCAACAAACATCGACAATCTATTTGTACTGATTGACTTCAATGTGAAAGAATCCGACCATACAAATATATTATTTTCATAAATCATAAAGATAATATAATTTCAAAATCAATTATCCCATTATTATCATATTTATGGTTAATTCCATAAAACATTAGTAAAATTTGTTTTATCCATTGCTTCTACAATATTTAGAAATTATCGTCATAAATATAAACTTTTACAATACTACATAAAAATTATTGAACGTCTCAAAAAGTCACTTGTCAAATTTTTTTACACCTAAAATCTTTAACATTGCTAGAAAAATCTGTTACAAATAAAACTGTTATAACAAAGTTTGAATGTCACAAACTCTTGTTTTACATGTTCTATATAATGTAAAAATTTGATGGTTGAGTGATTAGTTATGACACTAGTTAAATATTGTTGAATATATTATATTTACAATGCTAATAAAATGTTGTTATAAGGCATTTTAACAATTCATAACAAGAACAAAATATAGCAACAGAAATATTAAAACTTACAAAAATAGGAACACAAAATCAAATAAGCAAACTAAAGAAATACTCACTAAACTATAACCCTTAGATCTTCCAATGTTCCTACAAGATACCAAAACAGCTTCCAAAATATTGCCATACTGCCCAAAAGGCCTCATATTTTCACTCCCAATTTCCCAAGCTAATCCACCATAGAAAAGATTAGTTAACGAAGTATAACAACCCTGGTTTTAGTGATTGCATGTAATATTAAATTATAACGGTGGTTATAATTTAATAATGGGGAAATAAAATTAATTGGTGAAGTAAAATTTGTTAATTTGGTAAAATGTGCATTTTATAGTATTAATTTGGTAAAATGCAATAATTTTGCAAATTATTGCCAAATGTGGTTTTTATAAATTTTAAATGAAGTATTTGAAATTTTGTATGTTGTATAATGTAAATAACAAGGTGGAATTTTATTTAAAAATAGTTTTTGGATGTAAATATGATGATAATACGGTTTGCTAAATTTAATTGACAAGAAAAACAATTTTATATAATTTTTTGTGTTAAAAATAGTGTTTTATGTAAATTATAGTGTAAAGTGCAGTGTTTATTTAAAAATGGGGTTTAAATAATGGAAATTAATTTTATATAGCTAAAATCTTTTATATGCCGTGAAAACATTAAACAATTGTTGTATAAAATTTATTGGGTTAAAAAATGTGTCGATTTGTGTAAATAGGATTGATTAGTGTGTAATAATGAAACTTAGTCATTTTCACCAAGTATTTCCTAATGGGCTAGTGTATAGTGGGTTTAAATCCATTTCTGGAATATTTAGGAGGATGTTAAACTGTACATTCTATTTCTTTTTCATTTTTCTTCATCTTCTCAAAACAAAACAGAGAAAAAAAAAAAAAGAATGGCCACCTCTTGAATCTTCATAAATCTAGCTTGCTGAAATTCAGAGATAAATTAACAAATCAAAGTTAATAGCAGGAAATCACAACCAAAATCTCAAATTGTTTCATCAGTTTTCTATTTTGAGTAGAGATTGTCTGTAACTTTCTTTTCTTCTTGTCTACATGTTCTATTTTTAGTTTCTACAAGTCAGAAACACACTTTTGCACCAGAAAGTTAGCTTCTTGCATCTTCAATCTGCTTAAATCTTTGCTAAGGCGAGTATAATCTCACAAAACTCTAGCTTTGAACATGTTGCTTGCTAAAATAAGTTGAATTTGCTACTTGCTGTAAGCGAAAGTTGTTGTTGGAATTTTACAGTAAAAATATGTTTTAAACCCCATCCTTTTGTGCTTATATCTATCTGCTTTTGACATGAAATCATGCTGGAATTTCTCTGAATTGTTATTTGAGTGTAGTAGTTTGTGCATACAAATTTTTATGGTCTGTATCATCTTGGAGTACCCTGAAAACATTGCTCAAAATCAAGACGTATAAGGCAGAAAATTGCCTGTAAAATTAATGACCCAGAGGTCAACCTAACACTATCAGGGTTCGACCTTAGGGTCAACCTAAACATTGTATAGGTCGACCTAGACATTGGAATGGTCGACTTATAGGTCGATCTTTGTTGTGTTTTTTCTGCCTTTTCCCTTTGTTCTGCTATGTTTTACTTCTTCTTTCAGAGTCTATGCAATCAGTTTTGAGATGTTTTTGTGTTGTTATGAAGGGCTTCTAACCTATCAATAGGTAAGCCAATATTTTGGATCGATCCGTACTCAGGATTGACAAGTTTTCGAGATGGTTTCCTATGCTGATTTTCAACGTTTTCGATGATTTCTGTTGTTTTCGAGCACGAGTCTTCTATACGATTTTTGAAATGTTTTTTATAATAAAATGGCTTTCAAACTAAATATTTTATAATATTTTTAATTATTTTTAAAGCTATTAAAAATATATTTATTCTCTATAACAAAGAGAATTTTAAAGGAAATGTTCTCCAAACTTTTTCAAAAATTGTTTTAAAACTAGTTTTCTCAAAACGAATTATTTTCTACACAAAATACATGATTTTTGCACTTCTCAAGTGTATCAGAAAGAGAATTAAACGATTTAATAAAACATGTGGTATGGGACACGTGTTATTTTTCGGTTAATTCCAAACTTGTTCGTTTGAAGCTATGGACCTTCGGTTGTTATTTATGATTGTCGTTCGTTGGCGTGTTTTGAGATCTGTGAATTCCTATTTTTAGGAATTATTTGAGATTGCCATTCTTTGGTGGATTTTGAGATTTGAGTTCATATACTTATGAGTTAAGGATGATGAAGCCATTGAATTGGCTATTGTGTTTGTCGATGATATAAGGCAATTATTGTGATTTGATTGATTTTATTTTCTAGTGTCACATTGACTAACCATTAGTAAACCGTTAAGTGAGAACAAGTGGTATGGGATGCACTTTTAACACTTTTCGGGTTTCTATCTGAGAATTTGTGACACATTCACGAGGTATTTCCAGTACTATGGATCTTCAGGTTATCACGAGGAATTCGTGACTCCGGTCACTACGAGGTGTTTGTGACTTCGGTCACCACGAGACATTTGTGACTTCGGTCACCACAATATAGGCACCTATACATATAATAGTACCGGACACGAGGTTTGCACATGCAGCATAGCTTTGGCATACAGTCGGGGATTTGGATCCAATCCGGGCAATTTTTTGAGTTATGAGTTCTATTATGGTTTCACCATTTTCTAGACGGTTGTTTTATATATTTATAGCTTAGAGCTATATAAGAATATACACACACACACACACACACACATATATATATGTATATGGTGATTTCATTTTTGAGTTCTGAACTCTTAACCGAGTTCCATGAGTTATGTTCTTTTTGTGGTTCATTCTAAGATTTTATACGATTATTTATCAGATTTTATATTATGAGTATCTTTTAAGAAGTATACATTTATATCGAGTTAGCGTTATTCAAGAGTTAACCTTGAGATATTTCAGTATTTTCCATCACTGGGATTCTGAGCAAATCAATGTTTATATCATTCCTTTATGATTAAAGGATTGTTTCCCTTATAAGACATATATCTTATTTATCATTAGCTAAACATATAATTCAAGTTAGACTGAACCGTGTATTCATTACTCAGGTCAGACCGAGTTGCAGGTTAAACTATTTGGCTCTTGCTTAGCTATTGTCTATGGACCAAACTATCGACTCTTTTGGATCTTATGCATAGTTTTTGTGTTGCTTATCTTGTAGGGTACCTTGCTTATGTATATATTGAAAGTGCGGTGTGTATACAATTATATGTGCTAATATAGTACACACGGATCGTGTAATATGGACTACAATATAAATGCGGAAATAGATGATAATAGCATAGTAAATAAAAATAGAAAAAATCACACCAGAGATTTTTATACTGGTTCGGAGCACCGTCCTACGTCCAGTCCCAGACTTCTATCTGGATTTTCACTATTAACTACCTCGCTTCACCCGGAGGAACAGGTTTACAACACCCGAGCAACCGAACGGGATTTGACGCCTCTAATACAACGAGGACTTCAACACTTGCCTCTTACAACATAGAGGACTTCAACAAAAGAACAAATACAATTGTTGTTGACAACTTTGCTCTTGAAAGACACGGATTTGTCACTAGTAGTACACCCTTCCTATAATCTTATCCTCAAAGTATGCGAATGATGTTTTGAAAAGATTAAGGAAAGTATATTACTTATTGAATCAAAAGATATGAAATAGTTTCAATGATTCAATAAATAATCGATAGCTTTTAGAATGCAGGAGTATATATAAAGTAAGATCAGAGATTAGAATAAAAAGCATATAAAATCATGTTATGTTAATCAACGAATTAGATGAGTTTATATAGATAAGAATGGTTGTAACTTTTTGTGAGCAGTTACCATTAAGAGATATGATCTTTGGTGAAAGGTAAGAGATGCAACCTTTGGAGAAGAGAAGTGTCTTTTGGAAAAATTGCTTTCTGTTTAAAAACGGTCGACAGGTTAAAAAGTGACCAGTAGACAGGAATTCAAATATATATACGTTATGTGCATGTGTGCACGTTCAGTGTGCAAATTATGCAGGAACGGTCGACCGCATATATTGTGACCGGTCGACCGGTCCCTGTAAAGTTGCACACTGAATGTGCAACTACATTCTAACCATATATATATAAATTTTCTTGAAAAATGCATGATTATTTGAGGATAGATTTTAACAAGTTTATCACTAATATAATATCAAATAATCAATCTACAATCTAGAGTACCATATGTAGCTCTAATGACCTTGTTTTGTCGATCGCCTTTAGTTATTTGTCAGAAATCAAAACTTTCATAAAACTTGTGACTCAACATTCTCCCCCTTTTTGATTGATGACAATATATATCTGCAAATCTGAATCTCCCCCTGAGTATGTGATCTTTCTCTTTGAATTCTTATATATGTATGTTCATCGCCTTTGCCGATGATATAGCCTTTTGAATTGTCTCCAAAAGTGACGGAGCCACCATCTGAATATGTAATATTTGTTAATAAACTCTTGTCTCCCGTCATGTGCTTTGAGAAACCACTGTCCAATATCCACTTTCCTCTTTTCTTGAGTGGGACCTGCAAAAAATAGAATTAAGTCCATGGTACCCACTTTTTATAGGGTCCTAAGAGTTAGGTCTTACGAGTCCAAACCCATATGGGTCCGGTATCCCCTTTATATATATTTTTTATTAAAATGCACAGTATTCATGAATTGCTGAATGTATTTGTTCCTAATTAAATTGTTATTTGTTTTAGGAACCCATATTTTGATAGTCTTGACATTTTTCTTTTGAAATTTCACAACTGGTTTTGGTTTGGAATATAATAAACTAAGATTTTTCTTAGCTTCGGTTTTTTGTACTTTCTTCTTCCTTTTATTTCCAAGATGTTTCTTGGTTTCTTGTTTGTTATATCCCAATCCTTGTTTGTCTGAAATAGATTGTGAACTTTCAATTATTTTTGTCAAATTTTCTCGACCTTTGTTAAAGTTAGAAATATTTTGAGTAATGTCATCAAACTTTGTTTGTAAGCTAGCTTTTTCTAGGTCTAGAATTTTGACTTTTGCTTTAAGCTCATGATTTTCAGTAGTGAGAGCATTATTTTTCTCTTTTTGAGCTTCTATTTCTTGACTCAAAAGAGATATTTGAGAGTCAACATTAGATGATGATTCTTGAATATTTTCAAGTTCCTCTTCTAATATTTTCTTCTCATCTTTTAACATATCTCGTTCAAACTCTGCTCTACTTAAATCTGCTTTGACTACTTTTAATTGACGTTTTATGTCTTTATATTTGACTATCAATTCAGCATTAATATCGAGTAATTCATCAAATGTAGGAATTTGTAACTCATCTTCTGTTGCCATAAAACAAACATTAGCTTGTTCATTTTCTGAATCACTTTCACTTTCTGATGAAGATGACTCTGAATCATCCCATGTTACTGAGAAAGCTCGTTTCTTAGATTTGTCCTTCTTATATTTGAATTTGTCATTTTATGACTTCTTCTTTTGTTCTGGACAATCCTTCTGCATGTGTCCCTTTTTGTGGCAGTTGAAACATTCTATAGCAGATGAAGATGGTTTGTTTGATCCAGGTTTCCTTTTATTGTAACGACTGGCTTTTCGATATTTTAGGAATTTTTTGAATCCTTTCGCAATGAATGCCAAATCTTCGTCTTCAGAATCTGATTCATTTTCATCTTTCTCAACATGAAATGCTACATTTTTCTTTTCTTCTTTCTGTTCTTTTCTAGCCTGCAAATTTGCTTCAAAGGACATTAAATTTCCTATCAATTCATCTAGCTTCATGACGGAAAGGTCATTAGCTTCTTCAATTGTTAATACTTTTCCTTCTCATTCACTAGTCAGAGAATGTAGGACTGTTGAAACAACATCGAAATCAGAATATTTTTGTCCTAAGCCAATAAGTGCATGGTGAATAGTTTGAAACCGTGAATACATGTCATTTATTGTCTCATTTGGTTTCATTTTGAAATTTTGAAATTGACTTTTCAGCATGGCTATTTTGGCTTGTTTAACCTTATTGGTACCTTCATGAGTGATTTTTAGTGTTTGCCAAATTTGGTATGCAGTAGTGTAGATACTAACACGGTTATATTCATTTTGATCTAATGCACAGAACAACATATTTATTGCTCTTGCATTTATGGGTGCTGCCATTTTCTCAGCTGCAGTCCATTCTGAATAATCAGTTGTTGGATTCACTATTTCTCTTTGAGTGGCATTCCAAGCATCATAGCTATTTGATTGCATAAAGAGTGACATATGTGTTGCCCAATAACTATAGTTAAGACCATTGAAAAATGGAGGTCTTTGTGTCGATTGACCCTCTGTGTAAGTGGTGTTTTGAGTGCTAGTACTTACGTTATTTGCCATATTACTATAATATATCAAATAACTGTGTTACGGTTATATGATGACCGTGCTCTGATACCAAATGAAAGTGCGGTGTGTATACAATTATATGTGCTAATATAGTACACACGGATCGTGTAATATGGACTACAATATAAATGCGGAAAGACGATAATAGCATAGTAAATAAAAATAGAAAAAATCACACCAGAGATTTTTATACTGGTTCGGAGCACCATCCTACGTCCAGTCCTAGACTTCTATCTGGATTTTCACTATTAACTACTTCGCTTCACCCGGAGGAACAGGTTTACAACACCTGAGCAACCGAACGGGATTTCACGCCTCTAATACACTGAGGACTTCAACACTTGCCTCTTACAACACAGAGGACTTCAACAAAAGAAAAAATACAATTGTTGTTGACAACTTGTGCTCTTGAAAAACACGGATTTGTCACTAGTAGTACACCCTTCCTATAATCTTATCCTCAAAGTATGCGAATGATGTTTTGAAAAGATTAAGGAAAGTATATTACTTATTGAATCAAAAGATATGAAATAGTTTCAATGATTCAATAAATAATCGAGAGCTTTTAGAATGCAGGAGTATATACAAAGTAAGATCAGAGATTAGAATAAAAAGCATATAAAATCATGTTATGTTAATCAACGAATTAGATGAGTTTATATAGTTAAGAATGGTTGTAACTTTTTGTGAGCAGTTGCCATTAAGAGATATGATCTTTGGTGAAAGGTAAGAGATGCAACCTTTGGAGAAGAGAAGTGCCTTTTGGAAAAATTGCTTTCTATTTAAAAACGGTCGACAGGTTAAAAAGTGACCAGTAGACAGGAATTCAAATATATATACGTTATGTGCATGTGTGCACGTTCAGTGTGCAAATTATGCAGGAATGGTCGACCGCATATATTGTGACCGGTCGACCGGTCCCTGTAAAGTTGCACACTGAATGTGCAACTACATTCTAACCATATATATATAAATTTTCTTGAAAAATGCAAGATTATTTGAGGATAGATTTTAACAAGTTTATCACTAATATAATATCAAATAATCAATCTACAATCTAGAGTAACATATGTAGCTCTAATGACCTTGTTTTGTCGATCGCCTTTAGTTATTTGTCAGAAATCAAAACTTTCATAAAACTTGTGACTCAACATATATTCTTTTATGGGGACTTGATAAATATTTAAATCATGGTATATCGCCACTCATGTATGACACTTGTAATTGATGTATATGTATATATATGACTGTGTTTGCTGTTTGTGACATATGTTTATTATTTCTATTTTGTTTTGTTCTGAATAAATCTTGTAGCCACCATGGTATTGTATTAGATGATAATTAAGTATGTCGAACCACTTAAGATGAAATGGAGGACAAAAAAAGAGAGCACATTATCAACATACTTAATGCTTATTTAATACAAGACTATGGACGGTCGCTCATAAACAGCCATATTCTCTACACTTGTAGACATTATTTCTTAGTAATACTCTTTTTAGTGTGGGTCTCGTAGGTAGGCATCACAGCTTGGTATCAGAGTTGAATTCAGAACAAAATGTAATAAACACAAAATAGTATACATACTACAATACATCAAGTATGATATGAGTGAAAACATCGTCCCTAATCGAAGTTGTTTCTAATCTTGCCTTAACGTTTTCGAGTCCTTTGGAGGTAGATAAGTGGGAATACGTCTTGGAATGTAATTTTTAAATTTCATTGTATTCCTTATTTAATGAATTCAATTGATAATATCTACCCATGTGGATAATTCAATCTTATCTTAACTTTTAGCTTATGGCTGGAAGAGGAAGAGGTCGCACTTTGGGGGTTGAGTCGTCGAGTGGCTCACGTCCCGAAAGTGCGTACATGTCGACTGATCAGATTCTAGTGCTTATTTGAAGCACTCATCCTCAAGCTCCAGCCTCTTATCCTCTATCCAAATCCATATTTGCATGCATGTGCAGTAACTTCACTCATCTAGGAGGTAAGCCATTGAAAGGCTCAGAGTCATTTTTAGAGGTCCATGCATGGCTACATACATGCGAGCGCATTTTTCTCGTATGGAGATTTCTAGTCATCATTGCATTCTTATCGCATCTAGAATGTTGTAAGAATGTGTGTTGGATTGGTATTAGTTGCTCGTGGCATAGATTGATGAGTCTACCTTTGAGTGGGAGCAATTCAGAGAGAGATTCGAGCTTGAGTTCGCTCCTGAGTCCGAGAAGTCTATTCTGGCCCGACATTTCCTTGACCTTAAGCAAGGGAAGTCGACTATTTCAGAGTATGTTGCATCTTTCGAGGCTTTGTCCAAATACGATCTCAAGCATATTAGCACTTTTATATAATAAGAATCACAAGTTTTTTTGGCCTTAAGAGATATCTATAGAAATCTCTTATGCCTTAGCTTAAGTTATTTTTTGAAGAGCTTATGGATGCGGCCCTTCATCTTGAAGCGATTGAGAATGAGTAGGATGGTGATGTTGAGACTGAGGTTTGGAAAAATCCGTACAAGAAGCGCTTTCCCTTCCGTAAATCCAAGTTATTCCAGCCAAGTAAGAAGAATAAGCAGGGCGGTTCTAGTTCAACTCACATGAAGCACCTTAATTAGCTATGCGTCGATTACCGCAAGCTTAACCAGTTAACCATCAAGAGTTGTTATACATTGCTTAGGATCGACATGTTCGATTAGTTCGGTGGTGCTATGGCCTTTTCTCAGCTTGACCTCGCCATCGGATTTCATCACCTTCGAGTTGCGGAGGACAACATTCCTCTCTCAGCACTCCGCACTCGATATGGTTCTTATGAGTGGGTCGTCATGCCAATTTGTTTGATGGACGCTCCCGCATACTTCGTTGACCTTATGAATCAAGTATTCCTAGAATATCTCGAAAAGTATGTTCTTGTATTTATCGATTTTTTTATTCTAAGACTGATGCTGATCATGCCTATCATCTGAGACTTGTTTTGAGTACATTTCCACAACATCAACCCAAAGCAAAATTTTCTAATTGCCATTTTTGGGAAAAGCAAGTCAATTTATTAGCTCATGTGGTATCCTCTAAGGGGATCTCGGTCGATCCGTCTAAGATCGAAGCCATTCCAAACAGGAAGAGGTCTGAGTATGTCATTGGGATTCATAGCTTCCTTGGATTGGCGGGTTAATATCGTCGGTTTAGGAAAGACTTTTCCCACATAGTGCTTCCTCTCAGTAGCATTACTAGGAAAGGTTTTCATTTTATCTAATCTGATAAGTTTGAAGCTTCTTTTCGAAAATTGAAAGAACTTTGGACTAATGCTCCTATCCTTGTAGTTCCCAAAAGGAACCAAGATCTTATTGTTTATATCGATGCCAGTCATTGTGGCCTTAGCACTGTTCTTTTGCAAAGGGATTGGATAGTTGCCTATGCTTCAAGGCAATTACCTTCGAACGAGGTTCAGTACGCTACCCATGATTTAGAGCTTGTGGACATTGTCTTTGCGTTGAAGATATGGCACCATTATTTATTGGGTGAACACTTTATTCTTTATGCAGACCACAAGTCGCTCAAGTATTTGTTCACCCAAAAGGAGCTCAACATGCGACAGCAACATTGGCTCGAATTCCTCGCTTCTTATGACTTTGATATCCAGTATACTCCTTGCAAGGGGAATCAGTTGCTGATGCATTGAGTCATGAGCAATCGACTTTTATTCCCATGATGCTTGCAGAATGGAAAGCTTTAGAGACCCTATCTATTTATGACTTTCAAGATTTTGCTTCTGCTTTAGACTATCCTATTTTATTATATAGCATGGACGCCCATCCTACTCTATTAGACCGGATTGCCGAGGCACAGCGGTAGGATTTCGGTATTTCTTCTCTTATTCAGAAGTGTAAGTCTGAATCTTGCGATGATATTGAGATGAGGGATTTCAGCATCTACAGCCATAGATGTCTTCGTAAGAAGAACAAATTAGTTGTGCCATCTATTCTAGATCTTAGGTGGGACATTCTAGCTGAGTGTCACCATTCTAAGTACACTATCCATCCAAGCAGCAGCAAGATGTATGTTGACATGCGTCATTTGTATTATTGGGAATGCATGAAGTGTGATGTGGCAGGTTATGTGAGTAAATGCATGATTTGTCGACTCAATAAAATCGAGCATCAATGACCCGGTGGTCTTCTTCGGCCTTTAGAGGTCCCATTCTGGAAGTGGGACTAGATCTCTATGGATTTTATTGATGGCTTACCTTGTTCGAGGCCGGGCCACAACAGCATCTGGGTTATTATGGATCTTCTTACTAAGTCCGAACAATTTATTCCTATTAAGTCTAATAGGACAGCATCTCATCTTTCGAAGCTTTATATTAAGGAGATCGTGCGATTGCACGGTATTCCTAGTTCTATAGTATGTGATTGTGATCCACTCTTCATGAGTCACTTCTGGCAAAGTCTTCAGCAATCTTTGGGCACAAAGCTTAATCTCAGCACTGCTTATCATCCGTAATCTGATGGAAAGACTGAACGGGTGAATTATATTCTTGAGGATTTACTTCGAGCTTGTATTCTTGATTTTGGAGGTAGCTGGGAAGATCACATTCCTTTGGTTGAGCTCGCTTATAATAACAACTACCAATCTCCTATCGGTATGGCTCCTTTTGAAGCCTTATATGGGAGACCATGTCGTTTTCCTTCTTATTGGCTCGATTCCACGGAAAAGTTTATATTACATCCTAAATCTATTCATGAAGCATATGAGAAGAGTTTTCGTATTAGAGGAAGAATGTAAGAGGCACAGAGTAGGCAAAAATCCTACGCGAACAACTGTAGGAAGCCTCTTGAGTTTTCAGTTGTTAATCTTATCTAAATCCGAGCTTCTCCTTTGAAACGAGAGGTATGCTTTAACCAGACTGGGAAATTAGCACCTCAATATATATGGTCATTTCTAATTACAGCGCGTATGGTCCTATTGCTTATAGAGTAGCACTTTTCGATCGGTTTTTTGGAATTCATGACGTGTTTCAGATCTCTCAGTTGAGGAAGTCTTTACAGGATTATGATTCTGTGATGGATATTTGTGCATTAGAAGAGCGTGAGGTTTCTCCTAATTTATCATTCATGCAACACCCTATGCATTTTTTTGCTTCGGAGGTTAAGCGCATTTGAAATAAGAATGTGGCGCTCGTAAAGATTCAATGGTTCGATAATCTCAATGACTACACTTGGGAAACTAGAGAATTCATTGAGCGATCTTATCCTGGTTTTCGATCTTCGAGTATCGAAGGTGAGCATTTTGAAACTCAAGCTTATCTGTCTTTACTCTGTTTGATAAATAAATTGTGTTGAATACACCTACTCTATAGAAATTGCGAGGACATAATTTTTATAGGTAGGGAGTATGCAACAAGCTTGGTTTTAGTGATTACCTGTAATATGAAATTATAACGGTGGTTATAATTTAATATTGGACAAATAAAATTAATTGGAGAGGTAAAATTTGTTATTGTAAATAAATAATGGGTTTTAAATGTAAATTGTTGAAAATAAAGTTTTAAAAAGCTTTATAATGTTAGTTTGGAGAAAAAGGTGCATTTTATAGTTATAATTTGGGAAAATGCAATAATTTTGCAATTTATTGCCAATTGTGATTTTTATAAATTTTAAATGAAGTATTTGAAATTTTATATGTTGTGTAATGTAAATAACAAGGTGGAATTTTGTTTAAAAAATAAATTTTGGATGTATGTATGATGATAGTAAGGTTCGTTAAATTTAATTGACAAGAAAAATAATTTTTATGTAATTTTTGGTGTTAAAAATAGCGTTTTATGCAAATTATAGTGTAAATTATAGTGTTTATCTATAAATATGGTTTTAATAATGGAAATTAATTTTGTGTAGCTAGAATCTTTTATATGTTATCAAAACAATTTTTAGATAACATAAACAATTGTTGTATAAAATTTATTGGGTTTAAAAATGTGTAAATTTGTGTAAATAGGATTAATTAGTGTGTAATATTGAATTTACTTAGTCATTTTCACTAAGTATTTGCAAATGGGCTAGTGGGTAGTGGGTTTAAGTCCATTTCTAGAATATTCAAGAGGAAGCTAAGTTGTACATTCGTTTTCTTTTTCAATTTTTACTTCATCTTCTCAAAACAAAACAGAGAAAAGAAAAAGAATGACCACCTCTTGAATCTTCATAAATCTAGCATCAAAATTAGTGAAATTAAGAGATAGATTAACAAGTAAAATTTAATAGCAGGTAAAAAGCAAAATCTCAAATTGTTTTGGCAATTTTGTATTTTGAGTAGAGATTATCTGTAACTTTCTTTTCTTCTTGTCTACATGTTCCATTTTAAGTTTCTACGGGTCAGAAAAGCTCTTTTGCACTAGAAAGTTAGCTTCTTGCATCTCTAATCCTCTTAAATCATTGATAAGGTAAGTATATTCTCACAAACTCTAGCTTTGAACAAGTTGCTTGCTGAAATAAATTGAATTTGCTGCTTATTGTAAACAAAAGTTGTTGAAAGTTTACAGTAAAAATATCTTTGGACCCCTTCTTTTTGTGCTTATATCTATCTTTTTTTCTTCGTAAAATAATTTTGGAATTTCTTCGGATTGTTGTTCGAGTGTAGTAGTTCGTGCATGCAAGTTGTTATGGTCTGAATCATCTTGGAGCACCCTGAAATCATTGTTCAAAATCAAGACAAAAAAGGAAGAAAACTGCCACCAAAATTCGCGACCCAGAGGTCGACCTAAAACTATTAGGGGTCGACCTTAGGGCCGACCCAGAAAATGTAAAGTTTGACCTTAGGGTCGGCCTATGCAGTGGAATGGTCGACCTATTGGTCGATCTGTAGGTCGACTTTGCTGTATTTTTTTTTGCCTTTTCCCTTTGTTCTGTTGTGTTTTACTTCTTATTTCGGAGACTCTTTGCAATCAATTTTAAGATTTTTTTTGTGGTGTTATGAAGGGCATTTAACCTATCAATAGGTTAGCTAATGTTTTGGGTTCATTTGTGTTCTGGATGACAAGTTTTCAAGATGATTACATATGGTGATTTTCAGCTTTTTCGATGATTTCTGTTGTTTTCGAGCACTAGTTTTCTAAATGATTTTTGAAATAATTTTTATAATAAAATGGCTTTCAAATTAAACATTTTATAATATTTTTAATTATTTTTAAGGTTGTTAAAAATATATTTATTCTCTATAATAAACATAAATTTGAAAGGAAATGTTTTCCAAACATTTTCAAAATTTGTTTTAAAACTAGTTTCCTCAAACCGAATTATTTTCTATATAAAATACACTATTTGTGCACTCTTCAAGCATATGAGAAAGAGAATTAAAAAATTTAGTAAAACATGTGGTATGTGATACATATGTTATTTTTTTGGTTAATTCCGAACTTGTTCGTTTGATGCTATGGACCTTTAGGTTGTTATTTATGATTTTCATTCTTTGGCGTGTTTTGAGATTTGTGAATTTCTATTTTTAGGAATTATTTTAGATTGCCATTCTTTGGCGGATTTTGAGACTTGAGTTCTCCTACTTAGGAGTTATGGATGATGAAGCCATTGAATTGGCTATTGTATATGCCGATGATATGAGGCAATTATTGTGATTTGAATGATTTTGTTTTCTAATGTGGCATTAAACAGTTAGTAAACCGTTAAGTGAGAACGTGTGGTATGGGACGCACTGTTAATGCATTTCAGGTTTCTATTTGTGAGTTTGTGACACATTCACGAGGTATTGCCAGTACTATAGACCTTGGGTCATCACGAGGAATTTGTGACTTAAGTCAGCACGAGGTATTTATGACTTCAGTCAACACAAGGAATTTGGGACTTCGGACACCTCGTGCACCATGAGGCATTTGTGACTTCGGTCACCATGAGATAGGTACCTATACCTATAATAGTACTGTACACGAGGTTTGCAGGACAATTTTCTAAGTTTCGAGTTTTATTATGATTTCACCATTTTCTATATGGCTATTTAGAGCTATATGAGAATTTTTGTGTGTGTGTGTGTATATGATTATTGAACTCTTAACCGAGTTCCACGAGTTATGAGATTTATATTATTTCCTTTTGAGATTTTATATGATTGTTTATCACAATTTATATTATTAGTAACTTTTAAAAGTAAACATTTATATTGAGTTGTTGTTTTTCATGAGTTAACCTCAAGATATTTCAATATTTCCCATCACTTGGATTCTGAGTAAGACCGTGTTTATATCATTCCTTTATGATTAAAGGAATGTTTCCCTATGAGACATATATCTTATTTATCGTTAGCTTATCATCTTTTTCAAGTTAGATGGTCCTATTTATTTATTACACGAGTCAGACCGAGTTGGAGTTAGATTATTTGGCCCTTGCTTAGCATTTTTCTATAGACCCTACTATTGACTCTTTTGGTTCTTATGAATAGTTTTTGTGTAACTTATCTTGCAGTGCGCCTGGCTTATGTATATATTCTTTTATGGGGACTTGATGTATATTTAAATTGTGGTATATCACCACTCATGTATGACACTAAGTATTATACTTGATGTATATGTATGTATATGACTATGTTTGTTGTTCTGTGACCTGTATTTATTAATTCTATCATATTTTGTTCTGAATAAATCATGTAGCCAACACGGTATTGTATTAGATGAGAATTAAATATGCCGAAACTTAAATCGAAATGGAAAATGAAAAAAAATAAGCACATTATCAACATACTTAATGCTTATTTAATACAAGACTATGGATAGTCGCTTCCAAACAACCCTATCTCTGCACTAACAGACTGTATTGCTTAATAATACTCATTGTTAGTGTGGGTCTCGAGGTGCGGTGTCACACGTAGAATTTCTAAAAGGGGAGTTCATGTAAAGAAGTCAGGAGCTCTAACTCGGCCTTGAAAATGGATACGACATATACGAAAATGGAATGAGGAGGGAACTTAATGATGAACTGTACGGGATTTATAACCCTACGCAGATACATGCTAGTCAAAATTCTAGCATTGTTAATGGACTATAGAGTCTAATTAGAGAACATCTATATTTCTTTGGATTGCAAATTTAGATATAGAACATGATGTCGAAGAGAGAATAAAAATCGAAGTGATCGTTGAGGAAGAAAGGGGGAAAGAAGATCCGGATGAATGTGGAAGATTGCAGGACTAGAAGATACTCTAGATTATTACGCTATGTTTTCGCAAATTACTTTCCAAATTTGGAAATCGAAAGTATTATAAATGTCCGGAGATAAAATAGGCGAGATGTAATGAAATTTTTTGAACGAACAATACGAAAAACATGGTGGAGATGAAATAGACAAAATTCAGAGTAATTTCTTTAAACGAACAACCAAAAACAGAGGCCTTTCTTTTTGGGCTTCGGGGTATTTTATTTTGGGCAACCGACAGTAAGTAAACTTCCCGGATGGTCCGTTTGATTAGTTATTTTCAATCTATTTACCTTTTTCCACTTTTTTATTTAAATTATCATCTCTTCATTTAATACTCTCATTTCAATTGGGTTATTTATGCAAGTTCATGTTACGCATAAAAATGAGATACCAAATCTACTAAAGGGAATTGTCGTAAAACCACGCTTCTACGTTTCAAAATACATAACCCTTCGTCAAAAGAACATATTATTATTATTTTTTGGAACCAGGGAAACCTGTTCCTTCACCGCTGACATTGCGACTCCTGAACAGTAAACCAGGGGAAATACGGTTGGCCCGCCATAAACACGCACCCAAACACTCTTTTAAGTTTCAGGACATTTTGGGAACTCTTTTAAATATTTGCAGAGAAATTTGCAAAAACTTGAAGTTTCTAGATTGTAAAAATTTACAAAAAAATCTACCAATATTTGCAGTATTTCCACAAATATAATTCAATGTTTTGTACAAATATTTGCTATTTTTTTTAAAAAAAAATTGATAACAAAAAAATACATTTAATATTCAGATTTAGTTTTAAAAAAAATACTGAACTATTTTTTTACCAAAGTAGATGTATAATTTAAAACATGTTCATGAAAATGATTTTTCAAATATCAAATTTGAAAATAAATTGGTTTAAAAAAACCAAATTACCACTGTATTGAAATTATTATTAAGGAAAAATGTGCTAAGGTTTGAAAAATAGTGATGATAGAAATATAGGTATTAAGTATCATAATGTAATATCATATACAGTTGTACACAAAAAAATCAAAATTTTCTAAATCAGCACTGACATAACATAATCTTCTTCCAATTCTATTGATATGATATGATCTTTGTCTAATTACGCACAACTTACCGTTCTTAATTTATGTATTACTATTTGTTTATCACCTAGATTCCTCTTTCCCTTATTGACACATTAACTGTCCTAATTAAAAGGCCAATTATACATCCTATGTATGAATTTTCTATTTTCTATTTGCTTGGAAGCGAACAGAAATTATGTGCATAACAAAAATACACACAATAATATTGTTCATTCCCTTGAATAAATATGAATGCCAATAATGCACATAACAAAAATAAACACCACAATATGGTTCATTCCTTTGAATAGATATGAATGCGTTAATGTCCATCATTTAGTGACATACATGCAATATGTTCTGATGCATAACCTAATTGATTTTCATGCCTCCACCAAAACCATAATAAATAGAAGCCGTAAACTTTCATTTTCCTCATCCCTGAATCAACTATCGGCCCAATGTCTTCTCTAATACTTCTCTTCACCATCTTCCTCTCAGTCTCCCTCCCTCATCTTGCAAGTTGTAAAGGTGGATTCTCCACCGATCTCATCCATAAAGACTTCCCAACATCCCTATTTTACGATCCTAACCTCACCCCATCCAACCGCCTATGTTCCTCCATCCGTCGTACAATCTCATGCTACAACCAAATAACCACCCAAAACTTCCAATCCACCGTAACTCCTGCTGGGGCCGAGTACCTGGTGACAGTGAATAGTGGTTCTCCTCCCTTCAACGCCATGGCCATAGCCGACATAGGCAACAGCCTGACATGGACCCAATGCAAACCCTTCCTCAACTGCTACCCACAAAAAAGCTCCCATCTACGACTCCTCTAAATCCTCCACTTACACCTCCCTACCATGCAGCACTCGGCCTGCTCACGGCTACCACTTGGCGATTGTGACTCGAGCTTCGAATGCCAGTATAGGTACTCGTACGGTGATGGCTCTCACACCGAAGAAGTTCTCTGCTCCGAAACCTTTTCCATTGGTTCGGCTTCGATACCCAAGATATTATTCGGGTGCTCTCATGATAGCGCTGGAACTTTTGATGCGAACTCTATAGGTATCGTAGGGCTCGTCCATGGACCATTGTCGCTCGTGTCTTAATTGGGGACTTCAATCGACGACATGTTTTCTTACTGTTTGGTGCCTTGAGATCCAATACGACAAGCAAGATCAACTTTGGCGACAATGTGTTAGAATTCTCAAAATAATAGTGAATGAGATTTGTCCCACATCGCCAAAAATATGTTTATTTTCTGGTTTATATAGTATACTCTCAATCCTTATATTGCCCTTAGGGTTAGATAATTTTGTGCGAGGGGGAGGACCTATATGGCCATAGACTAACACTCGCGTGCGCCGCCGCCCGCCCGTACGAACGACCGAACCAGGGCAGGTCGGGTGTCGGTCCAATAAGAGTGGACCGTGTTATGTTTTTGCTGTACAGAAGTGAACGGTTTTCTACCATTTAAATTCAAAAGAAGCGACTACTGTATCGGTCATGACTTCTGCAAACCGCAACAGTTTCTGGCCGTTGCAAATGAAGAGATGCGACTGTTACGAACCGTAATAGTTTTTGGCCATTGCAAAATGAAGAGGCGCAACTTTTGCTAACGAAAAAAGTTTTCAGCCGTTGCAAAACAAAGAGGAGCGACTGTTGCGAACACTAATGCTTTTTGGTGTTGCAAATGAAGGGATGCTACTTTTCTCAACAGGTGTAGCCATTGGGAATTCGGCTATAAATAAAGAGGAAACCTTATCATTTTCCTCACTCAATTTTTATTCAGTATATTCTCTTCTTCCTCTTCATTTCTTAATATCTACAATTAGTACGCTTTTGCATATCACACAGAAGATCATACACATCACAATCTCGAGCAGATCACATCTGTTGTATCTTGGAAGACTTTTGAATAAAGTCTTAAGGAAGTTGTTACGATAAGCCTCAAACGTAATTTCCTTCTTCAACTGGTTAAATTTCTAGTTGATTTATATATTATATATATAAATATTGTTTTCTTTCCACGTTGTACTATTTCTTTAAATAGTATAACGTTTGATTTATCACTATAGTTATTATTGCTATAGTTGTTACTTTGTTGTTGTAATTAATTACAACATACTTAGTGTTAAAATAACTAAAACAGAATTCCAGAGTAGTGGAAATCTGAGTTGTAAACTTGTGAGACAAGTTTATTATCGATTACTCTCTGTTTTGGTATACTAGATGTATAACATCTTAAGACTTTAGTGTTTTTACTAAAACAGAGATGGCAACAGTAGAGCTCTCAACAAAGGCTGAAGTAGAAAATCAGTTAAATAAAAAGATCAAGATATTGAGATCTTATCAAGGTAGAGAATATGAATCACAATTTGAACAGTTCTGTGCCCAAAATGGTATAATTCATCAAACAACAGCTCCATATTCACCATAACAAAACGGTGTAGCTGAGTGGAAGAACAGAATGTTAAAAGACATGATTAATGCCATGCTTTTAACCTCTGGTCTATCGATGAACTTATGGGGGGAAGCCTTGATATGTCTAATCACATATTAAACAAAGTCACTCACAATAAAACAGGAACAATTCCATATGAGTTATGGAAAGGACACATACCAAATTTTAAATACCTCAAAGTGTAGGGGTTCTTGGCAAAAGTTCCAGTTCCACCTTCCAAGAAAGTCAAACTTGGACCAAAATTAGTAGATTGTTACTATTTAGGGCCAGCCCAAAATAGCAGTGCCTCCAGATTTTTTGTATTCAAGTCTGATATAGCTGATATTTATGTAAATACAATCATGAAATCTAGAGATGCCTCATTCTTTGAAGACATATTTCCGCACAAAAGGAATGAAGGGAATAATGTCCCTAAAAGGAAAAGAGAAGAACCAAGCAATTCACATGAAGATGAAACTCATCATGAGACTGAGGAAGTTGAACCAAGAAGAAGCGTAAGGGCTAGGACTTCTAAGACATCTGGTTTGGATTTTTTTACATATGTGTTAGAACATGAACCTCAAACGTACAAGGAAGCAATGTCATCTTCTGAATCTTCATGTTGGAAAGAAGCAATCCAAAGTGAAATTGATTCAATTCTAAGTAATAAAACTTGAGAAATTATTGATATTCCACAAGGAATAAAACATATGGGCTGTAAATGGATTTTCAAGAAGAAAATGAAAGCAGATGGCTCTATCGACAAGTATAAAGCAAGACTAGTAGCCAAAGGATATCTTCAAAAAGAAGGAGTAGACTTCTTTGGTACATATTCGTCGGTAACACGAATAACCTCTATAAGAATGCTAATAGCAATTGCATCGATCTATAATATAGAAATTCATCAAATGGATGTAAAGACAGCATTCTTAAATGGAGATCTCAATGAGGAGATCTACATGGAGCAACTTGAAGGTTTTGTTTCCAAAGGAAATGAAATCAAAGTCTATAGATTAGTAAAATCATTATACGGACTAAAATAAGCTCTAAAACTATGGCACGCAAAATTCGATAGTGTCATGATGAGAAATGGTTTTCGTATAAATGAATGTGATAAGTGTGTTTATTATAAACAATTTGGACAATCATATATGATGATTTGTTTATATGTAGACGATATGTTAATATTTGGTCCAAATACTCAGGTAATAAAGACCATAAAGAAGATATTAATTAGCAATTTCGATATGAAAGACTTATTTACAGTCGTTATTTTGGGAATCAAAATAATAAGAACACCTAATGGAATTGAATTATCTCAGTCACATTATGTAGACAAAGTGATTGAAAAATTTCAAAATTTAAGGAGCAAGAACACCTTTTAATCCATCAGAAGTACTGCATAAAAATACTAATGAGAGTGTAATGCAACTAGAATACTCTCGTGTAATAGGATGTCTCATGTATCTCATGAATTGCACAAGACCAGACATAGCTTATGCAGTAAGTAGACTGAGCATGTATGGAAGCTATCCAGGAAAGGAACACTGGAAAGCACAACTAAGAGTGCTTGGATATTTAAAAAATACCACAAGTTATTCCTTACATATGAAAAATATCCTACGGTCTTAGAAGCATATAGTGGTGCAAAATGGATTGCTGATTCAGAGGAATCAAAATCTATGAGTGGTTATGTATTTACCTTAGCAGGGGCAGCAGTGCCATGGAAATCAACTAAACAAACATGCATAGCCCGGTCCTTTATGGAATCAGAGTTCATGGCTTTAGATAAAGCAGGCGAAGAAGTAGAATGGCTTCATCTTTTTTTAGAAGATATTCCATTTTGGCCTAAACATGTACCGGCCATATGCATACATTGCGATAACTAAGCTAAGCTAAGCAGAGCGCACAACTTTGCGTATGATGGAAAGTCACGACATATTCGTCGACGCCATAACACAGTTAGGCAGTTACTCTTATGTGAGAACAAATGATAAACTAGTGAATCCATTTACTAAAGGTTTATCAAGAGAGAAAATTGACTGCGCACCGAGGGGAATAGGTTTAAAATCCTAAATCACCGAGAGTTATCTTATACGAAAACCTATCCTAGCGACTGGAGATCCTAGGGCTATGATTAATAAGCAAACCAGTTCTGAGTAACTCAAGACGTAATGTATTTGCTTGGACATAGTCTAACTCTATTCCTATAGTGCACAATATAAATGCATGCTACAGAAGTATTTAATGGTTAAAACTATGTTTTTAAGGATGACCATATCTTGAAAATAGCAAGTGGAGTATATGTAGGATACTCTTAATGGTTGTGATCACCTATGTTAGTGTGAGCTGGGTTGGCTTTTTGAGAATATTAAAGGTTTTTACTCTCTAAAAACACTCGTAGAACTAAAATTTGTTCAGGACCAAAATGAACACAACCAAGAGATTGGATGTGAAGTGTAACGACCCTGAATTTCCGACCCGATTTAGAACTTTAAAATCCATCGTTTAATGTAAAATTTTGAAAATTTATAAACAATCTCGATATAAGTCCAAACTTTATTTATGACATGCGTCTAGTTAGATATGAACATAGAAAAAGTTTCGTCGCAAAATATTACAGTAAACTTCGTTCGCGTTTTACTGTATATCAGTCCATATAAAGTTGCGTAAAATTTATCTTTAAATTTCAAATATTTTTACACAGTTATGTTGTAAAAATTATTCTGATCATGATTAATGAAATTCGTTTCGTCAAAAACTGTCATCGCCTGCTCCGTTTAAATTGTTTTGCAAAACGCGCAATTTTAGCGGCGTAAATGCGAATTTTATATAACCATCATATCGCAATAATCTGTGTACCGTTGGAAGCGCCTCGTTGCACTGATCATAACGGTATATTTATTTGCGCGAATCGAAGTCCGGCATAATCCGTCGCGTTGATTTAACGGTTCCGGACCGGATCAGTTAAACAAATTTCAGCCCAGGTTTTCAGCCGTTTACAAAAGAAATTTGGAAATAATTCTCTGGTGTATTTAATGTAGTGGTTGGGAACTAGTAGCTAGGTGTTGCTTGGGAATATGTGTGAACGTTTGGAATTTCGGTGGGAAGTTTTGGGCAATGCACGTGACGCTTGAAACTTATTTACTGATACTACATTTTATCTCAAACCCTTCATTCACTTCTCTGTCCTACTACACAAGATTTCAAAAGCTCCAGGTAATACACCCCTTCTCCATCTTTCTCCTCTACTTCTTCCATTCTTCCTTCATGATTTCTTTGAAAATTTCAAGCGAAAAAAAAATGAGCATGACAAGCAAATGCATCCACACCCTCTTCTATTTCTTCACTCTTCCCCGTTTCTTCTTCTTATTATTCTTTCTGAAAAGAAAAAAAAATGCATATTTGAAGGGTGTTATTGTGTGCGTGTGTTTTGTATTAGCATGCGTGTGTGAGTTGAATTTTTTTTTTATAAATGGCAAATGAAAAGTGTGTTGTATAGTGTAGTGTATGTGTTGAAATGGTGCATGGGTCATGCATGCGTGTAGTGTAGTGTAGTAGTGTAGTGTAGTGTATGTGTTGAAAAAAAAAAAAAAAAAAAAAAAAGATAAGTGCATGCGTGTGTACAGCAGCAGAGGGAAGGAGGGGTCTTGTTTGTATGTATTACATATAAAAGTGTGAGGTGCTGTGTATTGTATTACATATAAAAAGTGTAAAAAGAGAGTGAAGAATATGTGGCGTGCATATGTTTATGTGTGCGTTGTTTTGTTTTATTTTCGTGTGCGTGTCTTGTTTAAAAAAAAAATATATAAAAAAAAAAAAAAATTTTAGGTGCATGCGTATGTTTGGGATAGGGTGCATGCAGATGAAATAGTGTTGCGTGAGTTGTATTTGCTATTTTTGCATGCGTAAGTAATTTGCTGAAAGATTTTTGGTCTCGGCTTACTAAAAAAAAAAAAAAAAAGAAATGGTGGGATAGTGAGGCATGCGTGAGTTATATGCATGCATGGATGAGGCATGCGTGAGATTGGGGGGGGGGGGGGGGGGGAAGCAACATGCTTCAGGGCATGAGTTTGCATTTTGTTCTTGGCCAACTAATTTGCATCATATTTCATGCGTGAAGTAAAAAAATAAAAATAAAAAAATAAAATAAAATAAAATAAAATAAAATAAAAGAGAAAAAATATATGAAATTGAACGGTATCATTTGGTTGAGAAGATGGTAACCGTTTATCTTTTCTCGTTTTGTGCAGAAGCAACCGGTTGAGTTTTCGCAGCAGCATCGATCTTCAACTTTTGTTCTTCTCTTCGTCGTCGGAAAGCGCATTTATATAAATTATAAATTATATACAAACGTTCATTGTATTAATATCGTTTTCTTTTGTCGATATGACAGTGTTCTTTGTTCGTGCTATACCGACTCTATTCTTGCTTCATTCGTGCTTCTTTTGTTTTGCCGTCACATTTCCTATCCACGAAAGGTGAAATTAATTTTCACAACATATATTCTTATGCTAGTTGATCGCTATGTGATATGTTTTGGATGTTATTTGTGCTAAGTGATATTAAATTGCAAGTAATTTGACATAGGATAGTTAATAAATTAAACGGATTATATTTGTCGAATTTGACTTGTAAACCTGACCTCTTTCATATGTTAAAATTAGATTAGTCGAACTTGACCCCTTAATTTATATTTAACGTAGAATTTGATAAGGAACCTTTGGACCTGTGAACGTAGATTCGTTTAATTGTTGTAGTATTAAAATTGAAATTGAATTTGAACGACAAGTGGAAACCGTAATATAATAATCTTTAATCTACATGAAATGATAGTGTAGATTCTAGGAATAATTTTATTAATTTACATAAATAACAAATGTAAATTAATACGATTATTTCGGGATTATTTAAATAAATTGTTGAATTGTTATGTATGGATGCTATTGCTTGTTTATTTACTTTGACACCATCCCAGCTATCACACTGCAAGTTCCCTTTGTATTTTTTGTTTTGAATTGAAATGGAATCGGGTTGAAATGATAGATACCCAAATAATTTTGACTTAGGATAGAAAATTAAATTAAAAACCGACTGGTCAATGTTTTGATTTAAAATGAAATAAGATTTTATTTGACTAATAATAAGGTTTGAATAAAATTGGAATTTAAATTTGAATGAACGAAAATGTGAATATTTAATTTGAAACAAATATTAACGTGTAATTGACAAAAGGACATTGTTTTTAAAAATTTAATTATTTAATGATTAAATTTAGAATTAATTGATAATTGATTTTGAAATTATGAATAATTAAGTTGAAATGTGTAATAACCAATTTGGAATTATTAATAATCCAGTCTTGAAATTATTTATAATGAAGTTTGAAGTTATTAATAACGAAATTTTGAAATTGGATAATTAAGTTTGAAATTATTAATAAATTAAGTTTTGAAATTATTAATAATTTGGTTTTAAAATTAATAATTAAGTTGGAATTATTAATGAATAAGTTTGAAATGATAATAATTAAGATTTGAAATTGTTTGATAATTGAATAAGATTGAATTGTTTAATGATTAAACTAAATTGAATAGAATGAATTATGTAATAATTGAATTAAATTGAATATTCTTTATTAAGAGAAATTGAAATTTTGAATAAGTGAAACCAAATTCTTAATTGAGATTTGAAATTTGTAACGAAGAAATAAATATATGAAATTGAATTTCTTTAATAAGAAATAGAACGCGCTTTATCGAAACAAATGAAATGCTTGTAATTTAGAGAATTGGATTCGATAAATTCAAATTGAATAAATATGTAAGCTTTGATAATGAAACGAACTTAAGGAAGTAATGAATTGGAAATTTAATTGAAATTGTTTAATGATAAATAATGTAATGAATATCGAATAAAATCGATAATTGAATTTAAAACGATTTGTACGTTAAATGATTTTGGAATGAATTTATACATGGAATTAAACGAATATTTGAATTGTTTTAAATTAAAATTTCGAAATTGAATTATAGAAATTTGAAATGGAAGTTGTGAAGTTAGGAAACGTAAATTTTGGAAATTTATTTAGAAAGACTAACATAATGATGATTTACGAAGTATAATTGAAATTAAATTTGATTTGTTTTTGAAATTTACTAAACGACCAATCGATGAAATAATTACGAAGGTTATTAAAGGAGCCGGAATCGGTTAGGGACATACTCACTGTCTAAACCGAAAACCACTTTAATAACTATACGCGGAGTGATGATCCAGAATGAAGTGGTTGGAATGACTTACGCGATGACTGAAGAAAGAGAACGATAATGGATAGCCTTGACACTTGTGTCAAATTGGAAATGACTAAAATCAGGAGCCGTGCCGGGCCAAATGGGGTTAGCTACCTCGAGCGAACACACTTCTTCGTAAACTACTCATTTACTTTTGTGATTGATTGGTGCGCACCCTTGAATTTGGAGTGTTGTTTCGCGGTGTTGCGATCGTTGCGGCGATGCGTTCTCACCAGTCCGGATCAGGCGAACGGTAGTTTCACTACCTTGGATATTGCCTCATGTGCCTTGTCATACTTGTATTCCGTATACGAGACCACTACGAATTTGTTTTGTATTATACCTATGGAGTACTCCCTGATATCCCACTAGTTTACGGTGGAGTTTACAGTGCTGTATAGACTATGATATTTATAAAATGTGTTAAGGGGGATAATGGTAACGCCTTAACGCTATTTTGATATTTTACTTTACTGTTAGACATTATCTATGTATCGTACACTATTTTGTATAAATAGTTTATCGGATCCTGAAAGATGTTTATTCCATACATCTTTGAGTTATTGTTTATTTCAAAATTTGAACCATATTATCTGTATAAGAATATATGTCCTGATTCGAGTGTTTGTTTGTGCATATGCTCGGATCAGATTGAGGATTGCTGCTGCTGTTTATTTGGAGCTGAAGACTGAAGACTTTCACTATCTTATTTTATCAGTACTGCTCTTGCTATTTAGACTATTGGACATCTATGTTGTTCTATTTTATTTTATCTGAGACATTGTTGTATTTCTGGGTAGCTTCATGAACTACTCTTATGACTATGTTGTATTTCCGCTGCACTATTCTGTGATGTTATATCTCTGGGATTCTGTGATGATTCTCATTTATATATATCTATACTCCATTAATGATTCGTGTTTTGTACTATTTAAGTTGACATGTGTGGATTATTGTCAATTTAAATGGTCCAAATATACGGGTTGTTACAGTTGGTATCAGAGCTTTGGTTCCCGATAACCTTAGCCTGTGGAGTTTTAAAGCTCATTAGAGATAGGGTAAACACACCCTAGCATGAGGAGAATCATTTCAGTATCCACATCTTTTGATTCATCTTTCTTATTGAATTCGTTTGAGTAGAATTTCCTTAAGTTCTATAAATTCCTATCTTTGATTCTAAATCACTTTTGGTATTCCAGGATGGCTGCCAGAAGAAATGTTAGAGGTGGAAGGGGTGGAAATGCTCCTGCTCCACAAGCCCCCGCAATCCGATTCTCCACTCTTAGTAAGGAGTACACTCAGCTTGGAGGAGTCAAATTCACTGGCTCCGAGAGTATCATCGAAGCACAGCAATGACTAAAGAGTTTGGAGAGGATCTTTACTGGCTTGGAAATCACGGACGCTCGGAAGCGTCAGTTGGCCGCTTGGCAACTCCAGGATGCTGCACAAGACTGGTGGGAATCCGTCACTTCTCGTACCGATGAGGAAAACATCACTTGGGCCCAGTTTAGGTAGAAATCTATCTAAATTACATCGAATAAATTCCTTCTATCTTGTTCAAAATTTTGACTCGTTTTCATATCATTTGTAAATAGGGACTCCTTTATGGCTCAGTGGATGCCAGCTGCTGGGAAAGCCCAACTCTATCGTTCTTTTATGGATCTCAAGCAAGGCAATATGACCTTCACTGAGTATGAACGGAAGTTCAACGAACTATCCAAGTTCGGACCTGGCTTGATCGACACACCTCTGCTTAAGAATGAGAAGTTCATACATGGCGCACGCCCTGAGTATTACGAGCTTCTCACCGCTCATGTCCATGGAACCTTCACTGAGTTGATGGACTTTGCTCTTCGATATGAGGGAAAGCCAAAGGAAACATCGTCTTCAAAAGCTCCAGTTGTTCAGACATCAGCTAGTAAGTCGGGGAAGAGAAAGCCAAACTTTGCACAACAGAAGAAGAATTGGCAGCAGAAAACAGGGCTTGGATACTCTCAGAAGAAGCCCATTGACATATCATCCATTACTTGCTTCAACTGCAACCAAAAGGGTCATTATGCTAGTAGCTGCCCATCTCCAAAGAGCGCAGCTGTTCCGCCACCGGCACAGATGACTAGGAGGGATTTGTGTCATATCTGCTTACAACCTGGACACTTCAAGAAAGACTGCCCAACACAGAAGAGAGGTACACCATCTGGAGTCTTTGCTCTATCCACACCTGCCCCGGAAGTTCCTGTCCCGGAAGTTCCGGATAACCAAGGTACTTTACAAAGTACTTTTATGTTGCATACCTTGCCTGTTAGAGTTTTATTTGACACCGGAGCAACACACAGCTTCATATCTATTGACTTGTGTAATAAACTTGGTTTGGAACCCACTCTTGCATCCATTTCCTTATGTGTATCTAACCCTATTGGAGGGCCCGCTAACCTCAAAAGGGTTTGCAAATATGTCACTCTTATGCATGACATTCACCGCTTCACTTGGGATTTCTATGTTCTTGGATTCGAGGCATTTGATATTCTATTAGGCATTGATTGGCTACGAAAGTTCGAAGCCGTTATCTCATGTAAAACTCGAACTGTCTCTCTTATTGACGACAAGAGTATGCCATTAGTTGTTAAAGGCAAATCACCTCAAGAATATGCTGGGAGTTTTATATTCTCTCTTGACTCCCATCCAAATGAACTAAGCTCTACTCCAGTAGTTCAACTCTTTTCTGATGTATTTGGAGAGGTCAATTCTCTACCACCTCCACGGGAAATCGAATTCCGCATCGACCTTATTCCTGGTGCACGACCAGTAGTTCTTCCTCCAAGGAGAATGGCTCCTAAAGAAAAGGCAGAATTGAATGTTCAAATTGAAGATTTATTTTCTAAAGGCTTGATTCGTCGTAGTCATTCAGAATGGGGAGCTGCAGTTGTATTTGTCACAAAATCTGATGGCTCACTCAGAATGTGTGTAGACTATAGAGAGCTAAACAAACTCACACATAAAAACAGATATCGGATGCCTCGCATCAACGATCTTTTCGACCAGCTTCATGGAGCTAAAGTCTTTTCTCAACTTGATTTGGCTACCGGTTTTCACCAACTCAGAATCGCTGAGGATAGCATTCCTAAAACAGCATTCCGCACAGAAAATGGTTTCTATGAATGGCTAGTTATGCCGTTCGGTCTTACTAATGCTCCAGCCTATTTCGTCGACTTGATGAATAGAGTTTTTGGGGATGTTCTTAACAAGTTCGTGCTTGTTTTCATCGATGATATTCTCGTCTTCTCCAAAGATGAGAAAGAACATAGTTCACATTTGGCTTTTGTACTTGAAACTCTTCGCAAACATCAGCTTAAAGCCAAGTTTTCGAAATGCCACTTTTGGCGAGATGAAGTTCGTTTTCTTGGCCATATTGTTTCGGAGAATGGGATTTCGGTCGATCCAGCTAAGATCGCCGTAATCAATGTAAGTTCTATTCTTACTTGTCAATTCTATCTAAACAAATTATCAATATCTAAATTCGAATCCTTGAATTTGCAGGATTGGGAGACTCCCAAAACTCCTACAGATATCCGTAGTTTCTTGGGATTAGCTGGCTATTATCGCAGATTCATAGAAAACTTTGCTCGTATTGCCGCACCACTTACCGCACTGACCAGAAAGAATGTGAAATTTATTTGGAATGAAAAGTGCGAAGCAGCTTTCAATGAAATGAAGCGTAAGTTGACTTCTGCCCCAGTACTTACAGTTATTGATGGTAGCGAAGGATTGACCGTCTATACGGATGCCTGTCGAGATGGACTTGGAGCAGTCTTAATGCAGAAAGGAAAGGTTATTGCCTATGCGGGTCGACAGTTAAAGACTCATGAAGCAAATTACGCAACTCATGACCTAGAGCTTCTTGCGGTTGTATTTGCTCTTAAGCTATGGAGGCACTATCTATTGGGAACAAAATTCGAGTTATTCACTGACCACAAGCCATTGAGATATATTTTCTCGCAAAAGGATTTGAATCAGAGACAAGTCCGATGGCTCGAATTTCTAGCTGCATATGATCTTGATATTAATTATACTCCAGGAAAAGCGAATGCCGTAGCCGATGCTTTGAGCAGAAATCAAGCAATGGCATGTTGTAATCTTGTTGAAGGAATGTTATTCCAGCTTTCCGTCTCCCCAGCTCTTATGGATCGTATTATAGCCAAGCAATACGAGGACACTTTGCTTTATCGCATCAAGGAAATAGTCCTTGGAAGAGTTGGAAATGCTGACAATAAATTGGGTGCACATGTTGATAGTAACGGAGTCTTGAGAATTGATAATCGCGTTTGTGTTCCTAATGTTGATGGTCTTAGACAAGAAGTGCTGAAAGAAAACCATAACTCTTCACTTTCATTTCATCCCGGTGTTACTAAAATGTACCAGAATATGAAGAAGTTATATTGGTGGAGTGGGATGAAGCGCGATATCTCTACATATGTCAGCAGATGCACAACTTGCCAGCAAGTAAAAGCTGATCACAGAAAGATAGCAGGTTTGCTTCAGCCACTAGAGATTCCAGGATGGAAGTGGGAGCAAATTTCTATGGACTTTATTGATGGGCTGCCAAGGACTAGAAAGGGTAACGAAAGCATATGGATGATTGTCGATAGACTGACGAAATCCGCTCACTTTATTCCAGTCAAGTCCACTCGTACAGCTTCGAGTTTGGCCGAGATATACATGAGAGAAGTCGTTAAACTCCATGGCGTACCATCTAGTATCGTATGCGATCGAGATCCTCTTTTCACCAGTAAATTCTGGAAAGCATTTCAGGATACTTTGGGCACCAAACTGAATCTGAGCACAACTTATCATCCTCAGACAGATGGCCAAACTGAGAGGGTGAATCAGATATTGGAAGACCTTCTCCGAGCTTGTATTATTGACTTCGGTGGATCTTGGGAAGATCATCTTCACTTGGTAGAATTCACTTATAATAATAGTTACCAGGTAAAGGAATTGAATTTCGAATTTGAATAAGTATTTTTGAATTTGAATTTGAATTAATCATCTGTAATAAACCAGGCAAGCATTGGTATGGCTCCGTTCGAAGCCTTATATGGTCGGCCGTGCAAATCACCAGCTTGTTGGATCGAGTCGGGTAATCGATTAGTGCTTGGTCCAGAAATAATTATGGAAGCTTCTGAAAAAGTCGAAGAAATTAGGAAGAAGATTAAGACGGCACAGGATAGACAGAAGAGCTATGCTGACAAAAGAAGAAGGGATCTCGAATTCAGCGTAGGAGACAAAGTATTTCTGAAAGTGTCGCCTTTAAAGAATATTGTTCGATTTGGAAGGAAAGGGAAGCTAGCTCCGAGATTTGTTGGTCCGTTTGAGATTAAGGAAAGAGTCGGAACATTGGCATATAGAGTTGCATTACCAGAGAAGTTCGCTGGTGTACACAACGTGTTCCATGTCTCTCATCTTCGCAAAGTTGTACACGATCCATCTATGACTATTCCTACTACTCAGTTGGAAGAGATAGTTATTGAGCCTGATTTGACTATCGAGCATAAACCACTTCGGATAGTCGATCGTGAGACAAAGCAACTCAGAAGGAAGTCGGTAAATCTCGTCAAAGTCCAATGGAGTGCAGATGAGCGAGATTGCACATGGGAGACTGAGGATAGTATTCGGGATTCAAACCCCGAATTACTAATTTCAGGTATAATTCAAATTTCTTATAATCTGTCTTGATTTTCTGCTTATTTCATTTCTACTTCACTCGTCTCGTTCCTTTTCGAGGACGAAAAGTTTTGAGTGGGGGAGATTGTAACGATCCTGAATTTCGGACCCGATTTAGAACTTTAAAATCCATCGTTTAATGTAAAATTTTGAAAATTTATAAACAATCTCGATATAAGTCCAAACTTTATTTATGACATGCGTCTAGTTAGATATGAACATAGAAAAAGTTTCGTCGCAAAATATTACAGTAAACTTCATTCGCGTTTTACTGTATATCAGTCCATATAAAGCTGCGTAAAATTTGTCTTTAAATTTCAAATATTTTTACACAGTTATGTTGTAAAAATTATTCTGATCATAATTAATGAAATTCGTTTCGTCAAAAACTGTCATCGCCTGCTCCGTTTAAATTGTTTTGCAAAACGCGCAATTTTAGCGGCGTAAATGCGAATTTTATATAACCATCATATCGCAATAATCTGTGTACCGTTGGAAGCGCCTCGTCGCACTGATCATAACGGTATATTTATTTGCGCGAATCGAAGTCCGGCATAATCCGTCGCGTTGATTTAACGGTTCCGGACCGGATCAGTTAAACAAATTTCAGCCCAGGTTTTCAGCCCGTTTACAAAAGAAATTTGGAAATAATTCTCTGGTGTATTTAATGTAGTGGTTGGGAACTAGTAGCTAGGTGTTGCTTGGGAATATGTGTGAACGTTTGGAAT
This sequence comes from Allium cepa, assembly GCA_030765085.1. Classification (NCBI taxonomy): domain Eukaryota; kingdom Viridiplantae; phylum Streptophyta; class Magnoliopsida; order Asparagales; family Amaryllidaceae; genus Allium; species Allium cepa. The sequence continues at coordinate 724,052,253 of CM060939.1, read as the reverse complement.
TTCGGTGGAAAGTTTTGGGCAATGCACGTGACGCTTGAAACTTATTTACTGATACTACATTTTATCTCAAACCCTTCATTCACTTCTCTGTCCTACTACACAAGATTTCAAAAGCTCCAGGTAATACACCCCTTCTCCATCTTTCTCCTCTACTTCTTCCATTCTTCCTTCATGATTTCTCTGAAAATTTCAAGCGAAAAAAAAATGAGCATGACAAGCAAATGCATCCACACCCTCTTCTATTTCTTCACTCTTCCCCGTTTCTTCTTCTTATTATTCTTTCTGAAAAGAAAAAAAAATGCATATTTGAAGGGTGTTATTGTGTGCGTGTGTTTTGTATTAGCATGCGTGTGTGAGTTGATTTTTTTTTTATAAATGGCAAATGAAAAGTGTGTTGTATAGTGTAGTGTATGTGTTGAAATGGTGCATGGGTCATGCATGCGTGTAGTGTAGTAGTGTAGTGTAGTGTATGTGTTGAAAAAAAAAAGAAAAAAAAAAAAAAAAAAAGATAAGTGCATGCGTGTGTACAGCAGCAGAGGGAAGGAGGGGTCTTGTTTGTATGCATTACATATAAAAGTGTGAGGTGCTGTGTATTGTATTACATATAAAAAGTGTAAAAAGAGAGTGAAGAATATGTGGCGTGCATATGTTTGTGTGTGCGTTGTTTTGTTTTATTTTCGTGTGCGTATCTTGTTTAATAAAAAAAAAAAAAAAAATTTAGGTGCATGCGTATGTTTGGGATAGGGTGCATGTAGATGAAATAGTGTTGCGTGAGTTGTATTTGCTATTTTTGCATGCGTAAGTAATTTGCTGAAAGATTTTTGGTCTCGGCTTACTAAAAAAAAAAAAAAAAAAAAAATGAAATGGTGGGATAGTGAGGCATGCGTGAGTTATATGCATGCATGGATGAGGCATGCGTGAGATGGGGGGGGGGGGGGGTAAAGCAACATGCGTCAGGGCATGAGTTTGCATTTTGTTCTTAGCCAACTAATTTGCATCATATTTCATGCGTGAAGTAAAAAAAAAAGAAAAATAAAATAAAATAAAATAAAAGAGAAAAAATATATGAAATTGAACGGTATCGTTTGGTTGAGAAGATGGTAACCGTTTTTCTTTTCTCGTTTTGTGCAGAAGCAACCGGTTGAGTTTTCGCAGCAGCATCGATCTTCAACTTTTGTTCTTCTCTTCGTCGTTGGTAAGCGCATTTATATAAATTATAAATTATATACAAACGTTCATTGCATTAATATCGTTTTCTTTTGTCGATATTACAGTGTTCTTTGTTCGTGCTATACCGACTCTATTCTTGCTTCATTTGTGCTTCTTTTGTTTTGCCGTCACATTTCCTATCCACGAAAGGTGAAATTAATTTTCACAACATATATTCTTATGCTAGTTGATCGCTATGTGATATGTTTTGGATGTTATTTGTGCTAAGTGATATTAAATTGCAAGTAATTTGACATAGGATAGTTAATAAATTAAACGGATTATATTTGTCGAATTTGACTTGTAAACCTGACCTCTTTCATATGTTAAAATTAGGTTAGTCGAACTTGACCCCTTAATTTATATTTAACGTAGAATTTGATAAGGAACCTTTGGACCTGTGAACGTAGATTCGTTTAATTGTTGTAGTATTAAAATTGAAATTGAATTTGAACGACAAGTGGAAACCGTAATATAATAATCTTTAATCTACATGAAATGATAGTGTAGATTCTAGGAATAATTTTATTAATTTGCATAAATAACAAATGTAAATTAATACGATTATTTCGGGATTATTAAATAAATTGTTAAATTGTTATGTATGGATGCTATTGCTTGTTTATTTACTTTGACACCATCCCAGCTATCACACTGCAAGTTCCCTTTGTATGTTTTGTTTTGAATTGAAATGGAATCGGGTTGAAATGATAGATACCCAAATAATTTTGACTTAGGATAGAAAATTAAATTAAAAACCGATTGGTCAATGTTTTGATTTAAAATGAAATAAGATTTTATTTGACTAATAATAAGGTTTGAATAAAATTGGAATTTAAATTTGAATGAACGAAAATGTGAATATTTAATTTGAAACAAATATTAACGTGTAATTGACAAAAGGACATTGTTTTTAAAAATTTAATTATTTAATGATTAAATTTAGAATTAATTGATAATTGATTTTGAAATTATGAATAATTAAGTTGAAATGTGTAATAACCAATTTGGAATTATTAATAATCCAGTCTTGAAATTATTTATAATGAAGTTTGAAGTTATTAATAACGAAGTTTTGAAATTGGATAATTAAGTTTGAAATTATTAATAAATTAAGTTTTGAAATTATTAATAATTTGGTTTTAAAATTAATAATTAAGTTGGAATTATTAATGAATAAGTTTGAAATGATAATAATTAAGATTTAAAATTGTTTGATAATTGAATAAGATTGAATTGTTTAATGATTAAACTAAATTGAATAGAATGAATTATGTAATAATTGAATTAAATTGAATATTCTTTATTAAGAGAAATTGAAATTTTGAATAAGTGAAACCAAATTCTTAATTGAGATTTGAAATTTGTAACGAAGAAATAAATATATAAAATTGAATTTCTTTAATAAGAAATAGAACGCGCTTTATCGAAACAAATGAAATGCTTGTAATTTAGAGAATTGGATTCGATAAATTCAAATTGAATAAATATGTAAGCTTTGATAATGAAACGAACTTAAGGAAGTAATGAATTGGAAATTTAATTGAAATTGTTTAATGATAAATAATGTAATGAATATCGAATAAAATCGATAATTGAATTTAAAACGATTTGTACGTTAAATGATTTTGGAATGAACTTATACATGGAATTAAACGAATATTTGAATTGTTTTAAATTAAAATTTCGAAATTGAATTATAGAAATTTGAAATGGAAGTTGTGAAGTTAGGAAACGTAAATTTTGGAAATTTATTTAGAAAGACTAACATAATGTTGATTTACGAAGTATAATTGAAATTAAATTTGATTTGTTTTTGAAATTTACTAAATGACCAATCGATGAAATAATTACGAAGGTTATTAAAGGAGCCGGAATCGGTTAGGGACATACTCACTGTCTAAACCGAAAACCACTTTAATAACTATACGCAGAGTGATGTCCAGAATGAAGTGGTTGGAATGACTTACGCGATGACTGAAGAAAGAGAACGATAATGGATAGCCTTGACACTTGTGTCAAATTGGAAATGACTAAAATCAGGAGCCGTGCCGGGCCAAATGGGGTTAGCTATCTCGAGCGAACACACTTCTTCGTAAACTACTTATTTACTTTTGTGATTGATTGGTGCGCACCCTTGAATTTGGAGTGTTGTTTCGCGGTGTTGCGATCGTTGCGGCGATGCGTTCTCACCAGTCCGGATCAGGCGAACGGTAGTTTCACTACCTTGGGTATTGCCTCATGTGCCTTGTCATACTTGTATTCTGTATACGAGACCACTACAAATTTTTTTTGTATTATACCTATGGAGTACTCCCTGATATCCCACTAGTTTACGGTGGAGTTTACAGTGCTGTATAGACTATGATATTTATAAAATGTGTTAAGGGGGATAATGGTAACGCCTTAACGCTATTTTGATATTTTACTTTACTGTTAGACATTTTCTATGTATCGTACACTATTTTGTATAAATAGTTTATCGGATCCTGAAAGATGTTTATTCCATACATCTTTGAGTTATTGTTTATTTCAAAATTTGAACCATATTATCTGTATAAGAATATATGTCCTGATTCGAGTGTTTGTTTGTGCATATGCTCGGATCAGATTGAGGATTGCTGCTGCTATTTATTTGGAGCTGAAGACTGAAGACTTTCACTATCTTATTTTATCAGTATTGCTCTTGCTATTTAGACTATTGGACATCTATGTTGTTCTATTTTATTTTATCTGAGACATTGTTGTATTTCTGGGTAGCTTCATGAACTACTCTTATGACTATGTTGTATTTCCGCTGCACTATTCTGTGATGTTATATCTCTGGGATTCTGTGATGATTCTCATTTATATATATCTATACTCCATTAATGATTCGTGTTTTGTACTATTTAAGTTGACATGTGTGGATTATTGTCAATTTAAATGGTCCAAATATACGGGTTGTTACATGAAGGGAAATAATGCTTTGTAAACCTTATTGTCTGGTTATACAATAACGGCTGACTGTTCAAGATGAAATAATTCACCGATTAGCCAAGTATATCCGATAATTTTAACTAGGGAAAGTTCAAAGTGAAATATCTACTTATCCTCGATATAGCATTATTTTTATATGAACTGTATGATATTACACTTTGTGTGGGGAGACATATATCATCATTCATGTGGGGGATTGTTAGAATTCTCAAAATAAGGGTGAATGAGATATGTCCCACATCGCCAAAAATGTGTTCGTTTTTTTGTTTATATAGTATACTCTCAATCCCTATACCGGCCTTTAGTGTCAGGTAATCTTATACGAAGGGGAGGACTTATATGGCCATGGACTAGCACACGCGTGCGCCGCCGCCCGCCCAACCGATCGACCGAACCAGACCGGGTCGTGTGCGGGTGCGGGTCCAATAAGAGTGGGCCGTGTTATATTTTGCTGTATAGAAGTGAACGGTTTTCTACCGTTTAAATTCAAAAGAAGCGACTACTGGATTGGACGCGACTGTTGCAAATCGCAATAGTTTCTGGCCGTTGCAAATGAAGAGACGTGACTATTGCGAACTGCAACAGTTTCTTGCCGTTGTAAAATGAAGAGGCACGATTGTTGCGAACAACAATAGTTTTCGGCCTTTGCAAAATAAAGAGGTGCGACTGTTGCGAATAGTAACGCTTTTTGGCGTTGCAAATGAAGTGATGCTACTTTTCTCAGTTGGTGTAGCCATTTGGAATTCGGCTATAAATAAGGAGGAAACCTGATCACTTGTCTCACTTAAATTTTATTTCGAATATTCTCTTCTTCCTCTTCGTTTCTAAATATCTACAATCAGTGCATTTTTGCATGTCAAATAGAAGATCATACACATCACAATCTTGAGCATATCACGTCTGTTGTATCTTGGGAGAATTTGGGTAAAATCTTAAGGAAATTATTACGACAAGCCTCAGATGTAATTTCCTTCTTCAACTGGTTAGATTTCTAGTTGATTTATATTATATATATATATATATATATATCGTTTTCTTTCTACGTTGTACTATTTCTTTAAATAGTATAACGTTTGATTTATCACTATAGTTATTATTGCTATAATTGTTACTTTGTTGTTGTAATTAATTACAACATACTTAGTGTTAAAATAACTAATACAGAATTCCAAAGCAGTGAATAAATTTTTAAATTTACATTTAACTTTTGATACATTTGACTTAGTGATAAATAAAATATAGATTTAATTTCAAATATTACTTATAAGAGTGACGAAAATATCTAAAAATATAAGTGTAATGCTAATGCATGAATGTTCTCGTAGCACGTGTTTATCAAAAATAATTATATGGTATTATCAAAGCGATAAAATAAATATTTGTTTAACTACTAAAAGAAATATTAAGGAATCGTTTGTTTAAAATGTTGTTTGCTGAATACTGAATTCAAATTGTTGAACACCAAAGTTGGTTGCTAAATATTTGAAATGTTCGTTTATATTTTGGTTGTTTACTAATTTTTTAGAAGAGTCCATTACCATGACAAGATTTCCATTTAGCATGGATAACTTTTTACGTAATTGCAAAATTTTTAAACAATATGGACTTGAATAAACAAATGGTTTTACCATTTTGTCAATGGGAGTGTGATATACACATTGTCATTTTATGTTAGGTTGATTAATAATTATTTGTTAATTTAATTTTATTGAAATTTGAAACTTAATAGAAATGAGGGGAAATCCGTAAACAATTGCAAAAATATCAAGTGTTGGTATTTAAATGTATAATGATAAGGGAGAAAATTAATAAAACATTATAATAAATTTATTAGTTGTGAAAATTCTAAATTATATGGACCTGAATGAAAAAATAGTCATTAAGTATTTAAATTAGGGGAGTTTTAAGTTTTTTTTCCACTCATATTTGTTGATGACAAAAGGGGAAAAACTATAAAATGTACATATGCATTATTTAGAGGGAGTTATCTAACTTAGTGGAAGTTAAGTCATATTTCATACAAGATATTAATGGTTGTCATCATCAAAAGCGGGAAGATTGTTAATACCCCAGTTTTGCTTTTGATGATAAAATCCTTGATAAACAATAAAATATTCGTAGAAAAAATGGATACTTATATTTGCCAAATTATATAGTATATAGGGTAGGATTATATATTGAATCCAAGGTTTTACAGTATTAAAGACTCAAAGAACGGACATAAAGACTCATGAGTATAAAGACAAGACATGAAGATCTCAAGTCCATAGTCTACTATATAAAGTCATAGAATATTGTTAAAATCCCTTGTAGCAATCTTTGATCTCTATTTTCAATTTTATAAATCCTTCATTTATAAAACAAAATATATTTTTTAAATATATTTAAAAATATATTATAAAAGTTTTTTAAAGTTCAATATATTTATAACCTATTTTTAAACTATTTTACAAAGTAACAAATTATTTTACATGGTACAGGATTTTCAAAACGTTTTAAAATAAGCAAGCTTTCAAATTACACTTGCCTATGTCAACCTATAGGCATATGATATGTCGACATACATGTCGTAATTTTGAAACTCAAATTTTGAAATGAAGTGTCTATTCTTCGTAACTCTTCATGAATGGATATGCCTGTTTATTCTCTCCTTAGGGGTTTTCAAACGAATTTTTAACAACCACTTTCTTATTATCTTCAGTCCTCTTACTATGCCAAAATTTATCTTTAAAAACTTATTCAAATCTTCTCGATTTCAACCAAAATCAATTCAATCTCAATTGTACTAGTCCTTTATTATTTACTACCTAATTTTATCATGTCTCTCCCTCAGTCAAAGATCAAGGTTTTGTCCAAGAAGCTATAGGATCCATTATGTCCAAAGATCAAGAAATTGACTTTGGAAAAACTATCAAACTCTAGTTGTATCTGCATGGGTGTGTTTGTAGCCTGTTCAAATCAATTGAATGTGCTTGGTAGCTCGAAAATCTGAGTGGGTGTGCTTGTAGCCCATTCAAATCAAGTTGTTGTACTTTGAGCCTGGAAAATCAAGATTGCATGTCACGTAGCCTTGAATTGAGATTATATCGGGTTTTCCTTTTTCCCGTTAAAAGACTAGCATTTTGAGAAGAAAGTTGTGCATAAATTTTTATTGGATTGAACGTAGGGTAACTTTGACCCAGTATAAAATTCCTTGAGTGAGCTCTCTAATTCTTTATTTTTTATTCTACTACTCTTGTAATTATCTATGTTTGCATCAGTGATTGTTCATTCTGCATTATTTAATAGTAATCTTAAAATAATTTTAAAAGGATTTACAAAAATTAGAAAATACTTCTCACCCCTTTTTTAGTGTTTAATTAGCCTTAAGATACATAATTCCGCGACCTCAATTATTATCTAATTAATTACGCAATTATATGCTATAATTAGTATTATGCTAATAGAAATAAATATATTTTCACACATAATAACTTCTAAGTGTATGGTTCATACGTCCTAAACTAGCGGTAAAGTCAATTCCTTTAACCATGATACCAACACAAGTTCTTTCCCTTCAGATTTTCAAGATTCTAATATCCATAACAAGGATTAAATATTCATATCCCAAACTGCAATAAACAAACTTGAAAATAAAAATGAAAACCCGATTGATTAAACCAATTTAATGGAATATCTAAACAATAGCAATTGCAGTTCTAACTTCATATTCTTTTCAGCTCCTCTTTTACAAAGAAATAAACAAAGGAATTTTGTGTGGAATAAGCAGTATAAACTACGAATAGTATTCATGCTATACACTCTTCGTTCGTCATTAGAAACTCATAATTTGAATCAAAGAAGGAGGAGAAGTGGAATAGACTATGAAATTATCATAATTCAAAATAAAAAGGAATTTTGAGAGATTTTATCTATTTCGTTATCTGAATCTTAAAATCCCTAAGGCATATTCAAATCCATAGATATATACCAATCAATTACATAAATAAAAATACTAAGGTTCCCGCTCACAGATTATCCATAGCTTTTCTTGTATGGATATGCAACGCTAAAGCAACTATTTTTCAGATCTCCATCTTTAAATATATAAAATACACAACGAAGGATAGGTATGTATATAATTTTGTTAAAATCAAAGAGATTGGAGGAGAAGTGAATAAAATAAAATAATAATTAGAGAAGGATTAGAATCCTCACCTGAATTTCGAATTGAATTTATGAATATAACAGAAGAGAGAAAATGATAGAGGTTTGAGGAATTCCCTAAAATTTATGAATAAAAAGTGGTAAGGATATGGTTCTATTTATAGAAATTGAAACGCAGCAGAAATATAGGATAAAGTTAGATGAAAAATAGATAAATCTAGAGCGTTTAAACGTGGAAAAACCCTAGCCTCTACCTGAATAGGAGTCGACTGCTTGGGCCGAAGGTGTCGACCTCTCCACTCATTTGGGGTGGATTGATTTGTTTCTATTGATCATTTATTTTATTCTCTAATTAACTTTTAAATGTTAATTATTTAAGTTAAAGTTCAACTTAACTTCAAGTAAACCTATAGTTACTTTAAAATTCAAACCCTAGATTGTATACTCATTTGATTGGAATTGAACTAAATTCATTTAAGTTTGAAAACTTCAATCGCTTAAAACTTCTTCGTTTCATCTTCGTTTTCAACATATTATATTTGAAAATGGATTAATTCACCATGAACGCGGTGGAATAACTTTCGTGGTCAAATTCTAAATTTTATAAAATGTCCATTTTCAACTCTATCTAATTTAATTTAATTCACTCAATTTATTTACGGTTAATTTTATGGAGTGTCGCATTCTTTCTCCCTTAAAAAGGATTTTGTCACGAAGTCTTTCAAGGGGTGAATGGCATAACGCGTAATAACATCCATGTTACACAACTAAGTTATCTACAAAACAATCGACTCGGCCAAAGTGCAATGTGATTTTGTACCGGTGGCATACTAAAATGAGTTCAATCCTACCTTGTGTGTGTAATTGTGTCATGCAAGTATGTATGCAAATAACCTAAACATGCATATAATTTTCTCTGAGTGTAAAGCGATTGTGAAAATGTGGCAACCATCCCTACCATCTAATCTAGCAACAGCGAGGAGAGAAAATTTACCGGTGAAAAGCTCTAAATGAGTGATCTTCATCTTCTCATCAGTGTTCCATGTGTTTTCCATCGGATTATATCTCACCATTGTACTCGGACCAACCTAATTATTTTGCGACGGAGTCTTGTAATTCTATGCTCTACAATATGTGCTGCAGAACAGGGTACTATTGGCTCCATCTCTAATTCAACTCTAATAGCGGTATCATGAAAGCATTTTATAAAGTGAGAAACATGGAAAACATTGTGGATACCGACCAACCTGTCAGGAAGATCCATGCGGTCAGCAAGATTTTCTATCATTTTCAAAACTCCGAATGTCCAAAGGAATCTTGCACTAATTTTCCAGACTTTCCAAACCTAGCCTCTTTTTTAAGATGGAAGACTTTGACAAATATCATATCTCCAACCTCAAATTCAAGCTCTTTTCTTCTGCTATATGCATAAGATTTCTGACGGACTTGCTCTACCTTAATTCGTTGCCTGACGAACTCTATTTTTCCTTGGTATCACATATCAAATCATGTCCGAGTAATATTTTGTTGGTAGTTTCCCACCAACAACTTAGCGATTTGCATTGCCTTCCATAAATTTCTTCAGAAAAAGCCATACCAATTTTTACTTGATAGCTATTATTATACGCGAACTCAATCAAAATTAGATGCTGCTCCCAATATCCTCCAAAATCCAAAACATAAGCCCTCAATAGGTCTTTCCAAATCCTATTCACCCACTCCGTTTGACCATCGGTCTATGGGTGATATGTAGTGCTAGGATTCAAAGAAGTTCCCAAAGCTGCTTGTCGGCTCATCCAAAACTCACTGTTGAACAAGGGGCTCTATAAATAACTATGCTTACATGAATTCCATGCAATGGAACAACCTCTTTTATGTAGGTCTGCATAAGAGAATTGTCAGTTTTATTGTTCCTATCCAGAATAATGGGCACTCTTAGTGAGTCTAACCCCAACACCAAAAGTAGCTTCAGTACCCTCTGACTTCTTAGTAATTCTTCCATAAAATCCATCGAAATATGCTCCCATTTCCAAATCAGAATTTCCAATGGTAATATTTACCCTCTAGGCTTCCCTTGCTTGGCTTTTACCTTCTAATATGTTAAGCACTTAACAACAAACTCAGCTACACTCCTCTTCATTCCGGGCCAAAAGAAAATCCTCTTTATATTCTTGTACATCTTATCTACTCTGGGATGAATGGTCATCTTTGAATGGTAAATTCCATAAGCAGCTCTCTTAACATATATCAATCATTGGGATTATAAAAACACACCCCGAACATGCTTAAATTTTGACCCAAAGAAGGGCCATTGAATCATAGATCCATTCTTAGGTAAGCTATTGTTAAAACTAAGAAATAAAAGTATAGAGCCGTAACCAACTTACAGAACTCATAATGGATGAAACAAAATATAATAGAAAAGTGTACCCATTTATCTCAAAAACATAAATATGTCAAAATACGAAGTACCATCAAATCGTATCATAATCCATTATGACAATTGTCTAGATACGTAGGTACACATAAAAGCAAGTTAAAATGATAAATACTACCTGTAATGACCCGCAAACCCGTACCCCTTGAGTCGACACTATTCTCCATCAATCAAATCAAGATGAACGGAAATACGAATCATTTGGGTTAAAGAAGAAGAAGTAGAAGAAGAAAATAGAAAACAACATCAGAATCTAACCATCGCAGCGGAATAAAATAAAATTAGATAATAAATGATCTTTACAAAAACAAATCAGTTTATACATTACATCATCAGAGTATACATAACACACAACTGGATAGTAATCATAACCTATCCTCACAATCTGAATACACAGCTAGACACACAGCGGAATATTTAAAAAAACAAGTACGGAAGTACGTATCGCCATCCAGCTCGTCTCCTGAGCTCCACAGTATCCTTTCCTGTAATCTATAATTCTCGTCTAACCCGAGCATTATAGTTAAATAATACCTGAGTCAGTCTGGAATATAGCTGAGAAAACCACACTCAAATTGATTATTAAAGTTTCAAAATCCTTTGAAATGAAAAGCATCTCGTAAGACCATGCCACAAATAAACATGTCGGGTTTTTACCTTATGATAGCCAAATCACTTTTTATCAAAATCCACTGATATTATAAAAGTGTCTATATATAAGTACTTATCAAATAGCCGAAATTGTTACATTTATTAAATTCCAGCATACTAGCCACCAAGCGGGTTCTACAAACAAAACCGTAAAGGCATGTGGGGGGTATGGTTTTCCAACTAATGAATAGGCACTGGGGTACCACCTATCACAGTACGTGGCCTAGACCACCGTATCGAGGATTACTCCTAATCCCCTGCAGCACAAGACTGGAACTACCCCTTACTGGATAATCCCGAGTAAGATCACCCCACGGTTGGGATCAGCAACCGCACCACTAAGCCGAATAAAAGGGACATCTAGACAGGAATGACCTCACCCTAATGGGTGCTATCCACTTAGCCTTGCTACATATCCCCTGATTTTCAGTCATTCCCGGTTGATGAGGCTCGAGGCTAAGCGTTACCTTTTAGAACGTTTCACTTAGAATGCCCATCATCCACTTGACGATGTTCCGAAACCATTCATCCATACAAGTCCGTTCCGGGTTCGAATGGAACCGAAGGCACTACTCCTACTACATCCATTTTGGAATTATCCTCAGGATTAGTAGCGACTAGCCCTTGCACTTCATTGCTCCATCTTCGACTCCGAACTCTTTTTTCCACAAAAACGTACAAACCGCATCGAAGTGGTTTTGAGAAATTAATCCCGATCCCGGTCTCTTCGAAATGATCAGCACATTGTCCAACATTGATAGTCGGTTATTTAACTATCAATTAACATTCACAAACAACCATCAAACAATAAATATTCTCCCAAATTATTTATTATCCTCAAAATATCTTCGCAAGATATATTTTCATTTGCAACCCTTTTTGAAAACAGTTTCCAAACCCTACTCTTCTCATGGGATAAATTCCTAACTATTTATTTCCACTGAAAGCACCAAGTACAAAGCTTTAGATTTTTAAAATAATTTATAAACACTTTATTATAAAATATAATTTAACATTTAAACTGAAAACTACTTCAATACCTTATTAAAAATATATACTTTGGGAATATTTAAAATGAGGTTACTTTATAAAATATAAAACTAGATTTTCTCTTTTAAATCAAATACCAAGTCACCTTTAAATAATTACTACAATAATAGATTTGAAAAATACTTTAGAATTTAAACATCTATAATAATATATTTTCTAAAACTTGCTTTTTAAAACAACATTAAAACTTTTAACTTAGATTTAAAAATTTGCTTTGAAAACGTACTTGGCTATCTAAGTAAATACGCTTCTCATTCACATCTTTTAAAAATAAATCACTATTTATTTTTAAACAAATTTACTCATTCCCTTAATAAATTCCCACCGTGAATTTATTCTTCCAAATATTCACTGATATATCACTTCGCTTTTATAAACCCAATTTATAAATTTCAAGTCTCGCTTCTCTTGTAAAAATCCCGGTTTTACACACTTAAATCAATCCCCAAATTGATTTCCAATTTACTTCACTTTTAAATAAATTTCCTTACTTACTCCATTTATTCCAAAATCTATTAACTTCAGATTTTATTTCTTCATTATGATTTAAAATCTTTTAACTGAAAATACCAATTTCATATTTCTCAAATTTCTTCTTTATCCTTTCAAATAAATTCAAACCTTGAATTTCAAAATAAATTATTTATTTCTTGAAATAATATCACTTGAGTTTAAAAATAAAATCATTTATTCCCATTTATTCAAAATCTCATTTCACACGCTTGGAATTTTATTTATCAGGATTCAAAAATCACTTTTTATTATTTTCCAATTCATTTTTAATTTATTCAAATTTCTATGATTATTTTACTCAAAATTCACTCTTTTATTTTCTTTTCAGAAATCCCATTTCTATATATTTTGATAACTCGGTTCATCGAAATATTTTAAATCAAACATAGTATCCAACATTTCCAATTATCAATATAATTCATCACAAGATAGCAAATAATTATATAACAGAATATTTTAACAAATCTAAATATTCTGAGAAATCCAGTTGGATCCCTCCAACCTGTTTCCTTGCATCCACAGATGTTAGCACAATACCAATTCCACTTCAAGGTGGAATATCGCGGTATATGGGATTAATATAATATCATCCGCTATTATACGGCGCATAGGGTCTCATCCGCTATATAATGCGGGAATATAAATCTCTCCAATACTAATATATACTATATATATAATACCACATCCAGACTAATAACAAACTATCAATTCAAGCTATCAACCAATAATTTAATTTTAACTAATTAAATTAACCGATAATCCAATTTGAGTGAGGCTAACTCACTTTTGATTTTTATTGTTTGCAATCCACTCCAATCTTGATTTGATTCCTTCATGATTTAAGACCTTGTATAGACATTATACGGTTTATTAACATTTGTAATAATCGAACAGTCAATTACCATTTATTAAATTTAATTTTCAACCAATTTTTCTATAACAATTATATTTTTTTTTCCTGACCAAATTATAAATTTATTAACAAGGTGTATATATACATATCCCAATTACCATCATTCATACTTTAAAATTGAACAGTATGTATATTTTTTCTTCTTCAGTAAATAACAAAAATAATATTTACTTCACCGATAATTTCTTTTTCGATTACCTAACTGATATATATTATTAATTTGAACTGAAAAAAAGAATTATGTATATATATAATAAGTCAATTCAAAAAAGAGATATGCCAGATTCACGTCAGAAGGTAGCGACTCCATCACGAAATAGCAAAGCAACACGGTCTTCATCCCATCAAGAACGCCCATGCCATCGAACCACGACTAAGCCGAATACCACAGCCGCATCACCACCACCGCGTCCATCTCTCTTCGTGATCTGGAGTACGACACGCACGCAAATCGTCAGCCCCACCTCGTGCTCGTCAATCCACATGATTTTGAACCACGGAAAATAAGCTCGCATGTTCACACGACACCACCTCCATTTGGATTCGATTGTAGTGCTCGTGGTCGGCCAGAGACCAAAACTCCATTGCCGTACATTTTTTTATGAATCCCAAATTGATTCGATTTTAAATGGGGGAAATTTGATTTGAGATAATTTCTTTAATGAATAGAACAGAGGGGAACAAATGATTTGATTTTTAGCTGCCATTATTTTGGCTCTCTGTCTTCGTGAGCTTGAAGATGAAATAGGAGATGAGAGTAGCTTGATTTGAAGTGAAGGGATAGGTTGTGTGATGTTTTTAAAAGAGGGAACATGATTTTGAAAGGAAGGCTGCATGCTGTCTTCTGGCTGCTACAGTGATTTAAGGTGTTGGAAAAGTTTGATATGAAAGAAAGTAAGCTGCTATTGAAATAGTTTGACCAGCCCAGCAACATATATAAATTTTAAATTCAAATCGTCTCGATTTACGTGACTTAAGATTGCGAACCCCTATCGAGGCGTGCCGCTTGGCATTTATAATGTTATACTCCTATTTCGAACGCAATGGAAAAGATTTCGGGTCCTATTTCGATCGTATGGAGAAGATAGCCTTTTGGACCCAATTATAATATTAAACTTCGATATGAATTTTAGCGCGTTTATCTACCATTTGGCCTAACAATCACTCCAAACACTTCAAAAATTGAAATCCAATAATAATACACGATCACAGATCCAATGGAACTGGTTTCGTCAAATTTTGAGACTGCGCCTCAGAAGGCTATTTTTAAATGTCGATTTAAACGATAAAATTTCAAAACTTAACAAAACACTTTCGAATCAAAATTTAACACTTTTACTATCTTCATTACTATCAATATAAATTTTACAAGCCTTTAAAATATTTTTAACAATCTCAAAATCCAAGATTAAATATATTACTCAATCTTCAATTATTGAATTGAATAATTATATTATTCAATTAATTGCTGTATCTACATTCTGAATAGATAAATCCAAGTTTTCCATATTCAAAACCAATTTACAATTCAATTTCTATGTTTAAAACCATTTAAATATTCCAGATTCAACGTGGAAAAATCTGGGTCGTCACACTACCATAAGGAAACCACCTCCATCTCTAAGGTTATCTTTGCCATCAAAGTCCTTTAACCTGTATTGTAATGAGAAAGGAGTCAAAACAACAAGTGTCTGGTGAATAAAAACCTTGAGTTTTACTTTTTCGGTATTTGGGTAGTATGTTTCAGAACAAGAATATGTCTATAAACATGAAACCATAAAAATTGTTTAATAATTCTTTTTAAGGAAAGAAGCAGGTCTCCAAAATCCTATGATCCAAATCCCACGTTATAATTAACTAACGATGCAAGAGATAATACCCAAGCCACTCAATATAATTTATTGGAAACTAGGGAGACTCCGGTCGTTTAATACCTTAATAAAGGCATATCATCATTTAATACCTATTCCGAAGGCGCGTTCCTCAATGGTACCATCTAGCTGGCATCACATGGAATTTCAAGTCACTTACTACTTCTTCATTTGGGAAGAAACTCTTAAGCAATCACTTAATACCTTGTCCAGAAGTAGACCCTTGTAGAGATACAACCAAATGTATCCGCAAGGCCATTTTAATACTTCATTTGGGGAAAAGAGGTGGGCCCTCAAACAACCACTTAATACTTCAATACTGCGAAGAAGGCCCCTCGTGCTATGGCCCATACTTATAATGATGTCTCACATTATTCCGGCTATTCGTAAGAATTAGTAGCCAGATTAGCTGGGTAGATTTACCCTATAGAATTTAGGGCTTATATCACGTCACTATATATACTTATCATAAGGATATCTCACACTAATAGGAAGTGTACACAACTACTAGTAGCCTTAAAGTGAAGGGCCATCATGTAACTCTATTGACCTCGCATCCTTATAATTTAGCCATAAATTAAATGCACTCCACACACACACACACATGCGCATGCACACACACACACACACACATATAATACTCATTTTCATAAATAAGCCTTAAATGAATCTTCCTTACCACATCTGATAATAATAATTAGGCAATATAAGAGTCAATATAAGAGTTTCCTTTTATTTTCATCTAACAATCAATTACATTCCTAATAGGGGAAATAAATGAAAATAAATACCTAATTAATTAAGCCGTATACGTCATAAGTATATGCTAATTATTCTAATAGAGATAAACAAATATCTGTGTCTATTAAATTCTAAACGCACGGATTCTACGCCCCAAACTTGCTTTAAATTTCAAGTCCCTAACCAAATACTATTACAAGTCCTTTTCTTCTAATTTCCAAGTTTTCAACAAACAAAAATAAGGTATTCTAATATCCAAACTAAGGAATAAATATTAGCCAAACTGCATAACATACTTGTAAATTAAATAGAAACTCAATTTATTTCACCTATTTAATGGAATATCCTAAGCAGGAATTGCAATCTGAACTCTATATTCTATTTAACTCCTTTTTATAAAGAAATAGATAAGATGGCTTTTTTCTGGAACAAGTGGTGTATACTATGAATAGAATCCGTAATCTAAATGATTAAGATCGTGTAATATGGATAAACTACTTATGCATAACATAGAATAAGTAAGTAAATAATAAAAGAAGTAAAGTAAATGACACCATGGATTTTTATAGTAGTTCGAACTCCCATTCTATGTCTAATCCCAGAATCCTTCTAGAATTAAACTAGCAACCCCCACTAAACCCGGAGGAATAGATTTACACTGCCTAAGCAACCGAACAGGACTTCTACCACTTAAGCAACCGAATAGAACTATTGTCTGGGGAACCGAACAGGACTTCTTTACAAGTAGTCAAAAGTATCTGACTGCAATGTGCTCTTTAAATAGCATTGATAAGTCAATTAAGTACAATCTTCCTATAATCTTCTCCTTTATGACATAGTGTAACGTGCTTGAGAATTGTAGAAGATGGAGTCATCGATGACAAAGTTTGTATTTAATTAGATTGCGAGTTGAAAATAAAATGAGAGGTAAGAATTCAAGAATAATAAAATCAGTTAGGTGAATTGTTTGTTGAATTCTGAAATCTATTTATAGAGATTAAAAAGCTGCAATCAATCATGAAAGACAACATTGAAAAGGAACATGTGCAACTGTTGATTTGAAATTTTTCTCTTCGATGAAGAGAAGTGTCTTTCCATAAAAAAATAGCCTTTATTAATATTCAGCCAGCTGAAAATATAATTCAGCCTTTTGAATTTGTTAAATTCGAAAATATCAAGGAAATATGCTAATTTTGGCCTAACTCAGCTGTCTGAATGAAATCATTCAGCCGGCTGAAAAGGCATATAGATTTATGCTTTGTTTCGGCATTCAGCCGTCTGAATGGTATTATTCAGTCAGTTGAATTCTGTTGATAAATAAAAATTAGCATAGCTCATTTGTTTAAAGCACTTGCCTTTTAAACTAGTGGTCCGCGTTCGAGCCCTGCTCCATGCAATTTTTGAAAACTTGATTTTTCATTTACAATATGAATGTATATGTTTATATACCACTTTGAGAAGATTTTAACATTTGTAAACTCTAGACACGACACTCTATGAATAATAATACTTTGTTTGTTACATTCGTCTTGTCTCTATTGTGCATATCTCTTCTTGTATCTCCATACACATAGTTTCATTCTCTTTTGTACTGTGTATCTTTATGTTGAACATATTTGTCTATCTCGTTTTGATACTCATGAACCTGCAAGTTAGTTTAGAGATTCTTTGGCATAATTGTATAGTTGTTGTCAATAAAATTCAACAATAGATGTTCTAATACTAAACCCCTTATTTCATTAAAGAATCGGAAACTGAATCAAAGAAGAAGAAATGAAATAAACTATGAAATTATCAAAAATTGCACAGACAAAACAAATTCAACCAAATTAATGTTAATAATTGATAATTTCAATATAGAGTTGACATTTCTAAATAAAAAGGAATTTTGGGAGTTTTTATTTATTGTATTGTTGTAATCCCAAAATCCTCAAGGAATATTCAAATCCATAGATATACACCAAAAAATTACTGAAAAAGAAATACTAAGGTTTCTACTCATAGAATAGCCTTAGCTTTGCCTTCCTTGGATTTGCACGCCATAAGATCTCTTCCAAAACATCTCTCTTTTGATACACAAACACACACATACAAAATAGGGAAGATGTATATATTTTTATTAGATTTAGAATAGCTGGAAGATAATTGGAAAGAATAGGTTGGAGGAAGAAGAAATAACTAGAAAATACATAGAACTCGTACCTAAATTTTATATGGAGTTTTTGAATATAATTTGGAGAGATAGGAATCGCAGAGTTCATTGAATTCCCCAAAATAATATGAATAAAAAATGAAGAGGATGGGGTTTTATTTATAGGGATTGAAATTCACCAAAACCGTAGGATGAGAATAGTTTAAAATAGATAAATGTAAAGCGTTCATCTTATCCAACCCTAGCCCCCATGCTAATTTTTTGATATTCAAACATTAAATTTAAATTCTCATTTGAATTTGAATTCAAACTAAATTACTTTAAATCTAAAAACTTCAAACGCTCAAAACTTCTTTGTTTGAGCTCCGTTTTCAGCGTATTATATATGGAATCATATCAGAATTTAGCCACGAACACAATCTAATAACTTTCACACTACATCAAAATCAAGCTTTCCTTGCAGAAATAATGGCATTTAATTGTAAGTGCAACTAAAAATGTTTCACCCTATATTATAAACGTAACAAAAAATTATTTCAGTATCCCACCTCAATAATCTGGTACCAATATGGGTGATATTTTTGTGGTCGATCATTTTGTTGCTACTTAAAAATTTCATTACAAAATTTCTTCCGCCATTAGAAAACCCTACTGGAAATATTTCTATAGTAAATGGAAAAAAACATTCCCAAATTCCACAAGATGAACCCTTAAACCATAATTCTTCTTCCATCTTCTTCATTCCGCATGGTTCTAGAAATCAGTTTCTTTTTCACACTCTATTAAAATCGGTTTGCCTCCACACGAACTCTTAATTTCGATACCCGCGTCCGTTTGATTTTGAAAACATCCTTATTCGAGATCGAATGATAGGTCAATTTTGGTTTGGGAGAGGGAAAATAGTGCCAACTACATGGAGATGCCCTTGGGTTTTGAGAGTTCACAGGAAATAAATAATGAGCATTTATGCAGTCGGGATCGGCTTGGTGGTTAGTGGAGGGATGGATCGGACGGTGAGGATATGGAGAAAGTGAGTGTTTGGGGAGAGGTACAGTTGTCTTTGCAAGTTGGATGGATATTCAAGTGGAGTGAGGTCGGTTGTGGCAGGGAGAGGAGATGATGATAGGTTGTAGGTTTGTAGTGAATGTTTGGATGGTGGTGTTTGGGTTTGGCTGGTTCGGGTTGGATCCGATAAGAAACTGTATAGGTAAGTAATTTTTCCTCTATATACAAAAGCAGCTTGTTTTATGGATTGTTGGTTTTGAATTGTGCTATTGACTCTATAATATGATGTAGAAAATTTATGGATTGTGGATATTTATTGTCAAACTTTTCGTTTTTTGATATCTATTTATGCTTTCTCATCAAATTTGAAGCTGGTTTGTGGTTGTATTGCATAGACGTTGCTAAAAAGCATTTCTTACCCAAGATCTATGATGGTTAATGAAGAATAACTAGGCATGCTTAATGCAGAATTTCTATTTATTTAGTTGTATGTTACTGGATCAGTGCATATGGTACATATAAGCATGTAGTTTCAACTTTATTTGAATATCAAGACTTATCAAATTGCATAAAATTTGTTACAAGTTGCTTAATAATCTACTTTCATGATATATTTTATAATTTATAATGTGAATTCACTAGTGTATATTGTAGTGGTTAGGGAAACACTAAATTGTTTGAGAGTAAAACTAATTACGTGTACCGTAACTGTATATGTTTCTTTACTATTGAGGCTTTTTTTAATATATGATGGCTTTGTGTAATGTTTTGGCTTTAGATTTGGTAGCTTGTGAAAATGAGCTAAACTACTCATGTTGTTTTTTTCTTATATCCTAAACTAGCATACGAATTTAGAAATTTTCACCATTCTAAAATATTTTTCGTTAAAATGAAAGATTTTGAATTATAATCCATAAACATCGAAAAATGTTTGTTTGTATTATTTCAGTTCTATAATTGAAGCATGCTTCAACATTTGGAAGCAGGTGAAATTGGTAACAGGCCAGTCAAAGGCAAGACTTGAGAAAGGTTAATGTTCTCTCCTTAAACTGTATATTACCCATCTATTTGTAGTTTGTGTGAGTCCGTTATTTGATCATGTTTAGTGAAAATTTTAGAGTCATACATCACAACTTTTTTGCTTAGTGAGTACAAAAAAAATTCATTATTCGGATAATTAAGTGGTTACCTATTTACAGTCTTTCTAGATTTTTGCTTTATCGTGTACAATTTTATAGGTGATAATTATGCCTAGTTTCAACTGATAACAACAAAGAATATAAAGTATAGTGTTTCAGCCAAATCTGGAAATCACATAGCATGCATATTATCATTGCAAGCAACTATATTTTAAGTTAGTAGTCTTCTTTTGATTATTTGTATCTCTAGCTATCATGTGTACATTGACATATATTTCGCTTTAGAAGATGAGATCGAAGATTGCTTTTTGAAATATGATGGTTGGTTTAGCATGGAATAATTTTAGCCTGGTTAAGTTGTGATTCACGGTTTGCATTTGAATTTTGGATTTGGAGTATAGTTTCTATTTGAATTTTGAAAATATAAGCGTGTTTTCTAAACGGATTTGAAGTAATATATTGGTGATGATCAGGAGTGATCATGATGCGCATTATAAACAATGTGTAACATATTTTGAGAAAGAAAAAGAAAACTTAGTGCATATAATACAGTAGTTGAAGTTATTGAATTGATTTCAAGTGTCTAAACCTTTAGTTCTCGGGATATATGTGCATTTTTGGTATTTTCTGTTATCCCACTTTTTGGTCAAAGCTGGAATATCAACAAATTGGCAAGGAATGATGGATGTTGGGATTGGAGATCGATTGGAATCAAGGCTGCAATCGATGTCGTCAAAATTTGGTTGAGCTTCGATTGGGACGGAATCGATTGGAGATGATGATGAGGACTAGGAAAGGCCATGTTTCAAATTTCAGGTTAATCAGAGTTCGTATAAAGGAGATATGATCGATGCATGGTAGGAGGAACATGCAGTTCGTATCCATCGATATGCAGGAAATGGTTCGTATCGATACCATCCGTATCGATAACCGTTCGTATCGATACCCTTCGTATCGATACCGTTCGTATCGATACCGTTCGTATCGACCGGTATGGGTTCGGCTCAGTGAAGTTCGCATCGATCAACATGAACTCGACTCGATGGCTTCGCATCGATCAAGATGGGAAGATGTGATATGTTTCGAATCGATACTCTTGTATCGATAGCAGATGGACTTTGGCATTTTCGTATCCATGGGAAGCTATCCAAGCTCGTATCCATCAGGTAAAATCCACTCGTATCTATCAGGTAAGGCTTAGTTCGTATCCATCATTGAGTATGGTTTCATACCTATCTGTTGGCCTTTCATTCGTATCGATCAGATTGATATGAAATACTCCCCTGCGATCGATACGAGAGAACATCCGATGCAAACAGTTGAGTACATGGAGGAGTGATGGACACGTGCAAGCGAGAAGCGTGGATACGTGCGCGTCTCCAGGAAGGAAGCGTTCAATTCGGCGCACCAAGTGGAGTCAACACGCCGCGAAAGTCGAATCGATCCAGGAGGATAACGCCACGTCATTGCACGCGCGTGCTCCTAATGGAGTCAAAAGTGATGGATTCGAACAGACGGATTCGAAGACAACAGCCAATGGAGCACCCAAGTTCGAATCGATCATAACTCAAGATCCACTGATCCAAATGCAACGAAATTTTCACAGGAACTTGCATACAAGGTAAGGAATGTTCCTGCCAAGTTTCAGCTCGGTTGGATCAATTTTTGATGGATACGAAATCACTTCGTATCGATCACATATCAAGTCGAAACTTGGTGGGGTCGGTCGCGTGTGCCCTCTCACATGCCAGAAAAAGTCTCCCGAAGTTTGAGCGAGATCTGAGCCTCCTACGCCTATAAATAGCACCCAGGAGCCTACAGAAAAGGGACCCTTGGAGATTAGACGTCCAGACTCTGCCGGATTCATTTCTACACTTCAATACAACTATTATACTCGAAATTCTTCATTATTACCACTGTAATCATCTGTAATCAGCAAGGATAATCAATAAAAGGATAAAACTTTGAAGTGGACGTAGGCCGGAGATAGCCGAACCACTATAAATCTTGTGTCTCTGTTCATTACTTTTGGATTATTGCTTGTAATTTTCTGTGATCTGTGATTTGTGTTTGGGATATTGTTGATTTACATTCATACTTTGGTGCTTTCATGGTATTCGGGGTTTGTGACCAATTTTGGCGCAAACACTTTGGTGCTTTCACTGAGAAAAAATAGCACCCGCTACATCGGATTCGAAGTTCAGATTTGAAGAGTTTGAGGAGTTTTGACTTGAAGACAATGACTAGGCAAAATAGTAGAAGACAAAGGGCTGAGAGAAGCCAACAAGGAGGAAGCCAAGAAGCATCCTCCGGAGCCGGAGAAGGGCAAGCTTCCATCTACATCACCATAGACGAAATGGAATCTATAACAAATTCATTGCAAGAGAGGTTGTTGAAGAGTCAATAGGAGATGATGCTGACTTTCTTTGAGCAAATGAGAACTGCAGGGAAGCATAACTTAGGAACAACTACAGCGGCTGTGGATGCAGGACAAGGGACTAGGGTTGTGGAACCTAATGGAGGATAGGATACAGAGCCAGATGGCAATCAACAAGGGCTTGGGGGCAGGCCCACATGATCCAAACAGGAGGACCTTTGGAAGGAGTTCAACAGGCCAGAGCTAACGTTGCTGCTAGTGAGCCACATGAAGAATATGTGCCGGAGTTCCCTCGGGGGTATGGGGCAAACCCTGACAGACAATACTGGATTAGTGGAGATCATCAGGAAAACCATGCATGGAGGCTTGACCAATAGAGACTTGGAAGGAGTGAACAGGAGTCCGTTCGCTCGGGAAATAAGGATGGCTCAGAATCCACCTAAGTTTAAGTTACCTAGTGTGGAGGTATATGATGGCAAGGCGGACCCAACTGATCACTTGATGAGGTACACCAGACACATGGAGGTACTGGGGGCATCGGAGGAAGTGATGGCCCGATGGTTCCCTTTGTACTTGACGGATTTAGCAGCAATGTGGTTTAGGCAGCTGGGTGAAGGATCTATCAGGACTTGGGGGGAATTGGAGGATAAGTTCTTAGGGCAGTTTCGGGTTCATATCAAGAGACCGAAGAACGTGATGACATTGACATCGGTAAAGCAAAGGATGGATGAATCGCTTAGAGCTTTTCTAACTCGATTCAATGCGGCGGTTGCTTCGGTAGATCGGCCTGATCCATCGATGGTTTTAATGGCGGCAGTATCAGGAGTCAGGGAGGATTCAGACTTCAAGGTATCTTTGATACGAGACCCACCACTAGATCTCGGGGGATTCTTTCACGAAGCTGAGAGGTTCCTCCGACAAGAGGATGCGTGTGCAGATTTAAAGTTGAAGGAGGTGAATGCAACTGAGGATGGAGGACCATCCAGCAAAGGTTCGGATAAAGACAAAGGAAAAAGGAAGTTGGACAATGATTCTGGAAAAAATAGGAAGCGATGGAAGGATCCAAAGTTTTCTACATACACAGGATTGAATGAGACGTTGGAGCGGATATACCTGAATACTCGGAATCGCCTTCCCTACCGAAGGCCAGCTAGGAGAGAACCATCAGAACGGGAGAGGACATCAGGAAGGCACTGTCCCTTCCATGATTTGGATGGACATGATACCAACAGCTGCAGGCACTTAAAGGATACAATCGAGGAGCATGTAAGGAATGGACAGTTGCGACAATATGTCGGAACTCGGAATGTAGCGGTGGAACAAGAGCAACCACCGTCTACCTCACACCATGACGATGTGAGGCCCAGTAATGACGGTCGATTGATTATCCATTGACCAGGATAATATGAAATAAGTAACAGGCTACTGGCAAACGACAAAGTCATTTACAGATGTATGGGGATGGAGATAGCCCCTAGGCATGCTCTGAATGATGATAAACCGCGATGCTATGGTTTGTGAAATTTGTCTTTTGCTTTTGGATGGACACTGATTCTTTTTCTGTTTTGGTTTTGGAGTTTGGATTGAACTCCTGGTTTTGTTTGCTTTCTGATTTGATTTTCCTTTGGGTGATTGTTTTCGGTTTTGGACGCTGGTTTGGATTTCTGATTTTCTGGTTTTGATTTGGATTTTGGATTTTGGATTTGGATTGTGGATTGGATTTTGATTGGATTTTTATCCGGTTTTTGATAGAAGGTCGTCGGGTATGGATTATGCCTAGCAAGAGGTGAGTCGCTTTGCTCGAACGCGGTAAATTGACTCATTCAGGTCATCGAGTATGGACTATGCTCGACAAGGGTCCGGAGAGACTTGGATTTGGCCTAGGACTTAGGCCCCATATTGTCAATTGTTATTTCCAGGTCGTTGAGTATGGACTATGCTCAGCAAGGGTCCGGAGAGACCAGGATTCGGCCTAGAACTTAGGCCCCATATTATTGATTATTGTTTCAGGTCGTCGAGTATGGACTATGCTCGACAAGGGTCCGGAGAGACCAAAATTCGGCCTAGAACTTAGGCCCCATATTATTGATTATTGTTTCAGGTCATCGAGTATGGACTATGCTCGACAAGGGTCTGAAGAGACCAGGATTCGGCCTAGGACTTAGGCTCTGTATTATCAATTGTTATTTTCAGGTCGTTGGGATGGACTATGCTCAACAAGGGCCCGGAGAGACCAGGATTCGGCTTAGGACTTAAGCCGTAGCATTGTACAACGTCCAGGGACACTGGACCACGGTCGTCAAGTGTGGATTGCGCTTGGCAAGAACCCGGAGAGGTAAGCTCAACGTCCAGGGACACTGGACCATGGTCGTCAAGTGTGGATTGCGCTCGGCAAGAGCCCGAAGAGGTTACGGATTTGGATATCAACCCGAAGAGGTCCTGGATTCGGTTATTGGCTATTGAATATGGATGGATTAGGACTCGGTTGTCGAGTTCGGATGGGTATGGAGTTGGCTAAGGCTTTGGTTATTGGATTTGGAATTGGGCATCGACTCTGAACAGTCAAGGATGATGTACTCAAACAATATGGCTATGGACTTTGGATATCGGATTCGGAACTATTCAAAACACGCATTCTTATCATAAGGCATGTTTTGGGGGGCAAAATGTTATCCCACTTTTTGGTCAAAGCTGGAATATCAACAAATTGGCAAGTAATGATGGATATTGGGATTGGAGATCAATTAGAATCAAGGCTGCAATCGATGTCGTCAAAATTTGGTTGAGCTCCGATCGGGATGGAATCGATTGGAGATGATGATGAGGACTAGGAGAGACCATGTTTCAAATATCAGGTTAATCGGAGTTCGTATAAAGGAGATATGATCGATGCAAGGTAGGAGGAACATGCAGTTCGTATCCATCGATATGCAGGAAATGGTTCGTATCGATACCATCGTATCGATAACCGTTCGTATCGATACCGTGCGTATCGATACTGTTCGTATTGGTACCGTTCGTATCGATCGGTATGGGTTCGGCTCAGTGAAGTTCAGTGATGAATGCAATAGTCTGGTATAAATGAACACATTGCACAAGTAATAATAGACTGGTGATGACTGTAAGAACGGCAATAGAACCAGTAGCAGTAGTTGATTGCAATACAATGGCCGGCAGGTGGTAGAAGAGTGTCTGGATGAAGAATGTTGGTGATGTATGACAATGAAATATGGTAGAGTTGTATTGTTGTAAGGAGATGGATGATGCACAGTGTTTGATTTGAATGGATGTGCACAGTTCGCACAGCAGTAGGGAGGGGCTGCGATATGGTGAGAGTTTTGTAAGTTTTGTAAGTATGGGTTTGACAGTAGCAAGCAATGTATGAGAAATATGAGACAAAGTGATATATATAGGAATGAATGCACAATGTAGTTTGGTGAAGTTTGTTTCGAGGAGGAGTAGAGCAGTAGTAAGAAGTTGAGTTTGGCAGTTTGTAAGAGATGGCCGAAAAGGTTTGTATGGGTGTACAGGAATGCAGTGAAGTATCTGGATGTATATTGTGTTTCAACAGGTACAACTACCAACCACATCATAATTTACATCAACTATGCTACATTATTACCAGATATATCTACATACATGATACATTCACTATTTTCCCTAGCGCCGCACGAAATATGCGCTCAATTTCACTTCATTCACAGTACCCACCCCTAACTTTATCATTGTAGGTTGCACACTATGGGACAAAAACTAGAAGGAAAATAGTATCTACATCTATGGCCCAGTAAGTGCATTTCTATATTCAATAAAATACTCCTTAACTGAATACATGATTTGCATTGCACCACATAAACTATAATTCTGGCCTATAGGTGGACAACTATGTTGAACATGCGGCGGCAAGCCTGTTACAACAAGATGTTATACACCAAAATATTATTTCAGCGGTTGGACAAGATGCAGCGAACAAGGACGGAGTTGATACAGCTACTAGTCTACAAGAGAAGAACCAATGTATTCACAGTCACTTCCCTTTACTACAAATTTACGAATAAATTGTTTCTACATTCTAGTTGTATATATTATTGCTTACTTACCTTCACATAGATTTGGTAACACGGTCTTCAGCCATAATATAAGCAGACAAATTAGTGCCATAGAAAACTACATCCTGTACTGGGGTGACAATGAAAAAACGGCACGCTAAAATATTTTAACTATCATACATATTACTTTACCTATATTTCAAACGGCTTCTTTAACTTCAGTCTCTTTGTCAGCATAACAACTTTACTCTGTTTCATTCACATGGATTCCTTTCAACACATCCTATTACTTCCACATGCTTTCCTTCTAGGCTTTAGCTACTTCGCTTCAGCTGCAATTTCATGCTTTCCTTCCAATTACAGCTACAACATCTATCGTAATGCAAGCAGTTTATGCACGACAGTTTACGCAAGCAGTTTATGCACACCTATTGTGATATAGTAAATTCTAGCCTAATGAGGGTGGAATGCAAACACTTTGCAACTGCTTTTGCAAGGTGAGTTATTGAACTAGTTTAATTATAATTTTTCTAACGCGATTGTGTGAATAAGGTCAGCTATTTGTAAAATGATCTTAGCTTTAGAAAAATTAAAAAATGCAGGCACTTAGAGCATCAGAAAAAATATACTATTGGTCAAATGTTTTTTGGCATAATATGTTGATCGTTATTTTAGGATAGAAGACATAACTATTAGTTACTTTAAAGAAGCATCAGTTCGGCATATTACGTGATTATAACTATATTGATTTTATTAGTTAGATGATTTAATCAGTATGTCATTTTTAATTAAGTTTTGTTAAAATTAACAAGTTTTATAAAATTAACTAAGTTTAAGTTAACTAAATTTTATAAATAATAATAATATAAATAATTTAACAATTTTATAAATAATAATGACGATGAATTAACCAGTTTATTTCAAAAATTAACTAAGTTTATAATAATAATATAATTAAGTTAACCAAGTTCTAATAATAATAATAATAATAATAATAATAATAATAATAATAATAAAATTAACTAAGTTAACCAAGTTAATTAAAATTAACTAAATTTTGTTAAAATTAAAGAAGTTTTATAAAATTAAATAAGTTTACGTTAACTAAATTTTATAAATAATAGTATGATATACTTGTACAATGTTGTAGTTGTTTGATATTAGATTTGAAGTCTTACGAATTAACATAATTGTTTGACTATATGTTGTAATTTCACTTGTGCAAGCACTGAATTTTCGAAGAGAGCAAGGTTGGATTTTTATGATGCTAGCTTTCACTTGTGCATGCAACAAAGAATTATGGGTAAACAAGCGTTTTGTTAGCACCAGTTGTGTGACTATGTACGGTAATGTACTACTTCTGTATCAATGTATGGTAATGTACTACTTATGTTTACGGTAGTTCATTTGTTCATGTATTTTTTGTTTGTTATTGAACTATTTATTATCACTGTTTAATATAAATTATGAATAAAATGAATTGGAGAGTGAAGGAGCTAGCAGAATGTGAGAAATAGATGAAGAAAAGCAAAAATATTTAGTGGCATTTATCAAACGCTACGGAAAAAATATAATGGCAGAAAAAAACGCAACAAAAAAAATGTTGCAGCTTTTAAAATGATCAATCTATAACAACGTCTATTTAGTGGCGTTTAGAAAACGCTACGGAAAAAATATGTTGAAAAAATATCACTTTTGGTGGCGTTTCAACATGCTACAAAAAAAGGTTTACGGTGGCATTATTTTGCCGCTGCAATAAGGCACATTATAACGGCGTTTACAAAAACGCAACCAAAAATGTTAGTTTTTTAGTTGCATGTCGTATGGCGGCGTTCTCTAAAATGCCACCATAAGTTATGGTTGCGTTTTTTGTGCGCCACCGGAAGTACTTTTTGGGGTAGTGTCATGGTTAAATTATGAATATTATAAAATTTATAATTTCTACCTTATCATATTTAATTAATCTACTCCATTTATTTATGGTTCATTTTACGAGTTGTTACATTCTCCCCCCTTAAAAAGGATTTCGTCCTGAAACCTTTCAAAGGGCGAACATCATAATGCATAAAAATTTCTATATGAGTGTAAATTGGTTGTGAAAAAGCATAGCAACCATCTTTTACCATTTAATCTAGCAACCATAATGCAACCAGAATCCTAGTTTTGACAGAAAATTTTCCACAGAAAGGCTTAGGATGAGGAGTCCTCATGCCTCTTACTGGATTTTCTCCCCATTGTATTCAAACCAATCTAAGTCTTTGCCATGGAGCTTCCAAGTTTCGTTCTCTCCAATGCATACAGTGGCATAGGACGCTAGTGGTTCCATCTTAAAATCCCCTAATTAATTAGGCTCTACAAAAAATTACTATGCTAGGATGGTATTTCCTTAAATGCAAAAACGTCATGGTCTCCAACCAACATAAAAGCCTTCTTATTTTTCCCCATATTGTGAAAAGATCCAATAAATCTAGCGTCGACTTTCCAACTACCCAAATCGTATGTCCATCACACGTTGCTTAAATAATTCTTACTTTCTAAAGTCTCTCAATACAAATATGGTTCAAGTAGAATTTTGCGGTGATTTCCCACTCATAATTTGGCAATTTTCATGACCTTCCAAAAAATTGTTTCAAGGGTGCCATACCAATCGTATCTTGATGATTGCAATCCTACATGAATTATACTAAGGGTAAGCGCTACTCCTAAGTCCTCCAAAGTCCAAGATGCAAGATCTTAACAAATCCCCTAAGTTCTTATCCATTCTTTTAGTTTGTCCGTCGGTCTTCTATTGATAACAATGCTTAGATTCAACAAAGTCCTTAAAGATAGTTTCTAAGGCTACTAACAAACTCCTCCAAAATTTGCTAGTAAACTAAGGGTCCCTATCACTAACGATGCAAAGCGTAACTCCATGAAGCTGTGTTGGAGATGTTGTGGTTCCACTACTTCCTATAGAAAAATTCTGCTACCTTCTCCTAGTCCTTATTCAATAGGAAATTCCGTTCATATTCCTGTACATACTATTTTTTCCTTGAATGGTGATAGTCTGTGAGCTAAATTCCTTATATTTTCCCAAAATTCTTATGTTATTGGACCATTCACATACCTTAGGTTGCAAACCTAATTTCCTCATTATCTTCCAATCGTACCTACGTTTTATCGCTAGTTAAGCTCCCCATAAAATTTCCTATTTACTTTGCTTCTTGACACACACATATATATGCATATATGAATATATGTATATATGCATGTATGTATATATATCAAGTGGTTTAAATCCTATTTATAGAGTCAATAGAAGAGTAAAACCGCGATATGTCAAACATCATATCATCTATTTTCCAATAACTAAGGGAGACAAATAGCAACTATGAACAAAGAACTCTATAATAAAGTTTTGCTAGAAGCTGCCGTTTACTATCAACTCATATAAATGGTGTTAAGGTCCTAACAATCCTTTCTAAATTAAGATGGGTATTTCTAAAATGTCATTCCATTATTACCCACTTTCCTTACTTTTCCATTTTCGGTCTTTAATAAATGTAGAGCATTCGTAACTTCAATCAATATATCCATTGTAGTTGATCATTACTTGTTAAAATTGGACCATTTCCAATTAATCCTTTTTTAGGTCATCCATTCATTACACAAATTTCTTTCTTCCACAGAAGCTATATCAAGTTACCTTAATCACTTACCATTAAATCCATTCTCCTTTCATTAATCACAAATTTATTACCTATTAAATTTGTAATTAATGTCCATAAGTCCTAATTCATCAATTACTAACTAATACACATGCAGTCGTAACCTATGCTACCTATACATATGCTAGTTACTAAGCACGGCTATATGTTATCTGTATATACCACTAATTCTACAACTAGAATATTCATTTCTATATTTCAATTTATCGTAGCTATCATTCCAAAAAGATTACAATCATAATTTATCATAAAATTTACCACAACCGAGGGTTTTGCTTTGTTTGAAATTACAAGGAATTAGTTTTTTTCTTTTTTATTGAAATAGATAGTGTAAACTATGGAAAAGAATATCCATCTCTTACACGTTCTTTCCAATTTAATGTAATCCTTGTTACTAAATAATGCATTTTTATATAAATTTTTAGGAATTGGATGATTTATGGAAATTAAATGGAAATTTCTCCAAATTAAAATATTGAAGTTCATATTCTATGGGCAACCTAATTCACAACTCAATTACAGATCTGGAATATCTTTACACTTTACCAACTTCTTCAAATAGAAGTTTCGAATTGATTTCACATTTACGTATCACATTGTATATTTTATTCCTATTTTATTCATATCATAAAAACCGTAGTCTATCCTACTGGGTCATGATCCGTATCTACTCTATAAAAATTATAAAACCATAACTTTTGCATACAAAATAAAACATCTTCACGCAAATAAACTTATTTAAAAATAAGCATTTATCTTGCAATATTTAAAACATGAAGTATCAAATTAAATGTCTCCAACTTCGAAAATGCAAACTTTAAAATCCTTATCAACATTCAAAATTCCATTGTTCCCAAATACGAATAAAATAATCACCCTTTTTAAAACTTTCCTTATCAAACTTTTTCCCTTAAAAGTTAGAATTTCTAATTTATGGCATTCAAAATTTTCTTTGTTTTTGAGAAAGAAACTTATGAATTTTTTTTCTTTCAATAGCTTACTAAAATAAGGATTTATTCCTTTTGAAAATAGAATTTCTTTAATACAAAAGATCCAAAACTTAATTTACTTTCCAAAATAATATGTTAGACCACTTTTGTTCCAAAGAGTTTTCTAGCTACAAGAATTATCATTTATGAAATAGTAAATTTTCCTCAATCATCATTTCAAAATAATAGTTATTTTCTTCTAAAGCATACAATAATATTTACTACCTTATCACTCAAAATATACTATTATTTAATGAAATATATCCCACAACTTTGCTAAAAAACTCTAAAAATTTCTTGCAAAACTTTTCCTTATCAAACCCAATAGTACTACTATTCATATAATTTTTGAATTCAAATTAGAAAAAACATATGAAATTCTCATCTTTACATAAATGCTTCTTCTTTCACAAAAGTATCTAATTTATTTAGCGATCATCATTTGAATTCAATCGATGGTCAAAGATACATTTTATAACTTTATACGATAGATAAATTGATGGAGTGGATAAAGATAACATCTACCTTATTCCATTACTCCTTTCAATATGTCATCTACTAGAATTCACAATTCCGTTATAACCTAAATTCCATCCTTTCTATATTACCTTATATGGAAATGTCCATTCTACATATCCTATTGAACATTCATTTCTTTCTATTTTCCATTTTCTATTCCAAAATAGGTGTTATTTTTATTTATATACCTTACAACTTGCCTTTTCGACCACCAATTACCGAGACTAATACATCCACGATATTCACGTGCCAAGAAACCAAGTGCTCAAAAGACAGATTATTATGAAATATAAGAAAACGATATTGAACACGGAAGAAGGAAAAATATCATAATCTCACAACGTAATGGTTATGTATAACATCAAAAGACGGTATAAATTGTCATTCTAAGATACAAGGTTTTTCAAAGTTACAGTAATCATCTAGGGAAAGTTACAATAACATGTCTTCACAAATGCTAATGATACACACAAAGTAAAGCAGTGGAAATAAATACTACAATATATAGAAATCCAAATTTTCTCTAGAATCTCGAAAGCATCCACAGCTAAATCTAGAAACATATATGGGGTTGACCCGAGCATTAAAAGAAAATAACACTCGGATCAGTCTGCTAAACCAATGTTGACTTTTAATGTTATAAAAACCTTTCAAAATAATAGTATCTCATAAGACCACATTGTGTGAATATGCGCTTATATGTTTTTGTTTGATGATAATAAACATATATATTCATTTAAATGTATTTTGTAATGTACTATTTTGTTTTTCATAGATTAAATAAATATTTGTTAAATAAAATAAATTACACAGAATTTGAATTCAAACAGAACAAGTTACACAAAATTTGAGTTCAAACAGAAATTTTATTCAAACAAATATTTATTACAATCTTGAATAGTACAAATTCAAGCTCTCACTATATATATATACATTTTTGATTACATCACAATTCAGTTTACATAATTTCCTCACTACATATCACTCACACTCATATTTTTTCTTCAACTTCATTCCAGTTTGAATCCAGCATCTGAGCAATCTGGAAAAATAATCACTAACGCAGTAAAATTGAAAAAGAAATATTTTTGCAATATAAAATAAAATATGATTTTTGAAAATATGATTTGCTTCAGTTATTTGGGTTGTTCGTCATTATTCACATTTGAATTCATCACACACGAACAGTGTGACATGCACAGTGTATCACTGTACATGCCACAAGGCCGTGCACATCGGTATACACTGTATAATGCTACAGGGACAGGTGAGCACAGGTCAAACCCAAATGAAAAGCCGGATTCAACTCACGTGCAATATATTGAAAATCATGACACGACACAAGGTCAAACCCGAGTTTTTAAAACTGGGTTCAACACAAGGCAGATCACAAAGAAATGCCACCAAGTAAACAAACTCAGGCAATTGTACACAGTTCATCAACATGTACACAAGGGCAGTGGACAATACAAGCTCAATGAAGATTGCAGCAAAAATTCAGATCAACCAGTGATACAAGCAACATAATGCAAACTACAATCACGGCAATATGCTTGAAGACCACAGCTCGACCAGGTAACAGCATGGATAAATACCAAAGTATGGAGTGTGTAAGTGCAGACGACAACAACTCAATGCAACACCGTAGCAAGCAACAAGTATTGCAGTAATGGATACAAACATAAACAACATCAGAAGATCAAGTTCAGTGCCATAGCAAACAAGGTTCAGGTCATAATGGAGCAACTCGAGCTCAAGAATGATACAAAGTAAGATGAAAATTAAAATATGAACACACACATATATGTAGTGTATCAAGACAGTGAAACAAGCCAGAGGTATGAAACAAGGTTGTAAGCATATGAAATGCAGAAAACAAGTGTACAACAGTGTCAAGTTACAAACAGTTCAAAGCTTCAACAAATCAGAACAGCCATACATGAAGTAGTTAATGCAGAGAGCTACATCAACTATAAGCCCAATGTGACAGCAAACACAAATGGAATGCAACAGTGAACTTCAGTATGGAAATGAGACAGGTCAAGCAATGGAGTATCAAAATGCAAAATAGGATGATTAATAACTCGAAGCAATTGACCACAAACAGCAGGCAGTGACAGTAAGGAATGTATGCAACAATACAAACATGAAATGGAATGCAACTACAAGGCATGAAACCATAGTGAAACAGATCAAGTGACAATATGAAACAGTGACAAACATCATATATAGAAATGCCCAACACGAATGGCCAGAGAAATTCACAGTAGAATGAACGAAGTGATGAACCAACAACGCAAACAAAACCAGATGAACAAGACATAGCAGTAATCAGGTGAATCAAGTACAAGGCACAGTGCAGAGGTCTCAACAGGAAAATCAAGCAACAGTCAACAGGCCAGAAGCTCAAGACTATACAAAAGTGGAGACCACAAAGGCATATGCATCAACTACAAGCAGATGCAACTCGACTAATAGTAAACAGTGTACAACATCAAATCCAGTTCAATGTGGAAAGCAACCAGAAACAAGGGTAAACAACACATTACAATAGTACAAGTGACACCACAGTGCACAGAAGACTCAATGCACAGCGAGTACGCAACAGAATTTCAAATGAAGCAAATCTAACTTTATATGCAAATAAACAGTGCAGTGATAAAAATGCAAGTGATAGTGAATATGTACAAGTGCAATGTTCAAGACAAAGCAAGCAAGTTCGACAAGCAGCAAACAATAATCAACCAATTTCAAGTTGAACGAATTCAATGGCCGAAGTAATTCACAGTAAAAGCCAAAGTCAGAATTTTCGAAAATAGGATGCTAAATTCAAGTCAGAGAATTCAACAAAAATCAAATTCGTATCTTGGAAAAAGTCAGCAATGAAAAAGGGAAAGTTTCTGCCACATTATCCACGAGATAAATCAAACGCTTGATAATCAAAGCCGTGAGTAACAAGTCGAAGTTATATCAGGAAAGCCGTGCGCATCAAGAAAGAACAAATTGGGAAAGTATCAAATTGATACGAACAAAAACAAGTGTAGTCGAATTCATATAAATAACAATCCCAAGTTATCATCATCGGCATCGAGTAAAAGGCAAACAATCAAACCAACAAACAGAGAAATTACATACCGAACCAACAACGAACTCGATCATCAGAGAACGAGCGAGCCAAGCAATAACCATCGATCAACAGAGAAGCAAAGCAAACCATCAATCGTCAGAGAGCCGCAAAACCCTAATTTCAGAAAGAGGATCGGCCGAAATCTTTCCACAGCAAAAAGCAACCGAAGCCCTAATTCGACAAAGAGGAACGGCTAAAAGAAGTGGATAGGGTTAAAAATAAAGAGGCCAACATTTTTCAAGCAAAAGAAAAGGGAACGGGGAAATTCAATTGGGCCGACATTATTATTATAAAAGGGCTTTAGTTTACTTTTATTTAGGGTTTTATTAAAGGGGTTTTTTTATTTTATTTGAGCAAAAATTATGCATTCAAGTTTGTATTTTAATTTTTTCTCCTGCTTTTATTTTTGAAGTCTGTTTTTTTCTTTTCGAGTCAAATAATTTGTAAATCACCACCTAGGTTGTAGGTAGTGTCAGATTGTCTAGTTAGAATTAGTTCAGTGAGCAGGGTGTGCAAGTTTGCAAAACTCTATAGACGGAGCAGAGTTTGCGAGTAAGCGAAACTCTATAGGCGGAGCAGGGTGTGCGAGTTTGCAAAACTCTATAGACGGAGCAGAGTTTGCGAGTAAGCGAAACTCTATAGGCGGAGCAGGGTGTGCGAGTCTATGAGAGTGTTTGTGAGCGGGAGCAAAAGGGTTTGCGAGTCTAGTAGAGTTTGTAAGCGGGATACTGTTTAATTCTAATAGAAATCTGGGAATGCAGCAGTAGGCAGAGGTTGCCGAAGCTGGGTAAATTTTGTGTGTGATTTACTTTTCAGCATATTTATTTCTGCAGTTTGTTTTTACTTTAAATCGAGAAAATTTTCAATAACCCTATTCACCCCCCCCTCTAGGGTTAATCTAGATCCTACAAGTGGCATCAGAGCACGGTATTTTTCTTTAACTCTAGAGTCGTGAATTCATCAAATAATGCTTTTTCTGAGGGCAATCTATTGTTAGGCCACCCATGTTTAACGGGAATGATTATGCTTATTGGAAAGTTAGGATGAGTATTTATCTTAGTTCCGTTGATTATGATGTTTGGGATGTCATTGAAACTGGCTATAAATCTCCCACTATAACTGTTGGTGATACTGAGATTCCTAAACCTAGGGATAGGTGGGATGCTAATGATAAAAGATTAAAAACTTAAAATGATAAAGCCATGAATGCTTTGATCCGTGCTCTTGATAAGAATGAATTTAATAGAATTTCTCATTGTAAAACCGCATAGGAAATTTGGCGTACCTTGGAGGTGACACATGAAGGAACTTCTCAAGTCAAGGAGTCTCGTCTAGCCCCATTCAGCAATGAATACGAGAACTTTGTGATGGACAAAGGCGAGAGCATAAAGGACATGTTTGGACGCTTTTCAACTTTGGTATACAACGCTGGAGCGCTCGGGAAGGTATTCACTGAGGTAGAGCTTGTGAGGAAGGTGCTACGAGTTTTACCAATGAACTTTGAGGCAAAAATAACGACAATCC
Organism: Allium cepa; assembly: GCA_030765085.1. Classification (NCBI taxonomy): domain Eukaryota; kingdom Viridiplantae; phylum Streptophyta; class Magnoliopsida; order Asparagales; family Amaryllidaceae; genus Allium; species Allium cepa. Next base: position 724,015,155 of record CM060939.1, on the reverse strand, counting down.
AAGAATCGAAAGATTTGAGTAAACTAAGTATGGAGGAGTTGATCGGTAACTTGATGACATATGAGCTTGAACTAAAAGCAAAGGAGGAACGAAACAACTCCGAACCAAAGAAGAAGACAATTGCCTTAAAGAGCAAAGAAGAGAGCGATGAAGATGAAGAAGATCCGATTAAAGAGCTTGCAATGGCTGTCAATAATCTTAGAAAATGGTCAAGATTCAAACCACGCAAGAAGAAAACATCTGGTAATAGGTCAAAAGATTCTGACAATTCCGATAATGAACTGACGTGCTATAACTGCAACAAGCATGGCCACTTCAAACAAGAATGCCCACTTCTCAAAAACAATCGAGGAAAGAAAAAGACGAAGAAGGTCTTTGCAGCGACTTGGGATGATGAAGAAGGAGAGGAAGTTTCGAATAGTAGCTCAGAGGAGGCTAACTTGTGTCTTATGGCAAAATCGGATTCAGAAGCAAGCTCAGAGGAATCTAGTGAGGCAGGTGACTATTCTTATAAAGATCTTGTTTTTATGTGTCTTGATCTTACTAAAGTAGTTGATGCTCTTGAATCTAAAATTGAAAAACTGAAATCTGATAGGAGAGAACTTGCTCGTGAAAATTTTAGGTTAGAAACTGAACTTGAAAATATTCAAAACCTAGAATGTAAAAAATGTAAAATTTTAGATTCAGAATTGACAAGACTTAAGAATTGCTTTGAGAATCTTGAAAAAGAAAACTTGAGTCTTAAGGAAACCATCGACACTAGGAAAAAGGATTTTATAAATCGATGCACCTCACTTGTAACTGAAAATACATCACTTAAAACCAAAGTCCAAAATCTTGAGAAATCTTTGAATAACTTTTGAAGAGGCGAAAATCTTTCAACATGTTATTGGGAAATCAACTCTTTGCTAACAATAGAAAAGGACTAGGTTTTGGGAAAACACAAGTTGATGATAATGCAAAAGGTAGGAGTATCTTTGATAGATGTGAAATAATTGGACATCGTGTTGAAAATTGTAGTCATAGGAACAAGAACACAAAATTTATACAAGTTTGGGTTCCTAAAAATTCTACAAACAAATTTCATATCTATTTAAACAAGAATAAAAGGACTAAACAAGTTTGGGTTCCAAAGGGTTTGTTTATTTATAATGCTTCTGCCACTAACAATCATGGACCTATAAATAGGTCACAAAAATCTTTCATCGTGTAGGTATGGTGGCAGGCTAAGGAACAACAACAGTATTCTTTGGATTTTTGGCTGTTCCAGAAACACAACGGGCAACAAAGCAAAGTTCCTTAGCCTAGTACAAAGGTGACAGAATCACAATGGGCAACCACGAAAAATTATCTTAAAGGTAAAACAGGTGAAGGTATATTTATTTGATCGATAAATTAAATATGATCATCTGCACCATATTCTAAATGAAATCAGCCAAATATTGTGATGTTGTAAAGATGATGTTTTTTGATTCTGACTTGTTCAAATACACTTATGCCAAAATCACTATTCTTCAAATTACTTCATACATATTTGTTTGGATTAAACATTGTGTTTGATGGATACATTTGGTCATAATTCGGCTAACTCTATATTCTCAGTTTCTGATTGTTTACATGGCTTCAATTCAAATTCAAAGAATGTCATTCAAATTGTTGTTAAAATTGAGTTTGAAATTTTTGATACATTCTCATGGTCTTGTTTATCAAATTAGTGATGTTTTGGAGTGAAAGAGAAATTCAGATGCAGTTCATACTGGTAATCTAGTTGATAGAAAACCTACGAGTTGAACGTGATTTATGGTGAAACATTTAGTTACTGCATCATTTTTCGAAGAAAATATCTACATATCTTTCACTGCAAATAACTTTCAAATAGCAGAAATTTTTCTCATATAATCCCCTCGAGAAAATCATTTTTGACCATATTTTCAGATTAGTCATTTTTATTTGATTTTAAATGACAAATTTTGACTAATCCGACTCCCTACTAATTATCATAAAGATAAATAGTGATTGAAAAGGTGATAAGTGTTGATATTTAACATATATTACTCAAGAGAGTATATTTGGAAAATTTCTTTAGAAATTCAAACAAGAGTTATAAAACTTTTTGTTAGGTAAAGATTCCATGACCATTTCTATATCTATCATATTTCTATCGACCATGGTTTATCAAATCTTAAATATAGTTTGTCGATATGTGGTACTATAATCAGGAATCATTTGTTTTTCATGTCACATTTTTCTTGTAAAAATAAATAAATATCCAAAGTATTCACTCTCATTTAAAAGTCCTCACGGTTATGCATGGGTGAATTACTTGGATTTTTGATTATGTGCTTCCATGCTCATTTAAAAGTCCTTACGGTTATGCATCTATGGAACGCACATCAAAATTAATTGATTAAATAGACAAGTTGATTCTAATCCCATTTAAAAGTCCTCACGGTCATGCGTGGTTAGAAGATACTTGATTTCATTTTTTAAAATTAAATTGGAATACTACTAATCTCATTTAAAAGTCCTAACGGTTATGCATGATTAGTAGATATTCAAATTCCTGATATAAATGTACCACAAGCAGATACAACTGTATGATTTTATATGAGAACATCATTTCCATTATTTCTAAAAGTGGAATATGCGCCTAACAAGGGTAGTTATGATTTTTGTTTGATTTTTATTGAAGTTTAATATTCATATTCAATTTGAGTTTAATGTTGGATTGATATTGATCACTTTATCTCTATTTTCTCTAATTCTATTATTCTTTTGCTGATAACAAAAGGGGGAGAGAAAAGTTAAGATTTTGTCAAATAGAATCAAGCAAAGGTCAAATAATTTTCCATTTTCATCTAGGCTCATTTATATATTTCAATTTGTATGCATATATGTAGGGGGAGCATCATGTAGAGAGGAAGCATTTAAATAGGGGGAGAAATTAGAGTATATAATTGGTCAAATACATTTAACACGGTCAAAATCTTAAATATGTGTTTGTTATCATCAAAAAGGGGAGATTGTATGAATATGCGCTTATATGTTTTTGTTTGATGATAATAAACATATATATTCATTTAAATGTATTTGGTAATGTACTATTTTGTTTTTCATAGATTAAATAAATATTTGTTGAATAAAATAAATTACACAGAATTTGAATTCAAACAGAACAAGTTACACAGAATTTGAGTTCAAACAGAAATTTTATTCAAACAAATATTTATTACAATCTTCAATCTTCAAGTTCATGTTTGAATTCAAACAGAACAAGTTACACAGAATTTGAATTCAAACAGAACAAGTTACACAGAATTTGAAATATTCAAGTTCAGTGCCACAACAAACAAGGTTCAGGTCATAATGGAGCAACTCGAGCTCAAGAATGATACAAAGTAAGATGAAAATTAAAATACGAACACACACATATATGTAGTGTATCAAGACAGTGAAACAAGCCAAAGGTATGAAACAAGGTTGCAAGCATATGAAATGCAGACAACAAGTGTACAACGGTGTCAAGTTACAAACAGTTCAAAGCTTCAACAAATCAGAACAACCATACATGAAGTAGTAAATGCAGAGAGCTACATCAACTACAAGCCCAATGTGACAGCAAACACAAATGGAATGCAACAGTTAACTTCAGTATGAAATGAGACAGGTCAAGCAATGGGGTATCAAAATGCAAAATAGGATGATTAACAACTCGAAGCAATTGACCACAAACAGCAGGTAGTGACAGTAAGGAATGTATGCAACAATACAAACATGAAATGGAATGCAACTACAAGGCATGATACCATAGTGAAACAGATCAAGTGACAACATGAAACAGTGACAAACGTCATATATAGAAATGCCCAACACGAATGGCCAGAGAAATGCACAGTAGAATGAACGAAGTGATGAACCAACAACGCAAACAAAACCAGATGAACAAGACACAACAGTAATCAAGTGAATCAAGTACAAGGCACAGTGCAGAGGTCTCAACAGGAAAATCAAGCAACAGTCAACAGGCCAGAATCTCAAGACTATACAAAAGTGGAGACCACAAAGGCATATGCATCAACTACAAGCAGATGCAACTCGACTAACAGTAAACAGTGTACAACATCAAAGCCAGTTCAATGTGGAAAGCAACCAGAAACAAGGGTAAACAACACATTACAATAGTACAAGTGACACCACAGTGCATAGAAGACTCAATGCACAGCGAGTATGCAACAGAATTTCAAATGAAGCAAATCCAACTTTATATGCAAATAAATAGTACAGTGATAAAAATGCAAGTGATAGTGAATATGTACAAGTGCAGTGTTTAAGACAAAGCAAGCAAGTTCGACAAGCAGCAAACAATAGTCAACCAATTTCAAGTTGAACGAATTCAATGGCCGAAGTAATTCACAGTAAAAGCCGAAGTCAGAATTTTCGAAAATAGGATGCTAAAGTCAAGTCAGAGAATTCAACGAAAATCAAATTTGTATCTTTGAAAAAGTCAGCAATGAAAAAGGGAAAGTTTCTTCCGCATTATCCACGAGATAAATCAAACTCTTGATAATCAAAGCCGTGAGTAACAAGTCGACGTTATATCAGGAAAGCCGTGCGCATCAAGAAAGAACAAATTGGGAAAGTATCAAATTGATACGAACGAAAACAGGTGTAGTCGAATTCATATAAATAACAATCCCGAGTCATCATCATCGGCATCGAGTAAAAGGCAAACAATCAAACCAACAAACAGAGAAATTACATACCGAACCAACAACGAACTCGATCATCAGAGAACAAGCGAGCCAAGCAATAACCATCGATCAACAGAGAAGCAAAGCAAACCATCAATCATCAGAGAGCCGCAAAACCCTAATTTCAGAAAGAGGATCGGCCAAAATATTTCCACAGCAAAAAGGAACCGAAGCCCGAATTCGACAAAGAGGAACGGCTAAAAGAAGTGGACCGGGTTAAAAATAAAGAGGCCGACATTTTTCGAGCAAAAGAAAAAGGAACGGGGAAATTCAATTGGGCCGACATTATTATTATAAAAGGGCTTTAGTTTACTTTTATTTAGGGTTTTATTAAAGGGTTTTTTTTATTTTATTTGAGCAAAAATTATGCATTCAAGTTTGTATTTTAATTTTTACTCCTGCTTTTATTTTTGAAGTCTGTTTTTTTCTTTTAGAGTAAAAGAATTTGTAAATCACCACCTAGGTTGTAGGTAGTGTCAGATTGTCTAGTTAGAATTAGTTCAGTGAGCAGGGTGTGCGAGTTTGCAAAACTGTATAGGCGGAGCAGAGTTTGCGAGTAAGCGAAACTCTATAGGCGGAGCAGGGTGTGCGAGTCTATGTGAGTGTTTGTGAGGGGGAGCAAAAGGGTTTGCGAGTCTAGTAGAGTGTTTGTAAGCGGGATACTGTTTAATTCTAATATAAATCTGGGAATGCAGCAGTAGGCAGAGGTTGCCGAAGCTGGGTAAATTTTGTGTGTGATTTACTTTTCAGCATATTTATTTCTGCAGTTTGTTTTTACGTTTAAATCGAGAAAATTTTCTATAACCCTATTCACCCACCCCCCTCTAGGGTTAATCTAGATCCTACAAGTGGTATCAGAGCACGGTATTTTTCTTTAACTCTAGAGTCATGAATTCATCAAATAATGCTTATTCTGAGGGGCAATCTATTGTTAGGCCACCCATGTTTAACGGGAATGATTATGCTTATTGGAAAGTTAGGATGAGTATTTATCTTAGTTCCGTTGATTATGATATTTGGGACATCATTGAAACTGGCTATAAATCTCCCACTATAACTGTTGGTGATACTGAGATTCGTACTCTGGATTGACAAGTTTTCAAGACGGTTTCATATGCTAATTTTCAGCGTTTTCGATGGTTTCTGTTGTTTTTAAGCACGAGTTTTCTAAATGATTTTTGAAATGATTTTTATAATAAAATGGCTTTCAAACTAAATATTTTATAATATTTTTAATTATTTTTAAAGTTATTAAAAATATATTTATTCTCTATAATAAAGATAAATTTTGAAGGAAACGTTTTCAAAAATTGTTTTAAAACTAGTTTTCTCAAAACGAATTATTTTCTACATAAATTACATTATTTTTGCACTCTTCAAGCGTATGAGAAAAAATAAACGATTTAGTAAAAGATTTGGTATGTGATACATGTGTTACTTTTTCGGTTAATTCCAGACTTATTCGTTTAAAGCTATGGACCTTCGTTTGTTATTTGTGATTTTCATTCTTTGGCGTGTTTTGAGATTTGTGAATTCCTATTTTAGGAATTATTTGAGATTGCCATTCTTTGGTGGATTTTGAAATTTGAGTTCTCCTACTTAGGAGTTATATATGGATGATGAAGCCATTGAATTGGCTATTGTATATGCCGATGAAATGTGGCAATTTTGTGATTTGAATAATTTTATTTTCTAGTGTAGCATTGACTAACAGTTAGTAAACCATTAAGTGAGAACATGTGGTATGAGACACACTGTTAACGCTTTTCGGGTTCCTATCTAAGAGTTTGTAGCACATTTACGAGGTATTGCCAGTACTATAAACCTTTGGGTCAACACGAGGAATTTGTGACTTCGGTCACCACAGGCATTTATGACTTCGGTCACCATGAGGCATTTGTGACTTCGATCACCACGAGATGGGTACCTATATATATTGGTACTGGACATGAGGTTTGCAGGACAATTTTCTGAGTTTTGAGTTTTATTATGTCTTCACCATTTTCTAGATGGATGTTCTATATATTTATAGCTTATAGCTATATGAGAATTTGTGTGTGTATATATATGTGTGTATATATATATATATGATCATTTCATTTTTGAATATTGAACTCTTAACTTAGTTCCACGAGTTATGAGATTTCTATGGTTTCCTTTTGAGATTTTATATGATTTTTTATCAGAATTTATGTTACGAGTAACCTTTAAGAAGGAAACATTTAATTTGGTTGGTGTTATTCATGAGTTAACCTTGAGATATTTCAGTATTTTCCATCACTTGGATTCTAAGTAAACTGTGTTTATATCATACCTTTATGATTAAAAGAATGTTTCCCTTATGAGACATATATCTTATTTATCATTAGCTAATCTTCTTGTTCAAGTTAGACTGACCCGTGTAATTATTAATTGGGTCAGACCGAGTTGTGGGTTAGATTATTTGGCTCTTACTTAGCTGTTCTCTATGGACCCTACTATTGACTCTTTTGGATCTTATGCATAGTTTTTGTGTAGCTTATCTTTTAGTGTGCCTTGCTTATGTATATATTATTTTACGGGGACTTGATGTATATTTAAATTGTGGTATGTCATCACACATGTATGACACTATGTATTGTACTTGATGTATATGTATATATATGACTGTGTTTGCTGTTCTGTGACTTGTGTTTATTATTTCTATTGTTTTTTGTTTTGAATAAATCATGTAGCCACCATGGTATTATATTAGATGAGAATTTAGTATGTCGAACCACTTAAGTTGAAATGAAAAATGAAAAAAAAATGAGCACATTATCGACATACTTAATGCTGATTTAATACAAGAATATGGATGGTCGCTTCTAAACAGCCATATTCTCTGCACTAGCAGACGGTATCACATAGTAATATTCTTTTTTAGTGTGGGTCTTGAGTTGGGGTGTCACACGAAGAATTGCTAAAAGGGGAGTTCATGTAATGAAATCAGGAGCTTGACTCGGCTTTGAAAACGGATACGACATATGCGAAAAGGAAAAGAGGAGGCAACTTAATAATGAACTATACGAGATTCATGACACTGCGCAGATACATGCTAGTCAAAATCCTAGCTTTGTTAATGAACTATAGAGTCTGATTAGAGAATATATATATATATATATATATATATATATATATATATATATATTTCTTTGGATTGCAAATTTAGATACAGACCATGATGTCAGAAAGAGAATAAAAACCGAAGTGATTGTCGAGGAAGAAAGGGGGAAAGAAGAGCCGAATGAATGTGAAAGATTGCAGGAGCACAAGCTACTCTACATTATTGGACTACGTTCTTGCAAATTACTTTCCAAATTTGGATATCAAAAGTATTATAAATGTCAGGAGACAAAATAGGCGAGACGTAAAGAATTTTTTTGAATGAAAATACGAAAAACATAGTGGAGATGAAACAGACAAGATCCAGAGAAATTCTTTAAACGAACAACCAAAAACAGGGGCCGTGCTTTTTGGGCTTCAGGGTATTTTATTTTGGGCAACTGACAGTAAGCAAACCTCTCTGACGTTCGGTTTGATTAGTTATTTTCAATCTATTTTCCTTTTTCCACTTTTTTTTATTTAAATTATCATATATTTGTTTAATATTCTCATTGCATTTGGGTTATTTATGCAAGTTCATGTTACACATAAAAACGAGAAACCAAATCTATTAAAGGGAATTGTCGTAAAAACATGCTTTTATGTTTCAAAATACATAACGCTTAATCATAAAAACAAATTATTATTTTTTGAAACCAGGGAAACTTGTTTCATCACCGCCGATATTACGACTCCTGAACAGTAAATCTGAGGGAATACGGTTGGCTTGCCATAAAAGCGCACCCAAAAACTCTTTAAAATTTCTGGACATTTCTGGAACTCTTTAAATATTTATAGTGAAATTTGCAAAAATTTAAAGTTTCTACATTGTAAATATTTAAAGAAAATCTACCAATATTTGCAGTATTTCTACAAATATAATGCAATGTTTTCTACAAATATTTGCAATTTTTTTATAATAAAAGATATTTTGATAATAAAAAAATACAATTAATGTTCAGATTTAGTTTTAAAAAAAAATACTGAACTTATTTTTCTTACCGAAATAAAACGTAGATGTAAAATTTAAAACATGTTCGTGAAAATGATTTTTCAAATATCAAATCTAAAAATAAAGCGGTTTAACCAAAATGCCACTACATTGAAATTATTATTAAAGAAAAATGTGTTGAGGTTTGAAAAATAGTGATGTTAGAAATATACGTATTAAGTATCATAATGTGTACACAAAAAATCAAAATTTTCTATATCAGCATTGATATAACGTCATAATCTCCTTCCAATTCTATCGATAAGATATGATCTCTTTCTAATCAAGCACAACTTACCGTCCTTAATTTATGTATTACTATTTGTTTATCACCTAGATTCCTCTGTCCCTTATCGGCACATTCATTGTCCTAATTAAAAGGCCAATTATACTTCCTACGTATAAATTTTCTATTTGCTTCGAAGCAAACAGAAATAATGCACATAACAAAAATACACACCACAATATAGTTCATTCCCTTAAATAGATATGAATGCCTTAATGTCAATCGTTTAATGACATACACGCAATATGTTCTGATGCCTAACCTAATTGATTTTCATACCTCTACTAAACCATTATAAATAGAATCCTGAACTTTCATTTTCCTCAACCCTGAATCAACCATCACCCCAATGTCTTCTCTAACCCTTCTCTTCACCATCTTCCTCTCAGTCTCCCTCCCTCGTCTTGTAAGTTGCAAAGGTGGATTCTCCACCGATCTCATCCACAGAGACTCCTTACAATCCCCATTTTACGATCCTACCCTCACCCCCTCCGACCGCCTACGTGCCTCCATCCGCCGTACAATCTCACGCTACAACCAAATAACCACCCAAGACATCCAATCCCCCATAACTCCTGCTGGGGCCGAGTACCTGATGACAGTGAACATCGGTTCTCCTCCCTTCAACGTCATGGCCATAGCCGACACAGGCAGCGACCTGACATGGACCCAGTGCAAACCCTGCCTCAACTGCTACCCACAAAAAGCTCCCATCTACGACTCCTCCAAATCCTCCACTTACACCTCCCTAAAATGCAGCACTCGGGCCTGCTCACAGCTACCACTCGGCGATTGTGACTCGAGCTCCAAATGCCAGTACAGGTACTCGTACGGTGATGGCTCTCACACCGAAGGAGTTCTCTCCTCCGAAACCTTTTCCATTGGTTCGGCTTCGATACCCAAGATTTTATTCGGGTGCTCTCAGGATAGCGCCGGAACTTTTGATGAGAACTCTGCAGGTATCGTAGGGCTCGGCCAGGGACCATTGTCGCTCGTGTCTCAATTGGGCACTTCAATCGACGACAAGTTTTCTTACTGTTTGGTGCCTAGAGAATCCAATACGACAAGCAAGATCAACTTTGGCGACAATGCTAATGTGGGCAAAGAAGCAGTGACTACTCCTCTTGTTAAGGGACAGTCGAACACTTACTACACCGTGACACTTGAGTCGGTAGGTGTTGCTGGTGGAAAGAAAATTGCTGTTGGTAGGACGGCAGATGTTGATGTCAGTGATCAGGAAGGGAATATTATCGTTGATTCAGGCACGACTCTGACCATTTTGGATGATTCGGTTTTGAGTCAATTGACCGATGAAGTGTCGAAAGCTGTGACGTATCCAACGACGCAGGATCAGCAAGGGCTTTTTTCTCTTTGCTATGATGTTTCGGGTGTTAACAGCGGTGGGCTTAGTTTGCCTGATTTGACATTTGAGTTCACGGATGCTGCGTTGACATTGAAGCCTTTGAATGCGTTTGTAGAGATTGAGGATGGGGTTTTGTGTTTAGCTATGGTTTCGAGTAGCCAATTGGGCGGTGGTGTTCAGATATATGGAAATATCGCGCAGCAGAACTTTCATGTTGAGTATGACCTTAAGAACCAGAAGTTGTCATTTGCTCCCACTGATTGTTCAAAGTTTTAGATGTCTGGATGTTGTGATATTCTTATTTTAAGTTTGTAGTTTTTTGTCATTTGAAATTCCATAATAGAGGTGTAGTTTTAAGTGGTCTGTTCTCTTTTTAAGGTTCGTTACATCGTTCTTCTAAAAAAGTATATATATTTTACTGGAGCGAAATTTTAGCAAATCTGATTGAATCCGCAGAAGCAATGAAATGGTACTTATATTTAGTTTATTTGCTGTGGTAACAGTTACTCTTTATCTACATTTACCACATGTTTCATACCATGGTTCAAAATTCCGACGGAATTCCGGTTATTCCGGTGATTCCGTTCCGGTTCCGTTTATAACCGAAACGGAATTCGGTCAAAATTCCGTTTCCGCTCAAAATTCCGGATTTTCTTTTCAAATATTGAATTATTTTTATTAAAAATTAAAAAAATACAAAAAATATATATTAATTTAAAAAAAAAAAAATCGGGATAATAAATAAATGAAGAAGAAATCATATAGTTTCATAAAAAAAGTTGTTATACGTTTGTTAATTAACATCGAATCATAATAAAAAATTAAAAAATTTCAAAATTGATCCATGTTTTAAAATCTCAACTGAACAATACAGAATCATACAAACTGGATTTTTAATTAAAGCGTGTATTTTTATATGTATTGTAAAAAATATACTATAAATTTATGATAATATTGGATATTTATTAGCGTACATAACAAATTAAAGGAAAAAAAGTATCAGAATTAGAAAACCGGAATTAAAGCGAAACTTTCGGAATGTCCGAAACGGAACCGGGAATTTTAAAATTACCATTGACCGGAACGGAAACGGAAAACGAAATTTTGAACCTTGCTTCATACTCTTCACAGTAACTGATGTAGCACATCTACAAGCCATTTCTTGTTTTACTTTATCTACTACTGTGTAATCCATTGCAGACGGTGTATTGTTGGAAAAAAAAACGTTTTAGATACTTTTAGAAATAAAACTTATTATGCTTTATACCGTGAAATCGAGTTATAAGCGGAATTTACTATATTTCCAGATATGTCTTCTTTATATTTGAACACAAGCAAATAATCATTTTTGTTGATAAAAATGAAATATATGTCGATTTACTAATTTCTAGGATGCGATATTTGTTAAGCAAGATAAACAAAAATTAGATTTTCTAATAAATTTTGAAAATAATACTTTTGTAGAATTTTACAAATAAATATTCATGTGAATAAATTTTGAAATTTATATTTAACTTTTGATACATTTGACTAAATGATAAATAAAATACAGGTTGGATTTAAAACATTACTTATAACAGTGACGAAAATATCTAAAAATACAAGTGTAGTACTAATGCATGAATGTTATCGTATCACATATTTATCAAAATAATTATATCATATTATCAAAGTGATAAACAAAATATTGTTTAACTACTAAAAGAAATATTAAGGAATCATTTGTTTAAAATGTTCTTTGTTGAATGCTGATACTAATCATTGAACACCTAACGTTGGTGGCTAAATATTTAAAATGTTCGTTTATATTTTGGTTGTTTACTGATTTTTTAGAATAATCCATTATTATGACAAGGTTTCCATTTAGTATGAATAAATTTTTTACGTTATTGTGAATTTTTTTAACCATATGGACTTGAATAAAAAAAAGGTTTTACCATTTTGTCAATGTGAGTGTGATATACAAATTGTAATTTTTATGTAACACTAATTAATAATTATTTGTTAATTAAATTTTATTGAAAGTTGAAACTTAATGGAACTTAGGAGAAATTTGTAGATAATTGCAAAAATATTAAGTGTTGGTATTTAAATGTATATTGACAAGGGAAAAAATTAGTAAAACGTTATAATACATTTATATAATTGTGAAAATTTTAAATTATTTGAACTTGAAAAAATAGTCACTACGTATTTAAATTATGAGAGTTTTCAAGTTTTTTTTTTCCACTCATTTTTGTTGATAACAAAAGGGAAGAAACTATAAAATGTACGTATGCATTATTTAGGGGGGGTTATCTAACTTTGTGGGAGTTATGTCATATTTTATACAAGATATCAATGGTTGTACCATCAGAAATAGAAAGATTGTTAATACCTCAGTTTTTGCTTTTGATGATAACGACCTTGATAAACAATAAAATGTTGTATAAAATATAGATACTAATATTTGCCAAATTATATGGTATATATGGCAGGCTTATATACGAATATTGAATCAAAGGCTGTACAATATAAAAGACTCAAGAACGGACATAAAGACTCATGAGTATAAAGACCAAGACATGAGGATCTCGAGTTTATAGTATACTGTATAGAGTCATAGAATATTGTTAAAGTCCCTTGTAGCAATCTTTGATCTTTATTTTTCATTTTATAAATCCTTTATCTATAAAACAAAATATATTTTTAAAATATATTTAAAAATATATTATAATTTTTTTTAAGTTCAATATACTTATAACCTATATTTAAACTATTTTACAAAGTATCAAATTATTTTACATGGTATAGGATTTCCAAAACATTTTAAAACAAACTAGCTTTCAACATACACTAGCCTATGTCGACATATAGGCATATGATATGTCGACAGACATGCCGTAATTTTGAAACCCAAATTTTGAAATGAAGTGTCTATTCTTCGTAACTCTTTACGAATGGACATGCATCTTTATTCTTTCTATAGGGGTTTCAAACAAAATTTTAACATCCACTTTCTTATTATCTTCTCTCCTCTTACTATGCCAAAATTTCTAGTGAAAAACTTATTCAAATCTTTTTAATTTCAATCAAAATCAATTCAATCTCAACTCTATTGGTTCTCTATTATTTGCTAACTAATTCTATCATCTCTCTCCCTCAATCAAAGATCAAAGTTTTGTCCAAAAGGCTAAAGGATCCATTATATCAAAAGATTAAGAAATTGACTCTGGAAAAACCATCAAATTCCAGTTGTATTTGTGTGGTTTTGATTGTAGCATGTTCAAATCAATTGGTTGTGCTTGGTAGCTCAAAAATCTGAGTGGGTGTGCTAGTAGACCATTCAAATTAAGTCGTTGTACTACAAGAATCAAATCAATTTCCAACGGCTCAGGACCGTTGGCGACCATTGAAAGCGGTCGGAAAAATCCACTGCAAAAAATTCCGTCGCTAAATATAATTTTCGACGGCTTTCGACATATCCCATCGTCGAATTTCTGACGGCTACATACGGCCATCCGACGCCTTCCAACGGCCGTCGGAAGACACGTGGACGATCAGAGTGTGTGTCGAAATCCATCGGGAGCCGTCGGAATTTTGCTGTCCCATGCGTCGGAAGCTGTCGGAATTTTTTGGCCTGCAGGCCGTAAGTAGCCGTCAGAAGCCGTTGCAATTTCTGATGCTGTTTTCCAGTATTTCTGCTGCATTTTCGCCTTCCATCCACAATCCATAAACATAATATATTCCACCCATCAAGCATATATCTAATTTAAGCATTCAATATGAAATCAAACCATACAAGCATAATCAAATCACATAAAGAAATAAATCAAGTATAATTCATATAAAATCAAACCAAACTTCTCTACCATAATTTACATATATCTTATTGTATGATATTTAAATCAATCCTTCTTCAACTCCTCACCGTCAACTCCCAAATGTCAAAATTAGTACCACCAAATGTATCAACAAACAATATACACAACATTTCAAATCCAAATCCACCAACTCAATGTATCATCAAACAATATATACAACATTTCAAATTCAACTCCACCAACTCAATGTATCATCAAAACTTACTAAACCTGACGCAAAACAAAAAAAGCATACCTATCACTCTGGTCAATCACCTCTAAAACCTCATGAACCAGCTGAGTATGGAAAACGGACACCATACTGCTGCATGTACTCAGCAACACGCTGATCCAGCAGCTGTGCCATCTCAATGGTCTGGCGATGGTTTTGCTCTTCCGGCTACGCCACCCTAGCTCTCAACTCTTCGATCTCAGCTTTGGTCATTCGGCTGGCTCTCCTCTGTCTACCGGCATGCAATATTTTAGTCTATAATCTTACTGTCAAAGCTACATTATAATGTGTTAATCATTATATCTATAAACTTATTTCTGAAACTAAAGCGATGTGAAGTTTTTTAGAACTAAAAGATTACTAAATTGTTATATCTTAATATATTACTCATTACCACTTGATTGTCAAAGCCGTAGCCCATGTTCCATGACGGCCGATCCATGACTAACTCAAAAATAGCATCCTCCTCGTCCATCGTCAGCTGCTCTCGACCAATATTATCCAAAAGTTTCTAGCATTGTTGCATAAACCTTGCCTGCATGAACAAATAAAAATGCAGTTAAAATTAATATCATGATATTTTAGTTTATTATACTTTAGTAATTAAAACAATTACTAATAATACATAAAATAAAATATGCTTATATGGCTCTTTCTCGATTTATCGTTGCGCCATGTATACAAAACTGTTCCATCTGGACTTACACGCTCGACGGCATGAGTACGTGTAAATACATTAATTTACGACACAGCACCTTGTGCCTCATCTTCTTGAAATTGATTATTATATACTGTTATTGTATATTCAAAATTATATAGCACAATATCTATTTACAATTCACATTTAATAAATTTACGAACTCCTGGCGATATTTTCTGGAATGACTTTGACCTTCTTCGATGAGTTACAAGATTTTTATTCCAATTTGCAGAGTTTCTTTCCGACTCTTCTTGTTAATTTAAATTTAATACATTATTTACTTACCAAATATTTTTTGATACTTACATACCAATCAAATAATTAATAAAAGTTTAGTACACTTACCTTCGCCTCGTCATTATCCCAATGTGCCAGCCACCCTTCCCACACACTTGGCTCCATCCAGTTCGGCTTCTTCCGTTTATGCTTCACTGCTGACATGGAATCCCTATAGTTCTTCCTTATTTTTTGTATCTAGTAATATCGTACTAGCTGCAAGTCATCTGATTGTAAGTCCACTGCAGTCTGGATTCCATGATAAACAAGCAACCAAAAAATAAAAAAATAAAAAGTGAACAATAAATAAGCGACAAAAATAATTAGGAATGGAAAACAGAAGATTATACTTACAATGAAATCTTGCCAAATACACTCCGGGATTTGGGAAGGGATATTATCCCACTTCGTCCAGCATGCCTTCATCCTACTTTGTACAAATCTCTCGAAACTGATAGAACTACAGCTGATGGCTGTAGGTCAAACCCTCTATGTTAAATATGATACAGATTAGTATATCGCATATAAAATATTTAAGATGCTGAAAAAAGTTTAATACCTACCCCTCTACTCTAGGCACTAGAGACACAATGGGTCGATGTGCTAGGTGCGATGGACCGCTGTCATCGTGTCCTAAAGAATGCGAAGAACTCCTTTTGCACGATATGATACCTGCCACAGACACATTTATTTTAAAAGAGACAAATAACATAATAATGAAATATACTTTATAGTTAAATGACATCAATGAGATAAAGTACATAAAGTGCAAAGTATACCTGATTCGGATTAGGTCTCATATTCCCGACGATAAGTAGAATACATTACGTTTTTAACATAAATTGCTAAATAAATGATAGAAGTGGTAATGATATAAATGATGTAAATGATGATAAGCAAATTTGGTTTCATAAATGAAAAAAATTACATAACTAGCAAAATAAAAATTACCAATTACATCAATTGCATAATACATAAGAATTCAATATAATATTTATATCAATCCTCATCGTCTTCTAATTTAGATTTGGTCTTATATTCTACATTATTTTCCTCCCTAATCTCGAATGATTCTACCAAAATGTTTGATTCATCATTTAGAGGTCCAAATCAGTACGATCATCTGTTATTATTATTTCATTATTTTGCTCAAGATCTGCCTAATAAGCTTGTTTTTTTTGGAATATTCTTTCCATCAAACGTAAATCTTGCCTTTATTTTAAAACTACCGATCTATCTGCTTTATCTCCTTTTAAAGACCGATATGGAGCGTAATAAACTTGCAATGCTAGTTTGGCTAGTACAAAAGGATCGTACTTGCGATAATGCGATGTGTGCTTTATTTGAATGAGATTATAATACTTGTGCACATTAATTCCAAAACTTCAAACATTACTAAACTAGTTGCATGTAAATAGAAACACCTGGGCCGTGAGAAATATATCATTTGCAAAATTTATTTTAAAACATCATAAAAATCATTTAAGAGATTTTCTAGATCATCACTAACTGTAACAAATACACTTGTATCATTATTTAATTTTTCTACACCGCATTCTTTGGTATTAAATTTATATTCATTGACGTAATATATTGGATATATCTTGACATTTTTTTTGGTCTCAACGAAAGATGTTTCAAACCTTCGTCAACCGTACAATTTCTCAGTTCCTAAACGTACTTTGAAAACCAGTCGGAATTTTTTACTTAGATCTCTGTGCGAATGTTCACTTTCATAAATACTGTATATATGAATAAAATATTGCATTAAATTCTACATGCACATTCATTATGGAAATGAATAAATCATAAATTATTATTTCAGATTACATTAAAAATGGTGCAACCTCAGCACAATTAAGAAGAATGTAAGTGTGTGCTACATGAAGATCTCCATCGTCCAACATATTTCTACACATTTTCTAGAAGGTCGACCATGCTGTCTAAAAATAGATAACATTATTTGAGAGGACTCTTGTTCATCATCTTCGTCATTACGAAGAACACTTTCAAATAATATGTTCACATGGTCACTGAAATAATGAATGAAAAGAATGAAGCTTCTTCTTCGATGAAAGATTTACATATTGAAACTTCAACTTGTGCTTTTTGCCTCACTTTTTTCTTCAGGTGATTCAAGTGTCTATGAAAAATTAATTTACATTAACTTTAACTTTCAGATGTAATTAAATTAATAGGTAACATATTACATACCTCTCAAATGTATACATCCATCCATATTGCACAGGATCTTGAAGTCATACATCAGATGGGAGATGAATAGATATGTGCTCCATTACATTAAAAAACTTGGCATAAATATTTTCTCCAATTTGCAGAGCAATATAGGAATATATTCTTCAAGTTTACATAAATGTTGCGCTTTTAGAGTAGTCGAACAAAGCTCTTTGTAAAACAGACTAAGCTCCGTTATTACTTTACAAACTTTTAGCGACAATAGTTCTTTGAATAGAACGGGTAATAAATTTTCCATCATTATGTGACAGTTGTGGCTTTTCATTCCGCTCAATCTACCTTTTTAAAGTCAATGTATCTATGAAGGTTTGATGAAATTCCATCAGGAAATCTTATTCCTTCCATCTATTTTAACATAACTTTAACTTAATTATTATCTAACTTGTAACATGTTTTGGGTTTTTTACTGTCATTTGTTTCATATGAAGCTCAGGACCTTTGCATAATTCTTATATATCGCATCTTGATTTCAAATCGTCCTTAGTCTTCCCCTTGATATTCAAAATTGTGTTAAAAACATTGTCGAAGACATTTTTCTCATTGTGCATCACATCAATATTATGAAGAAGCAGAATATCTTTTCAATAAGGCAATTCCCAAAATATACTTTATTTGCACCGATTATGAATAGCAGATTTGCCTGCAATTTCTGTTTGAACTCGAGTTTCATATATCTTTGGATAGTCCCTTACAAGTTCATATATGTCTTCGCTTGACCATATCGTTGGTGGTTGTCCGGTTTCTCCTCTATTAGCTAGAAATATTTTCTTGTCTCCTTTGAAAGGATGTTCGACATGGAGAAAGCATCGATATCAGTTAAACCATGAAATTTTCTTAGCACTCGGTAAAGAGAACGCCCCTGTTTTTTCCATGCAATATGGACAAGCTAGACTACCGGATGTACGCCATCCTGAAAGCATTACATAGGAAAGAAGATCACTTATAATCTACAACAAAGAAGCAAATATATGAAATATCTTCTTTGAAACGTTGTATATTTCTACTCCTTAGTTTCATAGTATTTTTAACTCTTCAATCAATGGTTGTAAATAAACATCTATTCCTTTTGTCGGATCGTTAGGGCTAGGAATGACAACAGTAAGAAACATATATTGCGTTTTCATACACATCCACGGAGGTAAATTATAAGTTGTGATGATAATGGGTCAAGATGAATATTTAGAACCAAATTGAGAAAATGGTAAAAAACCACCCGTACATAATCCAAGTCTAATATTACGACTCTTCGCTGCAAAACTGGGATAAGTTTTGTCGAAATGCTTCCTTACTTCTCTATCGGGTGGATGTGTCAACATACCATCTTCATCTGTTCTCACACTATGCCATCTCACATGAGATGCTGTTATAGAAGATGCATATAATCTTTGAAGCCTAGGAGTGGCAAATAATGCATACGTTCGTATGGAACTTCATTTCTCTTCTTTTCTCTCGGTTTGTATCTTTCCTCATGATATATACTACACTTCCTAGGAGTGATGTCCTATTTTCAAAACAACATACAGCGACTTAGGCATGTATCTATTTTCTGATAAGGTAAACCAAAAGCCGACATAAGTTTTTTGACTTCATAGTGATTCTAGCACATTAAATTATCAGACGGCATATGTCTTTTTGCAGCTTTCACATTGGCTATAAATCCGTCTTCCGTGATGTTGTATTTTGAGTTCACCGTAGTGTGTTTTGTAGTTACTGATAGCTGCACGCCGCTTTTACAACCATCCTAAAGAGGTTTCTTAGCAGCATCCAGTAAATCATAAATATTTTTTGCTTCAATATTTGGTTCTTCAACATTTTCATCATCATCGTCAACTTCAACCGTAGGGAATATTGACCATGCTGCATCTTCAACCATATTTTCTATGCGGTTCGTCATAACAATTTCCAACAATCTCTAATTCAGACTCCGCAAAAGTATGTGGTACAACTTATCCATATCCCAAACATAATACTTCGGCACAAAACTATTTTTCACAAATGAACTTATACAATATCTGGTAAAAAATTCTTCAAATATTTACACTACCACACGACAACGAATTTCTACATTGTTTTCGTTATTACTTAATGAAAATTTAACAACTACGTTTATACCATAATAGAAAACTTCTTTTATTGAGCCTCTCAATACCCTTCTTTGACACATCATCTCCTTCGATCAACAAAATGACCGATCATTTTTTTATTTGAAAAAATATGTAACAAATTCAAAAATAAATATTGGTCATTTTACGGATTCATACTTTATTTTTCAATGTATTGATACAAAAATTTATACGCGTCAATTTTACCCCACATAAAATACAATATAGAAACGTTGGTTTATGGTTATCTTTTTTTGGATCAGTCATCCTGCTTCCCATTACAAACACAGTAAACACTTACATATCGTACATATTTTATCTCAAACGATTCAACAAAATTTCGGCAGCTCTTCCCTTTTGTTTCCTACATTGTACACTAATGCGTGTATGTAGGGAACAAAAAAGAAAAGTGACGGTAAAATTTTGTGAATCGTTTGAAATGAAATAATGTACGAAATTTAATTATTTACTGTATTTATAGCTTATCCAATACATGGGCAAATCCAACAAGTAGTATACCAGATGAATATAAATGGTCGGTTTGTGACAAAAACGAATATTTATATAACGATCATGTACAACACCAATCAGATGAGGCCGAAAACTCTATAAGAGACGTAACAAAAAGTAATTTATAAATATGAATATATAATAATTTTATATATTTCAAAAAATTATTAATTTACCACATTTGTTTCGTTTATTTTATCGAATAAGGCTGCTTTAACATTATTGTCATTTTCCATTACAGTCAAATTTTTTAGACTCATGCATTCATTATTGTTGTACAAGTCAAGATGTTATACAACTCATTTCTTATTCCAATTAACATAGTACAATGGTAGAAACAACACATATACAATGGTTTACACATACACACACAATCACAAATTATATATACTCTTTATAATTTTACAATAACATACGAAATACATATACCATGGGATACGATAAACCATTAGTACGTCCGAGGCCTTGGTGCAGTGGTAAAACGCCAGGCTGTTGACGACAAGGTCGGTAGTTCGATCCCTGCCTCTGGCATATTAAACTGTGCGCCATGATGATTCTTGCAGACTTGTGTGCTGCCTACTTTGTAAATATAAGTACCCAGTTTCAAAAAAAAAATAATAATAATAATAAACCATTAGTACACTATTGGAAACAATTGCAACCATTAATTAGCTCTAATTTAACAACTTATGCAAATCTAAGTTTGGTAAAAATTAGATTTTTCTCGAAAATAAGAGATTATACCTAAGATTTAAAGGAATAGAGTGTGATTAGGCAGCTGTGGAGGATCTGGAAGCTTGAAATTGGTGATTGGAAGCTTGAATTGGGGATTGGAGATTTTATGTTTAATTTTTCCATGCTGTGGAATGAGGAAGAAGAGACTTGGCTGGAGCTTGTATATCACGAATTTCCAATGGCTTCCGATGGCCACTGATGGTCCATCGAAAACGATCGAAAATGAGCCATCAGAAGTCTTTACTATGCTTTGTCCGTATTTTAGCCTTTTCCAAATTGTAGAATTTTTTGAATAAGATTTACACAGGAATTCTTTTAGCTCTCGCTTGAACCTTGTATATACTTAGTGAGACTCCAAGGACGACATTTGCATCGTGTTTGGATTCATTTGGTAGATCAATCTATCTCTAGCATGAGTGCATCAACCCAGCTTGGTTTCTCGATAAAAGAAGACAACGTGCTATTAGCATATTTGGACTTGTCAAAGAAACTCTGAAAAATCATAGAGAAAAGATGGGAGATATTTGATACTAAATAAAACATATTATAGACAATATCTTTATTTTTGAAATATAATATTAATTTTTTGTCTCTACATTACGGTTGAGATTTAAGGCAGATCCTTTAATGATGTTATATCGCTTTCCTTTCAAACAATGTCGAATCCCAAAAGTTGGATTTCATAATTGTCAAACATAAATACGATACAGTTCAATATATCTATTTATGTTAATATATATCTAAGGTTCCTAAAAAAATTCAACATAAACGGAAATGGTAAATAATTTTTTATACTGCAACAAACATCGACAATCTATTTGTACTGATTGACTTCAATGTGAAAGAATCCGACCATACTAATATATTATTTTCATAAATCATAAAGATAATATAATTTCAAAATCAATTATCCCATTATTATCATATTTATGGTTAATTCCATAAAACATTAGTAAAATTTGTTTTATCCATTGCTTCTACAATATTTAGAAATTATCGTCATAAATATAAACTTTTACAATACTACATAAAAATTATTGAACGTCTCAAAAAGCCACTTGTCAAATTTTTTTACACCTAAAATCTTTAACATTGCTAGAAAAACCTGTTACAAATAAAACTGTTATAACAAAGTTTGAATGTCACAAACTCTTGTTTTACATGTTCTATATAATGTAAAAATTTGATGGTTGAGTGATTAGTTATGACACTAGTTAAATATTGTTGAATATATTATATTTACAATGCTAATAAAATGTTGTTATAAGGCATTTTAACAATTCATAACAAGAACAAAATATAGCAACAGAAATATTAAAACTTACAAAAATAGGAACACAAAATCAAATAAGCAAACTAAAGAAATACTCACTAAACTATAACCGTTAGATATTCCAATGTTCCTACAAGATACCAAAATAGCTTCCAAAATATTTCCATACTGCCCAAAAGGCCTCATATTTTCACTCCCAATTTCCCAAGCTAATCCACCATAGAAAAGATTAGTTAACGAAGTATAACAACCCTGGTTTTAGTGATTGCATGTAATATTAAATTATAACAGTGGTTATAATTTAATAATGGGGAAATAAAATTAATTGGTGAAGTAAAATTTGTTAATTTGGTAAAATGTGCATTTTATAGTATTAATTTGGTAAAATGCAATAATTTTGCAAATTATTGCCAAATGTGGTTTTTATAAATTTTAAATGAAGTATTTGAAATTTTGTATGTTGTATAATGTAAATAACAAGGTGGAATTTTATTTAAAAATAGTTTTTGGATGTAAATATGATGATAATACGGTTTGCTAAATTTAATTGACAAGAAAAACAATTTTATATAATTTTTTGTGTTAAAAATAGCATTTTATGTAAATTATAGTGTAAAGTGCAGTGTTTATTTAAAAATGGGGTTTAAATAATGGAAATTAATTTTATATAGCTAAAATCTTTTATATGCCGTGAAAACATTAAACAACTGTTGTATAAAATTTATTGGGTTAAAAAATGTGTCGATTTGTGTAAATAGGATTGATTAGTGTGTAATAATGAAACTTAGTCATTTTCACCAAGTATTTCCTAATGGGCTAGTGTATAGTGGGTTTAAATCCATTTCTGGAATATTTAGGAGGATGTTAAACTGTACATTCTATTTCTTTTCATTTTTCTTCATCTTCTCAAAACAAAACAGAGAAAAAAAAAAGAATGGCCACCTCTTGAATCTTCATAAATCTAGCTTGCTGAAATTCAGAGATAAATTAACAAATCAAAGTTAATAGCAGGAAATCACAACCAAAATCTCAAATTGTTTCATCAGTTTTCTATTTTGAGTAGAGATTGTCTGTAACTTTCTTTTCTTCTTGTCTACATGTTCTACTTTTAGTTTCTACAAGTCAGAAACACACTTTTGCACCAGAAAGTTAGCTTCTTGCATCTTCAATCTGCTTAAATCTTTGCTAAGGCGAGTATAATCTCACAAAACTCTAGCTTTGAACAAGTTGCTTGCTAAAATAAGTTGAATTTGCTACTTGCTGTAAGCGAAAGTTGTTGTTGGAATTTTACAGTAAAAATATGTTTTAAACCCCATCTTTTTGTGCTTATATCTATCTGCTTTTGACATGAAATCATGCTGGAATTTCTCTGAATTGTTATTTGAGTGTAGTAGTTTGTGCATGCAAATTTTTATGGTCTGTATCATCTTGGAGTACCCTGAAAACATTGCTCAAAATCAAGACGTATAAGGCAGAAAATTGCCTGTAAAATTAATGACCCAGAGGTCAACCTAACACTATCAGGGTTCGACCTTAGGGTCAACCTAAACATTGTATAGGTCGACCTAGACATTGGAATGGTCGACTTATAGGTCGATCTTTGTTGTGTTTTTTCTGCCTTTTCCCTTTGTTCTGCTATGTTTTACTTCTTCTTTCAGAGTCTATGCAATCAGTTTTGAGATGTTTTTGTGTTGTTATGAAGGGCTTCTAACCTATCAATAGGTAAGCCAATATTTTGGATCGATCCGTACTCAGGATTGACAAGTTTTCGAGATGGTTTCCTATGCTGATTTTCAACGTTTTCGATGATTTCTGTTGTTTTCGAGCACGAGTCTTCTATACGATTTTTGAAATGTTTTTTATAATAAAATGGCTTTCAAACTAAATATTTTATAATATTTTTAATTATTTTTAAAGCTATTAAAAATATATTTATTCTCTATAACAAAGAGAATTTTAAAGGAAATGTTCTCCAAACTTTTTCAAAAATTGTTTTAAAACTAGTTTTCTCAAAACAAATTATTTTCTACACAAAATACATGATTTTTGCACTTCTCAAGTGTATCAGAAAGAGAATTAAAAGATTTAATAAAACATGTGCTATGGGACACGTGTTATTTTTCGGTTAATTCCAAACTTGTTCGTTTGAAGCTATGGACCTTCGGTTGTTATTTATGATTGTCGTTCGTTGGCGTGTTTTGAGATCTGTGAATTCCTATTTTTAGGAATTATTTGAGATTGCCATTCTTTGGTGGATTTTGAGATTTGAGTTCATATACTTATGAGTTAAGGATGATGAATCCATTGAATTGGCTATTGTGTTTGTCGATGATATAAGGCTATTATTGTGATTTGATTGATTTTATTTTCTAGTGTCACATTGACTAACCATTAGTAAACGGTTAAGTGAGAACAAGTGGTATGGGATGCACTTTTAACACTTTTCGGGTTTCTATTTGAGAATTTGTGACACATTCACGAGGTATTTCCAGTACTATGGATCTTCAGGTTATCACGAGGAATTCGTGACTCCGGTCACTACGAGGTGTTTGTGACTTCGGTCACCACGAGACATTCGTGACTTCGGTCACCACAATATAGGCACCTATACATATAATAGTACCGGACACAAGGTTTGCACATGCAGCATAGCTTTGGCATACAGTCGGGGATTTGGATCCAATCCGGGCAATTTTTTGAGTTATGAGTTCTATTATGGTTTCACCATTTTCTAGACGGTTGTTTATTTATAGCTTAGAGCTATATAAGAATATATATACACACACACACACACACATATATATGTATATGGTGATTTCATTTTTGAGTTTTGAACTCTTAACCGAGTTCCATGAGTTATGTGCTTTTTGTGGTTCATTCTAAGATTTTATACGATTATTTATCAGATTTTATATTATGAGTATCTTTTAAGAAGTATACATTTATATCGAGTTAGCGTTATTCAAGAGTTAACCTTGAGATATTTCAGTATTTTCCATCACTGGGATTCTGAGCAAATCAATGTTTATATCATTCCTTTATGATTAAAGGATTGTTTCCCTTATGAGACATATATCTTATTTATCATTAGCTAATCATATAATTCAAGTTAGACTGAACCGTGTATTCATTATTCAGGTCAGACCGAGTTGCAGGTTAAACTATTTGGCTCTTGCTTAGCTATTGTCTATGGACCAAACTATCGACTCTTTTGGATCTTATGCATAGTTTTTGTGTTGCTTATCTTGTAGGGTACCTTGCTTATGTATATATTGAAAGTGCGGTGTGTATTCAATTATATGTGCTAATATAGTACACACGGATCGTGTAATATGGACTACAATATAAATGCGGAAATAGATGATAATAGCATAGTAAATAAAAATAGAAAAAATCACACCAGAGATTTTTGTACTGGTTCGGAGCACCGTCCTACGTCCAGTCCCAGACTTCTATCTGGATTTTCACTATTAACTACCTCGCTTCACCCGGAGGAACAGGTTTACAACACCCGAGCAACCGAACGGGATTTCACGCCTCTAATACACTGAGGACTTCAACACTTGCCTCTTACAACACAGAGGACTTCAACAAAAGAACAAATACAATTGTTGTTGACAACTTGTGCTCTTGAAAAACACGGATTTGTCACTAGTAGTACACCCTTCCTATAATCTTATCCTCAAAGTATGCGAATGATGTTTTGAAAAGATTAAGGAAAGTATATTACTTATTGAATCAAAAGATATGAAATAGTTTCAATGATTCAATAAATAATCGAGAGCTTTTAGAATGCAGGAGTATATATAAAGTAAGATTAGAGATTAGAATAAAAAGCATATAAAATCATGTTATGTTAATCAACGAATTAGATGAGTTTATATAGATAAGAATGGTTGTAACTTTTTGTGAGCAGTTGCCATTAAGAGATATGATCTTTGGTGAAAGGTAAGAGATGCAACCTTTGGAGAAGAGAAGTGTCTTTTGGAAAAATTGCTTTCTATTTAAAAACGGTCGACAGGTTAAAAAGTGACCAGTAGACAGGAATTCAAATATATATACGTTATGTGCATGTGTGCACGTTCAGTGTGCAAATTATGCAGGAACGGTCGACCGCATATATTGTGACCGGTCGACCGGTCCCTGTAAAGTTGCACACTGAATGTGCAACTACATTCTAACCATATATATATATATTTTCTTGAAAAATGCATGATTATTTGAGGATAGATTTTAACAAGTTTATCACTAATATAATATCAAATAATCAATCTACAATCTAGAGTACCATATGTAGCTCTAATGACCTTGTTTTGTCGATTGCCTTTAGTTATTTGTCAGAAATCAAAACTTTCATAAAACTTGTGACTCAACATTCTCCCCCTTTTTGATTGATGACAATATATATCTGCAAATCTGAATCTCCCCCTGAGTATGTGATCTTTCTCTTTGGATTCTTATATATGTATGTTCATCGCCTTTGCCGATGATATAGCCTTTTGAATTGTCTCCAAAAGTGACGGAGCCACCATCTGAATATGTAATATTGGTTAATAAACTCTTGTCTCCCGTCATGTGCTTTGAGCAACCACTGTCCAATATCCACTTTCCTCTTTTCTTGAGTGGGACCTGCAAAAAATAGAATTAAGTCCATGGTACCCACTTTTTATAGGGTCCTAAGAGTTAGGTCTTAGGAGTCCAAACCCATATGGGTCCGGTATCCCCTTTATATATATAATTTTTATTAAAATGCACAGTATTCATGAATTGCTGAATGTATTTGTTCCAAATTAAATTGTTATTTGTTTTAGGAACCCATATTTTGATAGTCTTGACATTTTTCTTTTGAAATTTCACAACTGGTTTTGGTTTGGAATATAATAAACTAAGATTTTTCTTAGCTTCAGTTTTTTGTACTTTCTTCTTCCTTTTATTTCCAAGATGTTTCTTGGTTTCTTGTTTGTTATATCCCAATCCTTGTTTGTCTGAAATAGATTGTGAACTTTCAATTATTTTTGTCAAATTTTCTCGACCTTTGTTAAAGTTAGAAATATTTTGAGTAATGTCATCAAACTTTGTTTGTAAGCTAGCTTTTTCTAGGTCTAGAATTTTGACTTTTGCTTTAAGCTCATGATTTTCAGTAGTGAGAGCATTATTTTTCTCTTTTTGAGCTTCTATTTCTTGACTCAAAAGAGATATTTGAGAGTCAACATTAGATGATGATTCTTGAATATTTTCAAGTTCCTCTTCTAATATTTTCTTCTCATCTTTTAACATATCTCATTCAAACTCTGCTCTACTTAAATCTGCTTTGACTACTTTTAATTGACGTTTTATGTCTTTATATTTGACTATCAATTCAGCATTAATATCGAGTAATTCATCAAATGTAGGAATTTGTAACTCATCTTCTGTTGCCATAAAACAAACATTAGCTTGTTCATTTTCTGAATCACTTTCACTTTCTGATGAAGATGACTCTGAATCATCCCATGTTACTGAGAAAGCTCGTTTCTTAGATTTGTCCTTCTTATATTTGAATTTGTCATTTTCTGACTTCTTCTTTTGTTCTGGACAATCCTTCTGCATGTGTCCCTTTTTGTGGCAGTTGAAACATTCTATAGCAGATGAAGATGGTTTGTTTGATCCAGGTTTCCTTTTATCGTAACGACTGGCTTTTCGATATTTTAGGAATTTTTTGAATCCTTTCGCAATGAATGCCAAATCTTCGTCTTCAGAATCTGATTCATTTTCGTCTTTCTCAACATGAAATGCTACATTTTTCTTTTCTTCTTTCTGTTCTTTTCTAGCCTGCAAATTTGCTTCATAGGACATTAAATTTCCTATCAATTCATCTGGCTTCATGACGGAAAGGTCATTAGCTTCTTCAATTGCTAATACTTTTTCTTCCCATTCACTAGTCAGAGAATGTAGGACTGTTGAAACAACATCGAAATCAGAATATTTTTGTCCTAAGCCAATAAGTGCATGGTGAATAGTTTGAAACCGTGAATACATGTCATTTATTGTCTCATTTGGTTTCATTTTGAAATTTTGAAATTGACTTTTCAGCATGGCTATTTTGGCTTGTTTAACCTTGTTGGTACCTTCATGAGTGATTTTTAGTGTTTGCCAAATTTGATATGCAGTAGTGCAGATACTAACACGGTTATATTCATTTTGATCTAATGCACAGAACAACATATTTATTGCTCTTGCATTTATGGCTGCTGCCATTTTCTCAGCTGCAGTCCATTCTGAATAATCAGTTGTTGGATTCACTATTTCTCTTTGAGTGGCATTCCAAGCATCATAGATATTTGATTGCATAAAGAATGACATACGTGTTGCCCAATAACTATAGTTAAGACCATTGAAAAATGGAGGTCTTTGTGTCGATTGACCCTCTGTGTAAGTGGTGTTTTGAGTGCTAGTACTTACGTTATTTTCCATATTACTATAATATATCAAATAACTGTGTTACGGTTATATGATGACCGTGCTCTGATACCAAATGAAAGTGCGGTGTGTATACAATTATATGTGCTAATATAGTACACACGGATCGTGTAATATGGACTACAATATAAATGCGGAAAGATGATAATAGCATAGTAAATAAAAATAGAAAAAATCACACCAGAGATTTTTATACTGGTTCGGAGCACCGTCCTACGTCCAGTCCCAGACTTCTATCTGGATTTTCACTATTAACTACCTCGCTTCACCCGGAGGAACAGGTTTACAACACCCGAGCAACCGAACGGGATTTCACGCCTCTAATACACTGAGGACTTCAACACTTGCCTCTTACAACACAGAGGACTTCAACAAAAGAACAAATACAATTGTTGTTGACAACTTGTGCTCTTGAAAAACACGGATTTGTCACTAGTAGTACACCCTTCCTATAATCTTATCCTCAAAGTATGCGAATGATGTTTTGAAAAGATTAAGGAAAGTATATTACTTATTGAATCAAAAGATATGAAATAGTTTCAATGATTCAATAAATAATCGAGAGCTTTTAGAATGCAGGAGTATATATAAAGTAAGATCAGAGATTAGAATAAAAAGCATATAAAATCATGTTATGTTAATCAACGAATTAGATGAGTTTATATAGATAAGAATGGTTGTAAGTTTTTGTGAGCAGTTGCCATTAAGAGATATGATCTTTGGTGAAAGGTAAGAGATGCAACCTTTGGAGAAGAGAAGTGTCTTTTGGAAAAATTGCTTTCTATTTAAAAACGGTCGACAGGTTAAAAAGTGACCAGTAGACAGGAATTCAAATATATATACGTTATGTGCATGTGTGCACGTTCAGTGTGCAAATTATGCAGGAACGGTCGACCGCATATATTGTGACCGGTCGACCGGTCCCTGTAAAGTTGCACACTGAATGTGCAACTACATTCTAACCATATATATATATATTTTCTTGAAAAATGCATGATTATTTGAGGATAGATTTTAACAAGTTTATCACTAATATAATATCAAATAATCAATCTACAATCTAGAGTACCATATGTAGCTCTAATGACCTTGTTTTGTCGATTGCCTTTAGTTATTTGTCAGAAATCAAAACTTTCATAAAACTTGTGACTCAACATTCTCCCCCTTTTTGATTGATGACAATATATATCTGCAAATCTGAATCTCCCCCTGAGTATGTGATCTTTCTCTTTGGATTCTTATATATGTATGTTCATCGCCTTTGCCGATGATATAGCCTTTTGAATTGTCTCCAAAAGTGACGGAGCCACCATCTGAATATGTAATATTGGTTAATAAACTCTTGTCTCCCGTCATGTGCTTTGAGCAACCACTGTCCAATATCCACTTTCCTCTTTTCTTGAGTGGGACCTGCAAAAAATAGAATTAAGTCCATGGTACCCACTTTTTATAGGGTCCTAAGAGTTAGGTCTTAGGAGTCCAAACCCATATGGGTCCGGTATCCCCTTTATATATATAATTTTTATTAAAATGCACAGTATTCATGAATTGCTGAATGTATTTGTTCCTAATTAAATTGTTATTTGTTTTAGGAACCCATATTTTGATAGTCTTGACATTTTTCTTTTGAAATTTCACAACTGGTTTTGGTTTGGAATATAATAAACTAAGATTTTTCTTAGCTTCAGTTTTTTGTACTTTCTTCTTCCTTTTATTTCCAAGATGTTTCTTGGTTTCTTGTTTGTTATATCCCAATCCTTGTTTGTCTGAAATAGATTGTGAACTTTCAATTATTTTTGTCAAATTTTCTCGACCTTTGTTAAAGTTAGAAATATTTTGAGTAATGTCATCAAACTTTGTTTGTAAGCTAGCTTTTTCTAGGTCTAGAATTTTGACTTTTGCTTTAAGCTCATGATTTTCAGTAGTGAGAGCATTATTTTTCTCTTTTTGAGCTTCTATTTCTTGACTCAAAAGAGATATTTGAGAGTCAACATTAGATGATGATTCTTGAATATTTTCAAGTTCCTCTTCTAATATTTTCTTCTCATCTTTTAACATATCTCATTCAAACTCTGCTCTACTTAAATCTGCTTTGACTACTTTTAATTGACGTTTTATGTCTTTATATTTGACTATCAATTCAGCATTAATATCGAGTAATTCATCAAATGTAGGAATTTGTAACTCATCTTCTGTTGCCATAAAACAAACATTAGCTTGTTCATTTTCTGAATCACTTTCACTTTCTGATGAAGATGACTCTGAATCATCCCATGTTACTGAGAAAGCTCGTTTCTTAGATTTGTCCTTCTTATATTTGAATTTGTCATTTTCTGACTTCTTCTTTTGTTCTGGACAATCCTTCTGCATGTGTCCCTTTTTGTGGCAGTTGAAACATTCTATAGCAGATGAAGATGGTTTGTTTGATCCAGGTTTCCTTTTATCGTAACGACTGGCTTTTCGATATTTTAGGAATTTTTTGAATCCTTTCGCAATGAATGCCAAATCTTCGTCTTCAAAATCTGATTCATTTTCGTCTTTCTCAACATGAAATGCTACATTTTTCTTTTCTTCTTTCTGTTCTTTTCTAGCCTGCAAATTTGCTTCATAGGACATTAAATTTCCTATCAATTCATCTGGCTTCATGACGGAAAGGTCATTAGCTTCTTCAATTGCTAATACTTTTCCCTCCCATTCACTAGTCAGAGAATGTAGGACTGTTGAAACAACATCGAAATCAGAATATTTTTGTCCTAAGCCAATAAGTGCATGGTGAATAGTTTGAAACCGTGAATACATGTCATTTATTGTCTCATTTGGTTTCATTTTGAAATTTTGAAATTGACTTTTCAGCATGGCTATTTTGGCTTGTTTAACCTTGTTGGTACCTTCATGAGTGATTTTTAGTGTTTGCCAAATTTGATATGCAGTAGTGCAGATACTAACACGGTTATATTCATTTTGATCTAATGCACAGAACAACATATTTATTGCTCTTGCATTTATGGCTGCTGCCATTTTCTCAGCTGCAGTCCATTCTGAATAATCAGTTGTTGGATTCACTATTTCTCTTTGAGTGGCATTCCAAGCATCATAGATATTTGATTGCATAAAGAATGACATACGTGTTGCCCAATAACTATAGTTAAGACCATTGAAAAATGGAGGTCTTTGTGTCGATTGACCCTCTGTGTAAGTGGTGTTTTGAGTGCTAGTACTTACGTTATTTGCCATATTACTATAATATATCAAATAACTGTGTTACGGTTATATGATGACCGTGCTCTGATACCAAATGAAAGTGCGGTGTGTATACAATTATATGTGCTAATATAGTACACACGGATCGTGTAATATGGACTACAATATAAATGCGGAAAGATGATAATAGCATAGTAAATAAAAATAGAAAAAATCACACCAGAGATTTTTATACTGGTTCGGAGCACCGTCCTACGTCCAGTCCCAGACTTCTATCTGGATTTTCACTATTAACTACCTCGCTTCACCCGGAGGAACAGGTTTACAACACCCGAGCAACCGAACGGGATTTCACGCCTCTAATACACTGAGGACTTCAACACTTGCCTCTTACAACACAGAGGACTTCAACAAAAGAACAAATACAATTGTTGTTGACAACTTGTGCTCTTGAAAAACACGGATTTGTCACTAGTAGTACACCCTTCCTATAATCTTATCCTCAAAGTATGCGAATGATGTTTTGAAAAGATTAAGGAAAGTATATTACTTATTGAATCAAAAGATATGAAATAGTTTCAATGATTCAATAAATAATCGAGAGCTTTTAGAATGCAGGAGTATATATAAAGTAAGATCAGAGATTAGAATAAAAAGCATATAAAATCATGTTATGTTAATCAACGAATTAGATGAGTTTATATAGATAAGAATGGTTGTAACTTTTTGTGAGCAGTTGCCATTAAGAGATATGATCTTTGGTGAAAGGTAAGAGATGCAACCTTTGGAGAAGAGAAGTGTCTTTTGGAAAAATTGCTTTCTATTTAAAAACGGTCGACAGGTTAAAAAGTGACCAGTAGACAGGAATTCAAATATATATACGTTATGTGCATGTGTGCACGTTCAGTGTGCAAATTATGCAGGAACGGTCGACCGCATATATTGTGACCGGTCGACCGGTCCCTGTAAAGTTGCACACTGAATGTGCAACTACATTCTAACCATATATATATATATTTTCTTGAAAAATGCATGATTATTTGAGGATAGATTTTAACAAGTTTATCACTAATATAATATCAAATAATCAATCTACAATCTAGAGTACCATATGTAGCTCTAATGACCTTGTTTTGTCGATTGCCTTTAGTTATTTGTCAGAAATCAAAACTTTCATAAAACTTGTGACTCAACATTCTCCCCCTTTTTGATTGATGACAATATATATCTGCAAATCTGAATCTCCCCCTGAGTATGTGATCTTTCTCTTTGGATTCTTATATATGTATGTTCATCGCCTTTGCCGATGATATAGCCTTTTGAATTGTCTCCAAAAGTGACGGAGCCACCATCTGAATATGTAATATTGGTTAATAAACTCTTGTCTCCCGTCATGTGCTTTGAGCAACCACTGTCCAATATCCACTTTCCTCTTTTCTTGAGTGGGACCTGCAAAAAATAGAATTAAGTCCATGGTACCCACTTTTTATAGGGTCCTAAGAGTTAGGTCTTAGGAGTCCAAACCCATATGGGTCTGGTATCCCCTTTATATATATAATTTTTATTAAAATGCACAGTATTCATGAATTGCTGAATGTATTTGTTCCAAATTAAATTGTTATTTGTTTTAGGAACCCATATTTTGATAGTCTTGACATTTTTCTTTTGAAATTTCACAACTGGTTTTGGTTTGGAATATAATAAACTAAGATTTTTCTTAGCTTCAGTTTTTTGTACTTTCTTCTTCCTTTTATTTCCAAGATGTTTCTTGGTTTCTTGTTTGTTATATCCCAATCCTTGTTTGTCTGAAATAGATTGTGAACTTTCAATTATTTTTGTCAAATTTTCTCGACCTTTGTTAAAGTTAGAAATATTTTGAGTAATGTCATCAAACTTTGTTTGTAAGCTAGCTTTTTCTAGGTCTAGAATTTTGACTTTTGCTTTAAGCTCATGATTTTCAGTAGTGAGAGCATTATTTTTCTCTTTTTGAGCTTCTATTTCTTGACTCAAAAGAGATATTTGAGAGTCAACATTAGATGATGATTCTTGAATATTTTCAAGTTCCTCTTCTAATATTTTCTTCTCATCTTTTAACATATCTCATTCAAACTCTGCTCTACTTAAATCTGCTTTGACTACTTTTAATTGACGTTTTATGTCTTTATATTTGACTATCAATTCAGCATTAATATCGAGTAATTCATCAAATGTAGGAATTTGTAACTCATCTTCTGTTGCCATAAAACAAACATTAGCTTGTTCATTTTCTGAATCACTTTCACTTTCTGATGAAGATGACTCTGAATCATCCCATGTTACTGAGAAAGCTCGTTTCTTAGATTTGTCCTTCTTATATTTGAATTTGTCATTTTCTGACTTCTTCTTTTGTTCTGGACAATCCTTCTGCATGTGTCCCTTTTTGTGGCAGTTGAAACATTCTATAGCAGATGAAGATGGTTTGTTTGATCCAGGTTTCCTTTTATCGTAACGACTGGCTTTTCGATATTTTAGGAATTTTTTGAATCCTTTCGCAATGAATGCCAAATCTTCGTCTTCAGAATCTGATTCATTTTCGTCTTTCTCAACATGAAATGCTACATTTTTCTTTTCTTCTTTCTGTTCTTTTCTAGCCTGCAAATTTGCTTCATAGGACATTAAATTTCCTATCAATTCATCTGGCTTCATGACGGAAAGGTCATTAGCTTCTTCAAT
This sequence comes from Allium cepa, assembly GCA_030765085.1. Classification (NCBI taxonomy): domain Eukaryota; kingdom Viridiplantae; phylum Streptophyta; class Magnoliopsida; order Asparagales; family Amaryllidaceae; genus Allium; species Allium cepa. Next base: position 723,980,343 of record CM060939.1, on the reverse strand, counting down.
TGCTAATACTTTTTCTTCCCATTCACTAGTCAGAGAATGTAGGACTGTTGAAACAACATCGAAATCAGAATATTTTTGTCCTAAGCCAATAAGTGCATGGTGAATAGTTTGAAACCGTGAATACATGTCATTTATTGTCTCATTTGGTTTCATTTTGAAATTTTGAAATTGACTTTTCAGCATGGCTATTTTGGCTTGTTTAACCTTGTTGGTACCTTCATGAGTGATTTTTAGTGTTTGCCAAATTTGATATGCAGTAGTGCAGATACTAACACGGTTATATTCATTTTGATCTAATGCACAGAACAACATATTTATTGCTCTTGCATTTATGGCTGCTGCCATTTTCTCAGCTGCAGTCCATTCTGAATAATCAGTTGTTGGATTCACTATTTCTCTTTGAGTGGCATTCCAAGCATCATAGATATTTGATTGCATAAAGAATGACATACGTGTTGCCCAATAACTATAGTTAAGACCATTGAAAAATGGAGGTCTTTGTGTCGATTGACCCTCTGTGTAAGTGGTGTTTTGAGTGCTAGTACTTACGTTATTTTCCATATTACTATAATATATCAAATAACTGTGTTACGGTTATATGATGACCGTGCTCTGATACCAAATGAAAGTGCGGTGTGTATACAATTATATGTGCTAATATAGTACACACGGATCGTGTAATATGGACTACAATATAAATGCGGAAAGATGATAATAGCATAGTAAATAAAAATAGAAAAAATCACACCAGAGATTTTTATACTGGTTCGGAGCACCGTCCTACGTCCAGTCCCAGACTTCTATCTGGATTTTCACTATTAACTACCTCGCTTCACCCGGAGGAACAGGTTTACAACACCCGAGCAACCGAACGGGATTTCACGCCTCTAATACACTGAGGACTTCAACACTTGCCTCTTACAACACAGAGGACTTCAACAAAAGAACAAATACAATTGTTGTTGACAACTTGTGCTCTTGAAAAACACGGATTTGTCACTAGTAGTACACCCTTCCTATAATCTTATCCTCAAAGTATGCGAATGATGTTTTGAAAAGATTAAGGAAAGTATATTACTTATTGAATCAAAAGATATGAAATAGTTTCAATGATTCAATAAATAATCGAGAGCTTTTAGAATGCAGGAGTATATATAAAGTAAGATCAGAGATTAGAATAAAAAGCATATAAAATCATGTTATGTTAATCAACGAATTAGATGAGTTTATATAGATAAGAATGGTTGTAACTTTTTGTGAGCAGTTGCCATTAAGTGATATGATCTTTGGTGAAAGGTAAGAGATGCAACCTTTGGAGAAGAGAAGTGTCTTTTGGAAAAATTGCTTTCTGTTTAAAAACGGTCAACAGGTTATAAAGTGACCAGTAGACAGGAATTCAATTATATATACGTTATGTGCATGTGTGCACGTTCAGTGTGCAAACTATGCAGGAATGGTCGACCGCATATATTGTGACCGGTCGACCGGTCCCTGTAAAGTTGCACACTGAATGTGCAACTACATTCTAACCATATATATATAAATTTTCTTGAAAAATGCATGATTATTTGAGGATAGATTTTAACAAGTTTATCACTAATATAATATCAAATAATCAATCTACAATCTAGAGTACCATATGTAGCTCTAATGACCTTGTTTTGTCGATCGCCTTTAGTTATTTGTCAGAAATCAAAACTATCATAAAACTTGTGACTCAACATATATTCTTTTATGGGGACTTGATAAATATTTAAATCATGGTATATCGCCACTCATGTATGACACTTGTAATTGATGTATATGTATATATATGACTGTGTTTGCTGTTTGTGACATATGTTTATTATTTCTATTTTGTTTTGTTCTGAATAAATCCTGTAGCCACCATGGTATTGTATTAGATGATAATTAAGTATGTCGAACCACTTAAGATGAAATGGAAGACAAAAAAAGAGAGCACATTATCAACATACTTAATGCTTATTTAATACAAGACTATGGATGGTCGCTCATAAACAGCCATATTCTCTACACTTGTAGACATTATTTCTTAGTAATACTCTTTTTAGTGTGGGTCTCGTAGGTAGGCATCACAGCTTGGTATCAGAGTTGAATTCAGAACAAAATGTAATAAACACAAAATAGTATACATGCTACAATACATCAAGTATGATATGAGTGAAAACATCGTCCCTAATCGAAGTTGTTTCTAATCTTGCCTTAACGTTTTCGAGTCCTTTGGAGGTAGATAAGTGGGAATACGTCTTGGAATGTAATTTTTAAATTTCATTGTATTCCTTATTTAATGAATTCAATTGATAATATCTACCCATGTGGATAATTCAATCTTATCTTAACTTTTAGCTTATGGCTGGAAGAGGAAGAGGTCGCACTTTGGGGGTTGAGTCGTCGAGTGGCTCACGTCCCGAAAGTGCGTACATGTCGACTGATCAGATTCTAGTGCTTATTTGAAGCACTCATCCTCCAGCTCCAGCCTCTTATCCTCTATCCAAATCCATATTTGCATGCATGTGCAGTAACTTCACTCATCTAGGAGGTAAGCCATTGAAAGGCTCAGAGTCATTTTTAGAGGTCCATGCATGGCTACATACATGCAAGCGCATTTTTCTCGTATGGAGATTTCTAGTCATCATTGCATTCTTATCGCATCTAGAATGTTGTAAGAATGTGTGTTGGATTGGTATTAGTTGCTCGTGGCATAGATTGATGAGTCTACCTTTGAGTGGGAGCAATTCAGAGAGAGATTCGAGCTTGAGTTCGCTCCTGAGTCCGAGAAGTCTATTCTGGCCCGACGTTTCCTTGACCTTAAGCAAGGGAAGCCGACTATTTCAGAGTATGTTGCATCTTTCGAGGCTTTGTCCAAATACGATCTCAAGCATATTAGCACTTTTATATAATAAGAATCACAAGTTTTTTTGGCCTTAAGAGATATATATAGAAATCTCTTATGCCTTAGCTTAAGTTATTTTTTGAAGAGCTTGTGGATGCGGCCCTTCATCTTGAAGCGATTGAGAATGAATAGGATGGTGATGTTGAGACTGAGGTTTGGAAAAATCCGTACAAGAAGCGCTTTCCCTTCCGTAAATCCAAGTTATTCCAGCCAAGTAAGAAGAATAAGCAGGGCGGTTCTAGTTCAACTCACATGAAGCACCTTAATTAGCTATGCGTCGATTACCGCAAGCTTAACCAGTTAACCATCAAGAGTTGTTATACATTGCTTAGGATCGACATGTTCGATCAGTTCAGTGGTGCTATGGCCTTTTCTCAGCTTGACCTCGCCATCGGATTTCATCACCTTCGAGTTGCGGAGGACAACATTCCTCTCTCAGCATTCCGCACTCGATATGGTTCTTATGAGTGGGTCGTCATGCCATTTTGTTTGATGGACGCTCCTGCATACTTCGTTGACCTTATGAATCAAGTATTCCTAGAATATCTCGAAAAGTATGTTCTTGTATTTATCGATTTTTTTATTCTAAGACTGATGCTGATCATGCCTATCATCTGAGACTTGTTTTGAGTACATTTCCACAACATCAACCCAAAGCAAAATTTTCTAATTGCCGTTTTTGGGAAAAGCAAGTCAATTTATTAGCCCATGTGGTATCCTTTAAGGGGATCCCGGTCGATCCGTCTAAGATCGAAGCCATTCCAAACAGGAAGAGGTCTGAGTATGTCATTGGGATTCATAGCTTCCTTAGATTGGCGGGTTAATATCGTCGGTTTAGGAAAGACTTTTCCCACATAGTGCTTCCTCTCAGTAGCATTACTAGGAAAGGTTTTCGTTTTATCTAATCTGATAAGTTTGAAGTTTCTTTTCGGAAATTGAAAGAACTTTGGACTAATGCTCCTATCCTTGTAGTTCCCAAAAGGAACCAAGATCTTATTGTTTATATCGATGCCAGTCATTGTGGCCTTAGCACTGTTCTTTTGCAAAGGGATTGGATAGTTGCCTATGCTTCAAGGCAATTACCTTCGAACGAGGTTCAGTACGCTACCCATGATTTAGAGCTTGTGGACATTGTCTTTGCGTTGAAGATATGGCACCATTATTTATTGGGTGAACACTTTATTCTCTATGCCGACCACAAGTCGCTCAAGTATTTGTTCACCCAAAAGGAGCTCAACATGCGACAGCAACATTGGCTCGAATTCCTCGCTTCTTATGACTTTGATATCCAGTATACTCCTTGCAAGGGGAATCAGTTGCTGATGCATTGAGTCATGAGCAATCGGCTTTAATTCCCATGATGCTTGCAGAATGGAAAGCTTTAGAGACCCTATCTATTTATGACTTTCAAGATTGTGCTTCTGCATTAGACTATCCTATTTTATTATATAGCATGGACGCCCATCCTACTCTATTAGACCGGATTGCCGAGGCACAGCGGTAGGATTTCGGTATTTCTTCTCTTATTCAGAAGTGTAAGTCTGAATCTTGCGATGATATTGAGATGAGGGATTTCAGCATCTACAGCCATAGATGTCTTCGTAAGAAGAACAAATTAGTTGTGCCATCTATTCTAGATCTTAGGTGGGACATTCTAGCTGAGTGTCACCATTCTAAGTACACTATCCATCCAAGCAGCAGCAAGATGTATGCTGACATGCATCATTTGTATTATTGGGAATGCATGAAGTGTGATGTGGCAGGTTATGTGAGTAAATGCATGATTTGTCGACTCAATAAAACTGAGCATCAATGACCTGGTGGCCTTCTTCCGCCTTTAGAGGTCCCATTCTGGAAGTGGGACTAGATCTCTATGGATTTTATTGATGGCTTACCTTGTTCGAGGCCGGGCCACAACAGCATCTGGGTTATTATGGATCATCAAACTAAGTCTGAACACTTTATTCCTATTAAGTCTAATAGGACAGCATCTCATCCTTCGAAGCTTTACGTTAAGGAGATCGTGCGATTGCACGGTATTCCTAGTTCTATAGTATGTGATTGTGATCCACTCTTCATGAGTCACTTCTGGCAAAGTCTTCAGCAATCTTTGGGCACAAAGCTTAATCTCAGCACTGCTTATCATCCGTAGTCTGATGGAAAGACTGAACGGGTGAATTATATTCTTGAGGATTTACTTCGAGCATGTATTCTTGATTTTGGAGGTAGCTGGGAAGATCACATTCCTTTGGTTGAGCTCGCTTATAATAACAACTACCAATATCCTATCGGTATGGCTCCTTTTGAAGCCTTATATGGGAGACCATGTCGTTTTCCTTCTTATTGGCTCGATTCCGCGGAAAAGTTTATATTACATCCTAAATCTATTCATAAAGCATATGAGAAGAGTTTTCGTATTAGAGAAAGAATGCAAGAGGCACAGAGTAGGCAAAAATCCTACGCGAACAACTGTAGGAAGCCTCTTGAGTTTTCAGTTGTTAATCTTATCTATATCCGAGCTTCTCCTTTGAAACGAGTGGTATGCTTTAACCAGACTGGGAAATTAGCACCTCAATATATATGGTCATTTCTAATTACAACGCGTATGGTCCTATTGCTTATAGAGTAGCACTTTTCGATCGGTTTTTTGGAATTCATGACGTGTTTCAGGTCTCTCAGTTGAGGAAGTCTTTACAGGATTATGATTCTGTGATGGATATTTGTGCATTAGAAGAGCGTGAGGTTTCTCCTAATTTATCATTCATGCAACACCCTATGCATTTTTTTGCTTCGGAGGTTAAGCGCATTTGAAATAAGAATGTGGCGCTCGTAAAGATTCAATGGTTCGATAATCTCAATGACTACACTTGGGAAACTAGAGAATTCATTGAGCGATCTTATCCAGGTTTTCGATCTTCGAGTGTCGAAGGTGAGCATTTTGAAACTCAAGCTTATCTGTCTTTACTCTGTTTGATAAATAAATTGTGTTGAATACACCTACTCTATAGAAATTGCGAGGACATAATTTTTATAGGTAGGGAGTATGTAACAAGCTTGGTTTTAGTGATTACCTGTAATATGAAATTATAACGGTGGTTATAATTTAATATTAGACAAATAAAATTAATTGGAGAGGTAAAATTTGTTATTGTAAATAAATAATGGGTTTTAAATGTAAATTGTTGAAAATAAAGTTTTAAAAAGCTTTATAATGTTAGTTTGGAGAAAAAGGTGCATTTTGTAGTTATAATTTGGGAAAATGCAATAATTTTGCAATTTATTGCCAATTGTGATTTTTATAAATTTTAAATGAAGTATTTGAAATTTTATATGTTGTGTAATGTAAATAACAAGGTGGAATTTTGTTTAAAAAATAAATTTTGGATGTATGTATGATGATAGTAAGGTTCGTTAAATTTAATTGACAAGAAAAATAATTTTTATGTAATTTTTGGTGTTAAAAATAGTGTTTTATGCAAATTATAGTGTAAATTATAGTGTTTATCTATAATATGGTTTTAATAATGGAAATTAATTTTATGTAGCTAGAATCTTTTATATGTTATCAAAACAATTTTTAGATAACATAAACAATTGTTGTATAAAATTTATTGGGTTTAAAAATGTGTAAATTTGTGTAAATAGGATTAATTAGTGTGTAATATTGAATTTACTTAGTCATTTTCACTAAGTATTTGCAAATGGGCTAGTGGGTAGTGGGTTTAAGTCCATTTCTAGAATATTCAAGAGGAAGCTAAGCAGTACATTCGTTTTCTTTTTCAATTTTTACTTCATCTTCTCAAAACAAAACAGAGAAAAGAAAAAGAATGACCACCTCTTGAATCTTCATAAATCTAGCATCAAAATTAGTGAAATTAAGAGATAGATTAACAAGTAAAATTTAATAGCAGGTAAAAAGCAAAATCTCAAATTGTTTTGGCAATTTTGTATTTTGAGTAGAGATTATCTGTAACTTTCTTTTCTTCTTGTCTACATGTTCCATTTTAAGTTTCTACGGGTCAGAAAAGCTCTTTTGCACTAGAAAGTTAGCTTCTTGCATCTCTAATCCTCTTAAATCATTGCTAAGGTAAGTATATTCTCACACACTCTAGCTTTGAACAAGTTGCTTGCTGAAATAAATTGAATTTGCTGCTTATTGTAAACAAAAGTTGTTGAAAGTTTACAGTAAAAATATCTTTGGACCCCTTCTTTTTGTGCTTATATCTATCTTTTTTTCTTCATAAAATAATTTTGGAATTTCTTCGGATTGTTGTTCGAGTACAGTAGTTCGTGCATGCAAGTTGTCATGGTCTGAATCATCTTGGAGCACCCTGAAATCATTGTTCAAAATCAAGACAAACAAGGAAGAAAACTGCCACCAAAATTCGCGACCCAGAGGTCGACCTAAAACTATTAGGGGTCGACCTTAGGGCCGACCCAGACAATGTAAAGGTTGACCTTAGGGTCGGCCTATGCAGTGGAATGGTCGACCTATTGGTCGATCTGTAGGTCGACTTTGCTGTATTTTTTTTGCCTTTTCCCTTTGTTCTGTTGTGTTTTACTTCTTATTTCGGAGACTCTTTGCAATCAATTTTAAGATTTTTTTGTGGTGTTATGAAGGGCATTTAACCTATAAATAGGTTAGCTAATGTTTTGGGTTCATTTGTGTTCTGGATGACAAGTTTTCAAGATGATTACATATGGTGATTTTCAGCTTTTTCGATGATTTCTGTTGTTTTCGAGCACTAGTTTTCTAAATGATTTTTGAAATAATTTTTATAATAAAATGGCTTTCAAATTAAACATTTTATAATATTTTTAAATATTTTTAAGGTTGTTAAAAATATATTTATTCTCTATAATAAACATAAATTTGAAAGGAAATGTTTTCCAAACATTTTCAAAATTTGTTTTAAAACTAGTTTCCTCAAACCGAATTATTTTCTATATAAAATACACTATTTGTGCACTCTTCAAGCATATGAGAAAGAGAATTAAAAAATTTAGTAAAACATGTGGTATGTGATACATATGTTATTTTTTTGGTTAATTCCGAACTTGTTCGTTTGATGCTATGAACCTTTAGGTTGTTATTTATGATTTTCATTCTTTGGCGTGTTTTGAGATTTGTGAATTTCTATTTTTAGGAATTATTTTAGATTGCCATTCTTTGGCGGATTTTGAGACTTGAGTTCTCCTACTTAGGAGTTATGGATGATGAAGCCATTGAATTGGCTATTGTATATGCCGATGATATGAGGCATTATTGTGATTTGAATGATTTTGTTTTCTAATATGGCATTAAACAGTTAGTAAACCGTTAAGTGAGAACGTGTGGTATGGGACGCACTGTTAATGCATTTCAGGTTTCTATTTGTGAGTTTGTAACACATTTACGAGGTATTGCCAGTACTATAGACCTTGGGTCATCACGAGGAATTTGTGACTTCAGTCACCACGAGGTATTTATGACTTCAGTCAACACAAGGAATTTGGGACTTCGGACACCTCGTGCACCATGAGGCATTTATGACTTCGGTCACCATGAGATAGGTACCTATACCTATAATAGTACTGTACACGAGGTTTGCAGGACAATTTTCTAAGTTTCGAGTTTTATTATGATTTCACCATTTTCTATATGGCCATTTAGAGCTATATGAGAATTTGTGTGTGTGTGTGTATATGATTATTGAACTCTTAACCGAGTTCCACGAGTTATGAGATTTATATTATTTCCTTTTGAGATTTTATATGATTGTTTATCACAATTTATATTATGAGTAACTTTTAAAAGTAAACATTTATATTGAGTTGTTGTTATTCATGAGTTAACCTCAAGATATTTCAATATTTCCCATCACTTGGATTCTGAGTAAGACCGTGTTTATATCATTCCTTTATGATTAAAGGAATGTTTCCCTATGATACATATATCTTATTTATCATTAGCTTATCATCTTTTTCAAGTTAGATGGTCCTATTTATTTATTACACGAGTCAGACCGAGTTGGAGTTAGATTATTTGGCCCTTGCTTAGCATTTTTCTATAGACCCTACTATTGACTCTTTTGGTTCTTATGAATAGTTTTTGTGTAACTTATCTTGCAGTGCGCCTGGCTTATGTATATATTCTTTTATGGGGACTTGATGTATATTTAAATTGTGGTATATCACCACTCATGTATGACACTAAGTATTATACTTGATGTATATGTATGTATATGACTATGTTTGTTGTTCTGTGACCTGTATTTATTAATTCTATCATATTTTGTTCTGAATAAATCATGTAGCCAACACGGTATTGTATTAGATGAGAATTAAATATGCCGAAACTTAAATCGAAATGGAAAATGAAAAAAAAATAAGCACATTATCAACATACTTAATGCTTATTTAATACAAGACTATGGATAGTCGCTTCCAAACAACCCTATCTCTGCACTAACAGACTGTATTGCTTAATAATACTCATTGTTAGTGTGGGTCTCGAGGTGCGGTGTCACACGTAGAATTTCTAAAAGGGGAGTTCATGTAAAGAAGTCAGGAGCTCTAACTCGGCCTTGAAAATGGATACGACATATACGAAAATGGAATGAGGTGGGAACTTAATGATGAACTGTACGGGATTTATAACCCTACGCAGATACATGCTAGTCAAAATTCTAGCATTGTTAATGGACTATAGAGTCTAATTAGAGAACATATATATTTCTTTGGATTGCAAATTTAGATATAGAACATGATGTCGAAGAGAGAATAAAAATCAAAGTGATCGTTGAGGAAGAAAGGGGGAAAGAAGATCCGGATGAATGTGGAAGATTGCAGGACTAGAAGATACTCTAGATTATTACGCTACGTTCTCGCAAATTACTTTCCAAATTTGGAAATTGAAAGTATTATAAATGTCCGGAGATAAAATAGGCGAGATGTAATGAAATTTTTTGAACGAACAATACGAAAAACATGGTGGAGATGAAATAGACAAAATTTAGAGTAATTTCTTTAAACGAACAACCAAAAACAGAGGCCTTTCTTTTTGGGCTTCGGGGTATTTTATTTTGGGCAACCGACAGTAAGTAAACCTCCCGGATGGTCCGTTTGATTAGTTATTTTCAATCTATTTACCTTTTTCCACTTTTTTATTTAAATTATCATCTCTTCATTTAATACTCTCATTTCAATTGGGTTATTTATGCAAGTTCATGTTACGCATAAAAATGAGATACCAAATCTACTAAAGGGAATTGTCGTAAAACCACGCTTCTACGTTTCAAAATACATAACCCTTCATCATAAGAACATATTATTATTATTTTTTGGAACCAGGGAAACCTGTTCCTTCACCGCTGACATTGCGACTCCTGAACAGTAAACCAGGGGAAATACGGTTGGCCCGCCATAAACACGCATCCAAACACTCTTTTAAGTTTCAGGACATTTTGGGAACTCTTTTAAATATTTGCAGAGAAATTTGCAAAAACTTGAAGTTTCTAGATTGTAAATATTTACAAAAAAATCTACCAATATTTGCAGTATTTCCACAAATATAATTCAATGTTTTGTACAAATATTTGCTATTTTTTTTTTTAAAAATTTGATAACAAAAAAATACATTTAATATTCAGATTTAGTTTTAAAAAAAATACTGAACTATTTTTTTACCAAAGTAAAAAATAGATGTATAATTTAAAACATGTTCATGAAAATGATTTTTCAAATATCAAATTTGAAAATAAATTGGTTTAAAAAAACCAAATTACCACTGTATTGAAATTATTATTAAGGAAAATTGTGCTAAGGTTTGAAAAATAGTGATGATAGAAATATAGGTATTAAGTATCATAATGTAATATCATATACAGTTGTACACAAAAAAATCAAAATTTTCTAAATCAGCACTGACATAACATAATCTTCTTCCAATTCTATTGATATGATATGATCTTTGTCTAATTACGCACAACTTACCGTTCTTAATTTATGTATTACTATTTGTTTATCACCTAGATTCCTCTTTCCCTTATTGACACATTAACTGTCCTAATTAAAAGGCCAATTATACATCCTATGTATGAATTTTCTATTTTCTATTTGCTTGGAAGCGAACAGAAATTATGTGCATAACAAAAATACACACAATAATATTGTTCATTCCCTTGAATAAATATGAATGCCAATAATGCACATAACAAAAATAAACACCATAATATGGTTCATTCCTTTGAATAGATATGAATGCGTTAATGTCCATCATTTAGTGACATACATGCAATATGTTCTGATGCATAACCTAATTGATTTTCATGCCTCCACCAAAACCATAATAAATAGAAGCCGTAAACTTTCATTTTTCTCATCCCTGAATCAACTATCGGCCCAATGTCTTCTCTAATCCTTCTCTTCACCATCTTCCTCTCAGTCTCCCTCCCTCATCTTGCAAGTTGTAAAGGTGGATTCTCCACCGATCTCATCCATAAAGACTTCCCAACATCCCTATTTTACGATCCTAACCTCACCCCATCCAACCGCCTACGTTCCTCCATCCGTCGTACAATCTCACGCTACAACCAAATAACCACCCAAAACTTCCAATCCACCGTAACTCCTGCTGGGGCCGAGTACCTGGTGACAGTGAATAGTGGTTCTCCTCCCTTCAACGCCATGGCCATAGCCGACATAGGCAACAACCTGACATGGACCCAATGCAAACCCTTCCTCAACTGCTACCCACAAAAAAGCTCCCATTTACGACTCCTCCAAATCCTCCACTTACACCTCCCTACCATGCAGCACTCGGCCTGCTCACGGCTACCACTTGGCGATTGTGACTCGAGCTTCAAATGCCAGTATAGGTACTCGTACGGTGATGGCTCTCACACCGAAGAAGTTCTCTCCTCCGAAACCTTTTACATTGGTTCGGCTTCGATACCCAAGATATTATTCGGGTGCTCTCATGATAGCGCTGGAACTTTTGATGCGAACTCTACAGGTATCGTAGGGCTCGTCCATGGACCATTGTCGCTCGTGTCTTAATTGGGGACTTCAATCGACGACATGTTTTCTTACTTTTTGGTGCCTCGAGATCCAATACGACAAGCAAGATCAACTTTGGCGACAATGTGTTAGAATTCTCAAAATAATAGTGAATGAGATTTGTCCCACATCGCCAAAAATATGTTTATTTTCTGGTTTATATAGTATACTCTCAATCTTTATATTGCCCTTAGGGTTAGATAATTTTGTGCGAGGGAGAGGACCTATATGGCCATAGACTAACACTCGCGTGCGCCGCCGCCCGCCCGTACGAACGACCGAACCAGGGCAGGTCGGGTGTCGGTCCAATAAGAGTGGACCGTGTTATGTTTTTGCTGTACAGAAGTGAAGGGTTTTCTACCATTTAAATTCAAAAGAAGCGACTACTGTATCGGTCATGACTTCTGCAAACCGCAACAGTTTCTGGCCGTTGCAAATGAAGAGATGCGACTGTTACGAACCGTAATAGTTTCTGGCCATTGCAAAATGAAGAGGCGCAACTTTTGCTAACGACAAAAGTTTTCAGCCGTTGCAAAACAAAGAGGCGCGACTGTTGCGAACAGTAATGCTTTTTGGTGTTGCAAATGAAGGGATGCTACTTTTCTCAACAGGTGTAGCCATTGGGAATTCGGCTATAAATAAAGAGGAAACCTTATCATTTTCCTCACTCAATTTTTATTCAGTATATGCTCTTCTTCCTCTTCATTTCTTAATATCTACAATTAGTACGCTTTTGCATATCACACAGAAGATCATACACATCACAATCTCGAGCAGATCACATCTATTGTATCTTGGAAGACTTTTGAATAAAGTCTTAAGGAAGTTGTTACGATAAGCCTCAAACGTAATTTCCTTCTTCAACTGGTTAAATTTCTAGTTGATTTATATATTATATATATAAATATTGTTTTCTTTCCACGTTGTACTATTTCTTTAAATAGTATAACGTTTGATTTATCACTATAGTTATTATTGCTATAGTTGTTACTTTGTTGTTGTAATTAATTACAACATACTTAGTGTTAAAATAACTAAAACAGAATTCCAGAGTAGTGGAAATTTGAGTTGTAAACTTGTGAGACAAGTTTATTATCGATTACTCTCTGTTTTGGTATACTAGATGTATAACATCTTAAGACTTTAGTGTTTTTACTAAAGCAGAGATGGCAACAGTAGAGCTCTCAACAAAGGCTGAAGTAGAAAATCAGTTAAATAAAAAGATCAAGATATTGAGATCTTATCAAGGTGGAGAATATGAATCACCATTTGAACAGTTCTGTGCCCAAAATGGTATAATTCATCAAACAACAGCTCCATATTCACCATAACAAAACGGTGTAGCTGAGTGGAAGAACAGAATGTTAAAAGACATGATTAATGCCATGCTTTTAACCTCTGGTCTATCGATGAACTTATGGGGGGAAGCCTTGATATGTCTAATCACATATTAAACAAAGTCACTCACAATAAAACAGGAACAATTCCATATGAGTTATGGAAAGGACACATACCAAATTTTAAATACCTCAAAGTGTGGGGGTTCTTGGCAAAAGTTCCAGTTCCACCTTCCAAGAAAGTCAAACTTGGACCAAAATTAGTAGATTGTTACTATTTAGGGCCAGCCCAAAATAGCAGTGCCTCCAGATTTTTTGTATTCAAGTCTGATATAGCTGATATTTATGTAAATACAATCATGAAATCTAGAGATGCCCATTCTTTGAAGACATATTTCCGCACAAAAGGAATGAAGGGAATAATGTCCCTAAAAGGAAAAGAGAAGAACCAAGCAATTCACATGAAGATGAAACTCATCATGAGACTGAGGAAGTTGAACTAAGAAGAAGCGTAAGGGCTAGGACTTCTAAGACATCTGGTTTGGATTTTTTCACATATGTGTTAGAACATGAACCTCAAACGTACAAGGAAGCAATGTCATCTTCTGAATCTTCATGTTGGAAAGAAGAAATCCAAAGTGAAATTGATTCAATTCTAAGTAATAAAACTTAAGAAATTATTGATATTCCACAAGGAATAAAACATATGGGCTGTAAATGGATTTTCAAGAAGAAAATGAAAGCAGATGGCTCTATCGACAAGTATAAAGCAAGACTAGTAGCCAAAGGATATCGTCAAAAAGAAGGAGTAGACTTCTTTGGTACATATTCGTCGGTAACACGAATAACCTCTATAAGAATGCTAATAGCAATTGCATCGATCTATAATCTAGAAATTCATCAAATGGATGTAAAGACAGCATTCTTAAATGGAGATCTCAATGAGGAGATCTACATGGAGCAACTTGAAGGTTTTGTTTCCAAAGGAAATGAAAACAAAGTCTATAGATTAGTAAAATCATTATACGGACTAAAATAAGCTCTAAAACAATGGCACGCAAAATTTGATAGTGTCATGATGAGAAATGGTTTTCGTATAAATGAATGTGATAAGTGTGTTTATTATAAACAATTTGGACAATCATATATGATGATTTGTTTATATGTAGACGATATGTTAATATTTGGTCCATATACTCAGGTAATAAAGACCATAAAGAAGATATTAATTAGCAATTTCGATATGAAAGACTTATTTACAGTCGTTATTTTGGGAATCAAAATAATAAGAACACCTAATGGAATTGAATTATCTCAGTCACATTATGTAGACAAAGTGATTGAAAAATTTCAAAATTTAAGGAGCAAGAACACCTTTTAATCCATCAGAAGTACTGCATAAAAATACTAATGAGATTGTAATGCAACTGGAATACTCTCGTGTAATAGGATGTCTCATGTATCTCATGAATTGCACAAGACCAGACATAGCTTATGCAGTAAGTAGACTGAGCATGTATGGAAGCTATCCAGGAAAGGAACACTGGAAAGCACTACTAAGAGTGCTTGGATATTTAAAAAATACCACAAATTATTCCTTACATATGAAAAATATCCTACGGTCTTAGAAGCATATAGTGGTGCAAAATGGATTGCTGATTCAGAGGAATCAAAATCTATGAGTGGTTATGTATTTACCTTAGCAGGGGCAGCAGTGCCATGGAAATCAACTAAACAAACATGCATAGCCCGGTCCTTTATGGAATCAGAGTTCATGGCTTTAGATAAAGCAGGCGAAGAAGTAGAATGGCTTCATCTTTTTTTAGAAGATATTCCATTTTGGCCTAAACATGTACCGGCCATATGCATACATTGCGATAACTAAGCTAAGCTAAGCAGAGCGCACAACTTTGCGTATGATGGAAAGTCACGACACATTCGTCGACGCCATAACACAGTTAGGCAGTTACTCTTATGTGAGAACAAATGATAACCTAGTGAATCCATTTACTAAAGGTTTATCAAGAGAGAAAATTGACTGCGCACCGAGGGGAATAGGTTTAAAATCCTAAATCACCGAGAGTTATCTTATACGAAAACCTATCCTAGCGACTGGAGATCCTAGGGCTATGATTAATAAGCAAACCAGTTCTGAGTAACTCAAGACGTAATGTATTTGCTTGGACATAGTCTAACTCTATTCCTATAGTGCACAATATAAATGCATGCTACAGAAGTATTTAATGGTTAAAACTATGTTTTTAAGGATGGCCATATCTTGAAAATAGCAAGTGGAGTATATGTAGGATACTCTTAATGGTTGTGATCACCTATGTTAGTGTGAGCTGGGTTGGCTTTTTGAGAATATTAAAGGCTTTTACTCTCTAAAAACACTCGTAGAACTAAAATTTGTTCAGGACCAAAATGAACACAACCAAGAGATTGGATGTGAAGGGAAATAATGCTTTGTAAACCTTATTGTCTGGTTATACAATAACGGCTGACTGTTCAAGATGAAATAATTTACCGATTAGCCAAGTATATCCGATAATTTTAACTAGGGAAAGTTCAAAGTGAAATATCTACTTATCCTCGATATAGCATTATTTTTATATGAACTGTATGATATTACACTTTGTGTGGGGAGACATATATCATCATTCATGTGGGGGATTGTTAGAATTCTCAAAATAAGGGTGAATGAGATATGTCCCACATCGCCAAAAATGTGTTCGTTTTTTTGTTTATATAGTATACTCTCAATCCCTATACCGGCCTTTAGGGTCAGGTAATCTTATACGAAGGGGAGGACTTATATGGCCATGGACTAGCACACGCGTGCGCCGCCGCCCGCCCAACCGATCGACCGAACCAGGCCGGGTCGTGTGCGGGTGCGGGTCCAATAAGAGTGGGCTGTGTTATATTTTTGCTGTACAGAAGTGAACGGTTTTCTACCGTTTAAATTCAAAAGAAGCGACTACTGGATTGGACGCGACTGTTGCAAATCGCAATAGTTTCTGGCCGTTGCAAATGAAGAGACGTGACTATTGCGAACTGCAACAGTTTCTCGCCGTTGTAAAATGAAGAGGCACGATTGTTGCGAACAACAACAGTTTTCGGCCTTTGCAAAACAAAGAGGTGCGACTGTTGCGAATAGTAACGCTTTTTGGCGTTGCAAATGAAGTGATGCTACTTTTCTCAGTTGGTGTAGCCATTTGGAATTCGGCTATAAATAAGGAGGAAACCTGATCACTTGTCTCACTTAATTTTTATTTCGAATATTCTCTTCTTCTTCTTCGTTTCTAAATATCTACAATCAGTGCATTTTTGCATGTCAAATAGAAGATCATACACATCACAATCTTGAGCATATCACGTCTGTTGTATCTTGGGAGAATTTGGGTAAAATCTTAAGGAAATTATTACGACAAGCCTCAGATGTAATTTCCTTCTTCAACTGGTTAGATTTCTAGTTGATTTATATTATATATATATATATATATCGTTTTCTTTCTACGTTGTACTATTTCTTTAAATAGTATAACGTTTGATTTATCACTATAGTTATTATTGCTATAATTGTTACTTTGTTGTTGTAATTAATTACAACATACTTAGTGTTAAAATAACTAATACAGAATTCCAAAGCAGTGAATAAATTTTGAAATTTACATTTAACTTTTGATACATTTGACTTAGTGATAAATAAAATATAGATTTAATTTCAAATATTACTTATAAGAGTGACGAAAATATCTAAAAATATAAGTGTAATGCTAATGCATGAATGTTCTCGTAGCACGTGTTTATCAAAAATAATTATATGGTATTATCAAAGCGATAAAATAAATATTTGTTTAACTACTAAAAGAAATATTAAGGAATCGTTTGTTTAAAATGTTGTTTGCTGAATACTGAATTCAAATTGTTGAACACCAAAGTTGGTTGCTAAATATTTGAAATGTTCGTTTATATTTTGGTTGTTTACTAATTTTTTAGAAGAGTCCATTACCATGACAAGATTTCCATTTAGCATGGATAACTTTTTACGTAATTGCAAAAATTTTAAACAATATGGACTTGAATAAACAAATGGTTTTACCATTTTGTCAATGGGAGTGTGATATACACATTGTCATTTTATGTTAGGTTGATTAATAATTATTTGTTAATTTAATTTTATTGAAATTTGAAACTTAATAGAAATGAGGGGAAATTCGTAAACAATTGCAAAAATATCAAGTGTTGGTATTTAAATGTATAATGATAAGGGAGAAAATTAATAAACCATTATAATAAATTTATTAGTTGTGAAAATTTTAAATTATATGGACCTGAATGAAAAAATAGTCATTAAGTATTTAAATTAGGGGAGTTTTAAGTTTTTTTTCCACTCATATTTGTTGATGACAAAAGGGGAAAAACTATAAAATGTACATATGCATTATTTAGAGGGAGTTATCTAACTTAGTGGAAGTTAAGTCATATTTCATACAAGATATTAATGGTTGTCATCATCAAAAGCGGGAAGATTGTTAATACCCCAGTTTTGCTTTTGATGATAAAATCCTTGATAAACAATAAAATATTCATAGAAAAAATGGATACTTATATTTGCCAAATTATATAGTATATAGGGTAGGATTATATATTGAATCCAAGGTTTTACAGTATTAAAGACTCAAAGAACGGACATAAAGACTCATGAGTATAAAGACAAGACATGAAGATCTCAAGTCCATAGTCTACTATATAAAGTCATAGAATATTGTTAAAATCCCTTGTAGCAATCTTTGATCTCTATTTTCAATTTTATAAATCCTTCATTTATAAAACAAAATATATTTTTAAAATATATTTAAAAATGTATTATAAAAGTTTTTTAAAGTTCAATATATTTATAACCTATTTTTAAACTATTTTACAAAGCAACAAATTATTTTACATGGTACAGGATTTTCAAAACGTTTTAAAATAAGCAAGCTTTCAAATTACACTTGCCTATGTCAACCTATAGGCATATGATATGTCGACATACATGTCATAATTTTGAAACTCAAATTTTGAAATGAAGTGTCTATTCTTCGTAACTCTTCATGAATGGATATGCCTGTTTATTCTCTCTTTAGGGGTTTTCAAACGAATTTTTAACAACCACTTTCTTATTATCTTCAGTCCTCTTACTATGCCAAAATTTGTCTTTAAAAACTTATTCAAATCTTCTCAATTTCAACCAAAATCAATTCAATCTCAATTGTACTAGTCCTTTATTATTTACTACCTAATTTTATAATGTCTCTCCCTCAGTCAAAGATCAAGGTTTTGTCCAAGAAGCTATAGGATCCATTATGTCCAAAGATCAAGAAATTGACTTTGGAAAAACTATCAAACTCTAGTTGTATCTGCATGGGTGTGTTTGTAGCCTGTTCAAATCAATTGAATGTGCTTGGTAGCTCGAAAATCTGAGTGGGTGTGCTTGTAGCCCATTCAAATCAAGTTGTTGTACTTTGAGCCTGGAAAATCAAGATTGCATGTCACGTAGCCTTGAATTGAGATTATATCGGGTTTTCCTTTTTCCCGTTAAAAGACTAGCATTTTGAGAAGAAAGTTGTGCATAAATTTTTATTGGATTGAACGTAGGGTAACTTTGACCCAGTATAAAATTCCTTGAGTGAGCTCTCTAATTCTTTATTTTTTATTCTACTACTCTTGTAATTATCTATGTTTGCATCAGTGATTGTTCATTCTGCATTATTTAATAGTAATCTTAAAATAATTTTAAAAGGATTTACAAAAATTAGAAAATACTTCTCACCCCTTTTTTAGTGTTTAATTAGCCTTAAGATACATAATTCCACGACCTCAATTATTATCTAATTAATTACACAATTATATGCTATAATTAGTATTATGCTAATAGAAATAAATATATTTTCACACATAATAACTTCTAAGTGTATGGTTCATACGTCCTAAACTAGCGGTAAAGTCAATTCCTTTAACCATGATACCAACACAAGTTCTTTCCCTTCAGATTTTCAAGATTCTAATATCCATAACAAGGATTAAATATTCATATCCCAAACTGCAATAAACAAACTTGTAAATAAAAATGAAAACCCGATTGATTAAACCAATTTAATAGAATATCTAAACAATAGCAATTGCAGTTCTAACTTCATATTCTTTTCAGCTCCTCTTTTACAAAGAAATAAACAAAGGATTTTTGTGTGGAATAAGCAGTATAAACTACGAATAGTATTCATGCTCTACACTCTTCGTTCGTCATTAGAAACTCATAATTTGAATCAAAGAAGGAGGAGAAGTGGAATAGACTATGAAATTATCATAATTCAAAATAAAAAGGAATTTTGAGAGATTTTATCTATTTTGTTATCTGAATCTTAAAATCCCTAAGGCATATTCAAATCCATAGATATATACCAATCAATTACATAAATAAAAATACTAAGGTTCCCGCTCACAGATTATCCATAGCTTTTCTTGTATGGATATGCAATGCTAAAGCAACTATTTTTCAGATCTCCATCTTTAAATATATAAAATACACAACGAAGGATAGGTATGTATATAATTTTGTTAAAATCAAAGAGATTGGAGGAGAAGTGAATAAAATAAAATAATAATTAGAGAAGGATTAGAATCCTTACCTGAATTTCGAATTGAATTTATGAATATAACAGAAGAGAGAAAATGATAGAGGTTTGAGGAATTCCCTAAAATTTATGAATAAAAAGTGGTAAGGATATGGTTCTATTTATAGAAATTGAAACGCACCAGAAATATAGGATAAAGTTAGATGAAAAATAGATAAATCTAGAGCGTTTAAACGTGGAAAAACCCTAGCCTCTACCTGAATAGGAGTCGACTGCTTGGGTCGAAGGTGTCGACCTCTCCACTCATTTGGGGTGGATTGATTTGTTTCTATTGCTCATTTATTTTATTCTCTAATTAACTTTTAAATGTTAATTATTTAAGTTAAAGTTCAATTTAACTTCAAGTAAACCTATAGTTACTTTTAAAATTCAAACCCTAGATTGTATACTCATTTGATTGGAATTGAACTAAATTAATTTAAGTTTGAAAACTTCAATCACTTAAAACTTCTTCGTTTCAGCTTCGTTTTCAACATGTTATATTTGAAAATGGATTAATTCACCATGAACGCGGTGGAATAACTTTCGTGGTCAAATTCTAAATTTTATAAAATATCCATTTTCAACTCTATCTAATTTAATTTAATTCACTCAATTTATTTACGGTTAATTTTATGGAGTGTCGCATTCTTTCTCCCTTAAAAAGGATTTTGTCACGAAGTCTTTCAAGGGGTGAATGGCATAACGCGTAATAACATCCTTGTTACACAACTAAGTTATCTACAAAACAATCGACTCGGCCAAAGTGCAATGTGATTTTGTACCGGTGGCATACTAAAATGAGTTCAATCCTACCTTGAGTGTGTAATTGTGTCATGCAAGTATGTATGCAAATAACCTAAACATGCATATAAATTTCTCTGAGTGTAAAGCGATTGTGAAAATGTGGCAACCATCCCTACCATCTAATCTAGCAACAGCGAGGAGAGAAAATTTACCGGTGAAAAGCTCTAAATGAGTGATCTTCATCTTCTCATCAGTGTTCCATGTGTTTTCCATCGGATTATATCTCACCATTGTACTCGGACCAACCTAATTATTTTGCGACGGAGTCTTGTAATTCTATGCTCTACAATATGTGCTGCAGCACAGGGTACTATTGGCGCCATCTCTAATTCAACTCTAATAGCGGTATCATGAAAGCATTTTATAAAGTGAGAAACATGGAAAACATTGTGGATACCGACCAACCTGTCAGGAAGATCCATGCGGTCAGCAAGTTTTTCTATCATTTTCAAAACTCCGAATGCCCAAAGGAATCTTGCACTAATTTTCCAGACTTGCCAAACCTAGCCACTTTTTTAAGATGGAAGACTTTGACAAATATCATATCTCCAACCTCAAACTCAAGCTCTTTTCTTCTGCTATATGCATAAGATTTCTGACGGTCTTGCTCTACCTTAATTCGTTGCCTGACGAACTCTACTTTTTCCTTGGTATCACATATCAAATCATGTCCGAGTAATATTTTGTTGGTAGTTTCCCACCAACAACTTAGCGATTTTCATTGCCTTCCATAAATTTCTTCAGAAAAAGCCATACCAATTTTTACTTGATAGCTATTATTATACGCGAACTCAATCAAAATTAGATGCTGCTCCCAATATCCTCCAAAATCCAAAACATAAGCCCTCAATAGGTCTTTCCAAATCCTATTCACCCACTCCGTTTGACCATCGGTCTATGGGTGATATGTAGTGCTAGGATTCAAAGAAGTTCCCAAAGCTGCTTGTCGGCTCATCCAAAACTCACTGTTGAACAAGGGGCTCTATCAATAACTATGCTTACATGAATTCCATGCAATGGAACAACCTCTTTTATGTAGGTCTGCATAAGAGAATTGTCAGTTTTATTGTTCCTATCCAGAATAATGGGCACTCTTAGTGAGTCTAACCCCAACACCAAAAGTAGCTTCAGTACCCTCTGACTTCTTAGTAATTCTTCCATAAAATCCATCGAAATATGCTCCCATTTCCAAATCAGAATTTCCAATGGTAATATTTACCCTCCAGGCTTCCCTTGCTTGGCTTTTACCTTCTAATATGTTAAGCACTTAACAACAAACTCAGCTACACTCCTCTTCATTCCGGGCCAAAAGAAAATCCTCTTTATATTCTTGTACATCTTATCTACTCTGGGATGAATGGTCATCTTTGAATGGTAAATTCCATAAACAGCTCTCTTAACATATATCAATCATTGGGATTATAAAAACACACCTCGAACATGCTTAAATTTTGACCCAAAGAAGGGCCATTGAATCATAGATCCATTCTTAGGTAAGCTATTGTTAAAACTAAGAAATAAAAGTATAGAGCCGTAACCAACTTACAGAACTCATAATGGATGAAACAAAATATAATAGAAAAGTGTACCCATTTATCTCAAAAACATAAATATGTCAAAATACGAAGTACCATCAAATCGTATCATAATCCATTATGACAATTGTCTAGATACGTAGGTACACATAAAAGCAAGTTAAAATGATATATACTACCTGTAATGACCCGCAAACCCGTACCCCTTGAGTCGACACTATTCTCCATCAATCAAATCAAGATGAACGGAAATACGAATCATTTGGGTTAAAGAAGAAGAGGTAGAAGAAGAAAATAGAAAACAACATCAGAATCTAGCCATCGCAGCGGAATAAAATATAATTAGATAATAAATGATCTTTACAAAAACAAATCAGTTTATACATTACATCATCAGAGTATACATGGCACATAACTGGATAGTAATCATAACCTATCCTCACAATCTGAATACACAGCTAGACACACAGCGGAATATTTAAAAAAACAAGTACGGAAGTACGTATCGCCATCCAGCTCGTCTCCTGAGCTCCACAGTATCCTTTCCTGTAATTTATAATTCTCGTCTGACCCGAGCATTATAGTTAAATAATACCTGAGTCAGTCTGGAATATAGCTGAGAAAACCACACTCAAATTGATTATTAAAGTTTCAAAATCCTTTGAAATGAAAAGCATCTCGTAAGACCATGCCACAAATAAACATGTCGGGTTTTTACCTTATGATAGCCAAATCACTTTTTATCAAAATCCACTGATATTATAAAAGTGTCTATATATAAGTACTTATCAAATAGCCGAAATTGTTATATTTATTAAATTCCAGCATACTAGCCACCAAGTGGGTTCTACAAACAAAACCGTAAAGGCATGTGGGGGGTATGGTTTTCCAACTAATGAATAGGCACTGGGGTACCACCTATCACAGTACGTGGCCTAGACCACCGTATCGAGGATTACTCCTAATCCCCTGCAGCACAAGACTGGAACTACCCCTTACTGGATAATCCCGAGTAAGATCACCCCACGGTTGGGATCAGCAACCGCACCACTAAGCCGAATAAAAAGGACATCTAGACAGGAATGACCTCACCCTAATGGGTGCTATCCACTTAGCCTTGCTACATATCCCCTGATTTTCAGTCATTCCCGGTTGATGAGGCTCGAGGCTAAGCGTTACCTTTTAGAACGTTTCACTTAGAATGCCCATCATCCACTTGACGATGTTCCGAAACCATTCATCCATACAAGTCCGTTCCGGGTTCGAACGGAACCGAAGGCACTACTCCTACTACATCCATTTTGGAATTATCCTCAGGATTAGTAGCGACTAGCCCTTGCACTTCATTGCTCCATCTTCGACTCCGAACTCTTTTTTCCACAAAAACGTACAAACCGCATCGAAGTGGTTTTGAGAAATTAATCCCGATCCCGGTCTCTTCGAAGTGATCAGCACATTGTCCAATATTGATAGTCGGTTATTTAACTATCAATTAACATTCACAAACAACCATCAAACAATAAATATTCTCCCAAATTATTTATTATCCTCGAAATATCTTCGCAAGATATATTTTCATTTGCAAACCTTTTTGAAAACAGTTTCCAAACCCTACTCTTCTCATGGGATAAATTCCTAACTATTTATTTCCACTGAAAGCACCAAGTACAAAGCTTTAGATTTTTAAAATAATTTATAAACACTTTATTATAAAATATAATTTAACATTTAAACTGAAAACTACTTTAATACCTTATTAAAAATATATACTTTGGGAATATTTAAAATGAGGTTACTTTATAAAATATAAAACTAGATTTTCTCTTTTAAATCAAATACCAAGTCACCTTTAAATAATTACTACAATAATAGATTTGAAAAATACTTTAGAATTTAAACATCTATAATAATATATTTTCTAAAACTTGCTTTTTAAAACAACATTAAAACTTTTAACTTAGATTTAAAAATTTGCTTTGAAAACGTACTTGGCTATCTAAGTAAATACGCTTCTCATTCACATCTTTTAAAAATAAATCACTATTTATTTTTAAACAAATTTACTCATTCCCTTAATAAATTCCCACCGTGAATTTATTCTTCCAAATATCCACTGATATATCACTTCGCTTTTATAAACCCAATTTATAAATTTCAAGTCTCGCTTCTCTTGTAAAAATCCCGGTTTTACACACTTAAATCAATCCCCAAATTGATTTCCAATTTACTTCACTTTTAAATAAATTTCCTTACTTACTCCATTTATTCCAAAATCTATTAACTTCAGATTTTATTTCTTCATTATGATTTAAAATCTTTTAACTGAAAATACCAATTTCATATTTCTCAAATTTCTTCTTTATCCTTTCAAATAAATTCAAACCTTGAATTTCAAAATAAATTATTTATTTCTTGAAATAATATCACTTGAGTTTAAAAATAAAATCATTTATTCCCATTTATTCAAAATCTCATTTCACACGCTTGGAATTTTATTTATCAGGATTCAAAAATCACTTTTTATTATTTTCCAATTCATTTTTAATTTATTCAAATTTCTATGATTATTTTACTCAAAATTCACTCTTTTATTTTCTTTTCAGAAATCCCATTTCTATATATTTTGATAACTCGGTTCATCGAAATATTTTAAATCAAACATAGTATCCAACATTTCCAATTATCAATATAATTCATCACAAGATAGCAAATAATTATATAACAGAATATTTTAACAAATCTAAATATTCTGAGAAATCCAGTTGGATCCCTCCAACCTGTTTCCTTGCATCCACAGATGTTAGCACAATACCAATTCCACTTCAAGGTGGAATATCGCGGTATATGGGATTAATATAATATCATCCGCTATTATACGGCGCATAGGGTCTCATCCGCTATATAATGCGGGAATATAAATCTCTCCAATACTAATATATACTATATATATAATACCACATCCAGACTAATAACAAACTATCAATTCAAGCTATCAACCAATAATTTAATTTTAACTAATTAAATTAACCGATAATCCAATTTGAGTGAGGCTAACTCACCTTTGATTTTTATTGTTTGCAATCCACTCCAATCTTGATTTGATTCCTTCATGATTTAAGACCTTGTATAGACATTATATGGTTTATTAACATTTGTAATAATCGAACAGTCAATTACCATTTATTAAATTTAATTTTCAACCAATTTTTCTATAACAATTATATTTTTTTTCCTGACCAAATTATAAATTTATTAACAAGGTGTATATATACATATCCCAATTACCATCATTCATACTTTAAAATTGAACAGTATGTATATTTTTTCTTCTTTAGTAAATAACAAAACTAATATTTACTTCACCGATAATTTCTTTTTCGATTTCCTAACTGATATATATTATTAATTTGAACTGAAAAAAAGAATTGTGTATATATATAATAACTCAATTCAAAAAAGAGATATGCCAGATTCACGTCAGAAGGAAGCGACTCCATCACGAAATAGCAAAGCAACACGGTCTTCATCCCATCAAGAACGCCCATGCCATCGAACCACGACTAAGACGAATACCACAGCCGCATCATCACCACCGCGTCCATCTCTCTTCGTGATCTGGAGTACGACACGCACGCAAATCGTCAGCCCCACCTCGTGCTCGTCAATCCACATGATTTTGAACCACGGAAAATAAGCTCGCATGTTCAAGCGACACCACCTCCATTTGGATTCGATTGTAGTGCTCGTGGTCGGCCAGAGACCAAAACTCCATTGCCGTACATTTTTTTATGAATCCCAAATTGATTCGATTTTAAATGGGGGAAATTTGATTTGAGATAATTTCTTTAATGAATAGAACAGAGGGGAACAAATGATTTGATTTTTAGCTGCCATTATTTTGGCTCTCTGTCTTCGTGAGCTTGAAGATGAAATAGGAGATGAGAGCAGCTTGATTTGAAGTGAAGGGATAGGTTGTGTGATGTTTTTAAAAGAGGGAACATGATTTTGAAAGGAAGGCTGCATGCTGTCTTCTGGCTGCTACAGTGATTTAAGGTGTTGGAAAAGTTTGATATGAAAGAAAGTAAGCTGCTATTGAAATAGTTTGACCAGCCCAGCAACATATATAAATTTTAAATTCAAATCGTCTCGATTTACGTGACTTAAGATTGCGAACCCCTATCGAGGCGTGCCGCTTGGCATTTATAATGTTATACTCCTATTTCGAACGCAATGGAAAAGATTTCGGGTCCTATTTCGATCGTATGGAGAAGATAGCCTTTTGGACCCAATTATAATATTAAACTTCGATATGAATTTTAGCGCGTTTATCTACCATATGGCCTAACAATCACTCCAAACACTTCAAAAATTGAAATCCGATAATAATACACGATCACAGATCCAATGGAACTAGTTTCGTCAAATTTTGAGACTGCGCCTCAGAAGGTTATTTTTAAATGTCGATTTAAACGATAAAATTTCAAAACTTAACAAAACACTTTCGAATCAAAAATTAACACTTTTACTATCTTCATTACTATCAATATAAATTTTACAAGCCTTTAAAATATTTTTAACAATCTCAAAATCCAAGATTAAATATATTACTCAATCTTCAATTATTGAATTGAATAATTATATTATTCAATTAATTGCTGTATCTACATTCTGAATAGATAAATCCAAGTTTTCCATATTCAAAACCAATTTACAATTCAATTTCTATGTTTAAAACCATTTAAATATTCCAGATTCAACGTGGAAAAATCTGGGTCGTCACACTACCATAAGGAAACCACCTCCATCTCTAAGGTTATCTTCGCCATCAAAGTCCTTTAACCTGTATTGTAATGAGAAAGGAGTCAAAACAACAAGTGTCTGGTGAATAAAAACCTTGAGTTTTACTTTTTCGGTATTTGGGTAGTATGTTTCAGAACAAGAATATGTCTATAAACATGAAACCATAAAAATTGTTTAATAATTCTTTTTAAGGAAAGAAGCAGGTCTCCAAAATCCTATGATCCAAATCCCACGTTATAATTAACTAACGATGCAAGAGATAATACCCAAGCCACTCAATATAATTTATTGGAAACTAGGGAGACTCCGGTCGTTTAATACCTTAATAAAGGCATATCATCATTTAATACCTATTCTGAAGGTGCGTTCCTCAATGGTACCATCTAGCTGGCATCACATGGAATCTCAAGTCACTTACTACTTCTTCATTTGGGAAGATAAACTCTTAAGCAATCACTTAATACCTTGTCCAGAAGTAGACCCTTGTAGAGATACAACCAAATGTATCCGCAAGGCCATTTTAATACTTCATTTGGGGAAAAGAGGTGGGCCCTCAAACAACCACTTAATACTTCAATACTGCGAAGAAGGCCCCTCGTGCTATGGCCCATACTTATAATGATGTCTCACATTATTCCGGCTATTCGTAAGAATTGGTAGCCAGATTAGCTGGGTAGATTTACCCTATAGAATTTAGGGCTTATATCACGTCACTATATATACTTATCATAAGGATATCTCACACTAATAGGAAGTGTACACAACTACTAGTAGCCTTAAAGTGAAGGGCCATCATGTAACTCTATTGACCTCGCATCCTTATAATTTAGCCATAAATTAAATGCACTCCACACACACACACACATGCGCACGCGCGCACACACACACACACATATAATACTCATTTTCATAAATAAGCCTTAAATGAATCTTCCTTACCACATATGATAATAATAATTAGGCAATATAAGAGTCAATATAAGAGTTTCCTTTTATTTTCATCTAACAATCAATTACATTCCTAATAGGGGAAATAAATGAAAATAAATACCTAATTAATTAAGCCGTATACCTCATAAGTATATGCTAATTATGCTAATAGAGATAAACAAATATCTGTGTCTATTAAATTCTAAACGCACGGATTCTACGCCCCAAACTTGCTTTAAATTTCAAGTCCCTAACCAAATACTATTACAAGTCCTTTTCTTCTAATTTCCAAGTTTTCAACAAACAAAAATAAGGTATTCTAATATCCAAACTAAGGAATAAATATTAGCCAAACTGCATAACATACTTGTAAATTAAATAGAAACTCAATTTATTTCACCAATTTAATGGAATATCCTAAACAGGAATTGCAATCTGAACTCTATATTCTATTTAACTCCTTTTTATAAAGAAATAGATAAGATGGCTTTTTTCTGGAACAAGTGGTGTATACTATGAATAGAATCCGTAATCTAAATGATTAAGATCGTGTAATATGGATAAACTACTTATGCATAACATAAAATAAGTAAGTAAATAATAAAAGAAGTAAAGTAAATGACACCATGGATTTTTATAGTAGTTCGAACTCCCATTCTATGTCTAATCCCAGAATCCTTCTAGAATTAAACTAGCAACCCCCACTAAACCCGGAGGAATAGATTTACACTGCCTAAGCAACCGAACAGGACTTCTACCGCTTAAGCAACCGAATAGAACTATTGTCCGGGGAACCGAACAGGACTTCTTTACAACTAGTCAAAAGTATCTGACTGCAATGTGCTCTTTAAATAGCATTGATAAGTCAATTAAGTACAATCTTCCTATAATCTTCTCCTTTATGATATAGTGTAACGTGCTTGAGAATTGTAGAAGATGGAGTCATCGATGACAAAGTTTGTATTTAATTAGATTGCAAGTTGAAAATAAAATGAGAGGTAAGAATTCAAGAATAATAAAATCAGTTAGGTGAATTGTTTGTTGAATTCTGAAATCTATTTATAGAGATTAAAAAGCTGCAATCAATCATGAAAGATAACATTGAAAAGGAACATGTGCAACTGTTGATTTGAAATTTTTCTCTTCGATGAAGAGAAGTGTCTTTCCATAAAAAATAGCCTTTATTAATATTCAGCCAGCTGAAAATATAATTCAGCCTTTTGAATTTGTTAAATTCGAAAATATCAAGGAAATATGCTAATTTTGGCCTAACTCAGCTGTCTGAATGAAATCATTCAGCCGGCTGGAAAGGCATATAGATTTATGCTTTGTTTCGGCATTCAGCCGTCTGAATGGTATTATTCAGTCAGTTGAATTCTGTTGATAAATAAAAATTAGCATAGCTCATTTGTTTAAAGCACTTGCCTTTTAAACTAGTGGTCCGCGTTCGAGCCCTACTCCATGCAATTTTTGAAAACTTGATTTTTCATTTACAACATGAATGTATATGTTTATATACCACTTTGAGAAGATTTTAACATTTGTAAACTCTAGACATGACACTCTATGAATAATAATACTTTGTTTGTCACATTCGTCTTGTCTCTATCGTGCATATCTCTTCTTGTATCTCCATACACATAGTTTCATTCTCTTTTGTACTGTGTATCTTTATGTTGAACATATTTGTCTATCTCGTTTTGGTACTCATGAACCTGCAAGTTAGTTTAGAGATTCTTTGGCATAATTGTATAGTTGTTGTCAATAAAATTCAACAATAGATGTTCTAATACTAAACCCCTTATTTCATTAAAGAATCGGAAACTGAATCAAAGAAGAAGAAATGAAATAAACTATGAAATTATCAAAAATTGCACAAACAAAACAAATTCAACCAAATTAATGTTAATAATTGATATTTCAATATAGAGTTGACATTTCTAAATAAAAAGGAATTTTGAGAGTTTTTATTTATTGTATTGTTGTAATCCCAAAATCCTCAAGGAATATTCAAATCCATAGATATACACCAAAAAATTACTGAAAAAGAAATACTAAGGTTTCTACTCATAGAATAGCCTTAGCTTTGCCTTCCTTGGATTTGCACGCCATAAGATCTCTTCCAAAATATCTCTCTTTTGATACACAAACACACACATACAAAATAGGGAAGATGTATATATTTTTATTAGATTTAGAATAGCTGGAAGATAATTGGAAAGAATAGGTTGGAGGAAGAAGAAATAACTAGAAAATACATAGAACTCATACCTAAATTTTATATGGAGTTTTTGAATATAATTTGGAGAGATAGGAATCGCAGAGTTCATTGAATTCCCCAAAATAATATGAATAAAAAATGAAGAGGATGGGGTTTTATTTATAGGGATTGAAATTCACCAAAACCGTAGGATGATAATAGTTTAAAATAGATAAATGTAGAGCGTTAATCTTATCCAACCCTAGCCCCCATGCTAATTTTTTGATATTCAAACATTAAATTTAAATTCTCATTTGAATTTGAATTCAAACTAAATTACTTTAAATCTAAAAACTTCAAACACTCATAACTTCTTTGTTTGAGCTCCGTTTTCAGCGTATTATATATGGAATCATATCAGAATTTAGCCACGAACACAATCTAATAACTTTCACACTACATCAAAATCAAGCTTTCCTTGCAGAAATAATGGCATTTAATTGTAAGTGCAACTAAAAATGTTTCACCCTATATTATAAACGTAACAAAAAATTATTTCAGTATCCCACCTCAATAATTTGGTACCAATATGGGTGATATTTTTGTGGTTGATCATTTTGTTGCTGCTTAAAAATTTCATTACAAAATTTCTCCCGCCATTAGAAAACCCTACTGGAAATATTTCCATAGTAAATGGAAAAAAACATTCCCAAATTCCACAAGATGAACCCTTAAACCATAATTCTTCTTCCATCTTCTTCATTCCGCATGGTTCTAGAAATCAGTTTCTTTTTTACACTCTATTAAAATCGGTTTGCCTCCACACGAACTCTTAATTTCAATACCCGCGTCCGTTTGATTTTGAAAACATCCTTATTCGAGATCGAATGATAGGTCGATTTTGGTTTAGGAGAGGGAAAATAGTGCCAACTACATGGAGATGCCCTTGGGTTTTGAGAGTTCACAGGAAATAAATAATGAGCATTTATGCAGTCGGGATCGGCTTGGTGGTTAGTGGAGGGATGGATCGGACGGTGAGGATATGGAGAACGCGAGTGTTTGGGGAGAGGTACAGTTGTCTTTGCAAGTTGGATGGATATTCAAGTGGAGTGAGGTCGGTTGTGGCAGGGAGAGGAGATGATGATAGGTTGTAGGTTTGTAGTGAATGTTTGGATGGTGGTGTTTGGGTTTGGCTGGTTCGGGTTGGATCCGATAAGAAACTGTATAGGTAAGTAATTTTTCCTCTATATACAAAAGCAGCTTGTTTTATGGATTGTTGGTTTTGAATTGTGTTATTGACTCTATAACATGATGTAGAAAATTTATGGATGGTGGATATTTATTGTCAAACTTTTCGTTTTTTGATATCTATTTATGCTTTCTCATCAAATTTGAAGCTGGTTTGTGGTTGTATTGCATAGACGTTGCTAAAAAGCATTTCTTACCCAAGATCTATGATGGTTAATGAAGAATAACTAGGCATGCTTAATGCAGAATTTCTATTTATTTAGTTGTATGTTACTGGATCAGTGCATATGGTACATATAAGCATGTAGTTTCAACTTTATTTGAATATCAAGACTTATCAAATTGCATAAAATTTGTTACAAGTTGCTTAATAATCTACTTTCATGATATATTTTATAATTTATAATGTGAATTCACTAGTGTATATTGTAGTGGTTAGGGAAACACTAAATTGTTTGAGAGTAAAACTAATTACGTGTACCGTAACTGTATATGTTTCTTTACTATTGAGGCTTTTTTTAATATATGATGGCTTTGTGTAATGTTTTGGCTTTAGATTTGGTAGCTTGTGAAAATGAGCTAAACTACTCATTTTGTTTTTTTCTTATATCCTAAACTAGCATACGAATTTAGAAATTTTCACCATTCTAAAATATTTTTCGTTAAAATGAAAGATTTTGAATTATAATCCATAAACATCGAAAAATGTTTGTTTGTATTATTTCAGTTCTATAATTGAAGCATGCTTCAACATTTGGAAGCAGTTGAAATTGGTAACAGGCCAGTCAAAGGCAAGACTTGAGAAAGGTTAATGTTCTCTCCTTAAACTGTATATTACCCATCTATTTGTAGTTTGCGTGAGTCCGTTATTTGATCATGTTTAGTGAAAATTTTAGAGTCATACATCACAACTTTTTTGCTTAGTGAGTACAAAAAAAATTCATTATTCGGATAATTAAGTGGTTACCTATTTACAGTCTTTCTAGATTTTTGCTTTATCGTGTACAATTTTATAGGTGATAATTATGCCTAGTTTCAACTGATAACAACAAAGAATATAAAGTATAGTGTTTCAGCCAAATCTGGAAATCACATAGCATGCATATTATCATTGCAAGCAACTATATTTTAAGTTAGTAGTCTTCTTTTGATTATTTGTATCTCTAGCTATCATGTGTACATTGACATATATTTCGCTTTAGAAGATGAGATCGAAGATTGCTTTTTGAAATATGATGGTTGGTTTAGCATGGAATAATTTTAGCCTGGTTAAGTTGTGATTCACGGTTTGCATTTGAATTTTGGATTTGGAGTATAGTTTCTATTTGAATTTTGAAAATATAAGCGTGTTTTCTAAACGGATTTGAAGTAATATATTGGTGATGATCAGGAGTGATCATGATGCGCATTATAAACAATGTGTAACATATTTTGAGAAAGAAAAAGAAAACTTAGTGCATATAATACAATAGTTGAAGCTATTGAATTGATTTCAAGTGTCTAAACCTTTAGTTCTCGGGATATATGTGCATTTTTGGTATTTTCTGTTATCCCACTTTTTGGTCAAAGCTGGAATATCAACAAATTGGCAAGGAATGATGGATGTTGGGATTGAAGATCGATTGGAATCAAGGCTGCAATCGATGTCGTCAAAATTTGGTTGAGCTTCGATTGGGACGGAATCGATTGGAGATGATGATGAGGACTAGGAGAGGCCATGTTTCAAATTTCAGGTTAATCAGAGTTCGTATAAAGGAGATATGATCGATGCATAGTAGGAGGAACATGCAGTTCGTATCCATCGATATGCAGGAAATGGTTCGTATCGATACCATCCGTATCGATAACCATTCGTATCGATACCCTTCGTATCGATACCGTTCGTATCGATACCGTTCGTATCGACCGGTATGGGTTCGGCTCAGTGAAGTTCGCATTGATCAACATGAACTCGACTCGATGGCTTCGCATCGATCAAGATGGGAAGATGTGATATGTTTCGAATCGATACTCTTGTATCGATAGCAGATGGACTTTGGCATTTTCGTATCCATGGGAAGCTATCCAAGCTCGTATCCATCAGGTAAAATCCACTCGTATCTATCAGGTAAGGCTTAGTTCGTATCCATCATTGAGTATGGTTTCATACCCATCTGTTGGCCTTTCATTCGTATCGATCAAATTCAATATTTTCGTATCGATCAGATTGATATGAAATACTCCCCTGCGATCGATACGAGAGAACATCCGATGCAAACAGTTGAGTACATGGAGGAGTGATGGACACGTGCAAGCGAGAAGCGTGGATACGTGCGCGTCTCCAGGAAGGAAGCGTTCAATTCGGCGCACCAAGTGGAGTCAACACGCCGCGAAAGTCGAATCGATCCAGGAGGATAACGCCACGTCATTGCACGCGCGTGCTCCTAATGGAGTCAAAAGTGATGGATTCGAACAGATGGATTCGAAGACAATAGCCAATGGAGCACCCAAGTTCGAATCGATCATAACTCAAGATCCACTGATCCAAATGCAACGAAATTTTCACAGGAACTTGCATACAAGGTAAGGAATGTTCCTGCCAAGTTTCAGCTCGGTTGGATCAATTTTTGATGGATACGAAATCACTTCGTATCGATCACAGATCGAGTCGAAACTTGGTGGGGTCGGTCGCGTGGGCCCTCTCACATGCCAGAAAAAGTCTCCCGAAGTTTGTGCGAGATCTGAGCCTCCTACGCCTATAAATAGCACCCAGGAGCCTACAGAAAAGGGACCTTTGGAGATTAGACGTCCAGACTCTGCCGGATTCATTTCTACACTTCAATACAACTATTATACTCGAAATTCTTCATTATTACCACTGTAATCATCTGTAATCAGCAAGGATAATCAATAAAAGGATAAAACTTTGAAGTGGACGTAGGCCGGAGATAGCTGAACCACTATAAATCTTGTGTCTCTGTTCATTACTTTTGGATTATTGCTTGTAATTTTCTGTGATCTGTGATTTGTGTTTGGGATATTGCTGATTTACATTCATACTTTGGTGCTTTCATGGTATTCGGGGTTTGTGACCAATTTTGGCGCAAACACTTTGGTGCTTTCACTGAGAAAAAATAGCACCCGCTACATCGGATTCGAAGTTCAAATTTGAAGAGTTTGAGGAGTTTTGGCTTGAAGACAATGACTAGGCAAAATAGTAGAAGACAAAGGGCTGAGAGAAGCCAACAAGGAGGAAGCCAAGAAGCATCCTCCGGAGCCGGAGAAGGGCAAGCTTCCATCTACATCACCAGAGACGAAATGGAATCTATGACAAATTCATTGCAAGAGAGGTTGTTGAAGAGTCAATAGAAGATGATGCTGACTTTCTTTGAGCAAATGAGAACTGCAGGGAAGCATAACTTAGGAACAACTACAGCGGCTGTGGGTGCAGGACAAGGGACTAGGGTTGTGGAACCTAATGGAGGATAGGATACAGAGCCAGATGGCAATCAACAAGGGCTTAGGGGCAGGCCCACATGATCCAAACAGGAGGACCTTTGGAAGGAGTTCAACAGGCCAGAGCTAACGTTGCTGCTAGTGAGCCACATGAAGAATATGTGCCGGAGTTCCCTCGGGGGTATGGGGGCAAACCCTGACAGACAATACTGGATTACTGGAGATCATCAGGAAAACCATGCATGGAGGCTTGACCAATAGAGACTTGGAAGGAGTGAACAGGAGTCCGTTCGCTCGGGAAATAAGGATGGCTCAGAATCCACCTAAGTTTAAGTTACCTAGTGCGGAGGTATATGATGGCAAGGCGGACCCAACTGATCACTTGATGAGGTACACCAGACACATGGAGGTACTGGGGGCATCGGAGGAAGTGATGGCCCGATGCTTCCCTTTGTACTTGACAGATTTAGCTGCAATGTGGTTTAGGCAGCTGGGTGAAGGATCTATCAGGACTTGGGGGGAATTGGAGGATAAGTTCTTAGGGCAGTTTCGGGTTCATATCAAGAGACCGAAGAACGTGATGACATTGACATCGGTAAAGCAAAGGATGGATGAATCGCTTAGAGCTTTTCTAACTCGATTCAATGCGGCGGTTGCTTCGGTAGATCGGCCTGATCCATCGATGGTTTTAATGGCGGCAGTATCAGGAGTCAGGGAGGATTCAGACTTCAAGGTATCTTTGATACGAGACCCACCACTAGATCTCGGGGGATTCTTTCACGAAGCTGAGAGGTTCCTCCGACAAGAGGATGCGTGTGCAGATTTAAAGTTGAAGGAGGTGAATGCAACTGAGGATGGAGGACCATCCAGCAAAGGTTCGGATAAAGACAAAGGAAAAAGGAAGTTGGACAATGATTCTGGAAAAAATAGGAAGCGATGGAAGGATCCAAAGTTTTCTACATACACAGGATTGAATGAGACGTTGGAGCGGATATACCTGGATACTCGGAATCGCCTTCCCTACCGAAGGCCAGCTAGGAGAGAACCATCAGAACGGGAGAGGACATCAGGAAGGCATTGTCCCTTCCATGATTTGGATGGACATGATACCAACAGCTGCAGGCACTTAAAGGATACAATCGAGGAGCATGTAAGGAATGGACAGTTGCGACAATATGTCGGAACTCGGAATGCAGCGGTGGAACAAGAGCAACCACCGTCTACCTCACACCATGACGATGTGAGGCCCAGGAATGACGGTCGATTGATTATCCATTGACCAGGATAATATGAAATAAGTAACAGGCTACTGGCAAACGACAAAGTAATTTACACATGTATGGAGATGGAGATAGCCCGTAGGCATGCTCTCAATGATGATAAACCGCGATGCTATGGTTTGTGAAATTTGTCTTTTGCTTTTGGATGGACACTGATTCTTTTTCTGTTTTGGTTTTGGAGTTTGGATTGAACTCCTGGTTTTGTTTGCTTTCTGATTTGATTTTCCTTTAGGTGATTGTTTTCGGTTTTGGACGCTGGTTTGGATTTCTGATTTTCTGGTTTTGATTTGGATTTTGGATTTGGATTGTGGATTGGATTTTGATTGGATTTTTATCCGGTTTTTGATAGAAGGTCGTCGGGTATGGATTATGCCTAGCAAGAGGTGAGTCGCTTTGCTCGAACGCGGTAAATTGACTCATTCAGGTCGTCGAGTATGGACTATGCTCGACAAGGGTCCGGAGAGACTTGGATTTGGCCTAGGACTTAGGCCCCATATTGTCAATTGTTATTTCCAGGTCGTTGAGTATGGACTATGCTCAGCAAGGGTCCGGAGAGACCAGGATTCGGCCTAGAACTTAGGCCCCATATTATTGATTATTGTTTCAGGTCGTCGAGTATGGACTATGCTCGACAAGGGTCCGGAGAGACCAAAATTCGGCCTAAAACTTAGGCCCCATATTATTGATTATTGTTTCAGGTCATCGAGTATGGACTATGCTCGACAAGGGTCTGAAGAGACCGGGATTCGGCCTAGGACTTAGGCTCTGTATTATCAATTGTTATTTTCAGGTCGTTGGGATGGACTATGCTCAACAAGGGTCCGGAGAGACCAGGATTCGGCTTAGGACTTAAGCCATAGCATTGTACAACGTCCAGGGACACTGGACCACGATCGTCAAGTGTGGATTGCGCTTGGCAAGAACCCGGAGAGGTAAGCTCAACGTCCAGGGACACTGGACCATGGTCGTCAAGTGTGGATTGCGCTCGGCAAGAGCCCGGAGAGGTTACGGATTTGGATATCAACCCGAAGAGGTCCTGGATTCGGTTATTGGCTATTGTATATGGATGGATTAGGACTCGGTTGTCGAGTTCGGATGGGTATGGAGTTGGCTAAGGCTTTGGTTATTGGATTTGGAATTGGGCATCGACTCTGAATAGTCAAGGATGATGTACTCAAACAATATGGCTATGGACTTTGGATATCGGATTCGGAACTATTCAAAACACGCATTCTTATCATAAGGCATGTTTTGGGGGGCAAAATGTTATCCCACTTTTTGGTCAAAGCTGGAATATCAACAAATTGGCAAGTAATGATGGATATTGGGATTGGAGATCAATCAGAATCAAGGCTGCAATCGATGTCGTCAAAATTTGGTTGAGCTCCGATCGGGACGGAATCGATTGGAGATGATGATGAGGACTAGGAGAGACCATGTTTCAAATATCAGGTTAATCGGAGTTCGTATAAAGGAGATACGATCGATGCAAGGTAGGAGGAACATGCAGTTCATATCCATCGATATGCAGGAAATGGTTCGTATCGATACCATCGTATCGATAACCGTTCGTATCAATACCGTTCGTATTGGTACCGTTCGTATCGATCGGTATGGGTTCGGCTCAGTGAAGTTCAGTGATGAATGCAATAGTCTGGTATAAATGAACACATTGCACAAGTAGTAATAGACTGGTGATGACTGTAAGAACGGCAATAGAACCAGTAGCAGTAGTTGATTGCAATACAATGGCCGGCAGGTGGTAGAAGAGTGTTTGGATGAAGAATGTTGGTGATGTATGACAATGAAATATGGTAGAGTTGTATTGTTGTAAGGAGATGGATGATGCACAGTGTTTGATTTGAATGGATGTGCACAGTTCGCACAGCAGTAGGGAGGGGATGTGATATGGTGAGAGTTTTGTAAGTTTTGTAAGTATGGGTTTGACAGTAGCAAGCAATGTATGAGAAATATGAGACAAAGTGATATATATAGGACTGAATGCACAATGTAGTTTGGTAAAGTTTGTTTCGAGGAGGAGTAGAGCAGTAGTAAGAAGTTGAGTTTGGCAGTTTGTAAGAGATGGCCGAAAAGGTTTGTATGGGTGTACAGGAATGCAGTGAAGTATCTGGATGTATATTGTGTTTCAACAGGTACAACTACCAACCACATCATAATTTACATCAACTATGCTACATTATTACCAGATATATCTACATACATGATACATTCACTATTTTCCCTAGCGCCGCACGAAATATGCGCTTAATTTCACTTCATTCACAGTACCCACCCCTAACTTTATCATTGTAGGTTGCACACTATGGGACAAAAACTAGAAGGAAAAAAGTATCTACATCTATGGCCCAGTAAGTGCATTTCTATATTCAATAAAATACTCCTTAACTGAATACATGATTTGCATTGCACCACATAAACTATAATTTTGGCCTATAGGTGGACAACTATGTTGAACATGCGGCGGCAAGCCTGTTACAACAAGATGTTATACACCAAAATATTATTTCAGCAGTTGGACAAGATGCAGCGAACAAGGACAGAGTTGATACAGCTACTAGTCTACAAGAGAAGAACCAATGTATTCACAGTCACTTCCCTTTACTACAAATTTACGAATAAATTGTTTCTACATTCTAGTTGTATATATTATTGCGTACTTACCTTCACATAGATTTGGTAACACGGTCTTCAGCCATAATATAAGCAGACAAATTAGTGCCATAGAAAACTACATCTTGTACTGGGGTGACAATGAAAAAACGGCACGCTAAAATATTTTAACTATCATACACATTACTTTACCTATATTTCAAACGGCTTCTTTAACTTCAGTCTCTTTGTCAGCATAACAACTTTACTCTGTTTCATTAACATGGATTCCTTTCAACACATCCTATTGCTTCCACATGCTTTCCTTCTAGGCTTTAGCTACTTCGCTTCAGTTGCAATTCATGCTTTCCTTCCAATTACAGCTACAACATCTATCGTAATGCAAGCAGTTTATGCACGACAGTTTACGCAAGCAGTTTATGCACACCTATTGTGATATAGTAAATTCTAGCCTAATGAGGGTGGAATGCAAACACTTTGCAACTGCTTTTGCAAGGTGAGTTATTGAACTAGTTTAATTATAATTTTTCTAACGCGATTGTGTGAATAAGGTCAGCTATTTGTAAAATGATCTTAGCTTTAGAAAAACTAAAAAATGCAGGCACTTAGAGCATCAGAAAAAATATACTATTGGTCAAATGTTTTTTGGCATAATATGTTGATCGTTATTTTAGCATAGAAGACATAACTATTAGTTACTTTAAAGAAGCATCAGTTCGGCATATTACGTGATTATAACTATATTGATTTTATTAGTTAGATGATTTAATCAGTATGTCATTTTTAATTAAGTTTTGTTAAGATTAATTAAGTTCTGTTAAAATTAACAAGTTTTATAAAATTAACTAAGTTTAAGTTAACTAAATTTTATAAATAATAATAATATAACTAATTTAACAATTTTATAAATAATAATGACGATGAATTAACCAGTTTATTTCAAAAATTAACTAAGTTTATAATAATAATATAATTAAGTTAACCAAGTTCTAATAATAATAATAATAATAAAATTAACTAAGTTAACCAAGTTAATTAAAATTAACTAAATTTTGTTAAAATTAAAGAAGTTTTATAAAATTAAATAAGTTTACGTAAACTAAATTTTATAAATAATAGTATGATATACTTGTACAATGTTGTAGTTGTTTGATATTAGATTTGAAGTCTTACGAATTAACATAATTGTTTGACTATATGTTGTAATTTCACTTGTGCAAGCACTGAATTTTCGAAGAGAGCAAGGTTGGATTTTTATGATGCTAGCTTTCACTTGTGCATGCAACAAAGAATTATGGGCAAACAAGCGTTTTGTTAGCACCAGTTGTGTGACTATGTACGGTAATGTACTACTTCTGTATCAATGTATGGTAATGTACTACTTATGTTTACGGTAGTTCATTTGTTCATGTATTTTTTGTTTATTATTGAACTATTTATTATCACTGTTTAATATAAATTATGAATAAAATGAATTGGAGAGTGAAGGAGCTAGCAGAATGTGAGAAATAGATGAAGAAAAGCAAAAATATTTAGTGGCATTTATCAAACGCTACGGAAAAAATATAATGGCAGAAAAAACGCAACAAAAAAAATGTTGCAGCTTTTAAAATGATCAATCTATAACAACGTCTATTTAGT
Organism: Allium cepa; assembly: GCA_030765085.1. NCBI lineage: Eukaryota > Viridiplantae > Streptophyta > Magnoliopsida > Asparagales > Amaryllidaceae > Allium > Allium cepa. Next base: position 723,939,890 of record CM060939.1, on the reverse strand, counting down.
GGCGTTTAGAAAATGCTACGGAAAAAATATGTTGAAAAAATATCACTTTTGGTGGCGTTTCAACATGCTACAAAAAAAGATTTACGGTGGCATTATTTTGCCGCTGCAATAAGGCACATTATAACGGCGTTTACAAAAACGCAACCAAAAATGTTAGTTTTTTAGTTGCATGTCGTATGGCGGCGTTCTCTAAAATGCCACCATAAGTTATGGTTGCGTTTTTTGTGCGCCACCGGAAGTACTTTTTGGGGTAGTGTCATGGTTAAATTATGAATATTATAAAATTTATAATTTCTACCTTATCATATTTAATTAATCTACTCCATTTATTTATGGTTCATTTTACGAGTTGTTACATTCTCCCCCCTTAAAAAGGATTTCGTCCTGAAACCTTTCAAAGGGCGAACATCATAATGCATAAAAATTTCTATATGAGTGTAAATTGGTTGTGAAAAAGCATAGCAACCATCTTTTACCATTTAATCTAGCAACCATAATGCAACCAGAATCCTAGTTTTGACAGAAAATTTTCCACAGAAAGGCTTAGGATGAGGAGTCCTCATGCCTCTTACTGGATTTTCTCCCCATTGTATTCAAACCAATCTAAGTCTTTGCCATGGAGCTTCCAAGTTTCGTTCTCTCCAATGCATATAGTGGCATAGGACGCTAGTGGTTCCATCTTAAAATCCCCTAATTAATTAGGCTCTACAAAAAATTACTATGCTAGGATGGTATTTCCTTAAATGCAAAAACGTCATGGTCTCCAACCAACATAAAAGCCTTCTTATTTTTCCCCATATTGTGAAAAGATCCAATAAATCTACCGTCGACTTTCCAACTACCCAAATCGTATGTCCATCACACGTTGCTTAAATAATTCTTACTTTCTAAAGTCTCTCAATACAAATATGGTTCAAGTAGAATTTTGCGGTGATTTCCCACTCATAATTTGGCAATTGTCATGACCTTCCAAAAAATTGTTTCAAGGGTGCCATACCAATCGTATCTTGATGATTGCAATCCTACATGAATTATACTAAGGGTAAGCGCTACTCCTAAGTCCTCCAAAGTCCAAGTTGCAAGATCTTAACAAATCCCCTAAGTTCTTATCCATTCTTTTAGTTTGTCCGTCGGTCTTCTATTGATAACAATGCTTAGATTCAACAAAGTCCTTAAAGATAGTTTCTAAGGCTACTAACAAACTCCTCCAAAATTTGCTAGTAAACTAAGGGTCCCTATCACTAACGATGCAAAGCGTAACTCCATGAAGCTGTGTTGGAGATGTTGTGGTTCCACTACTTCCTGTAGAAAAATTCTGCTACCTTCTCCTAGTCCTTATTCAATAGGAAATTCCGTTCATATTCCTGTACATACTATTTTTTCCTTGAATGGTGATAGTCTATGAGCTAAATTCCTTATATTTTCCCAAAATTCTTATGTTATTGGACCATTCACATACCTTAGGTTGCAAACCTAATTTCCTCATTATCTTCCAATCGTACCTACGTTTTATCGCTAGTTAAGCTCCCCATAAAATTTCCTATTTACTTTGCTTCTTGACACACACATATATATGCATATATGAATATATGTATATATGCATGTATGTATATATATCAAGTGGTTTAAATCCTATTTATAGAGTCAATAGAAGAGTAAAACCGCGATATGTCAAACATCATATCATCTATTTTCCAATAACTAAGGGAGACAAATAGCAACTATGAACAAAGAACTCTATAATAAAGTTTTGCTAGAAGCTGCCGTTTACTATCAACTCATATAAATGGTGTTAAGGTCCTAACAATCCTTTCTAAATTAAGATGGGTATTTCTAAAATGCCATTCCATTATTACCCACTTTCCTTACTTTTCCATTTTAGGTCTTTAATAAATGTAGAGCATTCGTAACTTCAATCAATATATCCATTGTAGTTGATCATTACTTGTTAAAATTGGACCATTTCCAATTAATCCTTTTTTAGGTCATCCATTCATTACACAATTTTCTTTCTTCCACAGAAGCTATATCAAGTTACCTTAATCACTTACCATTAAATCCATTCTCCTTTCATTAATCACAAATTTATTACCTATTAAATTTGTAATTAATGTCCATAAGTCCTAATTCATCAATTACTAACTAATACACATGCAGTCGTAACCTATGCTACCTATACATATGCTAGTCACTAAGCACGGCTATATGTTATCTGTATATACCACTAATTCTACAACTAGAATATTCATTTCTATATTTCAATTTATCGTAGCTATCATTCCAAAAAGATTACAATCATAATTTATCATAAAATTTACCACAACCGAGGGTTTTGCTTTGTTTGAAATTACAAGGAATTAGTTTTTTTCTTTTTTATTGAAATAGATAGTGTAAACTATGGAAAAGAATATCCATCTCTTACACGTTCTTTCCATTTTAATGTAACCCTTGTTACTAAATAATGCATTTTTATATAAATTTTTAGGAATTGGATGATTTATGGAAATTAAATGGAAATTTCTCCAAATTAAAATATTGAAGTTCATATTCTATGGGCAACCTAATTCACAACTCAATTACAGATCTGGAATATCTTTACACTTTACCAACTTCTTCAAATAGAAGTTTCGAATTGATTTCACATTTACATATCACATTGTATATTTTATTCCTATTTTATTCATATCATAAAAACTGTAGTCTATCATACTGGGTCATGATCCGTATCTACTCTATAAAAATTATAAAACCATAACTTTTGCATACAAAATAAAACATCTTCACGCAAATAAACTTATTTAAAAATAAGCATTTATCTTGCAATATTTAAAACATGAAGTATCAAATTAAATGTCTCCAACTTCGAAAATGCAAACTTTAAAATCCTTATCAACATTCAAAATTCCATTGTTCCCAAATACGAATAAAATAATCACCCTTTTTAAAACTTTCCTTATCAAACTTTTTCCCTTAAAAGTTAGAATTTCTAATTTATGGCATTCAAAATTTTCTTTGTTTTTGAGAAAGAAACTTATGAAATTTTTTTCTTTCAATAGCTTACTAAAATAAGGATTTATTCCTTTTGAAAATAGAATTTCTTTAATACAAAAGATTCAAAACTTAATTTACTTTCCAAAATAATATGTTAGACTACTTTTGTTCCAAAGAGTTTTCTAGCTACAAGAATTATCATTTATGAAATAGTAAATTTTCCTCAATCATCATTTCAAAATAACAGTTATTTTCTTCTAAAGCATACAATAATATTTACTACCTTATCACTCAAAATATACTATTATTTAATGGAATATATCCCACAACTTTGCTAAAAAACTCTAAAAATTTCTTGCAAAACTTTTCCTTATCAAACCCAATAGTACTACTATTCATATAATTTTTGAATTCAAATTAGAAAAAACATATGAAATTCTCATCTTTACATAAATGCTTCTTCTTTCACAAAAGTATCTAATTTATTTAGCGATCATCATTTGAATTCAATCGATGGTCAAAGATACATTTTATAACTTTATACGATAGATAAATTGATGGAGTGGATAAAGATAACATCTACCTTATTCCATTACTCCTTTCAATATGTCATCTACTAGAATTCACAATTCCGTTATAACCTAAATTCCATCCTTCCTATATTACCTTATATGGAAATGTCCATTCTACTTATCCTATTGAACATTCATTTCTTTCTATTTTCCATTTTCTATTCCAAAATAGGTGTTATTTTTATTTATATACCTTACAACTTGCCTTTTCGACCACCAATTACCGAGACTAATACATCCACGATATTCACGTGCCAAGAAACCAAGTGCTCAAAAGACAGATTATTATGAAATAAAAGAAAACGATATTGAACACGGAAGAAGGAAAAATATCATAATCTCACAACGTAATGGTTGTGTATAACATCAAAAGACGGTATAAATTGTCATTCTAAGATACAAGGTTTTTCAAAGTTACAGTAATCATCCAGGGAAGTTACAATAACATGTCTTCACAAATGCTAATGATACACACAAAGTAAAGCAGTGGAAATAAATACTATAATATATAGAAATCCAAATTTTCTCTAGAATCTCCAAAGCATCCACAGCTAAATCTAGAAACATATATGGGGTTGACCCGAGCATTAAAAGAAAATAACACTCGGATCAGTCTGCTAAACCAGTGTTGACTTTTAATGTTATAAAAACCTTTCAAAATAATAGTATCTCATAAGACCACATTGTGTGAATATGCGCTTATATGTTTTTGTTTGATGATAGTAAACATATATATTCATTTAAATGTATTTGGTAATGTACTATTTTGTTTTTCATAGATTAAATAAATATTTGTTGAATAAAATAAATTACACAGAATTTGAATTCAAACAGAACAAGTTACACAGAATTTGAGTTCAAACAGAAATTTTATTCAAACAAATATTTATTACAATCTTGAATAGTACAAATTCAAGCTCTCACTATATATATATATACATTTTTGATTACATCACAATTCAGTTTACATAATTTCCTCACTACATATCACTCACACTCGTTTTTTTTCTTCAACTTCATTCCAGTTTGAATCCAGCATCTGAGCAATCTGGAAAAATAATCACTAACGCAGTAAAATTGAAAAAGAAATATTTTTGCAATATAAAATAAAATATGATTTTTGAAAATATGATTTGCCTCAGTTATTTGGGTTGTTCGTCATTATTCACATTTGAATTCATCACACACGAACAGTGTGACATGCACAGTGTATCACTGTACATGCCACAAGGCCGTGCACATCGGTATACACTGTATAATGCTACAGGGACAGGTGAGCACAGGTCAAACCCAAATGAAAAGCCGGATTCAACTCACGTGCAATATATTGAAAATCATGACACGAGCACAAGGTCAAACCCGAGTTTTTAAAACTGGGTTCAACACAAGGCAGATCACAAAGAAATGCCACCAAGTAAACAAACTCAGGCAATTGTACACAGTTCATCAACATGTACACAAGGGCAGTGGACAATACAAGCTCAATGACGATTGCAGCAAAAATTCAGATCAACCAGTGATACAAGCAACATAATGCAAACTACAATCACGGCAATATGCTTGAAGACCACAGCTCGACCAGGTAACAGCATGGATAAATACCAAAGTATGGAGTGTGTAAGTGCAGACGACAGCAACTCAATGCAACACCGTAGCAAGCAACAAGTATTGCGGTAATGGATACAAACATAAACAACATCAGAAGATCAAGTTCAGTGCCATAGCAAACAAGGTTCAGGTCATAATGGAGCAACTCGAGCTCAAGAATGATACAAAGTAAGATGAAAATTAAAATATGAACACACACATATATGTAGTGTATCAAGACAGTGAAACAAGCCAGAGGTATGAAACAAGGTTGCAAGCATATGAAATGCAGAAAACAAGTGTACAACAGTGTCAAGTTACAAACAGTTCAAAGCTTCAACAAATCAGAACAGCCATACATGAAGTAGTAAATGCAGAGAGCTACATCAACTACAAGCCCAATGTGACAGCAAACACAAATGGAATGCAACAGTGAACTTCAGTATGAAATGAGACAGGTCAAGCAATGGGGTATCAAAATGCAAAATAGGATGATTAACAACTCGAAGCAATTGACCACAAACAGCAGGCAGTGACAGTAAGGAATGTATGCAACAATACAAACATGAAATGGAATGCAACTACAAGGCATGAAACCATAGTGAAACAGATCAAGTGACAACATGAAACAGTGACAAACGTCATATATAGAAATGCCCAACACGAATGGATAGAGAAATGCACAGTAGAATGAACGAAGTGATGAACCAACAACGCAAACAAAACCAGATGAACAAGACACAGCAGTAATCAGGTGAATCAAGTACAAGGCACAGTGCAGAGGTCTCAACAGGAAAATCAAGCAACAGTCAACAGGCCAGAATCTCAAGACTATACAAAAGTGGAGACCACAAAGGCATATGCATCAACTACAAGCAGATGCAACTCGATTAACAGTAAACAGTGTACAACATCAAAGCCAGTTCAATGTGGAAAGCAACCAGAAACAAGGGTAAACAACACATTACAATAGTACAAGTGACACCACAGTGCATAGAAGACTCAATGCACAGCGAGTATGCAACAGAATTTCAAATGAAGCAAATCCAACTTTATATGCAAATAAATAGTACAGTGATAAAAATGCAAGTGATAGTGAATATGTACAAGTGCAGTGTTTAAGACAAAGCAAGCAAGTTCGACAAGCAGCAAACAATAGTCAACCAATTTCAAGTTGAACGAATTCAATGGCCGAAGTAATTCACAGTAAAAGCCGAAGTCAGAATTTTCGAAAATAGGATGCTAAAGTCAAGTCAGAGAATTCAACGAAAATCAAATTTGTATCTTTGAAAAAGTCAGCAATGAAAAAGGGAAAGTTTCTTCCGCATTATCCACGAGATAAATCAAACGCTTGATAATCAAAGCCGTGAGTAACAAGTCGACGTTATATCAGGAAAGCCGTGTGCATCAAGAAAGAACAAATTGGGAAAGTATCAAATTGATACGAACGAAAACAGGTGTATTCGAATTCATATAAATAACAATCCCAAGTCATCATCATCGGCATCGAGTAAAAGGCAAACAATCAAACCAACAAACAGAGAAATTACATACCGAACCAACAACGAACTCGGTCATCAGAGAACGAGCGAGCCAAGCAATAACCATCGATCAACAGAGAAGCAAAGCAAACCATCAATCATCAGAGAGCCGCAAAACCCTAATTTCAGAAAGAGGATCGGCCAAAAATTTTCCACAGCAAAAAGGAACCGAAGCCCGAATTCGACAAAGAGGAACGGCTAAAAGAAGTGGACCGGGTTAAAAATAAAGAGGCCGACATTTTTCGAGCAAAAGAAAAAGGAACGGGGAAATTCAATTGGGCCGACATTATTATTATAAAGGGCTTTAGTTTACTTTTATTTAGGGTTTTATTAAAGGGTTTTTTTTATTTTATTTGAGCAAAAATTATGCATTCAAGTTTGTATTTTAATTTTTGCTCCTGCTTTTATTTTTTAAGTCTGTTTTTTTCTTTTAGAGTAAAAGAATTTGTAAATCACCACCTAGGTTGTAGGTAGTGTCAGATTGTCTAGTTAGAATTAGTTCAGTGAGCAGGGTGTGCGAGTTTGCAAAACTCTATAGGCGGAGCAGAGTTTGCGAGTAAGCGAAACTCTATAGGCGGAGCAGGGTGTGCGAGTCTATGTGAGTGTTTGTGAGGGGGAGCAAAAGGGTTTGCGAGTCTAGTAGAGTGTTTGTAAGCGGGATACTGTTTAATTCTAATAGAAATCTGGGAATGCAGCAGTAGGCAGAGGTTGCCGAAGCTGGGTAAATTTTGTGTGTGATTTACTTTTCAGCATATTTATTTCTGCAGTTTGTTTTTACGTTTAAATCGAGAAAATTTTCTATAACCCTATTCACCCCCCCCCTCTAGGGTTAATCTAGATCCTACAAGTGGTATCAGAGCACGGTATTTTTCTTTAACTCTAGAGTCATGAATTCATCAAATAATGCTTATTCTGAGGGGCAATCTATTGTTAGGCCACCCATGTTTAACGGGAATGATTATGCTTATTGGAAAGTTAGGATGAGTATTTATCTTAGTTCCGTTGATTATGATATTTGGGACATCATTGAAACTGGCTATAAATCTCCCACTATAACTGTTGGTGATACTGAGATTCGTACTCTGGATTGACAAGTTTTCAAGACGGTTTCATATGCTAATTTTCAGCGTTTTCGATGGTTTCTGTTGTTTTTAAGCACGAGTTTTCTAAATGATTTTTGAAATGATTTTTATAATAAAATGGCTTTCAAACTAAATATTTTATAATATTTTTAATTATTTTTAAAGTTATTAAAAATATATTTATTCTCTATAATAAAGATAAATTTTGAAGGAAATGTTTTCCAAACGTTTTCAAAAATTGTTTTAAAACTAGTTTTCTCAAAACGAATTATTTTCTACATAAATTACATTATTTTTGCACTCTTCAAGCGTATGAGAAAAAATAAACGATTTAGTAAAAGATTTGGTATGTGATACATGTGTTACTTTTTCGGTTAATTCCAGACTTATTCGTTTAAAGCTATGGACCTTCGTTTGTTATTTGTGATTTTCATTCTTTGGCGTGTTTTGAGATTTGTGAATTCCTATTTTAGGAATTATTTGAGATTGCCATTCTTTGGTGGATTTTGAAATGTGAGTTCTCCTACTTAGGAGTTATATATGGATGATGAAGCCATTGAATTGGCTATTGTATATGCCGATGAAATGTGGCAATTTTGTGATTTGAATAATTTTATTTTCTAGTGTAGCATTGACTAACAGTTAGTAAACCATTAAGTGAGAACATGTGGTATGAGACGCACTGTTAACGCTTTTCGGGTTCCTATCTAAGAGTTTGTAGCACATTTACGAGGTATTGCCAGTACTATAAACCTTTGGGTCAACACGAGGAATTTGTGACTTCGGTCACCACGAGGCATTTGTGACTTCGGTCACCATGAGGCATTTGTGACTTCGATCACCACGAGATGGGTACCTATATATATTGGTACTGGACATGAGGTTTGCAGGACAATTTTCCGAGTTTTGAGTTTTATTATGTCTTCACCATTTTCTAGATGGATGTTCTATATATTTATAGCTTAGAGCTATATGAGAATTTGTGTGTGTGTATATATGTATATATATATATGATCATTTCATTTTTGAATATTGAACTCTTAACTTAGTTCCACGAGTTATGAGATTTCTATGGTTTCCTTTTGAGATTTTATATGATTTTTTATCAGAATTTATGTTACGAGTAACCTTTAAGAAGGAAACATTTAATTTGGTTGGTGTTATTCATGAGTTAACCTTGAGATATTTCAGTATTTTCCATCACTTGGATTCTAAGTAAACTGTGTTTATATCATACCTTTATGATTAAAAGAATGTTTCCCCTATGAGACATATATCTTATTTATCATTAGCTAATCTTCTTGTTCAAGTTAGACTGACCCGTGTAATTATTAATTGGGTCAGACCGAGTTGTGGGTTAGATTATTTGGCTCTTGCTTAGCTGTTCTCTATGGACCCTACTATTGACTCTTTTGGATCTTATGCATAGTTTTTGTGTAGCTTATCTTTTAGTGTGCCTTGCTTATGTATATATTATTTTATGGGGACTTGATGTATATTTAAATTGTGGTATGTCATCACACATGTATGACACTATGTATTGTACTTGATGTATATGTATATATATGACTGTGTTTGCTGTTCTGTGACTTGTGTTTATTATTTCTATTGTTTTTTGTTTTGAATAAATCATGTAGCCACCATGGTATTATATTAGATGAGAATTAAGTATGTCGAACCACTTAAGTTGAAATGAAAAATGAAAAAAAAATGAGCACATTATCGACATACTTAATGCTGATTTAATACAAGAATATGGATGGTCGCTTCTAAACAGCCATATTCTCTGCACTAGCAGACGGTATCCCATAGTAATATTCTTTTTTAGTGTGGGTCTTGAGTTGGGGTGTCACACGAAGAATTGCTAAAAGGGGAGTTCATGTAATGAAATCAGGAGCTTGACTCGGCTTTGAAAACGGATACGACATATGCGAAAAGGAAAAGAGGAGGGAACTTAATAATGAACTATACGAGATTCATGACACTGCGCAGATACATGCTAGTCAAAATCCTAGCTTTGTTAATGAACTATAGAGTCTGATTAGAGAATATATATATATATATATATATATATATATATATATATTTCTTTGGATTGCAAATTTAGATACAGACCATGATGTCAGAAAGAGAATAAAAACCGAAGTGATTGTCGAGGAAGAAAGGGGGAAAGAAGAGCCGAATGAATGTGAAAGATTGCAGGAGCACAAGCTACTCTACATTATTGGACTACGTTCTTGCAAGTTACTTTCCAAATTTGGATATCAAAAGTATTATAAATGTCAGGAGACAAAATAGGCGAGACGTAAAGAATTTTTTTCAATGAAAATATGAAAAACATGGTGGAGATGAAACAGACAAGATCCAGAGAAATTCTTTAAACGAACAACCAAAAACAGGGGCCGTGCTTTTTGGGCTTCAGGGTATTTTATTTTGGGCAACTGACAGTAAGCAAACCTCTCTGACGTTCGGTTTGATTAGTTATTTTCAATCTATTTTCCTTTTTCCATTTTTTTTATTTAAATTCTCATATATTTGTTTAATATTCTCATTGCATTTGGGTTATTTATGCAAGTTCATGTTACACATAAAAACGAGAAACCAAATCTATTAAAGGGTATTGTCGTAAAAACATGCTTTTATGTTTCAAAATACATAACGCTTAATCATAAAAACAAATTATTATTTTTTGGAACCAGGGAAACTTGTTCCATCACCGCCGATATTGCAACTCCTGAACAGTAAACCTGAGGGAATACGGTTGGCTTGCCATAAAAGCGCACCCAAAATCTCTTTAAAATTTCTGGACATTTCTGGAACTCTTTAAATATTTGTAGTGAAATTTGCAAAAATTTAAAGTTTCTACATTGTAAATATTTAAAAAAAATCTACCAATATTTGCAGTATTTCTACAAATATAATGCAATGTTTTCTACAAATATTTGCAATTTTTTTATAATAAAAGATATTTTGATAACAAAAAAATACAATTAATGTTCAGATTTAGTTTTTAAAAAAAATACTGAACTTATTTTTCTTACCGAAATAAAACGTAGATGTAAAATTTAAAACATGTTCGTGAAAATGATTTTTCAAATATCAAATCTGAAAATAAAGCGGTTTAACCAAATTTCCACTACATTGAAATTATTATTAAAGAAAAATGTATTGAGGTTTGAAAAATAGTGATGTTAGAAATATACGTATTAAGTATCATAATGTGTACACAAAAAATCAAAATTTTCTATATCAGCACTGATATAACGTCATAATCTCCTTCCAATTCTATCGATAAGATATGATCTCTTTCTAATCAAGCACAACTTACCGTCCTTAATTTATGTATTACTATTTGTTTATCACCTAGATTCCTCTGTCCCTTATCGGCACATTCATTGTCCTAATTAAAAGGCCAATTATACTTCCTACGTATAAATTTTCTATTTGCTTCGAAGCAAACAGAAATAATGCACATAACAAAAATACACACCACAATATAGTTCATTCCCTTAAATAGATATGAATGCCTTAATGTCAATCGTTTAATGACATACACGCAATATGTTCTGATGCCTAACCTAATTGATTTTCATACCTCTACTAAACCATTATAAATAGAATCCTGAACTTTCATTTTCCTCAACCCTGAATCAACCATCACCCCAATGTCTTCTCTAACCCTTCTCTTCACCATCTTCCTCTCAGTCTCCCTCCCTCGTCTTGTAAGTTGCAAAGGTGGATTCTCCACCGATCTCATCCACAGAGACTCCTTACAATCCCCATTTTACGATCCTACCCTCACCCCCTCCGACCGCCTACGTGCCTCCATCCGCCGTACAATCTCACGCTACAACCAAATAACCACCCAAGACATCCAATCCCCCATAACTCCTGCTGGGGCCGAGTACCTGATGACAGTGAACATCGGTTCTCCTCCCTTCAACGTCATGGCCATAGCCGACACAGGCAGCGACCTGACATGGACCCAGTGCAAACCCTGCCTCAACTGCTACCCACAAAAAGCTCCCATCTACGACTCCTCCAAATCCTCCACTTACACCTCCCTAAAATGCAGCACTCGGGCCTGCTCACAGCTACCACTCGGCGATTGTGACTCGAGCTCCAAATGCCAGTACAGGTACTCGTACGGTGATGGCTCTCACACCGAAGGAGTTCTCTCCTCCGAAACCTTTTCCATTGGTTCGGCTTCGATACCCAAGATTTTATTCGGGTGCTCTCAGGATAGCGCCGGAACTTTTGATGAGAACTCTGCAGGTATCGTAGGGCTCGGCCAGGGACCATTGTCGCTCGTGTCTCAATTGGGCACTTCAATCGACGACAAGTTTTCTTACTGTTTGGTGCCTAGAGAATCCAATACGACAAGCAAGATCAACTTTGGCGACAATGCTGATGTGGGCAAAGAAGCAGTGACTACTCCTCTTGTTAAGGGACAGTCGAACACTTACTACACCGTGACACTTGAGTCGGTAGGTGTTGCTGGTGGAAAGAAAATTGCTGTTGGTAGGACGACAGATGTTGATGTCAGTGATCAGGAAGGGAATATTATCGTTGATTCAGGCACGACTCTGACCATTTTGGATGATTCGGTTTTGAGTCAATTGACCGATGAAGTGTCGAAAGCTGTGACGTATCCAACGACGCAGGATCAGCAAGGGCTTTTTTCTCTTTGCTATGATGTTTCGGGTGTTAACAGCGGTGGGCTTAGTTTGCCAGATTTGACATTTGAGTTCACGGATGCTGCGTTGACATTGAAGCCTTTGAATGCGTTTGTAGAGATTGAGGATGGGGTTTTGTGTTTAGCTATGGTTTCGAGTAGCCAATTGGGCGGTGGTGTTCAGATATATGGAAATATCGCGCAGCAGAACTTTCATGTTGAGTATGACCTTAAGAACCAGAAGTTGTCATTTGCTCCCACTGATTGTTCAAAGTTTTAGATGTCTGGATGTTGTGATATTCTTATTTTAAGTTTGTAGTTTTTTGTCATTTGAAATTCCATAATAGAGGTGTAGTTTTAAGTGGTCTGTTCTCTTTTTAAGGTTCGTTACATCGTTCTTCTAAAAAAGTATATATATTTTACTGGAGCGAAAATTTAGCAAATCTGATTGAATCCGCAGAAGCAATGAAATAGTACTTATATTTAGTTTATTTGCTGTGGTAACAGTTACTCTTTATCTACATTTACCACATGCTTCATACTCTTCACAGTGACTGACGTAGCACATCTACAAGCCATTTCTTGTTTTACTTTATCTACTACTGTGTAATCCATTGCAGACGGTGTATTGTTGGAAAAAAAAAAAAAAACGTTTTAGATACTTTTAGAAATAAAATTTATTATGCTTTATACCGTGAAATCGAGTTATAAGCGGAATTTACTATATTTCCAGATATGTCTTCTTTATATTTGAACACAAGCAAATAATCATTTTTGTTAATAAAAATGAAATATATGTCGATTTACTAATTTCTAGGATGCGATATTTGTTAAGCAAGATAAACAAAAATTAGATTTTCTAATAAATTTTGAAAATAATACTTTTGTAGAATTTTACAAATAAATATTCATGTGAATAAATTTTGAAATTTATATTTAACTTTTGATAAATTTGACTAAATGATAAATAAAATACAGGTTGGATTTAAAACATTACTGATAACAGTGACGAAAATATCTAAAAATACAAGTGTAGTACTAATGCATGAATGTTATCGTATCACATATTTATCAAAATAATTATATCATATTATCAAAGTGATAAACAAAATATTGTTTAACTACTAAAAGAAATATTAAGGAATCATTTGTTTAAAATGTTGTTTGTTGAATGCTGGATACTAATCATTGAACACCTAACGTTGGTGGCTAAATATTTAAAATGTTCGCTTATATTTTGGTTGTCTACTGATTTTTTAGAATAATCCGTTATTACGACAAGGTTTCCATTTAGTATGGATAAATTTTTACGTTATTGTGAATTTTTTTAACCATATGGACTTGAATAAAAAAAAGGTTTTACCATTTTGTCAATGTGAGTGTGATATACAAATTGTAATTTTTATGTAACACTAATTAATAATTATTTGTTAATTAAATTTTATTGAAAGTTGAAACTTAATAGAACTTAGGAGAAATTTGTAGATAATTGCAAAAATATTAAGTGTTGGTATTTAAATGTATATTGACAAGGGAAAAAATTAGTAAAACGTTATAATTATAATTGTGAAAATTTTAAATTATTTGAACTTGAAAAAATAGTAACTACGTATTTAAATTATGGGAGTTTTCAAGTTTTTTTTTCCACTCATTTTTGTTGATAACAAAAGGGAAGAAACTATAAAATGTACGTATGCATTATTTAGGAGGAGTTATCTAACTTTGTGGGAGTTATGTCATATTTTATACAAGATATCAATGGTTGTACCATTAGAAATAGGAAGATTGTTAATACCTCAGTTTTTGCTTTTGATGATAACAACCTTGATAAACAATAAAATGTTGTATAAAATATAGATACTAATATTTGCCAAATTATATAGTATAAATGGCAGGATTATATACGAATATTGAATCGAAGGCTGTACAATATAAAAGACTCAAAGAACGGACATAAAGACTCATGAGTATAAAGACCAAGACATGAGGATCTCAAGTTTATAGTATACTGTATAGAGTCATAAAATATTGTTAAAGTCCCTTGTAGCAATCTTTGATCTTTATTTTTCATTTTATAAATCCTTTATCTATAAAACAAAATATATTTTTAAAATATATTTAAAAATATATTATAAATTTTTTTTAAGTTCAATATACTTATAACCTATATTTAAACTATTTTACAAAGTATCAAATTATTTTACATGGCATAGGATTTTCAGAACATTTTAAAACAAACTAGCTTTCAACTTACACTAGCCTATGTCGACATATAGGCATATGATATGTCGACAGACATGCCGTAATTTAGAAACCCAAATTTTGAAATGAAGTGTCTATTCTTCGTAACTCTTTACGAATGGACATGCATCTTTATTCTTTCTATAGGGGTTTTCAAAAAAAAATTTAACGTCTACTTTCTTATTATCTTCTCTCCTCTTACTATGCCAAAATTTCTAGTGAAAAACTTATTCAAATCTTTTTTATTTCAATCAAAATCAATTCAATCTCAACTCTATTGGTTCTCTATTATTTGCTAACTAATTCTATCATCTCTCTCCCTCAATCAAAGACCAAAGTTTTGTCCAAAAGGCTATAGGATCCATTATATCCAAAGATTAAGAAATTGACTTTGGAAAAACCATCAAATTCCAGTTGTATTTGTGTGGTTTTGATTGTAGCCTGTTCAAATCAATTGGGTGTGCTTGGTAGCTCGGAAATCTGAGTGGGTGTGCTAGTAGCCCATTCAAATTAAGTCGTTGTACTACAAGAATCAAATCAATTTCCAACGGCTCAGGACCGCTGGCGACCATTGGAAGCTGTCGGAAAAATCCACTGCAAAAAATTATGTCGCTAAATATAATTTTCGACGGTTTTCGACATAGCCCAACACCGAATTTCCGACGGCTACATACGGCCATCCGACGCCTTCCAACGGCCGTCGGAAGACATGTGGACGATCAGAGTGTGTGTCGAAATCCATCGGGAGCCGTTGGAATTTTGCGGTCCCATGCGTCGGAAGCTGTCAGAATTTTTTGGCCTGCAGGCCGTAAGTGGCCGTCAGAAGCCGTTGCAATTTCTGATGCTGTTTTCCAGTATTTCTGCTGCATTTTCGCCTTCCATCCATAATCCATAAACATAATATATTCCACCCATCAAGCATATATCTAATTCAAGCATTCAATATGAAATCAAACCATACAAGCAAAATCAAATCACATAAAGAAATAAATCAAGCATAATTCATATAAAATCAAACCAAACTTCTCTACCATAATTTACATATATCTTATTGTATAATATTTAAATCAATCCTTCATCAACTCCTCACCGTCAACTTCCAAATGTCAAAATTAGTACCACCAAATGTATCAACAAACAATATACACAACATTTCAAATCCAAATCCACCAACTCAATGTATCATCAAACAATTATACAACATTTCAAATCCAACTCCACCAACTCAATGTATCATCAAAACTTACTAAACCAATACGCAAAACAATAAAAGCATACCTATCACTCTGGTCAATCACCTCTAAAACCTCATGAACCAGCTGAAGATGGAAAGCGGACACCATACTGCTGCATGTACTCAGCAATACGCTGATCCAGTAGTTGTGTCATCTCAGTGGTCTGGCGATGGTTTTGCTCTTCCGGCTACGCCACCCTAGCTCTCAACTTTTCGATCTCTGCTAGATCGATCTCAGCTTTGGTCATTCGGCTGGCTCTCCTCTGTCTACTGGCATGCAATACTTTAGTCTATAATCTTACTATCAAAGCTACATTATAATGTGTTAATTGTTAGATCTATAAACTTATTTATGAAACTAAAGCGATGTGAAGTTTTTTAGAACTAAAAGATTACTAAATTGTTATATGTTAATATATTGCTCATTACCACTTGATTGTCAAAGCCGTAGCCCATGTTCCATGACGGTCGATCCATGACTAACTCAAAAATAGCATCCTCCTCATCCATCGTCAGCTGCTCTCGACCAATATCCTCCAAAAGTTTCTAGCATTGCTGCATAAACCTTGCCGCCATGGACAAATAAAAACGCAGTTAAAATTAATATCATGATATTTTAGTTTATTATACTTTAGTAATTAAAACAATTACTAATAGTACATAAACTAAAATATGCTTAGATGGCTCTTTCTCGATTTATCGTTGCGCCATGTATACAAAACTTTTCCATCTGGATTTACATGCTCGACGGCATGAGTACGTGTAAATACATTAATTTACGAAACAACACCTTGTGCCTTAGCTTCTTGAAATTGATTATTATGTACTGTTATTGTATATTCAAAATTATATAGCACAATATCTATTTACAATTCACATTTAATAAGTTTACGAACTCCTGGCGATATTTTCTGGAATGACTTTGACCTTCTTCGATGAGTGACATGATTTTTGTTCCAAATTGCAGAGTTTCTTTTCGACTCTTCTTGTTAATTTAAATTTAATACATTATTTGCTAACCAAATAATTTTTGATACTTACATACCAATCAAATAATTAACAAAAGTTTAGTACACTTACTTTCGCCTCGTCATTATCCCAATGTGTCGGGCACCCTTCCCACACACTTGTCTCCATCCAGTTCGGCTTCTTCCGTTTATGCTTCACTGCTGACATGGAATCCCTGTAGTTCTTCCTTATTTTTTGTATCTAGTAATATCGTACTAACTGCAAGTCATCTGATTGTAAGTCCACTGCAGTCTGGATTCCATGATAAACAAGCAACCAAAAATTTAAAAATAAAAAGTGAACAATAAATAAGCGACAAAAAATTAAGAATGGAAAACAGAAGATTATACTTACAATGAAATCTTGCCAAATACACTCCAGGATTTGTGAAGGGATATTATCCCACTTCGTCCAGCATGCCTTCATCCTACTTTGTACAAATCTCTCGAAACTGATAGAACTACAGCTGATGGCTGTAGGTCAAACCCTCTGTGTTAAATATGATACAGATTAGTATATCGCATATAAAATATTTAAGATGCTGAAAAAAGTTTAATACCTACCCCTCTACTCTAGGCACTAGAGACACAATGGGTCGATGTGCCAGTTGCGATGGACCGCTGCCATCGTGTCCTAAAGAATGCGAAGAACTCCATTTGCACGATATGATACCTGCCACAGACACATTTATTTTAAAAGAGACCAATAACATAATAATGAAATATACTTTATAGTTAAATGACATCAATGAGATAAAGTACATAAAGTGCAAAGTATACCTGATTCGGATTAGGTCTCATATTCCGACGATAATAGAATACATTACGTTTTTAACATAAATTGCTAAATAAATGATAGAAGCGGTAATGATATAAATGATGTAAATGATGATAAGCAAATTTGGTTTCATAAATGACATAAATTACATAACTAGCAAAATAAAACTTACCAATTACATCAATTACATAATACATAAGAATTCAATATAATATTTATATCAATCCTCATCGTCTTCTAATTCAGATTTGGTCTCATATTCTACATTATTTTCCTCCCTAATTTCGAGTGATTCTACCAAAACGTTTGATTCATCATTTAGAGGTCCAAAATCAATACGATCATCTGTTATTATTATTTCATTACTTTGCTCAAGATCTGCCTAATAAGCTTGTTTTTTGGAATATTCTTTCCATCAAACGTAAATCTTGCCTTTGTTTTAAAACTACCGATCTATCTCTTTATCTCCTTTTAAAGACCGATAAGAAGTGTAATAAACTTGCAATGCTAGTTTGGCTAGTACAAAAGGATCGTACTTGCGATAATGCGATGTGTGCTTTATTTCAATGAGATTATAATACTTGTGCACATTAAATCCAAAACTTCAAACATTACTAAACTAGTTGCATATAAATAGAAACACCTGGGCCGTGAGAAATATATCATTTGCAAAATTTGTTTTAAAACGTCATAAAAGTCATTTAAGAGATTTTCTGGATCATCACTAACTGTAACAAATACACTTGTATCATTATTTAATATTTCTACACTGCATTCTTTGGTATTAAATTTATATTCATTGACGTAATATATTGGATATATCTTGACATTTTTTTGGTCTCAACGAAAGATGTTTCAAACCTTCGTCAACCGTACAATTTCTCAGTTCCTAAACGTACTTTGAAAACCAGTCGGAATTTTTTTACTAGGATCTCCGTGCGAATGTTCACTTTCATAAATACTGTATATATGAATAAAATATTGCACTAAATTCTACATGCACATTCATTATGGAAATGAATAAATCATAAATTATTATTTTAGATTACCTTAAAAATGGTGCAACCCCAGCACAATTAAGAAGAATGTAAGTGTGTGCTACATGAAGATCTCCATCGTCCAACATATTTCTACACATTTTCTAGAAGGTCGACCATGCTGTCTAAAAATAGATAACATTGTTTGAGAGGACTCTTGTTCATCATCTTCGTTATTACGAAGAACACTTTCAAATGATATGTTCACATGGTCACTGAAATAATGAATGAAAAGAATGAAGCTTCTTCTTCGATGAAAGATTTACATATTGAAACTTCAACTTGTGCTTTTTGCCTCACTTTTTTCTTCAGGTGATTCAAGTGTCTATGCAAAATTAATTTACATTAACTTTAACTTCCGGATGTAATTAAATTATTAGGTAATGTATTACATACCTCTCAAATGTATACATCCATCCATATTGCACAGGATCTCGAAGTCATACTTCAGATGGGAGATGAATAGATATATGCTCCATTACATCAAAAAACTTGGCATAAATATTTTCTCCAATTTGCAGAGCAATATAGGAATATATTCTTCAAGTTTACATAAACGTTGCGCTTTTAGATTAGTCGAACAAAGCTCTTTGTAAAACAGACTAAGCTCCGTTATTACCTTACAAACTTTTAGCGACAATAGTTCTTTGAATAGAACGGGTAATAAATTTTCCATCATTATGTGACAGTTGTGGCTTTTCATTCCGCTCAATATACCTTTTTAAAGTCAATGTATCTACGAAGGTTTGATGAAATTCGATCAGGAAATCTTATTCCTTCCATCTATTTTAACATAACTTTAACTTAATTATTATCTAACTTGTAACATGCTTTGGATTTTTTACTGTGATTTGGTTTCATATGAAGCTCGGGACGTTTAGATAATTCTTGTATATCGCATCTTAATTTCAAATCGTCCTTAGTCTTTCCCTTGACATTCAAAATTGTGTTAAAAACATTGTCAAAGACATTTTTCTCATTGTACATCACATCAATATTATGAAGAACCAGAAGATCTTTTCAATAAGACCACTCCCAAAATATACTTTATTTGCACCGATTATGAATAGCAGATTTGCCTGCAATTTCTGTTTGCACTCGAGTTTCATATATCTTTGGATAGTCCCTTACAAGTTCATATATGTCTTCGCTTGACCATATCGTTGGTGGTTGTTCGGTTTCTCCTCTATTAGCTAGAAAGATTTTCTTATCTCCTTTGAAAGGATGCTCGACATGGAGAAAACATCAATAGCAGTTAAACCATGAAAATTTCTTAGCACTCGGTAAAGAGAACGCCCATGTTTCTTCCATGCAATATGGACATGCAAGACTACCGGATGTACGCCATCCTGAAAGCATTACATAGGCAAGAAAATCACTTATAATCTACAACAAAGAAGCAAATATATGAAATATCTTCTTTGAAACGTTGTATATTTCTACTCCTTAGTTTCATAGTATTTTTAACTCCTCAATCAACGGTTGTAAATAAACATCGATTCCTTTTGTCGGATCGTTAGGGCTAGGAATGACAACAGTAAGAAACATATATTGCGTTTTCATACACATCCGCGGAGGTAAATTATAAGTTGTGATGACAATGGGTCAGGATGAATATTTAGAACCAAATTGAGAAAGTGGTGAAAAACCACCCGTACATAATCCAAGTCTAACATTACGACTCTTCGCTGCAAAACTAGGATAAGTTTTGTCGAAATGCTTATGTACTTCTCCATCGGCTGGATGTGTCAACATACCAGCTTCCTCTGTTCTCATACTATGTCATCTCACATGAGATGCTATTATAGAAGATTCATATAATCTTTGAAGCCTAGAAGTGATGGGCAAACAATGCATACGTTTGTATGGAACTTCATTTCTCTTCTTTTCTCTTGGTTTGTATCTTTCCTCATGACATATACTACAATTCCTAGGAGTGATGTCCTATTTTCAAAACAACATACAACTATTTAGGCATGTGTCTATTTTCTGATAAGGTAAACCAAAAGCCGACATAAGTTTTTTAACTTCATAGTGATTCTAGCACATTAAATTATCGGACGACATATGTCTTTTTGCAGCTTTCACATTGGCTGTAAATCCGTCTTCGGTGATGTTGTGTTTTGAGTTCACCGCAGTGTGTTTTGCAGTTACTGATAGCTGGACGCCGCTTTTACAACCATCCTAAAGAGGTTTCTTAGCAGCATCCAGTAAATCATAAATATTTTTTGCTTCAATATTTGGTTCTTCAACATTTTCATCGTCGTCGTCAACTTCAACCGCAGGGAATATTGATCATGTTGCATCTTCAACCATATTTTCTATACGGTTCCTTATAACAATTTCCAGCAATCTTTAATTCAGACTCCGCAAAAGTATGTGGTACAACTTCTCCATATCCTAAACATAATACTTCGGCACAAAACTGTTTTTTCACAAATGAACTTTCACAATATCTAGTAAAAAATTCTTCAAATATTTACACTACCACACGACAACGAATTTCTACATCGTTTTCGTTATTACTTAATGAAAATTTAACAAATACGTTTATACCATAATAAAAAACTTCTTTTATTGAGCCTCTCAATACCCTTCTTTGACACATCCATCTCATTCGATCAACAAAATGACCGATCATTTTTTTATTTGAAAAAATATGTAACAAATTCAAAAATAAATTTTGGTCATTTTACGGATTCACATTTTATTTTTCAATGTATTGATACAAAAATTTATACGCGTCAATTTTACCCCACTTAAAAATACAATATAGAAACGTTGGTTTATGGTTATCTTTTTTTGGATCAGTCATCCTGCTTCCTATTACAAACACAGTAAACACTTACATATCATACATATTTTATCTCAAACGATTCAACAAAATTTCGACAGCTCTTCGCTTTTGTTTCCTACATTGTACACAAATGCGTGTATGTAGGGAACAAAAAAGAAAAGTGACGGTAAAATTTTGTGAATTTTTTGAAATGAAATAATGTACAAAATTTAATTATTTAATGTATTTATAGCTTATCCAATACATGGGCAAATCCAACAAGTAGTATACCAGATGAATATAAATGGTCGGTTTGTGACAAAAACGAATATTTATATAACGATCATGTACAACACCAGTCGGACGAGGCCATAAACTCTATAAGGGATGTAAAAAAAGTAATTTATAAATATGAATATATAATAATTTTATATATTTCAAAAAATTATTAATTTACCACATTTTTTTCGTTTATTTTATCGAATAAGGCTGCTTTAACATTATTGTCATTTTCCATTACAGTCAAATTTTTTTAGACTTGTGCATTCATTATTGTTGTACAAGTGAAGATGTTATACAGCTCATTTCTTATTCCAATTAACACAGTACAATGGTAGAAACAACACATATACAATGGTTTACACATACACACACAATCACAAATTATACATACTCTTTATAATTTTACAATAACATACGAAGTACATATACCATGAGATACTATAAACCATTAGTATGCTATTGGAAACAATTGCAATCATTAATTAGCTCTAATTTAACAACTTATGCAAATCTAAATTTATGGTAAAAATTAGATTTTTCTCGAAAATAAGAGATCATACTAAGATTGAAAGGAATAGAGTGTGATTAGGCAGCTGTGGAGGATCTGGAAGCTTGAAATTGGTGATTGGAAGCTTGAATTGGGGATTTGGAGATTTTATGTTTACTTTTTCCATGCTGTAGAATGAGGAAGAAGAGACTTGGATGGAGCTTGTATATCACGAATTTCCAATGGCTTCCGATGGCCACTGATGGTCCGTCGAAAACGATTGGAAATGAGCCATCAGAAGTCTTTTCTATGCTTTGTCCGTATTTCAGCCTTTTCCAAATTGTAGAATTTTTTGAATATGATCTACAGAGGAATTGTTTTAGCCCTCGCTTGAACCTTGTATATACTTAGTGAGACTCCAAGGACGACATTTGCACCGTGTTTGGATTCATTTTGTAGATCAATCTATCTCTAGCATGATTGCATCAACCCAGCTTGGTTTCTCGATAAAAGAAGACAACATGCTATTAGCATATTTGGACTTGTCAAAGAAACTCTGAAAAATCATAGAGATAAGGTGGGAGATATTTGATACTAAATAAAACATATTATAGACAATATCTTTATTTTTGAAATATAATATTAATTTTTTGTCTCTACATTACACTTGAGATTTAAGGAAGATCCTTAAGTTAATGATGTTATATCGCTTTCCTTTCAAACAACGTCGAATCCCAAAAGTTGGATTTCGTAATTGTCAAACATAAATACGATACAGTTCAATATACCTATTTATGTTAATATATATCTAAGATTCCTAAAAAATTCAACATAAACAGAAATGGTAAATAATTTTTTATACTAGGAAACAAACATCGACAATCTATTTGTACTAATTGACTTCGATGTGAAAGAATCCGACCATACTAATATATTATTTTCATAAATCATAAAGATAATATAATTTCAAAATCAATTATCCCATTATTATCATATTTATGGTTAATTCCATAAATAAAATTGGTTTTATCCATTGCTTCTACAATATTTAGAAATTATCGTCATAAATATAAACTTTTACAATACTACATAATAATTATTGAACATCTCAAAAAGCCACTTGTCAAATTTTTTTACACCTAAAATCTTTAACATTGTTAGAAAAATCTGTTACAAATAAAACTGTTATAACAAAGTTTGAATGTCACAAACTCTTGTTTTACATGTTCTATATAATGTAAAAATTTGATGGTTGAGTGATCAGTTATGACACTAGTTAAATATCGTTGAATATATTATATTTACAATGCTAATGAAATGTTGTTATAAGGCATTTTAACAATTCATAACAAGAGCAAATATAGCAACAGAAATATTCAAACTTACAGAAATAGGAACAAAAAATCAAATAAGCAAACTAAAGAAATACTCACTAAGCTATAACCCTTCGATCTTCCAATGTTCCTACAAGATACCAAAACAGCTTCGAAAATATTGCCATACTGCCCAAAACGCCTCATATTTTCACTCTCAATTTCCCAAGCTAATCCACCATAGAAAAGATTAGTTAACGAAGTATAACAACCCTGGTTTTAGTGATTGCATGTAATATTAAATTATAACGGTGGTTATAATTTAATAATGGGGAAATAAAATTAATTAGTGAAGTAAAATTTGTTTATTTTAAATAAACAATGGGTTATAAATATAAATTGTTGAAAATAAAGTTTTAAAATGCTTTATAATGTTAATTTGGAGAAAAAATGTGCATTTTATAGTATTAATTTGGTAAAATGCGATAATTTTGCAAATTATTGCCAAATGTGGTTTTTATAAATTTTAAATGAAGTATTTGAAATTTTGTATGTTGTATAATGTAAATAACAAGGTGGAATTTTATTTAAAAAATAGTTTTTGGATGTAAATATGATGATAATATGGTTTGCTAAATTTAATTGACAAGAAAACAATTTTTATATAATTTTTTGTGTTAGAAATAATGTTTTATGCAAATTATAGTGTAAAGTGCAGTGTTTATTTAAAAATGGAGTTTAAATAATGGAAATTAATTTTATATAGCTAAAATCTTTTATATGTTGTGAAAACATTAAATAATTGTTGTATAAAATTTATTGGGTTTAAAAATGTGTCGATTTGTGTAAATAGGATGGATTAGTGTGTAATAATGAAACTTAGTCATTTTCACCAAGTATTTCCTAATGGGCTAGTGTATAGTGGGTTTATATCCATTTCTGGAATATTTAGGAGGATGTTAAACTGTACATTCTATTTCTTTTTCATTTTTCTTCGTCATCTTAAAACAAAACAGAGAAAAAGAAAAGAATGGCCACCTCTTGAATCTTCATAAATCTAGCTTCAAAATTTACTGAAATTCAGAGATAAATTAACAAATCAAAGTTAACAGTAGGAAATCACAACCAAAATCTCAAATTGTTTCATCAGTTTTCTATTTTGAGTAGAGATTGTCTGTAACTTTCTTTTCTTCTTGTCTACATGTTCTATTTTTAGTTTCTACAAGTCAGAAACACACTTTTGCACCAGAAAGTTAGCTTCTTGCATCTTCAATCTGCTTAAATCTTTGCTAAGGCAAGTATAATCTCACAAAACTCTAGCTTTGAACAAGTTTCTTGCTAAAATAAGTTGAATTTGCTACTTGCTGTAAGCGAAAGTTGTTGTTGGAATTTTACAGTAAAAATATGTTTTAAACCCCATCTTTTTGTGCTTATATCTATCTGATTTTGACATGAAATCATGCTGGAATTTCTTTGAATTGTTATTTGAGTGTAGTAGTTTGTGCATGCAAATTTTTATGGTCTGTATCATCTTAGAGTACCCTGAAAACATTGCTCAAAATCAAGACTATAAGGCAGAAAATTGCCTGTAAATTCACGACCCAGAGGTCAGCCTAACACTATCAGGGGTCAACCTCAGGGTCGACCTAGACATTGGAATGGTCGACTTATAGGTCGATCTTTGTTGTGTTTTTTCTGCCTTTTCCCTTTGTTCTGCTATGTTTTACTTCTTCTTTTAGAGTCTATGCAATCAGTTTTGAGATGTTTTTGTGTTGTTATGAAGGGATTCTAACCTATCAATAGGTAAGCCAATATTTTGGATTGATTCGTGCTCTGGATTGACAAGTTTTCGAGATGGTTTCCTATGCTGATTTTCAGCGTTTTCGATGATTTCCGTTGTTTTCGAGTACGAGTCTTCTATACGATTTTTGAAATGTTTTTTATTATAAAATGGCTTTCATACTAAATATTTTATAATATTTTTAATTATTTTTAAAGCTATTAAAAATATATTTATTCTCTATAATAAAGAGAATTTTAAAGGAAATGTTCTCCAAACTTTTTCAAAAATTGTTTTAAAACTAGTTTTCTCAAAACGAATTATTTTCTACATAAAATACATGATTTTTGCACTCCTGAAGTGTATCAGAAAGAGAATTAAAAGATTTAATAAAACATGTGGTATGGGACACGTGTTATTTTTTCGGTTAATTCCGAACTTTTTCGTTTGAAGCTATGGACCTTCGGGTTGTTATTTATGATTGTCGTTCGTTGGCGTGTTTTGAGATCTGTGAATTCCTATTTTTAGGAATTATTTGAGATTGCCATTCTTTGGTGGATTTTGAGATTTGAGTTCATCTACTTATGAGTTAAGGATGATGAAGCCATTAAATTGGCTATTGTGTTTGTCGATGATATAAGGCAATTATTGTGATTTGATTGATTTTATTTTCTAGTGTCACATTGACTAACCATTAGTAAACCGTTAAGTGAGAACAAATGGTATGGGATGCACTTTTAACACTTTTTGGGTTTCTATCTGAGAATTTGTGACACATTCACGAGGTATTTCCAGTACTATGGATCTTCAGGTCATCACGAGGAATTCGTGACTCCGGTCACTACGAGGTGTTTGTGACTCGGTCACCACGAGACATTTGTGACTTCGGTCACCACAATATAGGCACATATACATATAATAGTACCGGACACGAGGTTTGCACATGCAGCATAGCTTTGGCATATAGTCGGGGATTTGGATCCAATCTGGGAATTTTTTTGAGTTATGAGTTCTATTATGGTTTCACCATTTTCTAGACGGTTGTTTTATATATTTATAGCTTAGAGCTATATAAGAATATATATATAATATATATATATATATACACATACATATATATATATTTATGTATATGATGATTTCATTTTTGAGTTTTGAACTCTTAACCGAGTTCCATGAGTTATGTGCTTTTTGTGGTTTCATTCTGAGATTTTATACGATTATTTATCAAATTTTATATTATGAGTAACTTTTAAGAAGGATACATTTATATTGAGTTAGCGTTATTCAAGAGTTAACCTTGAGATATTTCAGTATTTTCCATCACTGGGATTCTGAGTAAATCAATGTTTATATCATTCCTTTATGATTAAAGGATTGTTTCCCTTATGAGACATATATCTTATTTATCATTAGCTAATCATCTAATTCAAGTTAGACTGAACCGTGTATTCATTACTCAGGTCAGACCGAGTTGCAGGTTAAACTATTTGGTTCTTGCTTAGCTATTGTCTATGGACCATACTATCGACTCTTTTGGATCTTATGCATAGTTTTTGTGTTGCTTATCTTGTAGGGTACCTTGCTTATGTATATATTCTTTTATGGGGACTTGATAAATATTTAAATCGTGGTATATCACCACTCATGTATGAAACTTGTAATTGATGTACATGTATATATATATGACTGTGTTTGCTGTTTGTGACCTATGTTTATTATTTCTATTTCGTTTTGTTCTGAATAAATCCTGTAGCCACCGTGGTATTGTATTAGATGAGAATTAAGTATGTCGAACCACTTAAGATGAAATGGAAGACAAAAAAAGAGAGCACATTATAAACATACTTAATGCTTATTTAATACAAGACTATGGATGATCGCTCATAAACAGCCATATTCTCTACACTTGTAGACATTATTTCTTAGTAATACTCTTTTTAGTGTGGGTCTCGTAGGTAGGCATCACAGCTTGGTATCAGAGTTAAATTCAGAACAAAATGTAATAAACACAAAATAGTATACATACTACAATACATCAAGTATGATATGAGTGAAAACATCGTCCTTAATCGAAGTTGATTCTAATCTTGCCTTAACGTTTTCGAGTCCTTTGGAGGCAGATAAGTAGGAATACGTCTTGGAATGTAATTTTAAAATTTCATAGTATTCTTTATTTAATGAATTCAATTGATAATATCTACCCATGTGAATAATTCAATCTTATCTTAACTTTTAGCTTATGGCTGGAAGAGGAAGAGGTCGCACTTTGGGGGTTGAGTCGTCGAGTGGCGCACGTCTCGAAAGTGCGTACATGTCGACTGATCAGATTCTAGTGCTTATTTGAAGCACTCATCCTCCAGCTCCAGCCCTTTATCCTCTATGCAAATCCACATTTGCGTGCATGTGCAGTAACTTCACTCATCTAGGAGGTAAGCCGTTGAAAGGCTCGGAGTCATTTTTAGAGGTCTAGGCATAACTACATACATGTGAGCGCATTTTTCTCGCATGGAGATTTCTAGTCATCATTGCATTCTTATCGCATCTAGAATGTTGTAAGAACATGTGTTGGATTGGTATTAGTTGCTCGTGGCATATATTGATGAGTCTACCTTTGAGTGGGAGCAATTCAGAGAGAGATTCGAGCTCGAGTTCGCTCCTGAGTCCGAGAAGGCTATTCTGGCCTGACGTTTCCTTGACCTTAAGCAAGGGAAGTCGACTATTTCAGAGTATGTTGCATCTTTCGAGGCTTTGTCAAAATACGATCTCAAGCATATTAGCACTTATATAAGAAGAATCACAAGTTTTTTGGCCTTAAGAGATGTCTATAGAAATCTCTTATGCCTTAGCTTAAGTTATTTTTTGAAGAGCTTGTGGATGCGGCCCTTCATCTCGAAGCGATTAAGAATGAGTAGGATAGTGATGTTGAGACTAAGGTTTGGAAAAATCCATACAAGAAGCACTTTCCCTTCCGTAAATCCAAGTCATTCCAGCCAAGTAAGAAGAATAAGCAGGGCGGTTCTAGTTCAACTCACATGAAGCACCTTAATTAGCTATGCGTCGATTACCGCAAGCTTAACCAGTTAACCATCAAGAGTCGTTATACATTGCTTAGGATCGACATGTTCGATCAGTTCAGTGGTGCTATGGCCTTTTCTCAGCTTGACCTCGCCATCGGATTTCATCACCTTCGAGTTGCGGAGGACAACATTCCTCCCTCAGCATTCCGCACTCGATATGGTTCTTATGAGTGGCTCGTCATGCCATTTTGTTTGATGGACGCTCCTGCACACTTCGTTGACCTTATGAATCAAGTATTCCTAGAATATCTCGATAAGTATGTTCTTATGTTCATCGATTTTTTTATTCTAAGTCTGATGCTGATCATGCCTATCATCTAAGACTTGTTTTGAGTACATTTCCACAACATCAACCCAAAGCAAAATTTTCTAAGTGCCATTTTTGGGAAAAGCAAGTCAATTTCTTAGCCCATGTGGTATCCACTAAGGGGATCTCGGTCGATCCTTCTAAGATCGAAGTCATTCAAAACAGGAAGAGGTCTGAGTATGTCATTGGGATTCATAGCTTCCTTGGATTGGCGGGTTAATACCGTCGGTTTAGGAAAGACTTTTCCCACATAGTGCTTCCTCTCAGTAGCATTACTAGGAAAGGTTTTCGTTTTATCTAATCTGATAAGTTTGAAGCTTCTTTTGGGAACTTCAGACTAATGCTCCTATCCTTGTATTTCCCAAAAGGAATCAAGATCTTATTGTTTATACCGATGCCAGTCATTATGGCCTTAGCACTGTTCTTTTGCAAAGGGATTGGATAGTTTTCTATGCTTCAAGGCAATTACCTTCGAACGAGGTTCGGTACGCTACCCATGATTTAGAGCTTGTGGACATTGTCTTTGCGTTGAAGATATGGCACCATTATTTATTGTGTGAACACTTTATTCTCTATGCCGACCACAAGTCGCTCAAGTATTTGTTCACCCAAAAAGTGCTCAACATGCGACAGCAACATTGGCTCGAATTTCTCGTTTCTTATGACTTTGATATCCAGTATACTCCTTGCAAGAGGAATCGAGTTGCCGATGCATTGAGTCGTGAGCAATCGGCTTTTATTCCCATGATGCTTGCAGAATGGAAAGCTTTAGAGACCCTATCTATTTATGACTTTCGAGATCGTGCTTCTGCTTTAGACTATCCTATTTTATTATATAGCATGGACGCCCATCCTACTCTATTAGATCAGATTGTCGAGGCACAGCGGTAGGATTTCGATATTTCTTTTCTTATTCAGAAGTGTAAGTCCGAATCTTGCGATGATATTGAGATGAGGGATTTCAACATCGACAGCCATAGATGTCTTCCTAAGAAGAACGAATTAGTTGTGCCATCTATTCTAGATCTTAGGTGGGACATTCTAGCTGAGTGTCACCATTCTAAGTACACTGTCCATCCAAGCAGCAGCAAGATGTATGCTAACATGCGTCATTTGTATTATTGGGAAGGCATGAGGTGTGATGTGGCAGGTTATGTGAGCAAATGCATGATTTGTCGACTCAATAAAATCGAGCATCAATGACCCGGTGGTCTTCTTCGGCCTTTAGAGGTCCCATTCTGGAAGTGGGACTAGATCTCTATGGATTTTATTGATGGCTTACCTTGTTCGAGGCCGGGCCACAACAGCATCTGGGTTATTATGGATCTTCTTACTAAGTCCGAACAATTTATTCCTATTAAGTCTAATAGGACAGCATCTCATCTTTCGAAGCTTTATATTAAGGAGATCGTGCGATTGCACGGTATTCCTAGTTCTATAGTATGTGATTGTGATCCACTCTTCATAAGTCACTTCTGGCAAAGTCTTCAGCAATCTTTGGGCACAAAGCTTAATCTCAGCACTGCTTATCATCCGTAATCTGATGGAAAAACTGAACGGGTGAATTATATTCTTGAGGATTTAATTCGAGCTTGTATTCTTGATTTTGGAGGTAGCTAGGAAGATCACATTCCTTTGGTTGAGCTTGCTTATAATAACAGCTACTAATCTCCTATCGGTATGGCTCCTTTTGAAGCCTTATATGGGAGACCATGTCGTTTTCCTTCTTATTGGCTCGATTCCGTGGAAAAGTTTATATTACATCCTAAATCTATTCATGAAGCATATGAGAAGAGTTTTCTTTGTAGAGAAAGAATGAAAGAGGCACAGAGTAGCCAAAAATCCTACGCGAACAACCGTAGGAAGCCTCTTGAGTTTTCAGTTGTTAATCTTATCTATATCCGATCTTCTCCTTTGAAAGGAGTGGTATGCTTTAACAAGACTAGGAAATTAGCACCTCAATATATAGGGTCATTTCTAATTACAGCGCGTATGGTCATATTGCTTATAGAGTAGCACTTTGCGATCCGTTTTTTGGAATTCATGACGTGTTTCAGGTCTCTCAGTTGAGAAAGTCTTTACGGGATTATGATTCTGTGATGGATATTTATGCATTAGAAGAGCGTGAGGTTTCTCCTGATTTATCATTCATGCAACACCCTATGCGTGTTTTTGCTTCGGAGGTTAAGCGCATTTGAAACAAGAATGTGGCGCTCGTAAAGATTCAATGGTTCGATAATCTCAATGAATAAACTTGGGAAATTAGAGAATTCATTGAGCGATCTTATCCTGGTTTTTGATCTTCGAGTGTCGAAGGTGAGCATTTTGAAACTCAAGCATATCTGTCTTTACTCTGTTTGATAAATAAATTGTGTTGAATACACCTTTTCTATAGAAATTGCGAGGACACAATTTTTATAGGTGGGGAGTATGTAACAAGCTTGGTTTTAGTGATTACCTGTAATATGAAATTATAACTGTGGTTATAATTTAATATTGGACAAATAAAATTAATTGGAGAGGTAAATTTTGTTATTGTAAATAAATAATGGGTTTTAAATGTAAATTGTTGAAAATAAAGTTTTAAAAAGCTTTATAATGTTAGTTCGGAGAAAAAGGTGCATTTTGTAGTTATAATTTGGGAAAATGCAATAATTTTGCAATTTATTGCCAATTGTGATTTTTATAAATTTTAAATGAAGTATTTGAAATTTTATATGTTGTTTAATGTAAATAACAAGGTGAAATTTTGTTTAAAAAATAAATTTTGGATGTATGTATGATGATAGTAAGGTTTGTTAAATTTAATTGACAAGAAAAATAATTTTTATGTAATTTTTGGTGTTAAAAATAGCGTTTTATGCAAGTTATAGTGTAAATTATAGTGTTTATATATAAATATGGTTTTAATAATGGAAATTAATTTTATGTAGCTAGAATCTTTTATATGTTGTCAAAACAATTTTTAGATAACATAAACAATTGTTGTATAAAATTTATTGCGTTTAAAAATGTGTAAATTTGTGTAAATAGGATGAATTAGTGTGTAATATTGAATTTACTTAATCATTTTCACTAAGTATTTGCAAATGGGCTAGTGGGTAGTGGGTTTAAGTCCATTTCTAGAATATTCAAGAGGAAGCTAAGCCGTACATTCATTTTCTTTTTCAATTTTTACTTCATCTTCTCAAAACAAAACAGAGAAAAGAAAAAGAATGACCACCTCTTGAATCTTCATAAATCTAGCATCAAAATTAGCGAAATTAAGAGATAGATTAACAAGCAAAATTTAATAGCAGGTAAAAACCATAATCTCAAATTGTTTTGTCAATTTTGTATTTTAAGTAGAGATTATATGTAACTTTCTTTTGTTCTTGTCTACATGTTCCATTTTAAGTTTCTACGGGTCAGAAAAGCTCTTTTGCACTAGAAAGTTAGCTTCTTGCATCTCTAATCCGCTTAAATCATTGCTAAGGTGAGTATATTCTCACAAACTCTAGCTTTGAACAAGTTGCTTGCTGAAATAAATTGAATTTGCTGCTTATTGTAAACAAAAGTTATTGAAAGTTTACAGTAAAAATATCTTTTAGACCCCTTCTTTTTGTTCTTATATCTATTTTTTTTCTTCGTAAAATCATTTTGGAATTTCTTCGGATTGTTGTTTGAGTGTAGTAGTTTATGCATGCAAGTTGTTATGGTCTGAATCATCTTGGAGCACCCTGAAATCATTGCTCAAAATCAAGACAAACAAGGAAGAAAACTGCCTACAAAATTCGTGACCCAGAGGTCGACCTAAAACTATTAGGGGTCGACCTTAGGGCCGACCCAGACAATGTATAGGTTGACCTTAGGGTCAGCCTATGCAGTGGAATGGTCGATCTGTAGGTCGACTTTGCTGTATTTTTTTCTGCCTTTTCCCTTTGTTCTGTTGTGTTTTACTTCTTATTTCAGAAATTCTTTGCAATCAATTTTGAGATTTTTTTTGTGATGCTATGAAGGGAATTCAACCTATCAATAGGTTAGCTAATGTTTTGGGATCATTCGTGTTCTGGATGACAAGTTTTCAAGATGGTTACATATGGTGATTTTCAGCTTTTTCGATGATTTCTGTTGTTTTCGAGCACTAGTTTTCTAAATGATTTTTGAAATAATTTTTATATTCAAATTAAACATTTTATAATATTTTTAATTATTTTTAAGGTTGTTAAAAATATATTTATTCTCTATAATAAACATAAATTTAAAAGGAAATGTTTTCCAAACATTTTCAAAATTTGTTTTAAAACTAGTTTCCTCAAACCGAATTATTTTCTATATAAAATACATTATTTTTGCACTCTTCAAGCATATGAGAAAAAGAATTAAACAATTTAGTAAAACATGTGGTATGTGATACATGTGTTATTTTTTCAGTTAATTCCGGACTTGTTCGTTTGATGCTATGGACCTTTAGGTTGTTATTTATGATTTTCATTCTTTGGCATGTTTTGAGATTTGTGAATTTCTATTTTTAGTAATTATTTTAGATTGCCATTCTTTGGCGGATTTTGAGACTTGAGTTCTCCTACTTAGGAGTTATGGATGATGAAGCCATTGAATTGGCTATTGTATATGCCGATGATATAAGGCAATTATTGTGATTTGAATGATTTTGTTTTCTAATATGGCATTGAACAGTTAGTAAACCGTTAAGTGAGAACGTGTGGTATGGGACGCACTGTTAATGCATTTCCGGTTTCTATTTGTGAGTTTGTGACACATTCATGAGGTATTGCCAGTACTATAGACCTTGGGTCATCACGAGGAATTTGTGACTTCGGTCACCACGAGGTATTTATGACTTCAGTCAACACAAGGAATTTGGGACTTCGGACACCTCGTTCACCATGAGGCATTTGTGACTTCAGTCACCACGAGATAGGTTCCTATACATATAATAGTACTGTACATGAGGTTTGCAGGACAATTTTCTAAGTTTTGTGTTTTATTATGATTTCACCATTTTCTATATGGCTATTTAGAGCTATATGAGAATTTGTGTGTGTGTGTGTATGATTATTGAACTCTTAACTGAGTTCCACGAGTTATGAGATTTCTATTATTTCCTTTTGAGATTTTATATGATTGTTTAACACAATTTATATTATGAGTAACTTTTAAAAGTAAACATTTATATTGAGTTGTTGTTATTCATGAGTTAACCTCGAGATATTTCAATATTTCCCATCACTTGGATTCTGAGTAAGACTGTGTTTATATCATTCCTTTATGATTAAAGGAATGTTTCCCTATGAGACATATATCTTATTTATCGTTAGTTTATCATCTTGTTCAAGTTAGATGGACTTGTTTATTTATTACACGAGTCAGACCGAGTTGGAGTTAGATTATTTGGCCCTTGCTTAGCATTTCTCTATAGACCCTACTATTGACTCTTTTGGTTCTTATGAATAGTTTTTGTGTAACTTATCTTGTAGTGCGCCTGGCTTATGTATATATTTTTTTATGGGGACTTGATGTATATTTAAATTGTGGTATATCACCACTCATGTATGACACTAAGTTTTATACTTGATGTATATGTATGTATATGACTATGTTTGTTGTTCTATGACCTGTATTTATTAATTCTATCGTATTTTGTTCTGAATAAATCATGTAGCCAACATGGTATTGTATTAGATGAGAATTAAATATGCCGAAACTTAAATCGAAATGGAAAATGTAAAAAAATAAGCACATTATCAACATACTTAATGCTTATTTAATACAAGACTATGGATGGTCGCTTCCAAACAACCCTATCTCTGCATTAATAGACTGTATTGCTTAATAATACTCATTGTTAGTGTGGGTCTCGAGGTGCGGTGTCACACGTAGAATTGCTAAAAGGGGAGTTCATGTAATGAAGTCAGGAGCTCGAACTCGACCTTGAAAATGGATACGACGTATACGAAAATGGAATGAGGAGGGAATTTAATGATGAACTGTACGGGATTTATAACCCTACGCAGATACATGCTAGTCAAAATTCTAGCATTGTCAATGGACTATAGAGTCTAATTAGAGAAGATATATATTTCTTTGGATTGCAAATTTAGATATAGACCATGATGCCGAAGAGAGAATAAAAACCGAAGTGATCGTTGAGGAAGAAAGGGGGAAAGAAGATCCGGATGAATGTGGAAGATTGCAGGACTAGAAGATACTCTAGATTATTGGGCTACATTCTCGCAAATTACTTTCCAAATTTGGAAATCAGAAGTATTATATATGTCTGGAGATAAAACAGGCGAGATGTAATGAAATTTTTGAACGAACAATACGAAAAACATGGTGGAGATGAAACAGACAAAATTCAGAGTAATTGCTTTAAACGAACAACCAAAAACAGAGGCCTTTCTTTTTGGGCTTGGGGGTATTTTATTTTGGGCAACCGACAGTAAGTAAACCTCCCGGATGGTCCATTTGATTAGTTATTTTCAATCTATTTACCATTTTCCCCTTTTTTATTTAAATTATCATCTCTTTATTTAATACTCTCATTTCAATTGGGTTATTTATGCAAGTTCTTGTTATGCATAAAAATGAGATACCAAATCTACTAAAGGGAATTGTCGTAAAACCACGCTTCTACGTTTCAAAATACATAACCCTTCGTCATAAAAACATATTATTATTATTATTATTTGGAACCAGGGAAACCTGTTCCTTCACCGCTGACATTGCGACTCCTGAACAGTAAACCAGGGGAAATACTGTTGGCCCGCCATAAACACGCACCCAAACACTCTTTTAAGTTTCAGGACATTTTGGGAACTCTTTTAAATATTTGCAGAGAAATTTGCAAAAACTTAAAGTTTCTAGATTGTAAATATGTACAAAAAAATCTACCAATATTTGCAGTATTTCCACAAATATAATTCAATGTTTTGTACAAATATTTGCAATTTTTTTTTAAAAATTTTGATAACAAAAAAATACATTTAATATTCAGATTTAGTTTTAAAAAAAATACTGAAGTATTTTTTTACCAAAGTCAAAAGTAGATGTATAATTTAAAACATGTTCAGGAAAATGATTTTTCAAATATCAAATCTGAAAATAAATCGGTTTAAAAAAAACCAAATTACCATTGTATTGAAATTATTATTAAAAAAATGTGTTAAGGTTTGAAAAATAGTGATGATAGAAATATAGGTATTAAGTATCATAATGTAATATCATATACAGTTGTACACAAAAAAAATCAAAATTTTCGAAATTAGCATTGACATAACATAATCTTCTTCCAATTCCATTGATATGATATGATCTTTGACTAATTACGCACAACTTACCGTTCTTAATTTATGCATTACTATTTGTTTATCACCTAGATTCCTCTTTCCCTTATTGACACATTAACTATCCTAATTAAAAGGCCAATTATACATCCTATGTATGAATTTTCTATTTTCTATTTGCTTGGAAGCGAACAGAAATTGTGTGCATAACAAAAATACGCACAATAATATTGTTCATTCCCTTGAATAAATATGAATGCCAATAATGCACATAACAAAAATACACACCACAATATGGTTCATTCCCTTGAATAGATATGAATGCGTTAATGTCCATCGTTTAGTGACATACATGCAATATGTTCTGATGCATAACCTAAATGATTTTCATGCCTCCACCAAAACCATTATAAATAGTGTGATGTCCCGAAAATTTAGGCAATAATTATTTAATAATTTCATTAATAATTATTTTAAAACGTGAAATATCGATTTAATGATTTAATTCAAACAGAAATTCTCTTTTGAAAATTTATAATTATTTAGTCTGTTAAATGATATTCTTTTCAAAAGTTAAAAATATTTAAGTAATAAATTTATCTTTCTAAGCTTATTTAAAAATATTTTATTTATAATGTATAAATGTTTATACATTGTAAATAGAGGATTTGGTTTTAATTTTAATTTATATTAAATAAAGGATATTTTCTAATTACCATTTAAATGTATAAATTGTAAATTGACTTAAATTAATTTGAATTAGTATTGTAAACTTTTCAAAAGGTTTGTTTTAAAAATCTTTCTTATATCTTTATAGAAAAGAAAGTAAGTATTTATTTTGTTTATAAGAATAAATATAGTTTAAATTTTATTTTATAATAAAGTTTGTTTTGTTTTATTTTTAAAATTGTTTTTCTCTTTGAAATAAGATTTAGTTCATTCTTGTTAAAGTATAACATTTGGTTTGAAAACTCTTAAATAAAATTTAATTCAACACTTCTTTTCTTTTGAAATTTAGTTTCATAAAGAATATTATTCTAAAATAATAATTAAACAAACATTAAAATATAAGTGTATAGTTTTATAAAGAAGTATATATGTATTTATTAAGGACTAGATGTTAATAAACATTTAGAAACATTTTAAATAAATAAGAAATGGTTTTAAGATAGTTTAAATACATTTATAAATTTAGAAATTGCCTTTAATAATTGAATTGCATATGTGTTAAATTCTTAAACTATTAAATGGACACTTGTAATCACCTAACAAATTAATATAACAAGTGGGATTGTTTTAAAAACCTTTTCATTTAAAATATATTAACAAGAAAACATAGCAAATGCATTTGATAAAAACATTTTATCATTTGAAAACCTGAAATCATATTTCAGTAAATCAAAAACCCCAAAACAAATGCATGTTTTAAAATTTGCAAATCAATTTCTACAAACTTCAATCAAAATCTGCAAATCAATTTCTTCAAAACAAATCAAATCTTCAAATTGAAGATCAACTTCAAATTTGTGCATTTGAAAATGGGTTTGCATGCAATCTTCATCATCCAGAAGAGCAATTCCAGTAAGAAAATGCACGCCCAGAATCAACAATCAAGATTTGAAAGGCAAATTCAACTAGCAAATTGCATTTCCAGGAAACAAATTTGCAACAGAAATGGAATCTGCATCTAGTTTGATTTCTGCATCTTCAATTTAATCAGGTGAGTAAGCTTCTCTGTTTTAAAAACAGTTTTTCTTTATAAACTAAAGCTAAACATGATCTACAGAACTCAGATCCTAATTCATAAAAAAAAATCAAAATCTGTTATAGATATAATTGTTCAGTTTTCTGTTTTAAAATGAATTGATATTGTAATTAATTGAATCTAACTAATTATATTTTGTTAAGTATGATTAATTGTTAAAGTAATTGAGGTATTAATTACTTATTGTAATTAATTTTAATATTGTGATTTGTTAAGTTAATTAATTTAGTTTAATAAATTTTAATAAATCATTTGATGATTTTAAGAGAGTAATTACTTAATGTAATTAGTGGAGCAGGATTACTTCGAGAAGTAATAATAATAATTAATGGAATGTAATTAGTAATTTGAATAATTACTTTTGTAATTAATCAAGGAATTAACTAATAAAGATAATTAATTATTGGATAATTAATTTGATTAATGAGTAGTTAAAGAAAGTTAATTACTAAATTTAATATTAATCAAGGTGATTAATAATTAGATTAATTTCTAAATGTAATTAATTTTAATTAAATAATTTAATTAAATATAAGAGATCATTAATTATTATAATTAATGATGTAATTAAGGATTGTTTGATTAAGTATTAATTAATTAAGTGATTAAGTAATGGTAATTAATTAAGAATAAATATAATTAATTAATAAATGAGTAATTAATATTTAATTACTTATGATTAAGGTTAATTAATTTATGAAATTAATTAAGGACTAATTACTTATTGTAATTAATGAATGATTAATCAAAAGTGTTTAATCAAGTTGAATACTTAGGAAATAATTAATTAACTGGGTTAATTAATTAATGGATGTTAAGCAGGAATTAAATGTGGTAATTAATTTAATTTATTTTAAATTAATTAGGGATGGAAGTAATTAATTTAATTTATTTTAAATTAATTATAATTGATGGTTAATGAATCATTGCTTATGGATATTATTGATTGAATGGTTGTGATCTCAGTAATGAGATTAGTTGTATCTGTATGATATGGATGATTGGTTTAAGTATGATGGTTTGTGATGGATTATTTGGTTGTGATGATTATCTGTTTATGGATGATACAGATTATCTGCTTATGATATGAATGTGATTATCTATTGTGATATGTATTTTATCTATATATGTGAATTAGATAATAATGAAATAAGAAATTTTTTTAAAACCTTTAAGTACAACTTGGACATTAAGATGGCGTTTGGTTTCGATGAGACCGGGATCGGGTTTCCATATTTGGATATCCGAAAACCACATCGATTCCAAGTTAAACGTTAGGTCGTTAATCCAAGTGGAGCAAGTGAAGACTCGAGGTGTAAGGGTATACGTCAGTATTACTCTGTGGGTGATTCCGTAATGAATTTGACGAAATAGTACTTATAGATTCGAGATGGTGATTTAGAGTGCAAGGGTTATCGTCGTTAACTCTAAGGGTGATTCCAATACGAGTGTAACGAGGTAGTGCCATCGGTTTCGTTCGAACCCGGAACGAACTTGTATGGATTGAATGCTTTCAGAACATCGTCAGGTGGACGATGAGCATTCTATGATTGATATGTCCTGTAAAGGTAATCGTAGCCTCAAGCCTCATCAAACGGGAATGGCTAAAACATGGGAGGTGCAGCAAGGCTTCGTGGGTAGCTTCCACTGGAGAGCAAGATTTATCGCTGTCTAGAGGTCCCTTTATATTCGGTTGTGTGGCAGTTGGTGACGAACTGTCACGACCCAGAATTCAACGTTCGAAAATTGACATTAAATACCTCACTTGTATTCAACTGTCAATGATTCAAACATGGAATTCCGGGTCGTGACAGTTGGTATCAGAGCTAAAGGTTGAGTAAGAACTTTAGCTACGGAGTATAACACAGTAGGGGGCTCATTAGAGATAGGGTGAAGTATACCCTAGAATGAGTATAATCGATCAACACCTCAAATTTTTTAGTCTGTTTCCTTTAACTGCCAATATTTATTAAGATATCTTGTCCAAATGTCTAAGCCAATTTTTCTTACTAATTACAGATAGTAGGGATGAGTGGGCGAAGAGGCAGAGTTAGGGGGCGGAGAAATGCCACAGCACCTAGCCAAGTTCCCCCTACCACCGAGGCAGCTTTACCTATTCAGAATCAGCCGAATCTGGCTGATTTATATAAAAACTTCTCAAGGCTTGGGGGTAAGCCATTCACCGGCAAAGAGATGATTGTTGAGGCCCAGGCATGGATTAAGTCTTGTGAGAAAATCTTTAAGGGGCTTAAGCTGCAAGATGATCAGATGTGTCTCATACTACTTGGCAACTTCAAGGTGAAGCCTTAGCTTGGTGGGAGACTGTCACTATGGATGAGCCTGAGGACGAATTCACTTGGGGCAGATTCAAGGAAGTATTTGAGAAGCGCTATATGCCATCAGTTGGGATTTCTCGTATGTACCAGGAGTTCATGGACTTAAAGCAAGGAAGTTTATCATTCGAGGAGTATCTCAACAAATTCAATGAATTGTCTCGCTTTGGCCCAGAATTAGTGAATACACCTTTGAAGAAGAATGAGCGATTCATTCGTGGGATGAATAAAAAGTTCCACGAAAGGATGACTGGCCACGTCAAAGAATCCTTCTTAGATTTAGTTGATATGGGATACCGTTATGCTACACTAGACATGCAAGAAGCACCGAGGGAGAAGGGAAACTCAAGCAATCAGAATTGGAAGAAGAGAAAATTTGGAGGCAAGAAACCTTGGCACGACAAGGAGAAAAAGAAAGGCAATCAAGGGAGCACTACGGAGAATGTCACTTGCTATAATTGCTTGGAGAAGGGACACTATTCTAATAGCTGCAAGAAGCCAAAGAGAGATCAATCCGCTCAAGCAAAGCCCAGAAAGTGCTATTATTGTCAGAAGGTGGGACATGAAGTGAGAGACTGCCCAACTATGAAGCAAGCCCAGACAGCTAAAGTATATTCAGTCAAAGACAAGCCTACATCTTCCAAATCAGAAAAGGGAAAGGGAGTTCTGGAAGGTAATCTTACCATTTATAATAGCATTGTTAGAGTTCTTTTTGATACTGGCGCTACACACAGTTTTATCTCTCAACAAGCTATTAATGAATTGAATATTGAACCTGATTTTGTTGACGAGCCTATATGCGTAAGAAATCCAGTTGGAGGTCCCGCAAACCTCTGTCTTTGATGTAGAGATGTTCCTATCTCATATTCTTGCCATCAATTCCCTATTAGTCCTTTTGTTCTAGACTTCAACGAGTTTGAAGTCTTACTCGGAATGGATTGGCTAGCAAAATATGAAGCCAAATTGGATTGCAATAATCGATTAATTGCAATCAAAACCGAATTTGGGGATTTTATCGAAATTTCTTGTCAAGACCCTAGTCCTAAAAGGGAAGG
Source organism: Allium cepa (assembly GCA_030765085.1). Taxonomy (NCBI): domain Eukaryota; kingdom Viridiplantae; phylum Streptophyta; class Magnoliopsida; order Asparagales; family Amaryllidaceae; genus Allium; species Allium cepa. The sequence continues at coordinate 723,898,681 of CM060939.1, read as the reverse complement.
GTTGATGTATAATTTGGGTTATCCTGTACCCAACTTGGAGTCTATTCCTATTGTTGGGGATTTTCCAGATGTATTTGAAGAAGTGAAATATCTACCTCCTCACCGAGAAATAGAATTCAGAATCGACCTTGTACCCAATGCCCGTCCTATCGTTCATGCAAGTCGCAGGATGACACCTAGAGAAAGGGTTGAATTAGTCGAGCAAACTAGAGATTTACTAGAAAAAGGATTGATTCGACCCAGTGTTTCTGAATGGGGCTCAACCGTCGTATTTGTTGCTAAGTCAGACGGATCTTTGAGGTTGTGTGTTGATTACCGCGATCTCAATAAGCGGACTCTCAAGAATAAATTTCCACTGCCCAGAATTGATGATTTATTTGATCAGTTGCACGGCACTTGTTTCTTTTAAAAGATGGATCTAGCCCAAGGATTCTATCAATTACGAATTGCCGAAGACTGTATCCATTTGACAGCTTTTAGGGGTCCCAATATGTTCTATGAATGGTTAGTCATGCCTTTTGGGCTAACCAATGACCCAACATACTTTGTGGACCTTATGACTCGTGTGTTTCGAGATGTATTGAATAAATTTGTGCTTGTAATCATTGACGATATTTTGGTCTATTCCAAGACCGAAGAGGAGCATGCCGAACACCTTAGAATTGTCTTGGAAATATTGAGGAGAAATATTCTATATGCTAAATTTTCCAAATGCCACTTTTGGGTCAAAGAAGTCAAATTTCTTGGCCATATTGTTAATGAAGAAGGAATTTCTGTTGATCCTAGCAAAATTTCCGCCATTCTTGATTAGAGAAGACCTACTACCCCAAAGGAAGTTCGAAGCTTTTTGGGCCTAGCAGGCTATTATCGGAAGTTTGTTCAGGACTTCTCGATAGCTAGTCCATTGACCAAGCTAACAATGAAGAATGCAAAGTTTATTTGGACTCCAAAATGTGAAGAAGCTTTTGAGGAATTGAAGAAGAGATTAACCACCGCTCCTGTTCTCGCTATTATCAACGGGAATCAGGGATTATCTGTTTATACCGATGCTAGCGGTGAAGGCTTGGGTGCAGTATTGATGCAAAACGAGAAGGTGATTGCCTACGCGAGTAGACAATTGCGTCCTCATGAAAGAAATTATCCGACCCATGATTTGGAGCTTCTAGCTATTATCTTCGCTTTAAAAATATGGCGACATTATCTTTTGGGTAAGAATCTTTTCAGCTTTCTTATCAATCTGTGAGTTTAATTTAATTTAACTTAACAAATATACTTATCCAACTCTCTTTATTTCTAGGTGAAAAATTCTTCACCCAGAAAGATCTGAATTTGCGACAATAACGTTGGCTGGAATTTCTGGCATCTTATGACCTAGACATTCAATATACGGCCGAAAAAGCCAATGTGGTTGCCGATGCTTTAAGTAGGAGGCATGATGTTCTTGCATATCTTGTTGTTACTCCTACTCTCCTTGAAAAGATTGCCGGCAAGCAAAAAGAAGACCCATTCCTTCGTGGAATTTGTAAAAGAATCCATCAAGGTGAAGATTCCAGTTTTTAAATTGATGATAATGAAGTTATAAAGACGAAAGGCAAAATTTGTGTCCCCGACATTCCAGATTTGAAAAGAGAAGTGTTAGATGAATGTCACAAATCAAAACTCACTACCCATCCAGGAGTCAACAAGATGTATAGAGATATCAAAAGAACTTTCTGGTGGAAGATGATGAAGAGAGATATATCTATTTATGTGAGTCGCTGTGCTACTTGCCAACAAATCAAGAGCGATCAAAAGAAGATAGCGGGTCTACTTCAGCCTTTAGAGGTGCCCAAGTGGAAATGGGACCAAGTGTCGATGGATTTCACCGACGGTTTGCCTCGCACTCGAAAGGGCAATGAAGCGATTTGGGTCATTGTAGATCGTTTGACTAAGTCAGCCCACTTCTTGCCAGTAAAAGCTACCCGCACGGCTGCAAGTCTAGCTAATTTATATGTGAAAGAAATTGTCCGTCTCCATGGCATTCCTAGTAGCATAGTGAGTGATCGTGACCCGATCTTCACTAGTAGATTTTGGGAGGCGTTTCAAGACGCATTGGGAACCAAGCTTCATTTCAGTACTGCTTATCACCCACAGTCTGATGGGCAGACAGAGAGGATCAATAGAATCTTGGAGGACCTATTGCGAGCTTGTATACTTGATTTTGGTGGTTCTTGGGAGGACCATTTGCATCTGGTCGAGTTCTCTTATAACAACAGCTATCAGGCCAGTATTGAGATGGCTCCCTTTGAGGCTTTATATGGTCGACCGTGTCGATCACCGGCATGCTGGATCGAGGCAGGTGATAGACTCATTCTTGGGCCGGACATGATTAAAGAAGCCACCGAGAAAGTTGATTTTATTCGGAAGAAATTGAAGACAGCTCAGAGTCGTCAAAAGACTATTACGATCGTAGAAGACGGGATTTGGAATTCCAGGTTGGGGACTCTGTTTTTCTTAAAGTATCTCCTATGAGAGGTGTACTGAGATTTGGGAAGACCGGTAAACTAGCACCACGATATATTGGTCCTTTTCCTATTCTGGAGAGGATTGGTTCTCTAGCCTATCGTGTGTAGTTGCCTAGCTGGTTATCGGGTGTGCATGATGTAATCCACATTTCTAGCCTTCGGAAGTATGTGCACGATCCGGACAGTATTATTGAAGAAGATGCCCAACAAGATCTCGATATCACTCCCAATCTAACTGTTAAAAGAGAACCGATAAAGATGTGGATCGTGAGGAGAAGCAATTAAGGAACAAGGTTGTAAAGCTAGTAAAAGTTCAGTGGAGTGGCGATCCAAAGGACTACACTTGGGAAACTGAAGATAATATGCAGAAATCTTATCCCAAATGCAGAGTGGATATCTTGGCTTAGCCGGTAAGCCATTTCCTTATTCTTTTTGAATCATATATTCTTCGTCTGTTTTTCTCTCTCTTTCACTTTCGAGGACGAAATTTTCTTAAGGAGGGGGTATTTGTAACATCCCAAAATTATCAATTAAAAAAAAAATATTTAAACTCTTGGGCTTTAATTTGAGAATAAATTTGAAAAAAAAATCCAAAACAAATAAAATAAGAGAAAATAATATATGAAATAAATTCCAAATTTATTTTTGGGTTTAAGATATTGAGATAATAAATGTTTTTAAAGGTCATATAGATTTAAAATCTTATACATATGAACATTTTCATACATTAGTAAATTTGATACACATTGGAATTTAAATTTAAAATTGTTAAAAGGTAAGTGTTATATTTCAAGTTTAAAATCCAAGTTGAATTTAAATTTGGAATAAACATTTTAAAATTAAGAAGCATTTAAAATCATTGAGGAGTAAGTATACAATGGTCAAAACAACCTTTCTTTTGACATTGTACATATGCATATATATACATCAATGAATAAATATATATATATGTATGGGTTTATAAAGGTATATATAGTCTGGAAAATAAAATTTATAAAGTTTTCATTGCTTTGTAAACAACAAAGGCTGAAAAATACATTCACAATAAAGTTGAATGATTAACAAAATCTAGTGCTTAAGATATTTCTTTACAAATGGCACAAACCATCAACTCTTTAATAAAAAAATTCAAATAAAAAATTCAGGAAACTCTTCACCTTCTAAAAATTCGAATTTTTAAATCCCCTAACACCTAATACTCATTAATCAAAAGATCTTTGCAATTTTTACATCAACATTCAAAGAAAAAAAAAGTTCAGAAGAAAAGGAAAAAAAGAATCTTCCTTCTTCCATTCAAGCTAAAAAAAATCTGAAATACTTTCTCATGCTTCATGATAGTAGTGTGATACTTTCAGCTCCCAAAATTATCAATTTAAAAAAATAATATATTTAAACTCTTGGGGTTTAATTTGAGAATAAATTTGAAAAAAAAAATCTAAAACAAATAAAATAAGAGAAAATAATATATGAAATAAATTCCGAATTTATTTTGGGTTTAAGATATTGAGATAATAAATGTTTTTAAAGGTGATATAGATTTAAAATCTTATACATATGAACATTTTCATACATTATTAAATTTGATACACATTGGAATTTAAATTTAAAATTGTTAAAAGATAAGTGTTTATATTTCAAGTTTAAAATCCAAGTTGAATTTAAATTTGGAATAAACATTTTAAAATTAAGAAGCATTTAAAATCATTAAGGAGTAAGTATACAATGGTCAAAACAACCTTTCTTTTGACATTGTACATATGCATATATATACACCAATGAATAAATATATATATGTATGGGTTTGTAAAGGTATATATAATCTAGAAAATAAAATTTATAAAGTTTTCATTGCTTTGTAAACAACAAAGGCTGAAACATACATTCACAATAAAGTTGAATGATTAACAAAATCTAGTGCTTAAGATATTTCTTTACAAATGACACAAACCATCAACTCTTTAATAAAAAAATTCAAATAAAAAATTAAGGAAACTATTCACCTTCTAAAAATTCGAAATTTTAAATCCCCTAACACCTGATACTCATTAATCAAAAGATCTTTGCAATTTTTACATCAACATTCAAAGAAGAAAAAAAAGTTCAGAAGAAAAGAAAAAAAAGAAACTGCCTTCTTCCATTCAAGCTAAAAAAAATCTGAAATACTTTCTCATGCTTCATGATAGTAGTGTGATACTTTCAGATTTGTGAAGGCAGGAGTTTCTGGTTTCAAGCAGTTCCTTTTTTCTCTGGAAATAAATTAAAAAGGAAAATCAAGATCAAAGTTTTAGATTATTACTGGTTTTCAAGTTCAGGAAAAAGTTCCCTGCTAAAAATTCAAGCTGAAGAAGCAAGAATTAAAGGCTTTAACCTACTTTTGGTTTCTAGTTGCAGAAAATAGAAGAGTTCTCTGTTCTATTAAGAATTCACTATCTAAGTTTAAAAAGAATTAAAGTAGAAAAACAAAAGAAGGGAAGCTGCAGGCCCTCATCTTCATCTCTCTGTTTGAAAACTGTCTGTAATCTCTGGAAAAAAGGGCGAGTAAACCTTGTTTTCTTTTATCATGGTTGCTATGTGTATGTTTTGGGTGATATAGGAAACTTAAATTTTGTTTGCATGCAAGGAATTTGAATGTATGATTGAATGCTTGGTTTGTCATGTGGACTGTACAAGATGTTAGTCACTGTTTTAGTTCAGGAAAAAAAAAGTGAAAACCTGTAAGAAAATCCATTTCTTTCCCCTCTGTCTCTATTTGATTGAATGATAAAACTAAGTTAGCCATGCATTTTTGTTTCAGTAAACAAGATGGAGTAAACTTGCACTATTTTTTTTAGCAACAAATCAAAGCAAAATTTGTTCTTTCCTAGAAACTGTGAAACTCAATGCCATATAACTTTCAGTTTACAAGAATAAAACATATCAAAATCAAACCCAATCTTTCTCTTCTTTATTATTCCTTCTGAAATAGATTTATGACAAGTTGAAAATTTGTGTTTGAGCTTGCACCATACTTCAAAAAACTAATTAAAACAGGTTGTAGTTTTACTGGAAACTTTGGAAGAAGAAAAAAAGAAATTTGTGTCAAGCTTAAACTCTGGTTACAGAATGAAACACATCCAAATACAATATTCTCTTTCCCTCCTTGCTCCTGTAACGTGTTGGAAATTTAGATAAAATGATTGTTTAAACTTGTATTTCATCTAAACAGTTAATTAAAGTCAATAAAACAGGTTTTAACTTCACTGTAAAATGTAATTACAGTCACAACCCAAAACAGGTGAAAATTCCAACCTCATGGATTTGAATTTCAGTAACACCATTTGCGTCACCATCAAGAATAATGATTTTAGAAACAAAAATCAAATTTTTTCATTGCATATTGCTCAGGAAAATGGGAGTTGATCGGAAAATAAAGTTTTACCAAAATCTGATGATCTAGGGAGTTATAGGCCTCGAATTCGCAGTCGTAGATGGTTTGAGGGTTTGTGATCACCAGAAAAATGCAGTTTGATTTTTTAAAAACCCAGATTTTGAATTCGAGTTTGTTTTAGGGTTTAAGACCCATTTTCTGTTCACGGTCGAAATGACGTGCCGCACCACCCACAAGCGATCGGGATGCGTGTCAGGGGGGTCAGATGGATGCGTTGCACGACGTGGAAGCTGGAGGCAACGGCTGGTGGCCGATAGTGGACTGGGGAGGCGGCGCGAGGCGAATACGTGTTGGCGTGCCTGATGTTTTTGGGTTCGGTTACTTGATTTTGATTGGAGGGGAGGTGGGGTACTTCGATGGATGGAGATGGTTGCTGGGTTGGGGGTTGACGTGCGGCGATGCTCGCTAGTTGTTGGAATCGCCTCCGGAGCCGGTGCACGTGCACGTGGCTATGGTGGCGTGTCAGGGTGATGCGTTGGGGAGGGCGAGGAATAACTCGAAGAGCGGCAAGGGGAAATCGCGTGGGAACTCGAAGAGAGACTCGGGGGGTTCTGGGTGTTCATCGTGTCGTTTTAAACCTTAACAAATTTCAAAAAAAAAGGAGCACGGGTCACTTTGGGGAAAACCCGAAGTAAAGGGGCGATTCTCTCGGGTACAACCCGAAGCACGTCTCGGGTATGCAAATGAAACAACAAACCCAGGTTTATCCATAAATTGAAACATAAGTTAAATTCATTTTCAAATAAAAAAGAATATATATATATATAATAATAATGATACTTGTAAATTGAATATGAAACAAATAGTAATTACAATTCATGGAATTCAAGAATATTTTAAAATTAATAAAAGTTTGTTTTAAAGGATAGCTTAATGACAAATTCAAAAGTAAAGCAAATATCCAAGTGTAACTTTTAAAAAAAAAAGAAAAAAAAATTAAATTATTTTGAAATCGTAATTAACAATTAATGATTTGCAAAAACTTTACAATCTAAAATTAATTAATTGAAGGATAGGGAATTTATAAAATATAATTAAACTTAATTAATAAATAAAATTTAATTTAAGAATTCATAAGTTTAAAATAATAAATCAAAGGATAATTAACTAATTAAGCCAATTAGACTAATTTATAATTAAGTAAAATTCAACATTGATTTAAAATAATTAGTAAAGACATTTTTATGGCCAATTCACTTTAATCACAATCACTTGAATCAACGTGATTGACCATCATCAAATACTCTATATTGGATTGATATTTTTGTTGTGATGCTGTGATTGCTTTGTGATGAACTGTTATGTGTGGATTGCTTCCTATATGTTTGTGTAACCCCTTTTTGCCCGTAAAACGGCATTTAAACTTCGATCCGACAGGGAGTCGGATTTCAGTTTGTTATCCGAAACCCACATCGAATCTTGAATATGAATCTTTGTGATTGATACACCCACATGTTTTAAATTTGAGTGCTCACTATTCGGATTAGCCGGGAGATGACCTTTGTGTCATATAACCCATTCCGAATAGTGATTCGACGAATGGATTGCATTTGAAGACCGACGGTGAAGACCGGGTGTCTTCGAAAACGATAGGATAACCTATCGATTGTCTCTGCACCGAGTTGCTCCGGTATAGGGATTCCCTAAGTGATGGGAAGTACGATCGGGATTGTGGACGCCCGGATTTGCAAGGGCTTCTTCCTTTATTGGACGAAGTGCCTTCGGTTCTGTTCAAACCCGGAACAGACTTGTATGGTCGTGTGTCTGACACTACGCTTTGAGATATAAAGCCGATTTCTTTCAAATACATATCTGTTGGTGGCGGAGAATTTATTCTCTTAGCTTAACACCCTTCTCTGAGACGTACGAGCTCAGAGGTTATGTAGTTGAAGGTTATCAGCAATATACTCCCAATTTGGTAGTGTGGCATACTAAGTGCTGCTGCATAGTGATGATCATTTGTTGATCATTTGTGATCAAAGCATGGCTTTCGTGCAAAGCGTAGCTTTGTGGACGAGACCTCACCGGACCTCACACCCCGGAAATGGTCGAAACAGGAAAGATGCGGCAAGGTTATGAGGGTCGCGCCCTTTAGGGTATGTCATTTCCTTCTGGAAAAAGGTAATGTCATGGTATGGAGCCCAGATACTTACCTATGTGGTTGCTTCAATCTCATTATTCTGTGTGGTTGTTGCTTTGTGATGGAGGTCCCTCGGATAAAGGTCCAAAGGACCGGGGTGTGGCATACTCGAGTAGTAGTTACCTAGTTATAGAGGTAACCTGGCCTTGTGTTGGCAGAGAGCCGGGTAGGTTCTCGGGACGTACCGCCAGAGGCGTACCCATGTGGCATAGGAAGTTCTTTAGCCTGACCATTTGTTGGAAATTCAATTCCCAATACGAACCCAATACGGTTTTAGTTGTATAACCTGCCATGGAATGTGGTGGTAACCTGCTATTGAACATGGTAGCTATAGTAGGCATACGACGAAATGTCGTATGTTGGCTAGGATTGATATTATATTTTCGAAATGGCCTTCTACACTATGCACTAGTAATAATATCAAAGAATTTTCCCGTATCAAGCATATTTGACTATCATAAGAAGAAATCTCCTCCAAGTCTGCGATTGCATTGTGTGTGTGGCGGGAGGTCTTATGGTAGTTTCATTTTTCAAAAAGCATACCGGTTTTTCTTGTATGAATCTGTTTTATTTGAAAGCAATTATCTTTGTTTACTCATACCAGTCCCATGACTGACTCGGAGTTTATTATTTCCTTTCTAAACTCTGGGTGCCCACCATTTCTACACGGGCAGCCTAGTAGCAGGTTTCTATATTTTGGCTCTAGCTACATTTTGGAGTATTGTGGTTTGGAGATTTTTGGTTTTTTGGAAGCTCATACCTTAGAGACATTTTGGAAGCTTTTGGATCTCGAGGTGCTTAGTTTGGCGTTCACTATCATTCTCTATCTTTTTGAAGACTTTTGGCATATGATATGTAGTTGTTCTATTATGTCATTCTATTTGGAGATGTTATTCATGTATTATGTACTCTGATGTTGTAACAGATATTATTATGATGTTGTATCTGTGGTATGATCCATGATATTCATTTTATTTTCCACTGCTTTATATTCATCTAATGTTGTTATAAGCTCCATCCGACTGGAGTTCGATGTTTGAATCATTGACGGTTGAATACAAGTGAGGTATTTAATGTCAATTTTCGAACGTTGAATTCCGGGTCATGACACGAACAATCTGCGGGGTGGTCTTGTTCGGAACTGTTCAGTAAGTAATGGTTCCGGCTTTGTGTTGCAGGGGAGTGGGAGTACTCCTCGGTACGGTGATCTAGGCCACGTACTGTGACGGGCGGTACCCCAGTAGCCCTGCCATTATTGAAAACCCATTTTCCCTACGAGACCCTACGGTTCTGATTGTATTACCCACTTTTGTGGCTAGTAGCTGGAATTTAATAAATGTAACAATTTTGGCTATTTCTTATTTACTTGAAAAACCTAGACACTATTATAATATCATTGGATTTCCTATCAAATGTTTTGGTTAGCGTAAGGTAAAAACTTTTCTATGTTTATGTGTGGGAAGTCTTACGTGATACCTTTTGGTTTTAAAGGATTTTTTAAAGTTAAGCAACTTTTATCCCCGTTTACTCACACCAGACCCCTGTCTGACCTGAGTGTTTATTTTCTATTTTATTAAACTCTTGGGTACTCATATTATATATGAGTAGTCAAGTGTTTCAGGATTGTTTGACGAGTTCTGGAGGAGATAATGGAGCAGGAGGCTTCAGCGTGTAGATATTTAGTGATTCCGCTGTGTTTGAGTTGTATCTGTTTTTCTCTGGTATACTTGAATTGTAATTGCTAGACAGATGTTTATAACTGTCTAGTTTGTGTTGTATTAGCTATATTAGTCTGATGTATATGATACTATGTAAAGTTTTATGTGATATATTATAATTTTTTCGTTCCGCTGTGAGATTCTGATGTTGTATGTTCTTCCTTTTCTTTCTTTTTTCTTTTCTATCCCTTTCTTTCTTCTTAGCGATGCGACTTCCTGGAGTATGGAAGTTGGGTCTTCTCATTGTGGTATCATAGCTCTAGGTTGAGCGAATACCTAGACTCTGGAGTGGTGTCCTTCTTGATAGAGCGTATTTGTAATTTTGAGTATATAATATATACATATATATATATATAATTTATTTAATTCTACCTATTTGATTGGGTTACCTGTTTAGGTTTTCCAATAAGTAATAAAGGTAGATAGGGTAGTGGTGTTTGTAACACAACTACCAATGGTTAGAGTTCGAGTGTTTGAAGTTGGTAGTAATCTGCTAGGGAAGTATTGGGCATCTTGAGTAGCTTGGCAGTTTGGTGTGAAGGATTTCACCAATCTCTGAAGGAAATCTTTTCAAGGTTCAAAGTGTATCTTTAGATTGTAAGCTGGATTTCACTAGTGTGAGTGGATTTCATTGAATTTGGATTAGTTAGGAGTACTGAAGCCAGAAATGGTATCTTGGAAACTTCAGGGAGGAGTTCTGTCAGTATTTGAGTTTGAGACTCAGTTTGGCAGAGTATTTTGAGCTTGGTTTGGGAGCAAGTTTCCTGCGAGATATCTGTCTTTTGAAGGCTCTTTTGTGAAGAGGCTGGTGTAGCTTTGAGGTTCGATGAGTTTTGGTTAAGGAAGTTTTGGCAACAGTAGCAGCAGTGAGTGGCATGTTCGTCGATGGTTCAGAAATCTCTGTGATTCTTTTGTCAGTAGTCCGGGCAGATGGTGGAGCTTGTCCATTTCTTCTGGAATCTCAGTTGGGAGTGATATTAGTGGTTGGAGGTAGACCACTAGTTTCTTCTTTTGAAGGCTTTAGCTGTTCTGATTTTGAAGTGAGAACGATTTCTTGGGATCTGAACTAGGTGGAATCGCAAAAGTGACTTGCGACAGTTCGGAAGTTCTCTGAGTGATCTTTGTTTGGATTGAAGCATCTCTAGAGGATGTTTGAGTTATCGAAGTGATATTTTCTGGATATCTTCGAAGGAATTAAGATTTGCATCCATCGAGAGTTGGGTTCTGTTTCGACTTGATTCTTGGAGCTTTATAGGTGGTTCAGCTTTGTAGGAGATTCTTTGAGAATGAGATCTGTTTAAGTTAGCAGGATTGATCGGATCCAGTTTTCTGGTTGAATTTTTGCTGTGTAGTTGTGACCGAATCGGATAGGTCACTGAGATTTTACGGAATTTGATGAACAATATTCCGGGATAAGTTGATCAAGTTTGTACTTGTGTTCATCAACAGCATTCTCGAATCAGAGTTGCACAGTGGAAGCATGGTGGCAGCTATTCCAGAATAGGAGCACCCGATTCTTTGGGAATTTGAGTTTTGTCTTGAATCAGAGGATTTCTATAGGAAATTTATTTTGGATCCGGAGGCTTGATTATCTTGTGCATCTGTTCAGTTTTCCAGAATAGGTGTAGTAAGTTGGAAGTCTTCTGATGTTTGTGTAATTGAGTTGTGAGGTGGAATTTGATTGATCTAGAGGTTGAAGGCAGCCCAGGATCGACAGGAGAGATTTGTGGATATAAGTAATTGGATCTTTCTGTTTCTCTTGAGAGTTAAGTGTTCAATCTACAGGATTGAATTGCCAGTTCGGATGGCTGGAATTTGTTTTGTTATTCACGTATCTCTGAGGGAGTACGTGTATGGTTTATCTCTGGTTTTAGAATCAGTAATTCTGGGAGATTTGGGAGTTGATCAGGACTTGTCTGTAGTCCTGTATTCTGTTTAGATTTGTAGATCCAGATATATAGGAGCTCTAGATCTGAGTGGTGTAGCTAGTTTAGATTTTGTAGGGCGAGTGTCCCGGTGTTTGTACCGGGGAAACTCTAGGGAATCCTATCCAGAATTTTGTCTGGATAATTAGAATTGTTTGCTTGAATTGGTTGCTATGGTTGCTAGTATTTGGTTGATAGTATATGTTTGCTTTTTTTTTTTAAAAATTTAAAATCTGTATGGGATTATTAAATTACCTTTGCTTTTAAATTTCGGGGACGAAATTCTTTTAAGGGGGGAGGAATATGATGTCCCGGAAATTTAGGCAATAATTATTTAATAATTTCATTAATAATTATTTTAAAACGTGAAATATTGATTTAATCATTTAATTCAAACAGAAATTCTCTTTTGAATATTTTTAATTATTTAGTTTGTTAAATGATATTCTTTTCAAAAGTTAGAAATATTTAAGTAATAAATTTATCTTTCTAAGCTTATTTAAAAATATTTTATTTATAATGTATAAATGTTTATACATTGTAAATAGAGGATTTGGTTTTAATTTTAATTTATATTTAATAAAGGATATTTTCTAATTACTATTTAAATGTATAAATTGTAAATTGACTTAAATTAATTTGAATTAGTATTGTAAACTTTTCAAAAGGTTTGTTTTAAAAATCTTTCTTATATCTTTATAGAAAAGAAAGTAAGTATTTATTTTGTTTATAAGAATAAATATAGTTTAAATTTTATTTTATAATAAAGTTTGTTTTGTTTTATTTTTAAAATTGTTTTTCTCTTTGAAATAAGATTTAGTTCATTCTTGTTAAAGTATAACATTTGGTTTGAAAACTCTTAAATAAAATTTAATTCAACACTTCTTTTCTTTTGAAATTTAGTTTCATAAAGAATATTATTCTAAAATAATAATTAAACAAACATTAAAATATAAGTGTATAGTTTTATAAAGAAGTATATATGTATTTATTAAGGACTAGATGTTAATAAACATTTAGAAACATTTTAAATAAATAAGAAATGGTTTTAAGATAGTTTAAATACATTTATAAATTTAGAAATTGCCTTTAATAATTGAATTGCATATGTGTTAAATTCTTAAACTATTAAATGGACACTTGTAATCACCTAACAAATTAATATAACAAGTGGGATTGTTTTAAAAACCTTTTCATTTAAAATATATTAACAAGAAAACATAGCAAATGCATTTGATAAAAACATTTTATCATTTGAAAACCTGAAATCATATTTCAGTAAATCAAAAACCCCAAAGCAAATGCATGTTTTAAAATTTGCAAATCAATTTCTACAAACTTCAATCAAAATCTGCAAATCAATTTCTTCAAAACAAATCAAATCTTCAAATTGAAGATCAACTTCAAATTTGTGCATTTGAAAATGGGTTTGCATGCAATCTTCATCATCCAGAAGAGCAATTCCAGTAAGAAAATGCACGCCCAGAATCAACAATCAAGATTTGAAAGGCAAATTCAACTAGCAAATTGCATTTCCAGGAAACAAATTTGCAACAGAAATGGAATCTGCATCTAGTTTGATTTCTGCATCTTCAATTTAATCAGGTGAGTAAGCTTCTCTGTTTTAAAAACAGTTTTTCTTTATAAACTAAAGCTAAACATGATCTACAGAACTCAGATCCTAATTCATAAAAAAAAATCAAAATCTGTTATAGATATAATTGTTCAGTTTTCTGTTTTAAAATGAATTGAGTAACTTCACCATGCAAGAAGCCTGTGATCTCTGTGCATATAAATTAATAGAAAAAAATATATGTTGTGATGGTTGCCTATTGATGACTGTTATATGTGAATATATATGAATATGTGTATATGTAGCTGATGCCAGAAACTATATACATACCTGTCACTGTTTTTGAAACCAAGATTTGAATGGGAAATTTATTTCCACCTGGTCTGGTTTTCTGTTAGGATTAGCAAGTAAACAATATTTGTTTGTTTAGTATAAATTCAAGTTTATAAATTATAATCAAGCTAAATAAAATCTGTGTCTCTGTTATAAGTAAATACAGTATTGGATTTTTTTTGAAAAAATATATAATAATAAAGGTATCAAACATCTTAAATTATTAGAACAAGTGTATAAATTAGAATGCATGTTTGAAATTAGAAATTTTAAAACAAATATTACAGTTTAAATAAACTGTTGGGGAGAAAACATTTCTGTTTTAAACAGAAGTGGAAATTTGGAAGTATCTAATAGGTTAGTGAAATTTGGGGGTTAGAATGATTCATGTAGGTAGAATGTTGATGTGAGAAGTGAGGAAAATTTGGGATAGACGATCAGAAGGGAGGAGGTGATTTTGGGGTTTTCCAGGTTTCAAAAACCCTTGTTTTTAGGGTTGCAGTTCTTAGTTTTGCACATACCCTCTGTTGAATCAAGTGTTGCTAGATTTTGAGAGGTTGTAGAGGGATCATCAAGGAAGGGTCTGCCGGAATTGCAGCGATGATGGGGGTCGGAAGCGAGCTAATGGATTGTTGACAGGTTTGCAGTGGTTTCTCAAGTTCTGGTGAACTTCTGATGTGCAGGGTATTTTGACTCAGAGGGTTACTTAGGTATTCTTGTTTTTGACTCGGAGTAGATGGTTTAGAAACTCGAAGTAAACAGAGGGTTGCTCAGGTTAGTTTGATTGCAGGTATTAAAATCTGTAGATTTGCAGCTTTTTTTTAAAAATTAAATAAAATTCATAATTTAAAGATTGTAATTTGATTCAAAAATAAGTAAGTCTGAATTCAAATGAAGTTTTGAATTCGAAGTTTTTAAAAATGAAATCTTAAATTTAAAATTCAGTTTTAAATCAAAATTTAAAACAGTTTTCAGGTTTAGTCTAGAGAGTTTTGCAGTTTTTAGATTTTTGAATGAATTCATGTTTTTAAAGTTGGATCTTGATTCACGTGGAAGTAGAAACTGAATTAAAATAAAGTTTGAAATTCAAAGTTTTTAAAAATGAAAATCTTAAATTTAAACCAGATTTAATTTTGGTTTTAAATCAAGATTAAGCAGTTTCAGGTTTGTTTTTTTTTAAAAACCAGATTTTTGATTCAAACAAGTTTTTGTAAGTTTTTAAATTTTTGAACAGATTTAAATGTTTAAGCAAGATTTAAATTTGTTTGAAATCAAGTTAAAAACTGTTTTCAATTTTACTTTGAAAACCAGTTTGATTTCAAACAGTTTGTAAATATAAAAAAAATGATGAACATATTCAAATGTTTTTAAAAGTGAATTTGGAAATGAAATTTGATTTCAAATAAGGTTTAAACTTAGAAAAATTATTTCTTTTAATGTTTGAAATATGAAGTGTTAATTTAAAATTGAAGTTAAGTAATCAATCTATTCTCAAGCTTGATTTATTTTAATCAAGTAATTTTGGTTTAAACTTCTCTTTTATATTTAAGTAATGAATGTTCTTTAAACATTCATTTTATTTTAAGGTTTATAATTATTTTAATTTGGATCAATGTTTAAATAGTTAAACATTTTAAATATTAAATTTTTATATGGAATTGGAATTTAAAATTAAAAATATATTGTTTTAATATATTTTGAATATAAATGAGTCATTTGATAAGTAATTAAATTATTTTGAAAAATAATTAAGATAATTAAGAATTTACTTAATTATTTGGCATTAATTAATGGTTTAGATTAATATTAATCAGAAATGATTATTGATAATTATTCTAAGATAAATTTTTCTCAAGTATGTAATTATTGAAATGTTGTTAATTAATAATTGGTGATAATTATCTAGGGATAATTTAGTAATTAATCAATGGAATTAATTTTGATAATTAACTAGATTAATTAATCGAATCTAACTAATTATATTTTGTTAAGTATAATTAATTGTTAAAGTAATTAAGGAATTAATTACTTATTGTAATTAATTTTAATGTTGTGATTTGTTAAGTTAATTAATTTAGTTTAATTAATTTTAATAAATCATTTGATGATTTTAAAAGAGTAATTACTTAATGTAATTAGTGGAGCAGGATTACTTAGAGAAGTAATAATGATAATTAATGGAATGTAATTAGTAATTTGAATAATTACTTTTGCAATTAATCAAGGAATTAATTAATAAAGATAATTAATTATTAGATAATTAATTTGATTAATGAGTAATTAAAGAAAGTTAACAACTAAATTTAATATTAATCAAGGTAATTAATGATTAGATTAATTTATAAATGTAATTAATTTTAATTAAATAATTTATTTAAATATTAGAGATCATTAATTATTATAATTAATGATGTAATTAAGGATTGTTTGATTAAGTAATATTAATTAAGTGATTAAGTAATGGTAATTAATTAGGAATAAATATAATTAATTGAAATTAATAAATGAGTAATTAAATATTAATTACTTATGATTAAGGTTAATTAATTTATGAAATTAATTAAGGACTAATTACTTATTGTAATTAATGAATGGTTAATCAAAAGTGTTTAATCAAGTTGAATACTTAGGAAATAATTAATTAACTGGGTTAATTAATTAATGGATGTCAAGAAGGAATTAAATATGGTAATTAATTTAATTTATTTTAAATTAATTAGGGATGGAAGTAATTAATTTAATTTATTTTAAATTAATTATAATTGATGGTTAATGAATCATTGCTCATGGACATTATTGATTGAATGGTTGTGATCTCAGTAATGAGATTAGTTGTATCTGTGTGATATGGATGATTGGTTTAAGTATGATGGTTTGTGATGGATTATTTGGTTGTGATGATTATCTGTTTATGGATGATACAGATTATCTGCTTATGATATGAATGTGATTATCTATTGTGATATGTAGTTTATCTATATATGTGAATTAGATAATAATGAAATAAGAAAATTGTTTAAAACCTTTAAGTACAACTTGGACATTAAGATGGCGTTTGGTTTCGATGAGACCGAGATTGGGTTTCCATATTTGGATATCCGAAAACCACATCGATTCCAAGTTAAACGTTAGGTCATTAATCCAAGTGGAGCAAGTAAAGACTCGAGGTGTAAGGGCTATACATCAGTATAACTCTGTGGGTGATTCCGTAATGAGTTTGACGGAATAGTACTTATAGATTTGAGATGGTGATTTAGAGTGCAAGGGTTATCGTCGTTAACTCTGAGGGTGATTCCAATATGAGTGTAACGAGATAGTGCCTTCGGTTTCGTTCGAACCCGGAACGAACTTGTATGGATTGAATGCTTTCAGAACATCGTCAGGTGGACGATGAGCATTCTAAGATTGATATGTCCTATAAAGGTAATCGTAGCCTCAAGCCTCATCAAACGGGAATGGCTAAAACAGGGGAGGTGCAGTAAGGCTTCGTGGGTAGCTTCTACTGGAGAGCAATATTTATCCCTGTCTAGAGGTCTCTTTATATTCGGTTGTGTGGCAGTTGGTGACGACCAATCTACGGGGTGGTCTTGTTCGGAACTGTTCAGTAAGGAATGGTTCCAGCTTTGTGTTGCAGGGGAGTGGGAGTACTCCTCGGTACGTTGATCTAGGCCACGTATTGTGACGGGCGGTACCCCAGTAGCCCTGCCATTGTTGGAAACCCATTTTCCCTACGAGACCCTACGGTTTTGATTGTATTACCCACTTTTGTGGCTAGTAGCTGGAATTTAATAAATGTAACAATTTTGGCTATTTCTTATTTACTTGAAAACCCTAGACACTATTATAATATCACTGGATTTCCTATCAAATGTTTTGGTTAGCATAAGGTAAAAACTTTTCCATGTTTATGTGTGGGAAGTCTTATGTGATACCTTTGGTTTTCTAAGGATTTTCTAAAGTTAAGCAACTTTTATCCCCGTTTACTCACACCAGACCCCTGTCTGACTTGAGTGTTTATTTTCTGTTTTATTAAACTCTTGGGTACTCATATTATATATGAGTAGTCAAGTGTTTCAGGACTGCTTTGACGAGTTCTAGAGGAGATAATGGAGTAGGAGGCTTCAGCGTGTAGATATTTAGTGATTCCGCTGTGTTTGAGTTGTATCTGTTTTTCTCTGGTATACTTGAATTGTAATTGCTAGACAGATGTTTATAACTGTCTAGTTTGTGTTGTATTAGCTGTATTACTCTGATGTATATGATACTATGTAAAGTTTTATGTGATATATTATAATTTATTCGTTCCGCTGTGAGATTCTGATTTTGTCTGTTCTTTCTTTTCTTTTTCTTTTTTTCTATCCCTTTCTTTCTTCTTAGCGATGCGACTTCCTGGAGTATGGAAGTTGGGTCGTCTTAAATAGAAGCCGTAAACTTTCATTTTCCTCATCCCTGAATCAACTATCGGCCCAATGTCTTCTCTAACCCTTCTCTTCACCATCTTTCTCTCAGTCTCCCTCCCTCATCTTGTAAGTTGTAAAGGTGGATTCTCCACCGATCTCATCCATAAAGACTTCCCAACATCCCCATTTTACGATCCTACCCTCACCCCATCCAACCGCCTACGTGCCTCCATCCGTCGTACAATCTCACGCTACAACCAAATAACCACCCAAGACTTTCAATCCACCATAACTCCTGCTGGGGCCGAGTACCTGGTGACAGTGAATAACGGTTCTCCTCCCTTCAATGCCATGGCCATAGCTGACATAGGCAGCGACCTGACATGGACCCAATGCAAACCCTGCCTCAACTGCTACCCACAAAAAGCTCCCATCTACGACTCCTCCAAATCCTCCACTTACACCTCCCTACCATGCAGCACTCGGGCCTGCTCACGGCTTCCACTCGGCGATTATGACTCGAGCTCCAAATGCCAGTACAGGTACTCGTACAGTGATGGCTCTCACACCAAAGAAGTTCTCTCCTCCGAAACCTTTTCCATTGGTTCGGCTTCGATACCCAAGATTTTATTCGGGTGCTTTCATGATAGCTCTGGAACATTTGATGCGAACTCTGCAGGTATCATAGGGCTCGGCCATGGACCATTGTCGCTCGTGTCTCAATTGGGCACTTCAACCGACGACATGTTTTCTTACTGTTTGGTGCCTTGAGATCCAATACGACAAGCAAGATTAACTTTGGCGACAATGTGTTAGAATTCTCAAAATAAGAGTGAATGAGATTTGTCCCACATCGCCAAAAATATGTTTATTTTTTGGTTTATATAGTATACTCTCAATCCTTATATTGCCCTTACGGTTAGATAATTTTGTGCGAGGGGGAGGATCTATATGGCCATAGACTAACACTCGCGTGCGCCGCCGCCCGCCCGTCTGGCCGACCGAACCGGGCCAGGTCGGGTGTGGGTGTGGGACCAATAAGAGTGGACCGTGTTATGTTTTTGCTGTACAGAAGTGAACGGTTTTCTACCATTTTAATTCAAAAGAAGCAACTACTGTATTGGTCACGACTTTTGCAAACCGCAATAGTTTCTGGCCGTTGCAAATGAAGAGACGCGACTGTTGCGAACCGTAATAGTTTCTGGCCATTGCAAAATGAAGAGGCATGACTTTTGCTAACGACAAAAGTTTTCGGCCGTTGCAAAACAAAGAGGCGCGACTGTTGCGAACAGTAACGCTTTTTGGTGTTGCAAATGAAGGGATGCTACTTTTCTCAATAGGTGTAGCCATTGGGAATTTGGCTATAAATAAAGAGGAAACTTTATCATTTTCCTCACTCAATTTTTATTCAGTATATTCTCTTTTTCCTCTTCGTTTCTTAATATCTACAATTAGTACGCTTTTGCATATCACACAGAAGATCATACACATCACAATCTCGAGCAGATCACATCTGTTGTATCTTGGGAGATTTTTGAATAAAGTCTTAAGGAAGTTGTTACGATAAGACTCATACGTAATTTCCTTCTTCAACTGGTTAGATTTCTAGTTGATTTATATATTATATATATAAATATCGTTTTCTTTCTACGTTGTACTATTTCTTTAAATAGTATAACGTTTGATTTATCACTATAGTTATTATTGCTATAGTTGTTACTTTGTTGTTGTAATTAATTAGAACATACTTAGTGTTAAAATAACTAAAACAGAATTCCAGAGTTGTGGAAATCTGAGTTGTAAACTTGTGAGACAAGTTTATTATCGATTCGTCTCTGTTTTGGTATACTAGACGTATAACATCTTAAGACTTTAATGATTTTACTAAAATAGAGATGGCAATAGTAGAGCTGTCAATAAAGGCTGAAGTAGAAAATCAGTTAAATAAAAAGATCAAGATATTGAGATCTGATCAAGGTGGAGAATATGAATCACCATTTGAACAGTTCTGTGCCCAAAATGGTATAATTCATCAAACAACAGCTCCATATTCACCATAACAAAACGGTGTAGGTGAGAGGAAGAACAGAATGTTAAAAGACCTGATTAATGCCATGCTTTTAACCTCTGGTCTATCGATGAACTTGTGGGGGGAAGCCTTGAATATGTCTAATCACATATTAAATAAAGTCACTCACAATAAATCAGGAACAATTCCATATGAGTTATGGAAAGGACACAAACCAAGTTTTAAATACCTCAAAGTGTGGGGGTGCTTGGCAAAAGTTCCCGTTCCACCTTCCAAGAAAGTCAAACTTGGACCAAAAATAATAGATGGTTACTATTTAGGGCCAACCCAAAATAGCAGTGCCTACAGATTTTTGGTATTCAAGTCTGATATAGCTGATATTTATGTAAATACAATCATGGAATCTAGAGATGCCTCATTCTTTGAAGACATATTTCCACACAAAAGGAATGAAGGGAATAATGTCCCTAAAAGGAAAAGGGAAGAATCAAGCAATTCACATGAAGATGGAACTCATCATGAGACTGAGGAAGTTGAACCAAGAAGAAGCGTAAGGGCTAGGACTTCTAAGACATTTGGTTCAGATTTTTTCACATATGTGTTAGAACATGAACCTCAAACGTACAAGGAAGCAATGTCATCTTCTGAATCTTCATGTTGGAAAGAAGAAATCCAAAGTGAAATTGATTCAATTCTAAGTAATAAAACTTAAGAAATTATTGATATTCCACAAGGAATAAAACATATGGGCTGTAAATGGATTTTCAAGAAGAAAATGAAAGCAGATGGCTCTATCGACAAGTATAAAGCAAGACTAGTAGCCAAAGGATATCGTCAAAAAGAAGGAGTAGACTTCTTTGGTACATATTCGTCGGTAACACGAATAACCTCTATAAGAATGCTAATAGCAATTGCATCGATCTATAATCTAGAAATTCATCAAATGGATGTAAAGACAGCATTCTTAAATGGAGATCTCAATGAGGAGATCTACATGGAGCAACTTGAAGGTTTTGTTTCCAAAGGAAATGAAAACAAAGTCTATAGATTAGTAAAATCATTATACGGACTAAAATAAGCTCTAAAACAATGGCACGCAAAATTTGATAGTGTCATGATGAGAAATGGTTTTCGTATAAATGAATGTGATAAGTGTGTTTATTATAAACAATTTGGACAATCATATATGATGATTTGTTTATATGTAGACGATATGTTAATATTTGGTCCATATACTCAGGTAATAAAGACCATAAAGAAGATATTAATTAGCAATTTCGATATGAAAGACTTATTTACAGTCGTTATTTTGGGAATCAAAATAATAAGAACACCTAATGGAATTGAATTATCTCAGTCACATTATGTAGACAAAGTGATTGAAAAATTTCAAAATTTAAGGAGCAAGAACACCTTTTAATCCATCAGAAGTACTGCATAAAAATACTAATGAGATTGTAATGCAACTGGAATACTCTCGTGTAATAGGATGTCTCATGTATCTCATGAATTGCACAAGACCAGACATAGCTTATGCAGTAAGTAGACTGAGCATGTATGGAAGCTATCCAGGAAAGGAACACTGGAAAGCACTACTAAGAGTGCTTGGATATTTAAAAAATACTACAAATTATTCCTTACATATGAAAAATATCCTACGGTTTTAGAAGCATATAGTGGTGCAAAATGGATTGCTGATTCAGAGGAATCAAAATCTATGAGTGTTATGTATTTACCTTAATAGGGCCAGCAGTGCCATGGAAATCAACTAAACAAACATGCATAGCTCGGTCCTTTATGGAATCAGAGTTCATGGCTTTATATAAAGCATGCGAAGAAGTAGAATGGCTTCATCTTTTTTTAGAAGATATTCCATTTTGGCCTAAACATGTACCGGCCATATGCATACATTGTGATAACTAAGCTAAGCTAAGTAGAGTGCATAACTTTGCGTATGATGGAAAGTCACGATACATTCGTCGACGCCATAACACAGTTAGGCAGTTACTCTTATGTGAGAACAAATGATAACCTAGTGGATCCATTTACTAAAGGTTTATCAAGAGAGAAAATTGACTGCGCACCGATGGGAATAGGTTTAAAATCCTAAATCACCAAGAGTTATCTTATACGAAAGTCTATCCTAGCGACTGGAGATCCCAGGGACTAGGATTAATAAGAAAACCAGTTCTGAGTAACTCAAGACGTAATGTATTTGCTTGGACATAGTCCAACTCTATTCCTATAGTGCACAATATAAATGCATGCTACAGAAGTATTTAATGGTTAAAACTATGTTTTTAAGGATGACCATATCTTGAAAATAACAAGTGGAGTATATGCAGGATACTCTTAATGGTTGTGATCACCTATGTTAGTGTGAGCTGGGTCGGTTTTTTGAGAATATTAAAGGCTTTTACTTCTAAAAACACTCGTAGAACTAAAATTTGTTCAGGACCAAAATGAACACAACCAAGAGATTGGATGTGAATGGAAATAATTCTTTGTAAACCTTATTGTTTGGTTATACAATAACGGCTGACGGTTCAAGATGAAATAATTCACCGATTAGCCAAGTATATCCGATAATTTTAACTAGGGAAAGTTCAAAGTGAAATATCTACTTATCCTCGATATAGCATTATTTTCATATGAACTGTATGATATTACACTTTGCGTGGGGAGACATATATCGTCATTCATGTGGGGGATTGTTAGAATTCTCAAAATAAGGGTGAATGAGATATGTCCCACATCGCCAAAAATATGTTCATTTTTTGGTTTATATAGTATACTCTCAATCCCTATACTGGCCTTTAGGGTCAGGTAATCTTATGCGAGGGGGAGGACCTATATGGCCATGGACTAACACACGCGTGCGCCGCCGTCCGCCCAACCGATCGACCGAACCAGGCCGGGTCGTGTGCAGGTGCGGGTCCAATAAGAGTGGGCCGTGTTAAATTTTTGTTGTACAGAAGTGAACGGTTTTCTACCGTTTAAATTCAAAAGAAGCGACTACTGGATTGGACGCGACTGTTGCAAACCGCAACAGTTTCTGGCCGTTGCAAATGAAGATACGTGACTATTGCGAACTGCAACAGTTTCTCGCCGTTATAAAACAAAGAGGCATGATTGTTGCGAACAGCAACAGTTTTCGGCCTTTGCAAAACAAAGAGGCACGACTGTTGCAAATAGTAACGCTTTTTGGCGTTGCAAATGAAGTGATGCTACTTTTCTCAACGTGTGTAGCCATTAGGAATTCGGCTATAAATAAGGAGGAAACCTGATCACTTTTCTCACTTAATTTTTAATTCGAATATTCTCTTCTTCCTCTTCGTTTCTTAATATCTACAATCAGTGCGTTTTTGCATGTCAAATAGAAGATCATACACATCACAATCTTGAGCACATCAGGTCTGTTGTATCTTGGGAGAATTTGGGTAAAATCTTAAATAAATTGTTATGACAAGCCTCAATGTAATTTCCTTCTTCAACTGGTTAGATTTCTAGTTGATTTATATATTACATATATATATATATATTGTTTTCTTTCTACGTTGTACTATTTCTTTAAATAGTATAACGTTTGATTTATCACTATGGTTATTATTGCCATAGTTGTTACTTTATTGTTGTAATTAATTACAACATACTTAGTGTTAAAATAACTAATACAGAATTCCAAAGCAGTGGAAATCTGAGTTGTAAACTTGTGAGACAAGTTTATTATTGATTCGTCTCTATTTTGGTATACTAGACATATAACATCATGCTGATATGAGAAAAGAAGCGGCGACTACTCCTCCTGTTAAGGGACGGTCGAACACTTACTACACTGTGACACTTGAGTCGGTTGGTGTTGCTGGTGGGAAGAAAATTGATGTTGGTAGGATGAAGGATGTTGATGTCAGTGATTAGGAAAGGAATATTATCTTTGATTCAGGCATGATTCTGACCATTTTGGATGAATCGGTTTTGAGTCAATCGATTGATGAAGTGTCGAAAGCTGTGACGTATCCAACGAAGCAGGATCGGCAAGGGCTTTTTTCTCTTTGCTATGATGTTTCGGGTGTTAGCAGCGGTGGGCTTAGTTTGCCTGATTTGACATTTCAGTTCACGGAAGCTGCGTTGACATCGAAGCCTTTGAATGCATTTGTAGAGGTTCAAGATGGGGTTTTGTGTTTAGATATGGTTTCCATTAGCCAATTGGGCGGTGTTGTTCGGATATATGGAAATATCGCGCAACAGAACTTTCACGTTGGGTATGACCTTAAGAACCAGAAGTAGTCATTTGCTCCTACTGATTGTTCAAATTTTATATGTCTGGATGTTGTGATATTCTTATTTTAAGTTTGTTGATTTTTGTCATTTGAAATTCCATTATAGAGGTGTAGTTTTAAGCAGTCGGTTCTCTTTTTATGGTTCATTATATCGTTCTTCTAAAAAGTATATTTTACTAGAACGAAAATTTAGCAAATCTGATTAAATCCGCAGAAGCAATGAAATAGTACTTATATTTAGTTTATTTGCTGTTGTAATAGTTACTCTTTATCTACATTTACCACATGCTTCATACTCTCCACAGCAACTGATGCATTTCTTATTTTACTTTATCTACTACTGTGTAATCCATTGCAGATGGTGTATTGTTGAAAAAAACACGTTTTAGGTATCTTTGGAAATAAAATTTATTATAGTTTATGCGGTGAAATTGAGTTATAAGCTGAATTTACTATATTTCCAGATATGTTCTCTTCATATTTGAACATAAGTAAATATATTTTGTTTATAAAAATGAAATATATATCGATTTACTAATTTTAAGATGCTGTTAAGCAAGATAAATGAAAATTAGTTTTTCTAACAAATTTTGAAAATAACACTTTTGTAGAATTTTACAAATAAATATTCATGTGAATAAATTTTGAAATTTACATTTAACTTTTGATACATTTGACTTAATGATAAATAAAATATAGATTTAATTTCAAATATTACTTATAAGAGTGACGAAAATATCTAAAAATATAAGTGCAATACTAATGCATGAATGTTCTCGTAGCACGTGTTTATCAAAAATAATTGAACACCAAAATTGGTTGCTAAATGTTTGTCTACTAAAAGAAATATTTGTTTATCTACTAAAAGAAATATTAAGGAATCGTTTGTTTATCTACTAAAAGAAATATTAAGGAATCGTTTGTTTAAAATGTTGTTTGCTAAATGTTGAATTCGAATCGTTGAACACCAAAATTGGTTGCTAAATATTTGAAATATTCGTTTATATTTTGGTTGTTTACTAATTTTTTAGAAGAGTCCATTACTATGACAAGATTTCCATTTAGCATGGATAACTTTTTACGTAATTGCAAAATTTTTGAACAATATGGACTTGAATAAACAAATGGTTTTACCATTTTGTCAATAGGAGTGTGATATACACATTGTCATTTTATGTTAGGTTGATTAATAATTATTTGTTAATTTAATTTTATTGAAATTTGAAACTTAATAGAAATGAGGGGAAATTCATAAACAATTGCAAAAATATCAAGTGTAGGTATTTATATGTATAATGATAAGGGAGAAAATTAATAAAACATTATAATAAATTTATTAATTGTGAAAATTTTAAATTATATGGACCTGAATGAAAAATAGTCATTAAGCATTTAAATTAGGGGAGTTTTACGTTTTTTCACTCATATTTGTTGATGACAAAAGGGGAAAAACTATAAAATGTACATATGCATTATTTAGAGGGAGTTATCTAACTTAGTGGAAGTTAAGTCATATTTCATACAAGATATTAATGGTTGTCATCAACAAAAGCGGGAAGATTGTTAATACCCCAGTTTTGCTTTTGATGATAACAACCTTGATAAACAATAAAATATTCGTAGAAAAAATGGATACTTATATTTGCCAAATTATATAGTATATAGGGTAGGATTATATACGGATATTGAATCCAAGGTTTTACTGTATCAATGACTCAAAGAACGGACATAAAGACTCATGAGTTTAAAGACAAGACATGAAGATCTCAAGTCTATAGTCTACTGTATAAAGTCATAGAATATTGTTAAAGTCCCTTGTAGCAATCTTTGATCTCTATTTTCAATTTTATAAATCCTTCATTTATAAAACAAAATATATTTTTAAAATATATTTTAAAATATATTATAAAAGTTTTTTAAAGTTCATTATATTTATAACCTATTTTTAAACTTTTTTACAAAGTAACAAATTATTTTACATGGTACAGGATTTTCAAAACGTTTTAAAATAAACAAGCTTTCAAATTACACTAGCCTATGTCAACCTATAGGCATATGATAAGTCGACATACATGTCTTAATTTTGAAACTCAATTTTTGAAATGAAGTGTCTATTCTTCGTAACTCTTCATGAATGGATATGCCTGTTTATTCTCTCTATAGGGGTTTTCAAACGAATTTTTAACAACCACTTTCTTATTATCTTCAGTCCTCTTACTATGCCAAAATTTATCTTTAAAAACTTATTCAAATCTTCTCAATTTCAACCAAAATCAATTCAATCTCAATTGTACTAGTCCTTTATTATTTCCTACCTAATTCTATCATGTCTCTCCCTCAATCAAAGATCAAGGCTTTGTCCAAGAAGCTATAGGATCCATTATGTCCAAAGATCAAGAAATTGACTTTGGAAAAACTATCAAACTCTAGTTGTATCTGCATGGGTGTGTTTGTAGCCTGTTCAAATCAATTGAATGTGCTTGGTAGCTCAAAAATCTGAGTGGGTGTGCTTGTATTCTATTCAAATCAAGTTGTTGTACTTTGAGCCTGGAAAATCAAGATTGTGTGTCACATAGCCTTGAATTGAGATTATATCGGGTTTTCCTTTTACCCATTAAAAGACTAGAATTTTGAGAAGAAAGTTGTGCATGAATTTTTATGGGATTGAACGTAGGGTAACTTTGACCCAGTATAAAATTCCTTGAGTGAGCTCTCTAATTCTTTATTTTTTATTTTACTACATTTGTAATTATCTATGTTTGCATCAGTGATTGTTCATTCTGCATTATTTAATAGTAATCTTAAAATAATTTTAAAAAGATTTACAAAAATTAGAAAATACTTGTCACCCTTTTTTAGGGTTTAATTAGCCTTAAGATGCATAATTCCACAACCACAATTATTATCTAATTAATTACTCAATTATATGCTATAATTATATATGTATTATGCTAATAGAAATAAATATATTTTCACACATAATAACTTCTAAGTGTACGGTTCGTACGTCCTAAACTAGCGGTAAATGTCAATTCCTTTAACCATGATACCAACACAAGTTCTTTCCCTTCAGATTTTCAAGATTTTAATATCCATAACAAGGATTAAATATTCATATCCAAAACTGCAATAAACAAACTTGTAAATAAAAATGAAAACCCGATTTATTAAATCGATTCAATGGAGTATCTAAAGAATAGCAATTGCAGTTCTAACTTCATATTCTTTTCAGCTCCTCTTTTACAAAGAAATAAACAAAGGAATTTTGTGTGGAATAAGCAGTATAAACTATGAATAGTATTCGTGCTCTACACTCTTCGTTCGTCATTAGAAACTCATAATTTGAATCAAAGAAGGAGGAGAAGTGGAATAGACTATGAAATTATCATAATTCAAAATAAAAAGGAATTTTGAGAGATTTTATCTATTTTGTTATCTGAATCTTAAAATCCTTAAGGCATATTCAAATCCATAAACATATACCAATCAATTACTTAAATAAAAATACTAAGGTTCCCGCTCACAGATTATCCATAGCTTTTCTTGTATGGATATGCAACGCTAAAGCAACTATTTTTCAGATCTCCATCTTTAAATATATATAAATACACAGCGAAGGATAGGTATGTATATAATTTTGTTAAAATCAAAGAGATTGGAGGAGAAGTGAATAAAATAAAATAATAATTAGAGAAGGATTAGAATCCTTACCTGAATTTCGAATTGAATTTATGAATATAACAGAAGAGAGAAAATGATAGAGGTTTGAGGAATTCCCTAAAATTTATGAATAAAAAGTGGTAAGGATATGGTTCTATTTATAGAAATTGAAATGCAGCAGAAATATAGGATAAAGTTAGCTGAAAAATAGATAAGTCTAGAGCGTTTAAACGTGGAAAAACCCTAGCCTCTACCTGAATAGGAGTCGACTGCTTGGGTCGAAGGTGTCGACCTCTCCACTCATTTGGGGTGGATTGATTTGTTTCTATTGCTCATTTATTTTATTCTCCAATTAACTTTTAAATGTTAATTATTTAAGTTAAAGTTCAACTTAACTTCAAGTAAACCTATAGTAACTTTTTAAAATTCAAACCCTAGATTGATATACTCATTTGATTGGATTTGAACTAAATTAATTTAAGTTTGAAAACTTCAATCGCTTAAAACTTCTTCGTTTGAGCTTCGTTTTCAACATATTATATTTGAAAATGGATTAATTCACCATGAATGCGGTGGAATAACTTTCGTGGTCAAATTCTAAATTTTATAAAATGTCCATTTTCAACTCTATCTAATTTAATTTAATTCACTCAATTTATTTACGGTTAATTTTATGAAGTGTCGCATTCTTTCTCCCTTAAAAAGGATTTCGTCATGAAGTTTTTCAAGGGGTGAATGGCATAACACGTAATAACATCCATGTTACACAACTAAGTTATCTACAAAACAATCGACTCGGCCAAAGTGCAATGTGATTATGTACCGGTGACATACTAAAATGAGTTCAATCCTACCTTGAGTGTGTAATTGTGTCATGCAAGTATGTATGCAAATAACCTAAACATGCATATAAATTTCTTTGAGTGTAAAGTGATTGTGAAAATGTGGCAACCATCCCTACCATCTAATCTAGCAACAGCGAGGAGAGAAAATTTACTAGTGAAAAGCTCTAAATGAGTGATCTTCATCTTCTCATCAGTTTTCCATGTGTTTTCCATCGGATTATATCTCACCATTGTACTCGGACCAACCTAATTATTTTGCTGCGGAGTCTTGTAATTCTATGCTCTACAATATGTGCTGCAGTACAGGGTACTATTGGCTCCGTCTCTAATTCAACTCTAATAGCAGTATCATGAAAGCATTTTATAAAGTGAGAAACATGGAAAACATTGTGGATACCGACCAACCTGTCAGGAAGATCCATGTGGTCGGCAAGTTTTTCTATCATTTTCAAAACTCCGAATGGCCAAAGGAATCTTGCGCTAATTTTCCAGACTTGCCAATCCTAGCCTCTTTTTTAAGATGGAAGACTTTGACAAACATCATATCTCCAACCTCAAACTCAAGCTCTTTTCTTCTGCTATATGCATAAGATTTCTGACGGTCTTGCTCTACCTTAATTCGTTGCCTAACCAACTCTACTTTTTCCTTGGTATCACATATCAAATCATGTCCGAGTAATATTTTGTTGGTAGTTTCCCACCAACAACTTAGCTATTTGCATTGCCTTCCATAAATTTCTTCAAAAAAAGCCATATCAATTTTTACTTGATATCTATTATTATACGTGAACTCAATCAAAATTAGATGCTGCTCCCAATATCCTCCAAAATCCAAAACATAAGCCCTCAATAGGTCTTTCCAAATCCTATTCACCCTCTCCGTTTGACCATCGGTCTATGGGTGATATGTAGTGCTAGGATTCAAAGAAGTTCCCAAAGCTGCTTGTCGGCTCATCCAAAACTCACTGTTGAACAAGGTGCTCTATCACTAACTATGCTTGCATGAATTCCATGCAATGGAACAACCTCTTTTATGTAGGTCTGTATAAGAGAATTGGCAGTTTTATTGTTCCTAACCAGAATAATGGGCACTCTTAGTGAGTCTAACCCCAACAACAAAAGTAGCTTCACTACCCTCTGACTTCTTAGTAATCCTTCCATAAAATCCATCGAAATATGCTCCCATTTCCAAATCAGAATTTCCAATGGTAATATTTACCCTCTAGGCTTCCCTTGCTTGGCTTTTACCTTCTAATATGTTAAGCACTTAACAACAAACTCAGCTACACTCCTCTTCATTCCGGGTCAAAAGAAAATCCTCTTTATATTCTTGTACATCTTATCTACTCTGGGATGAATGGTCATCTTTGAATGGTAAATTCCATAAACAGCTCTCTTAACATATATCAATCATTGGGATTATAAAAACACACCCCGAACAGGCTTAAATTTTGACCCAAAGAAGGGCCATTGAATCATAGATCCATTCTAAGGTAAGCTATTGTTAAAACAAAGAAATAAAAGTATAGAGCCGTAACCAACTTACAGAACTCATAATGGATGAAATAAAATATAATAGAAAAGTGTACCCATTCAAAAACATAAATATGTCAAAATACAAAGTACTATCAAATCGTATCATAATCCATTATGACAATTGTCTAGATACGTAGGTACACATAAAAGCAAGTTAAAATGATAAATACTACCTGTAATGACCTGCAAACCCGTACCCCTTGAGTCGACACTATTCTCCATCAATCAACTCAAGATGAACGGAAATACGAATCATTTGGGTTAAAGAAGAAGAAGAGGTAGAAGAAGAAAATAGAAAACAACATCAGAATCTAACCATCGCAGCGGAATAAAATATAATTAGATAATAAATGATCTTTACAAAAACAAATCTGTTTATACATTACATCATCAGAGTATACATAACACACAACTGGATTGTAATCATAACCTATCCTCACAATCTGAATATACAGCTAGACACACAGCGGAACATTTAAAAAAACAAGTACGGAAGTACGTATCGCTATCCAGCTCGTCTCTTGAGCTCCACAGCATCCTTTCCTGTAATATATAATTCTCGTCTGACCCGAGCATTATAGTTAAATAACACCTGAGTCAGTCTGGAATACCATCTAAGAAAACCACACTCAAATTGATTATTAAAGTTTCAAAATCCTTTGAAATCAAAAGGGTCTCGTAAGACCATGCCACAAATAAACATGTCGGGTTTTTACCTTACGATAGCCAGATCACTTTTTATCAAAATCCACTGATATTATAATAGTGTCTATATATAAGTACTTATCAAATAGCCGAAATTGCTACATTTATTAAATTCCAGCATACTAGCCACCAAGTGGGTTCTACAAACAAAACCGTAAAGGCACGTAGGGGGTATGGTTTTCCAACTAATAAATAGGCACTGGGGTACGACCTATCACAGTACGTGGCTTATACCACCGTATCGAGGATTACTCCTAATCCCCTGCAGCACAAAACTGGAACTACCGCTTACTGGATAATATTGAGTAAGATCACCCCACGGTTGGGATCAGCAACCGCACCACTAAGCCGAATAAAAGGGACATTTAGACAGGGATGACCTCACCCTAATGGGTGCTACCCACTTAGCCTGGCTGCATATCCCCTTATTTTCAGTCATTCCTGGTTGATGAGGCTCGAGGCTAAGCGTTACCTTTTAGAACGTTTCACTTAGAATGCCCATCATCCACTTGACGATGTTCCGAAACCATTCATCCATACAAGTCCGTTCCGGATTCGAACGGAACTGAAGGCACTACTCCTACTACATCCATTTTGGAATTATCCTCAGGATTAGTGGCGACTAGCCCTTGCACTTCATTGCTCCATCTTCGACTCCGAACTCGTTTTTCCACAAAAACGTACAAACCGCATCGAAGTGGTTTCAAGAAATTAATCCCAATCCCGGTCTCTTCGAAATGATCAGCACATTGTCCAATATTGATAGTCGGTTATTTAACTATCAATTAACATTCACAAACAACCATCAAACAATAAATATTCTCCCAAATTATTTATTATCCTCAAAATATCTTCGCAAGATATATTTTCATTTGCAACCTTTTTTGAAAACAGTTTTCAAACCCTACTCTTCTCATGGGATAAATTCCTGACTATTTATTTCCACTAAAAGTACCAAGTACAAAGCTTTAGAATTTTAAAATAATTTAAAAACACTTTATTATAAAATATAATGTAACATTTAAACTGAAAACTACTTCAATATCTTATTAAAAATATATAGTTTGGGAATATTTAAAATGAGGTTACTTTATAAAATATAAAACTAGATTTTCTGTTTTAAATCAAATACCAAGTCACCTTTAAATAATTACTACAATAATAGATTTGAAAAATACTTACTTTAGAATTTAAACATTTAGAATAATATATTTTCTAAAACATGCTTTTTAAAACAACATTAAAACTTCTAACTTAGATTTAAAAATTTGCTCTGAAAACGTACTTGGCTATCAAAGTAAATACGCTTCTCATTCACATCTTTTAAAAATAAATCACTATTTATTTTTAAACAATTTACTCATTCCCTTAATAAATTTCCACCGTGAATTTATTCTTTCAAATATCCACTGATATATCACTTCGCTTTTATAAATCCAATTTATAAATTTCAAGTCTTGCTTCTCTTTTAAAAATCCCGGTTTTACACACTTAAATCAATCCCCAAACTGATTTCCAATTTACTTCACTTTTAAATAAATTTCCTTACTTACTCCATTTATTCCAAAATCCATTAACTTCGTATTTATTTCTTCATTATGATTTAAAATCTTTTAACTGAAAATACCAATTTCATATTTCCCAAATTTCTTCTTTATCCTTTCAAATAAATTCAAACCTTGAATTTCAAAATAAATTCTTTATTTCTTGAAATAATATCACTTCAGTTTAAAAAAAATCATTTATTCCCATTTATTCAAAATCTCATTTCCCGCGCTTGGAATTTAATTTATCGGGATTCAAAAATCACTTTTTATTATTTTCCAATTCATTTTTAATTTATTCAAATTTCTATGATTATTGCACTCAAAATTCACTCTTTTATTTTCTTTTCAGAAATCCTATTTCTATATATTTTGATAACTCGGTTCACCGAAATATTTTAAATCAAACGTAGTATCCAACATTTCCAATTATCAATATAATTCATCACAAGATAGCAAATAATTATATCACAGAATATTTTAAAAAATCTAAATATTATGAGAAATCCAGTTGGATCCCTCCAACCTGTTTCCTTGCATCCACAGATGTTAGCACAATACCAATTCCACTTCAAGGTGGAATATTGCGGTATATGGGATTAATATAATATCATCCGCTATTATATGGCACATAGGGTCTCATCCATTATATAATGCGGGAATATAAATCTCTCCAATACTAATATATACTATATATATAATATCACATCCAGACTGATAGCAAACTATCAATTCAAGCAATCAACCAATAATTTAATTTTAACTCATTAAATTAACCGATAATCCAATTTGAGTGAGGCTAACTCACCTTTGATTTTTATTGTTTGCAATCCACTCCAATCTTGACTTGATTCCTTCATGATTTAAGACCTTGTATAGACATTATACAGTTTATTAACATTTGTAATAATCGAACAGTCAATTACCATTTATTAAATTTAATTTTCAACCAATTTTTCTATAACAATTATATTTTTTTTCCTGACCAAATTATAAATTTATTAACAAGGTGTATATATACATATCCCAATTACCATCGTTCATACTTTAAAATTGAACAGTATGTATATTTTTTCTTCTTCAGTAAATAACAAAAATAATATTTACTTCACCGATAATTTCTTTTTCGATTTCCTAACTGATATATATTATTAATTTTAACTGAAAAAAATGAATTGTGTATATATATAATAACTCAATTCAAAACAGAGATATCCCAGATTTACGTCAGAAGGAAGCGACTCCATCACGAAATAGCAAAGCAACACGGTCTTCATCCCATCAAGAACGCCCATGCCATCGAACCACGACTAAGCTGAATACCACAGCCGCATAATCACCACCGCGTCCATCCATCTCTCTTCATGATCTGGAGTACGACACGCACGCAAATCATCAGCCCCACCTCATGCTCGACAATCCACACGATTTTGAACCATGGAAAATAAGCTCGCATGTGCACGCGACACCACCTCCATTTGGATTCGATTGTAGTGCTCGTGCTCGGCCAAAGACCAAAACTCCATCGCCGTACCTTTTTTATGAATCCCAAATTGATTTGATTTTAAATGGGGGAAATTTGATTTTGAGATAATTTATTTAATGAATAGAACAGAGGGGAACAAATGATTTGATTTTTAGCTGCCATTATTTTGGCTCTCTGTCTTCGTGAGCTTGAAGATGAAATAGGAGATGAGAGCAGCTTGATTTGAAGTGAAGGGATAGGTTGTGTGATGTTTTTAAAAGAGGGAACATGATTTTGAAAGGAAGGCTGCATGCAGTCTTATGGCTGCTACAGTGATTTAAGGTGTTGGAAAAGTTTTGATATGAAAGAAAGTAAGCTGCTATTGAAATAGTTTGACCAGCCAACAACATATATAAATTTTAAATTTAAATCGTCTCGATTTACGTGACTTAAGATTGCGAACCCCTATCGAGGCGTGCTGCTTGGCATTTATAATGTTATACTCCTATTTTGAACACAATGGAAAAGGTTTCGAGTCCTATTTCGACCGTAGGGAGAAGATATCCTTTTGGACCCAGTTATAATATTAAACTTCGATATGAATTTTAGCGCGTTTATCTACCATATGGCCAAACGATCACTCTGAACACTACAAAAATTGAAATCCGATAATAATACACTATCACAGATCCAATGGAACTGGTTTCGTCAAATTTTGAGACTGCACATCAGAAGGCTATTTTTAAATATCGATTTAAAAGATAAAATTTCAAAACTTAACGAAACACTTTCGAAACAAAATTTAACACTTTTACTATCTTCAGTACTATCAATATAAATTTTACAAGCCTTTAAAATATTTTTAACAATCTCAAAATCCAAGATTAAATATTTTACTCAATCTTCAATTATTGAATTGAATAATTATATTATTCAACAAATTGCTGTATCTACATTCTGAATAGATAAATCCAAGTTTTACATATTCAAAACCAATTTACAATTCAATTTCTATGTTTAAAACCATTTAAATATTCCAGATTCAACGCGGAAAAATCTGGGTCGTCACTCTCCCATAAGGAAACCACCTACATCTCTAAGGTTATCTTCGCCATCAAAGTCCTTTAACCTATATTGTAATGAGAAAGGAGTCGAAACAACAAGTGTCTGGTGAATAAAAACCTTGAGTTTTACTTTTTTGGTATTTGGGCAGTATGTTTCAGAACAAGAATATGTCTATAAACATGAAAACATTAAAATTGTTAAATAATTCTTTTTAAGGAAAGAAGCAGGTCTCCAAAATCCTATGATCCAAATCCCACGTTATAATTAACTAACGATGCAAGAGATAATACCCAAGCCACTCAATATAATTTATTGGAAAATAGGGAGACTCTGGTCGTTTAATACCTATTCCGAAGGCGCGTTCCTCAATGGTACCATCTAGCTGGCATCACATGGAATCTCAAGTCACTTACTACTTCTTCATTTGGGAAGATAAACTCTTAAGCAATCACTTAATAACTTGTCCTGAAGTAGACCCTTGTAGAGATACAACCTAATGTATCCACAAGGCCATTTTAATACTTCATTTGGGGAAAAGAGGTGGGCCCTCAAACAACCACTTAATACTTCAAGACTGCGAAGAAGGCCCCTCGTGCTATGGCCCATACTTATAATGATGTCTCACATTATTCCGGCTATTCATAAGAATTGGTAGCTAGATTAACTGGGTAGATTTACCCTATAGAATTTAGGGCTTATATCACGTCACTATAAATACTTATCATAAGGATATCTCACACCAATAGGAAGTGTACACAACTACTAGTAGCCTCAAAGTGAAGGGCCATCATGTAACTCTATTGACCTCACATCCTTATAATTTAGCCATAAATTAAATGCACTCCACACACACACACACATGCGCGCACACACACACACACATATAATACTCATTTTCATAAATAAGCCTTAAATGAATCTTCCTTACCAATCTGATAATAATAATTAGGCAATATAAGAGTCAATATAAGAGTTTCCTTTTATTTTCATCTAACCATCAATTACATTCCTAATAGGGGAAATAAATGAAAATAAATACCTAATTAATTAAGCCGTATACGTCATAAGTATATGTTAATTATGCTAATAGAGATAAACAAATATGTGTCTATTAAATTCTAAACGCATGGATTCTACGCCCCAAACTTGCTTTAAATTTCAAGTCCCTAACCAAATACTATTACAAGTCCTTTTCTTCTAATTTACAAGTTTTCAACAAACAAAAATAAGGTATACATACTTGTAAATAAAATAGAAACTCAATTATTTCACCAATTTAATGGAATATCCTAAACAGGAATTGCAATCTGAACTCTATTTTCTATTTAACTCCTTTTCATAAAGAAATAGATAAGATGGCTTTTTTCTGGAACAAGTGGTGTATACTATGAATATAATCCGTAATCTAAATGATTAAGATCGTGTAATATGGATAAACTACTTATGCATAACATAAGATAAGTAAGTAAATAATAAAAGACGTAAAGTAAATGACACCATGGATTTTTATAGTAGTTCGAACTCCCATTCTATGTCTAATCCTAGAATCCTTCTGGAATTAAACTAGCAACCCCCACTAAACCCGGAGGAATAGGTTTACACTGCCTAAGCAACTGAACAGTGCTTCTACCGCTTAAGCAACCGAATAGAACTACTGTCTGGGGAACCGAACAGGACTTCTTTACAACTAGTCAAAAGTATCTGACTGCAATGTGCTCTTTAAATAGCATTGATAAGTCAATTAAGTACAATCTTCCTATAATCTTCTCCTTTATGATATATAGTGTAACGTGCTTGAGAATTGTAGAAGATGGAGTCGTTAATGATAAAGTTTGTATATAATTAGATTGCAAGTTGAAAATAAATTGAGAGATAAGAATTCAAGAATAATAAAATCAGTCAGGTGAATTGTTTGTTGAATTCTGAAATCTATTTATAGAGATTAAAAAGTTGCAATCAATCATGAAAGATAACATTGAAAAGGAACATGTGCAACTGTTGATTTGATATTTTCCTCTTCGATGAAGAGAAGTGTCTTTTCATAAAAAATAGCCTTTATTCATATTCAGCCAGCTGAAAATATAATTCAGCCTTCTGAATTTGTTAAATTCGAAAATATCAAGGAAATATGCTAATTTTGGCCTAACTCAGCTGTCTGAATGAAATCATTCAGCCGGCCGAAAAGGCATATAGATTTATGCTTTGTTTCGGCATTCAGCCGTCTAAACGGTATTATTCAGTCAGTTGAATTCTGTTGATAAATAAAAATTAGCATAGCTCATTTGGTTAAAGCACTTGGCTTTTAAACTAGTGGCCCGCATTCGAGCCCTACTCCATGCAATTTTTGAAAACTTGATTTTTCATTTACAATATGAATGTATATGTTTATATACCACTTTGAGAAGATTTTAACATTTGTAAACTCTAGACATGACACACTATGAATAATAATACTTTGTATGTCACATTCGTCTTGTCTCTATCGTGCATATCTCTTCTTGTATCTCCATACACATACTTTCATTCTCTTTTGTACTGTGTATCTTTATGTTGAACATATTTGTCTATCTCATTTTGATACTCATGAACCTGCAAGTTAGTTTAGAGATTCTTTGGCATAATTGTATAGTTGTTGTCATTAAAATTCAACAATAGATGTTCTAATATTAAACCCCTTATTTCATTAAAGAATCGAAAACTGAACCAAAGAAGAAGAAATGAAATGGACTATGAAATTATCAAAAATTGCACAAACAAAACAAATTCAACCAAATTAATGTTAATAATTGATAATTTCTATATAGAGTTGACATTTCTAAATAAAAAGGATTTTTGGGTGTTTTTATTTATTGTATTATTGTAATCCCAAAATCCTCAAGGAATATTCGAATCCATAGATATACACCAAAAAAAATTACTGAAAAAGAAATACTAAGGTTTCTACTCATAGAATAGCCTTAGCTTTGCCTTCCTTGGATTTGCACGCCATAAGATCTCTTCCAAAATATCTCTCTTTTGATACACAAACGCACACACAAAATAGGGAAGATGTGTATATTTTTATTAGATTTAGAATAGCTGGAAGATAATTGGAAAGAATAGGTTAGAGGAAGAAGAAATAACTAGAAAATACATAGAACTCGTACCTAAATTTCATATGGGATTTCTGAATCTAATTTGGAGAGATAAGAAACACAGAGTTTCATTGAATTCCCCAAAATAATATGAATAAAAAGTGAAGAGTATGGGGTTTTATTTATAGGGATTGAAATTCACCAAAACCGTAGGATGAGAATAGTTTAAAATAGAGAAATGTAGAGCATTCATCTTACAAACCCTAGCCCCCATACTAATTTTTTGATATTCAAACCTTAAATTTAAATTATCATTTGAATTTGAATTCAAACTAAATTACTTTAAATCTAAAAACTTCAAACGCTCGTAATTTCTTTGCTTGAGCTCTGTTTTCAGCGTATTATATATGGAATCATATCATAATTTAGCCACGAACACAACGTAATAACTTTCACACTAAATGAAAATCAAGCTTTCCTTGCAGAAATAATGGCATTTAATTGTAAGTGCAACTAAAAATGTTTCACCCTATATTATAAACGTAACAAAAAATTATTTCAGTATCCCACCTCAATAATTTGGTACATATATGGGTGACATTTCTATGGTCGATCATTTTGTTGCCGCTTAAAAAATTCGTTACAAAATTTCTCCCGCCATTAGAAAACCCTACTGGAAATATTTCTATAGTAAATGGAACAAAACATTCCCAAATTCCACAAACTGAACCCTTAAACCATAATTCTTCTTCCATCTTCTTCATTCCGTATGGTTCTAGAAATCAGTTTCTTTTTCACACTCTATTAAAATCGGTTTGCCTCCACACGAACTCTTAATTTCGATACCCGCGTCTGTTTGATTTTGAAAACATCCTTATTCGAGACGAATGATAGGTCGATTTTGGTTTGGGAGAGGGAAAATAGTGCCAACTACATGGAGATGCCCTTGGGTTTTGAGAGTTCACGGGAAATAAATAATGAGCATTTATGCAGTCGGGATCGGCTTGATGGTTAGTGGAGGGATGGACGGACGGTGAGGATATAGAGAAAGTGAAACGACCCAACTTCCTATCTCCAGTAAGTCGCATCGCTAATAAGAAAGAAAGGGATAGAAAGAGAAAGAAAGAGAAGAAGAAAACAACATATCAGAATCTAAACAGCGGAACGAACAAATTATATTAATAACATAAAATATTGCATAGTTTATAACCACTATCAGAGTTACATAGATAATACAACACATACTAGACAGTTATAAACACCTGTCTAGTTATTACAACACAGTACAAAACAATTCCAACAAACGACTTAGATATACCAACACAGCGGAATACTATATATCTAACGTAGAAGCCTCCTGCTCCCTTGCTCCTCCAATATTCGTCCAAGCTAACCTGAATCCCTTGGCTACTCGTAAAAATTTGAGTACCAAAGATTTTATGAGAAAAAAAAATAAACTCCAGTCAGACATGGGTCTGGTGTGAGTAACAGGTTAAAGTTGCTTAACTTTCAAAAACCCTTTTGAAAAGAAAGGTATCACGTAAGACTTCCCACACATAAACATGGAAAAGTTTTTACGTTAAGCTAACCAAAACATTTGATAGGAAATCCAATGATATTATAATAGTGTCTAGGGTTCTCAGATAAATAAGAAATAGCCGAAATTGTTACATTTATTAAATTCCAGCTACTAGCCACAAAAGTGGGTAATACAATCAAAACCGTTGACACTTATTGGATTTTGGATTCCATCAATGGCAAGGCTACTGGGGTACCGCCCGTCATAGTACGTGGCCTAGATCACCGTACCGAGGTGTACGCCCGCTCCCCTGCAACACAAGGCCGGACCCATTCCTTACTGAACACTTCCGAACAAGACAACCCTGGCAGTTGTCGCGAACCAACCGCCCACACAACTGAATATAAAGGGACTTCTAGACAGGGATCAATCTTACTCTCCAGTGGGAGCTACCCACGAAGCCTTGCTGCACCTCCCCTGTTTTAGCCATTCCCGGTTGATGAGGCTTGAAGCTACGATTACCTTTATAGGACACATCACTTAGAATGCTCATCGTCCACCTGACGATGTTTTGAAAGCATTCAATCCATACAAGTTCGTTCCAGGTTCGAACGAAATCGAAGGCATTATCTTGTTACACTCATTTTGGAATCACCCTCAGAGTTAACGACGACAACCTTTGCACTCTAAATCTCCATCTCAAACCTATAAGTACTATTCCGTCAAACTCAGTACGGAATCACCCACAGAGTTATACTGACTTATAGTTCTTACACCTCGAGTCTTCACTCTTTACAAGAGATTATGACCTATCGTTAATTGGAATCGATGTGGTTTTCAGATATCCAAATATGGAAATCCTATCCCGGTCTCATCGAAATCCAAAGCGTGTCTTTTAGGTCCAAGTTGTTTTAAGTTTAAAACAATTCAATCTAATTAACCATATACACACAGATAGATAATTCACATCATCATAATAGATAATCATCATTATTATCACAAACAGGTAATCATCACAAATTGATAATCTATATTATCATCATCAATAGATACTTATATCGTCATCACAATGCAACCAATGCATCCATATCACACAACACTATTTATCTCATGTCTGAGATTCAAACCATTCAGGGTAAACCATATTATCCATTCATAAGAAAGGATCTATAATCACACCATCTATAATTAATTTAAAATGAACTAAATTAATTACTTCTTTCTTTAATTAATTTAAAGTGAATTAAATTAATTACCTATCTTTAATTAATTTAAAATAAATTAAATTAATCACTTCATCATTTTAAATCTTGCTTACTAAACCATTAATTGATTGCAAATCAATCAATTATCCTCAAATTAATTACCTTAATTAATCGCCCTTGATTAATTATCCTTTAATTACATTCAAGTAATTATCCTTTAATTAATTTTTACAAATTAATTATCCTTAACCAAAATCAGTAATTAACCTTTAATTACTTCATTAATTAATTAATTATAATTAATTACATTAATTCTTAATTAATTACATTAATTAATTACTTCCTTAATCACTTATTATTGATCTTAATTAATTAATCCTTAAGTACATCATTAATTATATTAATTAATGACCTTAATTACATTTAAATTAATTACTTATTTAAATTAATTACATTAAGTAATTAATCTTAATTAAATCACAATTATTAATCATTCTTGATTAATTACATTTAGTAATTAACTACCCTTAAGTACTTCCTTAATTACTTCTAAATTAATTATATTTAATAATTAATTATATTTATTAATCATCCTTGATTAATCCCATTAGTAATTAATTACTTTTAGTTAACTACATCACTTAATAATTTTCAAATGTCTTAATAAATCAATGCTTAAATTAATTACACTAAGTAATTAATTATTAATCACTTCACAAAGTAATTATCCTTATTATTAATTACACAAAATAATTAATCCCAAAATACCATACTTCAATTAATTACCTCCAGTAATTTACTTAACTTAATTATTTCTCTAAGTAATTATTCCTCATTGATTACTTATCCACCCATCTAATGTTTATTCTAAATTAATTAAACTTAATTAATTAATTTAAACTAATCAAATAAATTAATTGATTACAATGAGTAATTAATACCTTTAATTATTTCCATAAAGTAATCATACTTAATCAAGTTTCATAATTGATTATCTAAATTAATTACTTCAATTAATTATCAAAATTAATTACACTAATTAATTTATAAATAATCACAAGTTAATGACCTTCATTAACTTATTAACAAATTCTTAATTACCTTTCTTAAGAAATTAACTTAAATTAATTAATATTAATTACAAATTTAATTGACCTTAATAAATTTATTTCAAATCTTTAATTAGTTAAAAAAAATTAATTAATTAAATTATTTAAATTAACTCACTAATTTTAATGAGACAAAGATCATTAAATCTTTAATTTAAAATAAAACATTTCTTATTAATGATTACTTTATCATTAACAAATAATTTTAAACAATTTAACTTAAAATTGTTTTCAAATTACATTTTAAATTTAAAATTTAAAAAGAAATCAAACTTAACTTAAAGAAAGTTCTAAAAAACATTTTAAAACCCTTTAAAAACTTATGCTAAAGATTTTCTTATTTTATAAATGAAATTTACACCCATATTAAATTTTAAGATTCAAATCATATTTAGAATATGTTTCAACAATTAAAGCTTTTTAAACATTTCAAAATTTTTAAAACCACTTTTATTTTCAAAAACATGATTCAAATTTGAATCTTATTTCTAGATTTAAACTTGTTTTTTAAATCTTCTATTTTAATTTATTGTTTTATTTTAAATTTCAGATATTTAAACCCTTTGATGGTTGTTAAAACATTTTAATTTAAAAAGTTTAAATTAAATTATAAAACCTGGAATTCAAACCTCTTTTGGAATTCATACATTAAATTTAGATTTAAATTCTGTTTAAATCTGCATTCAGATTTTTAAAACAACTTTGAATTAAAAATACAGGTTTTCAAAAACCTGTAAACTCAGAAAATAAACCCGAGCTTCCTCTTATATTACTTCCGGTAAACCCCTTCAAAACTTCGAGCAAAACTCGAATTATCTCGAGTATAACCCGAGTCAAAACACACAGCAATCCCCAAATCGAACACCTGACACCATTCTTCCTCACCGTGCATATGCACGGTGGTTGTAGCCACCTCCGACCACTACCCAGACAACGAACAAATCACCGACCCTCCCTGCATCACCTTGCTATCATCAGAACCACTCAATCTACTCGAAATCAAATTCGAGAATCTCAAACCAAAACCTGGCAACAACAGGCACCATTATCTCAAACCTGGAATTTCATTGCCGTCCACATTCCGATCACCGTGGCCCCTAGAACTCCGGCATCGCCTCCCTCAACGTGCCTACCTCCATCTCCCTGAATCTCATCTCACTTGATCAACTTGAGATTCACTACTGATCGAAAAATTAAAACCCAGCAAAACTAGGTTTAGAAAAACTAATCAATCGCCACCGCCTCCTCCGTGATTTGACATCACTGCAACAAATTTTCCCAAGGTCACTGATCAGATCTCTCCCTCCGGAAAGAATCACAACCCCTCAAGCTATCGAATTCCTCTGAATTCTCTTAAACTTCAATTTCCAGTAAAAACAGTAATGACCTAAAACCCCATTATTAAAAATCATAATTTTTGTTTTAAAAATCAATTTTAAGTTTTATCTTTTGATTCATGTATCTGAATCTATAAATCTTGAAGATAGAAATTTAACCTATATTGAATTTGTACTGAAGTTTATTCATTCCAGAGACAATATAAATTATTTTGACTTAAATCCTATTTTCAAACTTACAACCATGATTCAACAACCAGTTTTTATTCAATACTTTAAGTCTTTACAAGATTATATCAAGAGCTAGAGATTTTGACTTGAACATCTAAGCCTGGAACTAAAAACAGAGGGAACACATTCACTCAGTAATGCACACCAAACATTCATATACATGCACACAGAAATTTTAAATATTTTCACAAACATACATGTTTTTTTTATAGAGACTAACATGCAACATAATTTATAAACTTAAACCTTTAAAATTTTGATGATACTCACCTGGGATTTTTGAAAGACAGAGCACAAATTTTTCTGAAAAGCCTTTGATAAAAACTTGAATTGCTTTTACTTCTTTGAAATTTTTGATAAGACTTGAGTTGCTAGCAGATTTAAACTTGCATGCAGGCTTG
Source organism: Allium cepa (assembly GCA_030765085.1). Classification (NCBI taxonomy): domain Eukaryota; kingdom Viridiplantae; phylum Streptophyta; class Magnoliopsida; order Asparagales; family Amaryllidaceae; genus Allium; species Allium cepa. Next base: position 723,854,656 of record CM060939.1, on the reverse strand, counting down.
ATTCCATATGTATTTAAATCTTTAATTTGAAAAACTTGAAAATGCAGGCTTTGTTTGCTTGATTCCCAGATTCCAGATGCAGGCTATGTACAGGAATTTGTAATGCTTTGAGAATGTGCAGATTTGTTTTGAAATTGTACAGGGTAGGGAATATGATCTTGATATGAGGATTTGAAAAATGATTTTGCAGAGGATTTCAGACTTGAAGGTATGCATCTGATTGAGCTGAAGAAGAATGCATATGCTATTTTCTGGTTTGCTTAGAAATTTTACAGTTTTGAAATATGCAATTGTTTTGAATGGATTTGAAAACGTGGAGGGTTTTCATGCTTTGATCTCTGATTTTGGTTTCAAAGAAAGTGTTTTCAGATTTTAGTTTTTGAGAGTTTGAAAACAAATTTGTTTTCAGCTGAAAACTTTTCTTCTTAACTTGAGAAATGAAAATTAGAAAAGAATAGAGATAAAGGAAACATGTTTATATAACTATGAATGATTTATTAAAATAAAAATTAAAATGAAAAGGACACTTGTCTTTTGTAAGATTTCATTTACTAACACATGTGTTTAGATAACTTAATATGTTTACACTTGTCTCATTAGTTGCTTAAAATGTTAACATATGTTTTATACATATGTTACTTATTTTTATTTAATTTAAAGATAAATAAAATCCCCTTTTCTTTATTAAATACATATATAGTAGTTTCAATTATAAATGTATATGCATTTCTTTTTAATGAAATAAAACAATTTATAAAAAAAATGAAAGCTTATTTATAAAATTTAACTATGTTAATTTATTTGAATTTCAAAAAGAATTCAAATTCAAATGCTATCTATATCTCTAAAAATTCCAGTTCAAAACTAATTTACATTAATCATCTTTTAGTTTTTAAAATAAAAATATTGTCTTTTTAAACATATCTATATTTATACATTTATCATTTGAAAATAACTCAATTATCAATTTTAAATCATTTATAAAAGAAATCATAAATTACTTGTCTTATTTATCTTAATTAAAAGAATTAATGTTTAATATATAAAGGGTACTTAAATTTCATAATATTCCAAATTATAATTATTAAGCTATATTAAAAAAAAACTTTTGTTTATCTTATTAAAATTTAAATTATACTTTAAAATATATATATTTAAACAATTAAAAACAATTTCTTTAAGTATTTTAAACCAAATAGGTATTTATTTAATAGTTTGAATAGTTAATTATTAAATAAAATAATAAATTTCCAATTTATCAAAATGAATATTCGAATTTGACAACAATATTTTATTTGTTCATTAATCTAGAATCAAAACCTATCTATCTACAGTATATATACATATATATATTATAAATAGAAAGCAATTACTAGTTTTTAAAGATAAAATTCACCAAATTAAACATTTATCTAATTGGATTATTAAATCAAGTAAATTTTTATTAACAAAATTTTATCAAATCAATTTAATTTTAAATACAGATTATTAAATTGATATTGCTAAAATTTCCGGGATATCACATTCCTTCCCCTTTAAAAGAATTTCGTCCCCGAAATTTAAAAGCAAAAGTAATCTAATAACCCATTTAAAATTCTAGCTTTTAAATCACAAGCATACATCAATCATATGCTAACAACCATAGCAACCAATTTATCTATTCAAACAAATTTAATTATCCAGACAAAATTTCGGATAAAATCTTCTCGAGTTTCCCCAAGTATATATATACCGGGATACTCGCCCTACAGAATCCAAACAATCAAAACTACGAAGCTACAGAGCTTCTACTCATCTAGATCTACAGAACTAGACAAGATATCAGACTACAGACGAGTCTGACTCAACCACTAAACCTTCCTGAACAGCTGGTCTCACAACCATAATAGTTCATACACGTACTCTCTCAAAGATACATGAAACTCATTAAATCCAAACTCCAATCGAACCAAAACACAGAAGAGATCCAAAACAAATCTCCGACTCAGGAATCCAAATTCCTTCATCTTTTATCCATAAAAACTCTTCGGATGATCTTGGGCTGTCTATATCCAAACTGATCAGCTCAACTCTTGCTGATGCCCAAAAAGAAACATGCAGGACCAAAAACAACCCAACACAACGATCTCCTCAAGATCAACCAAGACTAAGATCACCAACTCTACTCTTCAACCATTAGAAGAACAAACTTACTTCTTCTATCCGAAAAAGACAAAACAGAAGCATTCCCAAACTGCTTCCGCGGCACAACTCTGAACTGGCACAGAAGTAACTGCTGATGAAGAATATGAGCACACTTCCTGAAAATATGACCCAACATATCCAAGAAAACTCAGAAGTTTCACCAATCCTGAGCTGCTTCACCAAACCCTATCTCGAGAAACCATCCTTCTACTAGCTGAGCCATGGACAAATCTCTGACTTCTCAGATGATATCCAGAAAAGTCTCTGATAACACAAGAGAACACTCAAACAATTGCAATCACTTTTGCAATCAACACAGACCAATTCTCAAAGAAAACTGTTCTCTCTTTACCAAACAGAACAGCTTACTCTTAATTTAGCCAATCCACCGAAGAAACGGGTCCACTCTACTGCTTCTTAATTCCACCTCAGGAAAACTGCTAACCAGAAAACTTCCCGCTGGCACACAGAATATTCCGAGCTAAACTGCTGACACCAATGCCAAAAACTTCCTAACCCAAAGCTCTTCGAGAAATTCGGACCTAAAACCCAACCACCACATCCTGCTGAACCCAGCCACAACACCGAAGCAGGCACACTTCCTAACTCGCTCCAAAGAAAACATCTTCGGGAACATCTATATTTACTGCATCTCATCACGCAGCTACTACTTCCTGAGGTATCAAAATACCATTACACACTTCTGCCAAAACGACAGATCCAAACTCATCTTATCCATCTTGAAAAATAAACTATGAACCTTTACAGGTTTCCTTCAGAGATCGATTAAGTCTCTACACCACTGCACAACTCACTCGAGACGGTATTAGGTCTACAGTCTTGACAAATACACTTCCAACCTCAAACATTCAAACTCCAACCAATGGTAGTAATCGTGTTACACAAACCACTACCTTATCTACCTTTATAACTTATATTGGAAAACCTGAACAGGTAACCCAACAGATAGGTAGAAATAACTAAATATATTTATATATATGTATATATCAAAACTACAAATACGCTCTCTCAAGATAGACACCACTCCAGAGCCTAGGTATTCACTCAACCTATTGCTCTGATACCACTGAAACGACCTAACTGCTATCTCCAGTAAGTCACATCGCTAATAAGAAAGAAAGGGATAGAAAGAGAAAGAAAGAGAAGAAGAAGAAAACAACATATCAGAATCCAAACAGCGGAACGAATAAATTATATTAATAACATAAAATATTGCATAGTTTATAACCACTATCAGAGTTACATAGATAGTACAACACATACTAGACAGTTATAAACACCTGTCTAGTTATTACAACATAGTACAAAACAATTCCAACAAACGACTCAGAGATACCAACACAGCGGAATACTATATATCTAACGCAGAAGCCTCCTGCTCCCTTGCTCCTCCAATATTCGTCCAAGCTAATCGGAATCCCTTGGCTACTCGTAAAAATTTGAGTACCCAAGAGTTTATGAGAAACAAAAATAAACTCCGGGTTAGATATGGGTCTGGTGTGAGTAACAGGTTAAAGTTGCTTAACTTTCAAAAACCCTTTTGAAAAGAAAGGTATCACGTAAGACTTCCTACACATAAACATGGGAAAGTTTTTACCTTACGCTAATTAAAACATTTGATAGGAAATCCAGTGATATTATAATAGCGTCTAGGGTTTTCAAATAAATGAGAAATAGCCGAAATTGTTACATTTATTAAATTCCAACTACTAGCCACAAAAGTGGGTAATACAATCAAAACCGTTGGCACTTATTGGATTTTGGATTCCATCAATGGCAGGGCTACTGGGGTATCGCCCGTCACAGTACGTGGCATAGATCACCGTACTGGGGTATCGCCCGTCATAGTACGTGCAACACAAGGACGGACCCATTCCTTACTGAACAGTTCCGAACAAGACAACCCCGGCAGTTGTCGCGAACCAACCGCCCACATAGTCGAATATAAAGGGACTTCTAGACAGGGATCAATCTTACTCTCCAGTGGAAGCTACCCACGAAGCCTTGCTGCACCTCCCCTGTTTTAGCCATTCTCGGTTGATGAGGCTTGAAGCTACGATTACCTTTATAGGACACATCACTTAGAATGCTCATCGTCCACCTGACGATGTTTTGAAAGCATTCAATCCATACAAGTTCATTTCGGGTTCGAACGAAACCGAAGGCATTATCTCGTTACACTCATTTTGGAATCACCCTCAGAGTTAACGATGACAACCCTTGCACTCTAAATCTCTATCTCAAATCTATAAGTACTATTCCGTCAAACTCATTACGGAATCACCCACAGAGTTATACTGACTTATAGTTCTTACACCTCCAGCCTTCACTCTTCACAAGAGATTACGACCTATCGTTAATTGGTATCGATGTGGTTTTCGGATATCCAAATATGGAAACCCGATCCCGGTCTCATCGAAATCCAAAGCATGTCTTTATGGTCCAAGTTGTTTTAAGTTTAAAACAATTCAATCTAATTATCCATATACACACAGATAGATAATTCACATCATCATAATAGATAATCATCATTATTATCATAAACACGTAATCATCACAAATTGATAATCTATATTATCGTCATCAATAGATACTTATATCATCATCACAATGCAACCAATGCATCCATATCACACAACACTATTTATCTCATGTCTGAGATTCAAACCATTCAGGGTAAACCATGTTATCCATTCATAAGCAAGGATCTATAATCACACCATCTATAATTAATTTAAAATGAATTAAATTAATTACTTTTTTCTTTAATTAATTTAAAGTGAATTAAATTAATTACCTATCTTTAATTAATTTAAAATAAATTAAATTAATCACTTCATCGTTTTAAATCTTGCTTACTTAACCATTAATTGATTGCAAATCAATCAATTATCCTCAAATTAATTACCTTAATTAATCACCCTTGATTAATTATCCTTTAATTACATTCAAGTAATTATCCTTTAATTAATTTTTACAAATTAATTATCCTTAACCAAAATCAGTAATTAACCTTTAATTACTTCATTAATTAATTAATTATAATTAATTACATTAATCCTTAATTAATTACATTAATTAATTAGATTAATTAATTACTTCCTTAATCACTTATTATTGATCAATTAATCTTAATTAATTAATCCTTAAGTACATCATTAATTATATTAATTAATGACCTTAATTACATTTAAATTAATTACTTATTAAATTAATTACATTAAGTAATTAATCTTAATTAAACCACAATTATTAATCATTCTTGATTAATTACATTTAGTAATTAACTACCCTTAAGTACTTCCTTAATTACTTCAAAATTAATTATTTTTAATGATTAATTATATTTATTAATCATCCTTGATTAATCCCATTAGTAATTAATTACTTTTAATTAATTACATCACTTAATAATTTTCAAATGTCTTAATTAATCAATGCTTAAATTAATTACACTAAGTAATTAGTTATTAATCACTTCACAAAGTAATTATCCTCATTATTAATTACACAAAATAATTAATCCCAAAATACCATACTTCAATTAATTACCTCCAGTAATTTACTTAACTTAATTATTTCTCTAAGTAATTATTCCTCATTGATTACTTATCCACCCATCTAATGTTTATTCTAAATTAATTGAACTTAATTAATTAATTTAAACTAATCAAATAAATTAATTTATTACAATGAGTAATTAATACCTTTAATTATTTCCATAAAATAATCATACTTAATTAAGTTCCATAATTGATTATCTAAATTAATTAATTCAATTAATTATCAAAATTAATTACATTAATTAATTTATAAATAATCACAAGTTAATAACCTTCATTAACTTATTAACAAATTCTTAATTACCTTTCTTAAGAAATTAACTTAAATTAATTAATATTAATTACAAATTTAATTGACCTTAATCAATTTATTTCAAATCTTTAATTAGTTAAACAAATTAATTAATTAAATTATTTAAATTATCTTACTGATTTTAATGAAACAAAGATCATTAAATCTTTAATTTAAAATAAAACATTTCTTATTAATGATTACTTTATCATTAACAAAGTAATTTTAAACAATTTAACTTAAAATTGATTTCAAATTACATTTTAAATTTAAAATTTAAAAAGAAATCAAACTTAGCTTAAACAAAGTTTTAAAAAAACATTTTAAAACCCTTTAAAAACTTATGCTAAAGATTTTCTTATTTTATAAAAGAAATTTACACCCATATTAAATTTTAAGATTCAAATCATATTTAGAATATGTTTCAGCAATTAAAGCTTTTTAAACATTTCAAAAATTTTAAAACCACTTTTATTTTCAAAAACATGATTCAAATTTGAATTTTATTTCCAGATTTAAACTTGTTTTTTAAATCTTCTATTTTAATTTAATGCTTTATTTTAAATTTCAGATATTTAAACCGTTGATAGTTGCTAAAACATTTTAATTTAAAAAGTTTAAATTAAATTGTCAAACTTGGAATTCAAACCTCTTTTGGAATTCATACATTAAATTTAGATTTAAATTCTGTTTAAATCTGCATTCAGATTTTTAAAACAACTTTGAATTAAAAATACTGGTTTTCAAAAACCTGTAAACTCAGAAAATAAACCCGAGCTTCCTCTTATATTACTTTGGGTAAACCCCTTCAAAACTTCGAGCAAAACTCGAATTATCTCGAGTATAACCCGAGTCAAAACACACATCAATCCCCAAATCAAACACCTGACACCATTCTTCCTCACCGTGCATATGCACGGTGGTTGTAGCCACCTCCGACCACTACCCAGCCAACGAACAAATCACCGACCCTCCCTGCATCACCTTGCTATCATCAAAACCACTCAATCTACTCGAAATCAAATTCGAGAATCTCAAACCAAAACCTGGCAACGACAGGCACCATTACCTCAAACCTGGAATTTCATCGCCATCCACATTTCGATCACCGTGGCCCCTAGAACTCCGGCATCGCCTCCCTCAACGTGCCTACCTCCATCTCCCTGAATCTCATCTCACTCGATCAAATTGAGATTCACTACTGATCGAAAAATTAAAACCCAGCAAAACTAGGTTTAGAAAAACTAATCGATCGCCACCACCTCCTTCGTGATTTGACATCACTGCAAAAAAATTTCCCAAGGTCACTGATCACATCTCTCCCTCCGGAAAGAATCACAACCCCTCAAGCCATCGAATTCCTCTGAATTCTCTTAAACTTCAATTTCCAGTAAAAACAGTAATGCTCTTAACCCCATTATTAAAAATCATAATTTTTGTTTTAAAAATCAATTTTAAGTTTTATCTTTTGATTCATGTATCTGAATATATAAATCTTGAAGATAGAAATTTAACCTATATTGAATTTGTACTGAAGTTTATTCATTCCAGAGACAATATAAATTATTTTGACTTAAATCCTATTTTTAAACTTACAACCATGATTCAACAACCAGTTTTATTCAATACTTTAAGTATTTACAAGATTATATCAAGAGCTAGAGATTTTGACTTGAAAATCTAAGCTTGGAACTAAAAACAGAGGGAACACAGTCACTAAAAACAGAGGGAACACAGTCACTCAGTAATGCATACCAAACATTCATATACATGCACACAGAAATTTTAAATATTTTCACAAACATACATGTTTTTTTTTATAGAGACTAACATGCAACATAATTCATAAACTTAAACCTTTAAAATTTTGATGTTACTCACCTGGGATTTTCGAAAGACAGAGCACAAATTTTTCTGAAAAGCCTTTGATAAAAACTTGAATTTCTTTTACTTCGTTGAATTTTTTGATAAGACTTGAGTTGCTAGCAGATTTAAACTTGCATGCAGGCTTGATTCCATATGTATTTAAATCTTTAATTTGAAAAACTTGAAAATGCAGGCTTTGTTTGCTTGATTCCCAGATTCCAGATGCAGGCTATGTACAGGAATTTGTAATGCTTTGAGAATGTGCAGATTTGTTTTGAAATTGTACAGGGTAGGGAATATGATCTTGGTATGAGGATTTGAAAAATGATTTTGCAGAGGATTTCAGACTTGAAGGTATGCATCTGATTGAGTTGAAGAAGAATGCATATGCTATTTTCTGGTTTGCTTATAAATTTTACAGTTTTGAAATATGCAATTGTTTTGAATGGATTTGAAAACGTGGAGGGTTTTCATGCTTTGATCTCTGATTTTGGTTTCAAAGAAAGTGTTTTCAGATTTTAGTTTTTGAGAGTTTGAAAACAAATTTGTTTTCAGCTGAAAACGTTTCTTCTTAACTTGAGAAATGAAAATTAGAAAAGAATTGAGATAAAGGAAACATGTTTATATAACTATGAATGATTTATTAAAAGAAAAATTAAAATGAAAAGGACACTTGTCTTTTGTAAGAGTTCATTTACTAACACATGTGTTTAGATAACTTAATATGTTTACACTTGTCTCATTAGTTGCTTAAAATGTTAACATTTGTTTTATACATATGTTACTTATTTTTATTTAATTTAAAGATAAATAAAATCCTCTTTTCTTTATTAAATACATATATAGTAGTTTCATTAATAAATGTATACGTATTTCTTTTTAATGAAATAAAACAATTTATAAAAAAAAATGAAAGCTTATTTATAAAATTTAACTATGTTAATTCATTTGAATTTCAAAAAGAATTCAAATTCAAATGCTATCTATATCTCTAAAAAATTCCAGTTCAAAATTAATTTATATTAATCATCTTTTAATTTTTAAAATAAAAATATTGTCTTTTTAAACATATCTATATTTATACATTTATCATTTGAAAATAACTCATTTATCAATTTTAAATCATTTATAAAAGAAATCATAAATTACTTGTCTTATTTATCTTAATTAAAAGAATTAATTTTTAATATATAAAGGGTATTTAAATTTCATAAAATTCCAAATTATAATTATTAAGCTATATTTATAAAAATAAACTTTTGTTTATCTTATTAAAATTTAAATTATGCTTTAAAATATATTTAAACAATTAAAAACAATTTCTTTAAGTATTTTAAACCAAATAGGTATTTATTTAATAGTTTGAATAGTTAATTAATAAATAAAATAATAAATTTCCAATTTATCAAAATGAATATTAGAATTTAACAACAATATTTTATTTGTTCATTAATCTAGAATCAAAACTTATCTATCTACAGTATGTATACATATATATATATATATATATATATTATAAATAGAAAGCAATTACTAGTTTTTAAAAGATAAAATTCACCAAATTAAACATTTATTTAATTGGATTATTAAATCAAGTAAATGTTTATTAACAAAATTTTATCAAATCAATTTAATTTTAAATACAGATTATTAAATTGATATTGCTAAAATTTTCGGGATATCACAGAAAGTGAGTGTTTGGGGAGAGGTACAGTTGTCTTTGGAAGTTGGGTGGATATTCAATTGGAGTGAGGTCCGTTGTGGCAGGGAGAGGAGATGATGATGGGTTGTAGGTTTGTAGTGAATGTTTGGATGGTAGTGTTTGGGTTTGGTGGGTTCGGGTTGGATCCGATAAGAAACTATATAGGTAAGTAATTTTTCCTCTATATACAAAAGCAGCTTGTTTTATGGATTATTGGTTTTGAATTGTGCTATTGACTCTATAACATGATGTAGAAAATTTATGGATTGTGGATATTTATTGTCAAACTTTTCGATTTTTGATATCTATTTATGCTTTCTCATCAAATTTGAAGCTGGTTTGTGGTTGTATTGCATAGACGTTGCTAAAAAGCATTTCTTACCCAAGATCTATGATGGTTAATGAAGAATTACTAGGCATGCTTAATGCAGAATTTCTATTTATTTAGTTGTATGTTACTGGATCAATGCATTTGGTACATATAAGCATGTAGTTTCAACTTTATTTGAATAACAAGACTTATCAAATTTCATAAAATTTGTTTCAAGTTGCTTAATAATCTACTTTGATGATATATTTTATAATTTATAATGTGAATTTACTAGTGTACATTGTAGTGGCTAGTGAAACACTAAATTCTTTGAGAGTAAAACTAATTACATGTACCGTAACTGTATATGTTTCTTTACTATTGAGGCTTTTTTTTAATATATGATGGTTTTGTGTAATGTTTTGGCTTTAGATTTGGTAGCTTGTGAAAATGAGCTAAACTACTCATGTTGTTTTTTTCTTATATCCTAAACTATCATACGAATTTAGAAATTCTCACCATTCTAAAATATTTTTCGTTAAAATGAAAGATTTTGAATTATAATCCATAAACATCGAAAAATGTTTGTTTGTATTATTTCAGTTCTATAATTGAAGCATTCTTTAGCATTTGGAAGCAGTTGAAATTGGTAACAGGTCATTCAAAGGCAAGACTTGAGAAAGGATAATATTCTCTCCTTAAACTGTATATTACCCATCTATTTGTAATTTGTGTGAGTTCGTTATTTGATCATGTTTAGTGAAAATTTTAGAGTCATACATTACAGCTTTTTTCCTTAGTGAGTACAAAAAAATTTCATTATTCGAGTAATTAAGTGGTTTCCTATTTACAGTCTTTCTAGATTTTTGCTTTATTGTGTACAATTTTATAGGTGATAATTATGCCTAGTTTCGACTGATAACAACAAAGAATATAAAGTATAGTGGTTCAGCCAAACCTGGAAATCACATAGCATGCATATTATCATTGCAAGCAACTATATTTTAAGTTAATAATCTTCTTTTGATTATTTGTATCTCTAGCTAGCATGTGTACATTGACATATATTTCTCTTTAGAAGATGAAATCGAAGATTGCTTGTTGAAATATGATGGTTGGTTTAGCGTGGAATAATTTTAGCCTGGTTAAGTTGTGATTCACGGTTTGCATTTGAATTTTGGATTTGGAGTATAGTTTCTATTTGAATTTTGAAAATATAAGTGTGTTTTCTAAACGGGTTTGAAGTAATATATTGGTGATGATCAGGAGTGATCATGATGCGCATTATAGACAATGTGTAACATATTTTGAGAAAGAAAAAGAAAACTTAATGCGTGTAATACAGTAGTTGAAGTTATTGAATTGATTTCAAGTGTCTAAACCTTTAGTTCTCGGGATATATGTGCATTTTTGGTATTTTCTATTATCCCACTTTTTGGTCAAAGCTGGAATATCAACAAATTGGCAAGGAATGATGGATATTGGGATTGGAGATCGATTGGAGTCAAGGCTGCAATCGATGTCGTCAAAATTTGGTTGAGCTTCGATCGGGACGGAATCGATTGGAGATGATGATGAGGACTAGGAGAGGACTTGTTTCAAATTTCAGGTTAATCGGAGTTCATATGTAGGAGATATGATCGATGCAAGGTAGGAAGAACATGCAGTTCGTATCCATCGATATGCAGGAAATGGTTCGTATCGATACCATTCGTATCGATAACCGTTCGTATCGATACCATTCGTATCGGTACCATTCGTATCGATCGGTATGGGTTCGGCTCAGTGAAGTTCGCATCGATCAACATGAACTCGACTCGATGGTTTCACATCGATCAAGATGGGAAGATGTGATATGTTTCGAATCGATACTCTTGTATCGATAGCAGATGGACTTTGGCATTTTCATATCCATGGGAAGCTATCCAAGGTCGTATCCATCAGGTAAAATCCCGCTCGTATCCATCAGGTAAGGCTTAGTTCGTATCCATCATTGAGTATGGTTTCGTACCCATCTGTTGTCCTTTCATTCGTATCGGTCAAATTCAATATTTTCGTATCGATCAGATCGATACGAAATACTCCCCTGCGATCGATATGAGAGAACATGTGATGCAAACAGTTCAGTACATGGAGGAGTGATGGACACGTGCAAGCGAGAAGCATGGATACGTGCGCGTCTCCAGGAAGGAAGCGTTCAACTCGGCGCACCAAGTGGAGTCAACACGCCGCGAAAGTCGAATTGATCAAGGAGGATAGCGCCACGTCATTGCGCGCGCGTGCTACTGATGGAGTCGAAAGTGATGGATTCGAACAGATGGATTCGAAGACAACAGCCAACAAGCACGCAAGTTCGAATCGATCATAACTCAAGATCCACTGATCCAAATGCAACGAAATTTTCACAGCAGCTTGCATACAAGGTAAGGAATGTTCCTGCCAAGTTTCAGCTCGGTTGGATCAATCTATTACTTAAATAGGAAAGTAGAAACCAGGACCTTCTAATTCTGACACGTGTCCTCCCTCTTCATTTTCTTAGGTGTTGCATTCAAATGGCTCAGCTCCTTTTTCTCTGTCGTTTTGAAACAAAGCATTTTCTCCATTTTCATTTACACAACGAATATTTTTCACGTCTCTTTAAACGGTTTAATTAACTGCTCCCTTTTCTCTCTTCATTCCCATTCCATCTTTTAACTCTTCCCCCGCTCAGATCTAATTAGTTAAATCTATTTGTGCCAAATAATTCATGCCTTTTTCCCGTTCAATCATTAACATCCGGCATAATGTTTCCTTCATAGATTTCTCTTCTCTCCTTCTGACTAATTTTTTACGCTTGCTTAACATTTTGGCTTCCCTTTAATTCTAACCTTAATTAGGAGGCAACGGTTGTTCCTTCCGTTCTAACCCTAAGCCATTTCTCTCTGACCAAAATCTTCCCAAATTAATTCCAGTTTCAAAATATCTTCGGCAACGATCAAACTTCGTTAAATTCATACCATTGAATAATCAATACCCATGTTCTTCTTCGGTATCAGTAGACGCACACCTCACTTCGTGAAATCGCAACTCTTTTTAGTTTTACGGAAGATGGATGGCTTGGATGTGGATTACTTAACATTGTTATGATCTATTATTTGCGGGATCTTCCAAAATTTCGATTCGGTTGCTCTGGGATGTTCCTTAAATTATAGAATTTGCTTCAGGTGCCATTTAATTTATTAATGGTTTATGTATTTTTCATTTACTCTTTGAATTTGTAGTTCTGATAAATGCAACATCATGTTGACTTTTATGTGATGACTTTGTGGATAAATAAAAGTTCATTTCTGCTATAAGTTCTAAAAAATTGGACTTTTTCCCTTTTTTCCTAAATTGTTTTTATTTCATTCCAATTTCCAGCCTCAACGGTTTTATTCATATTATATTTATGTAACTGTTTATTTTATCTCAGTATGTTCATGGCTAAAAATGTGTGAACTAATGATAGTGGAAAGAGAAGATGTGAAATAAAACACAAAGGGAAGACTATTATATGATATTTGAATAGTCGCTTTTAGTTTCTCATAATCATTTATATGTTTATTATTTCTAAGACATATCTATTGCACTTATACATTCAGTATAGTTTGAAAATACATGATGTTTTATGTTTTCTTTAACTCTTTTAATGCTAGAAAATATTACTTGAACTGGAAAGTTTACAATAAAATTTTCTATATTTAGAATTTGAGGTAATATATTTGTAAACTATAAAAGGAAAGTCTAAACATGTCAAACTTGGCAGAGCCACAATGATAAAGTCTGCGTTTCACCATAATAAATATAACTTCACATATTACGGGATAATTTAAAATAATGATCACTAATAAATAGGGCTTCCCATAAATGTTCAAAAAAGGCACACAGATAAATGTGTCAAAGATAGATAAACTTTTGATTACCCACGGTAGCACCAGACTATTTAAATCAGTAATGAATGCATAGAAGGTAAGAAACATTGAAACAAACTATATGTTACGGTTAGTGATGGTTGATCCCATTGGCTCATAGAAAACTTTAGATGTACGCATTTGATCTTTGTAGTGGTAGGATTGTAGAATAATGAAAATACGGTTTAGGAATGAGATACGGTATGTGGCTATTCCTTCAGGAAGCAAATATAACCCGTTCTCATAGCAAAGCAGATCAAAACGGTTATCCAACCCATCAAGGCCCAAGTCAAAAAATTCCCATTATTTTGTTCCGCAGCTTATTTTGTACAGTCAATAAATATGCAACATTGTATCATTGTATTAGTATCAATTCATTTTCAATAATACAACATCAAAATTCCATTAAACCAAGTATTATCTTATATCATAAAAGGACCTTCTAAATCAATTCAAAAAAAATTCATAGGTTACCCCTTCTTTTTTATACAAACAACAAAATATTGTTTTGTTATGCATTCAAAAATTTAAATTCAGTTTGAGATTTCATGTAATAGAGTTAGTTGTCCACAATTTGGCAATGGATTCAAATACAATTTGACAAAATTTTAAAAATGACTTTTGTTGATCATTGAACAACACACCTAGGTTAACTTAAATGATTTAGCTTAGCTATTTTAGTATTTGAATGTTTTATCATTTAATTTTTGTACCATTTTTGTTGTAACTGTTCAAAATCTTACTTCGGTTTGGAATGGAGATATTTTACAGAAATTTTGGTAATCGTAAACTAACCGTAATAGTTGTTGTACGGTTTTGATGCGATAGTAATTTGTAGCTGCCCTTTCTTGTATGATTTCTGAAAACTTGCAATTTGCAAATTTGTTAGTATAGGCAATGACACTTGAACTGATATTGCACAAAGCGCGCAGCACTTATCTCATTTTCTGTCATCCTATCTTTTAAAAAAACATATATTGAATGTGTGTCTGATATCCATTTTGATTTGCATCTGCAATGGAACATCAGCAGGCACTATATCAACAACTTGAAGAAGCGTCTTTGGAATGCAAAAATTTGAGTTATCAGCCTGAGTAGAAGACTGAATATGAGCAGCATGTTCCCGAACATACACAGGAGAAAATTGTTGTGCACTATCAAGAACAGGAAGGCGCACATGAGCAAGTACATGAGGCTGATACACATTACATGAGGTGCTTATTGGCTGCACCTGGTTACAAGCAGGCTGCACTGCAGCAGCATGAACTTGATCAATAGCGGCGGTGGGGATTTCAAAAATGAGGAAGCTCCAAACATATCGTTGGAAGTATTAGGCAGAGTAGGAGTGCAGGCCTCGGTTTGGAATTTTCCAAAAGAATCCTGAGCGAAAGCAAGAGGTACCACAGGAAAGTGAGCAGTTCCATAGTTGGAGAAGGCAGGACAAGACGAGGCATGAATGAACGCAAGGGAATAAGAGATGCAGCATCATATGAAGTGCCACGAATTGTCTGGGCATGAAAACCTGGAACAAAAGCATGAGCATGCAGAGGGATATTTTGGGCAAGGGGAAGAATACGTGGAGAATGATCAGCAAAAGTTAGGGTGGGGTTGCTTGAGTATGCACAGCAAGATGTGCATGGAGTGCCCGTAAATGAGCACAAGCTTCTGATTGGGCTTCAACCAGAGATTGATGGGGATGATCCACCACTTCAGAAGTACCATCTAAAGTATGATTCAACACAGCGACAGACTGTAAAACGGAGAAGGTTGAAAAAGTTTAAAATATCGATTAGTTTCTGATTATCCAGAACCCTTTGTCTTGATCCTCCCATAGAAAAATATTCTAGCTTTTAGGTCTCCTACTCTTACTCAAATATTATTTCCATATTTCCAAATGCTTTAGTGTGTTAATTTCACTCTAATTAGCACGGACATAGACGTGTCATTGCTATAGTTGTCAGATGGTAGCATGATGAAAATATGGTTTATGATACGTCTGAATTTCAATATACTGGAAACTAGATGCTTTTTTTGGAGATAACTTTGTTGCATTTTACAATGAAGTCTATGATTCTTTTACATTCTTGAGATGTTTCTTTACTTTTGATTATTACTTGAGAGAACCAATAATGCAACACAAACCATTTGTTACATGAAATGAGCAGTCTAACTTTTATCAAAACAGGTGCATTAGAAGTGTTGCTCAAATCAATACATCACATCAACACAATTGTTATCTATATAATGAGCTTTAGATATGATCACACATATGTATGAAATACTACAATTGGCACGAACGTTCATCAAATTTTATTAATCCAAAATATTTTCAACTGTTTTTTATATAATTAAATCTTCTTTTGATATCTTTTAAACATATATAATCTTTTCTTGAAGGAGTTTAAAAACAGTCAAAGTCTATATAGATGCTATTTTTTTGGCAAATCAACTGGCCTTCAAAAATACAAATAAAATGGAAGATGATCCACTATGACACATGTTATAAATTATCAATGTGTAAGCAGGTTGCATTTATTTTATTTTTTATAAGAATTAACATAAGTTTGCATTACATTCATAGTTGAGCAGTGTAGACCATTTTTTTATGTTCAAATAGTTGTTTCTTTGTACTGATTGCCTATGGAATATTTAGATATATATTAAATTATACACATGGTCCTTAATACACAGTCCTTAATTGAACATAAGTGGATTTCAGAACTAATAACATTACTAATTACTACGATGATAATATTCAAGGCACAACCTCTCTGCTGTAATGATTTCCTAAATTTTGGACCTATCTAATGACATCCTTATCAAGTTACTGCAATTTTCATTCAATTGGAACATAAACACTTACATATTGACAAGCCTAGAAAGGGATCGTACTAACACAGCCATATGCTTTCATTAAGCACATCAAGAACTTGGTACCATCTAATTGTAGTTTTCGTTTACCACTAGGGCATGTTATGGTTATATATGGACTACGATAAACTTTCAGCCTGTCTACTACACATGGCAATCTATGTACTGGCTAATTTAAGCATCGAACATGTTATAGGATGTATGGTTTGTAATATATTTAGGTGATAATTTTTTGACGCAAATTTTATCAACGCTTTGTACTAAATACCTTCCTTTTGAGAAACAAATAGAATTAGCAAGAAAAATTGAAAAACCTTAACTACCGTATAAGCTTTTTCTCACCATACGAAACTTTTATGGATTCTCATTTTATTTTGTCAACCATCGTGATTTGAAATTTTTGAAGTCAATGGACTCAACACTGGCTCCTATTTTCCAACTTCAGTGTTCGAGTTTGGGTGCATTAACATTGTATGTGTTATTAGAAAACTAAAAACCAATTTTGAAAACTAGAAACCATAATTTATTCATACACATAAAAAAATTTCACCAGTGTTATAATTTATAACCTATTTGAATTACCTGTATTCTCTTCTCCTAATTATTAATTCCCTTCATATCAGACTGATTTACATTTTGTGCCCCTTACATTTTAGGACAGTTGTTCTTCTTATATTAGAGATTACCGGAGATGATAGATTATGCTGTAGGTTTCAGTAGGAGCAAACCGTAATTTTATTATTATTTTCTACATTATTTTCATACTTATATGTCTATATGCGTGCAGGTGTGGGTGGGTTAAACTCTCTTATTAGAGAGGGTCTCCTTTAAAATGGAAGTGGTGTAAGGAGGGAAGTATTGGATTAACGGTGCATGATTTGTGCTTGCCAGTGTAAGTTTTTATCACTAGATTAATAGTTCCCAGAACCAGTTTTTCCTGTATTTTATATTCTTATTTTTTAATAAAGCATTCATATTTTATACTATAATCCATTCTTGCATAAAAGTTTAATTATACATTTGTTATAACACTGATTTTAAAATAAAAAGTTATAACTATTTGCATATTGTTATGACACTCGTTCAGTTTTCTTGCTTTATGCAATTTAGTTCAACCTACAGTTCAGAGCTATTTAGTTTTGTACAATGCAGTGTTGAGCTATTTATTTTTGTTGTATGAAGCTTTAGTTTACATTACATGTGAAATTAAATATATCCTTTCTGGTATTAATAATAATATTTTACTATTCCAAAGAACTCTAAGAAAAATGTTTCGCATGATTTTAAACATTGTTATTTAGAAATCTAACACTGATGTTGATTAAGATATAAAGTTAATTAATTAAATTGGAGATCTATTATTTGCAACCAAGGTTTTATTTACTATAAGAGAAGGGGTACTGAAAAATTCTGAGAAGGTTAATAAGGAAATTCATGAGTACAATAAGGCATAGTGTATAAATTACTTTTGTTCGTAAGACTTATGAAATTCACAAGATCATATGTTAAACATATATAACACGCTCAAACAAATATTTTATGGCTGCTATTTTTTTATTCTAGACATGTGGAATTAATCTAAAAAGAAAGTTTTAACATATTATTATATCATATAATAGACTAGATACACAAATCATGCTGCTGTTCCATTTTCAAAATCATAATTTCATTCTCCTTTTTTTCAACTATATCATACAGTATATGAAACATAAACTCGATTGGTTAAAGTACATAGAGATATTAATACTCTCTATCACCATTAAACACCGATATTTCTCAATGTTGTGAACATGTAAGAGATCATGAGTTGTATCTCATGCTGTTATTTAGAACTAAATATTGTTTTTATGTTATTTGAGTTGGTGTACCTATTGATGGTAAGTCACTAGATATTTTCCTCTACAGTCGCCCTTCAACAATATCCATAATTTTTCTTACAATTGTCAAGTGATACTTTACTTCCATTTTGTTAGTTTGATTGTAAACTAGAATCTGTTTGGTAGATGCTATAGTGCAGCATGACTACTAAATAAGGCGCTTTAGTGGAGAACTGTAAGACAGCGTTTGAAAATGCTTATGCTTCACTATTTAAGAAAAGGAAAGGATATGAATCGACCATTTTATATTGCTTATTGATGACCAAATAAATTTTCAAAAAATATATTTGATTCTATGTATCCTCTCTTCGATTTTGAGTAACTTTTTTTTTTACACTCTTATACATTCAAAATAAAATTATATGGTTTTAGCTGTTTAGATGGTTGGCTATCAAAACAGTTCTAATTATAAATATATTCCATATCCCAATTGGTAGGATAAGGTGGTTGCATTGAGTCAAACTCAGTGCACAGCAGTGGACTGAGTTAAACTCAGTCCACACAGAACTGCTGTGTATGCTCCGAGCTGAACTCAATGCCCAGCTGTGCACTGAGTTGAATTCAGTTGCACACAGAACTCACATGAATATAAGTGTCTGTGTACGAAATGATGTATGTCACTTTTGATATAGAACTACATCTGTAACTCATTGCTTGGGTTCGAAGTTTTTGACTAATATTTTCCAATTCCAAGACATCAATTATTATTTGGATCACAATTTATTGCTGGATCTTCTCATGCTCTTTCACCTGCTAGCTGCCGATACCAATCTGACGTGCCTTCTTCACTTTTCCGGCTTCGTGTGGCATTGTTTACCGTTTAACTTCAGTCCATAGAAATGAAGTTGCAAATACATGTGGATAGTGCAAGAAAATACAACGTTGTGGTATGCAGTTTATATCAAATATCCAACATGCACACATGATAAAATAACACTCTATCATGATTCGTTTACTATATATAAAAAAATGTTCTACTTTATACAAGTGCACTGATGGTTTCTTTATGCCTGTATCATACCGTTAAATAAATTTTTAAAGGGCAAACAAATCTCTTTTGACATTGATCCATTCAAATTTGCATAACTCCTCTAGAAACCCAATGGTATTTATAGAACTCGAAAATTTGAGCGATTTGTTAAGTTTCTGTACTAAAAACTTACTAGCTTTTGTTTTTCACCACTTTTGCTGCTGCTATTTCAAGAGAATGATTTTGCTATTTGTATCTATTTTTCTTTTCTAGATTGGTACCGTGTTCATAGAGGTTTCACTGATACTAATTCTATATTGCAGTCCACTGTTCTTTCATTGCATGACCCAAAAAAATGTATGGAACGTGAATTGTTGGCCAGTAACACGAGAAGCTACTCTTCCCTGCTCTCCAGAATAATAACAAGAGAATGGTAAGACAAGAATAAGATACCATAGTTCAGCAAATTGGGGACCTCTTAGGAGATGGAGGTGGTGCAACCAACAGAGGAGGCACAGCACGAGTAGATTGAATAAAGAAGGCCGGATTCCTCAATCTACTACCACTGACTCGGGACACAAGACTTGCTATGGGAAACTAGCTGAGAAGAAGCTTTATATGTTATTCATCTATTACATGCCTTGGTGGCTTGGTCCTAACTGAGACCATGATCTCTTTTTTATTTTCACTTTTTTAATTTGGACTTGATACATTATGTGTTTTGAAATTATATAGTTTGTGGTTCAAATAATACTATCTAACTGTGACATGGTTGTATTTGAGATATGAAGGCGTTTTAAATTTTATGTTGAATCGATATGATGAATCATGTGAAAATTACTGTTTATTTTATGTTATATCCATTTGCTTTAAGAATTTTAATGTTATTTGTGAATGAAACTGTATAAAATGATAATTTCCTATTAGTAACATATACAAATGTTACCAATATTTGTATTAACATGGCTTAAAAACGTTACATAATTAAAGGATACAAGATGCAATTTATGACTGTCGACGGTTATAAGTGTTATTATAATGATGATAGTTAATGTTCCTAAATAACTATTTTTCAACGCCAATAAGCATGATGAATTATTTCCATGGCAACGTTTATAATCGTTACAAATAAGTATGTTTATAATTCTTATAACTGCGACAAATTTGATTGCTCAATTGCTCACATGCCATAAATAACACTTGAACAGCGTTACTGAAATTATTCTCAACACTTACAGGTGCTAGGAATTGTCTATTTCGGTGTAGTAATATCTAAATAGTTGAAATCATTTGTAACACTTATAAGTCTTACAACATCACACAACAAACCTCCTTTACTCATTATCTAGGCAAATGCCCATGTGCGTAGCATGGGCCCCACACTAGTTTTTGATGGATACGAAATCACTTCGTATCGATCGCAGATCGAGTCGAAACTTGGTGGGGTCGGTCGCGTGGGCCCACTCATGTGCCAGAAAAAGTCTCCCGAAGTTAGAGCGAGATCTGAGCCTCCTACGCCTATAAATAGCACCCTGGAGCCTACAAAAAGGGACCCTTGGAGATTAGACGTCCAGACTCTGCCGGATTCATTTCTACACTTCAATACAACTATTGTACTCGAAATTCTTCATTATTACTGCTGTAATCATCTGTCAGCAAGGATAATCAATAAAAGGATAAAACTTTGAAGTGGACGTAGGCCGGAGATAGCCGAACCACAATAAATCTTGTGTCTCCGTTCATTACTTTTGGATTATTGCTTGTAATTTGCTGTGATCTGTGATTTGTGTTTGGGATATTGCTAATTTACATTCATACTTTGGTGCTTTCACGGTATTTAGGGTTTGTGACCAATTTTGGCGCAAACACTTTGGTGCTTTCACTGAGAAAAACTAGCACCCGCTACATCGGATTCGAAGTTCAGATTTGAAGAGTTTGAGGAGTTTTGACTTGAAGACAATGACTAGGAAAAATAGTAGAAGACAAAGGGCTGAGAGAAGCCAACAAGGAGGAAGCCAAGAAGCATCCTCCGGAGCCGGAGAAGAGCAAGCTTCCATCTACATCACCAGAGACGAAATGGAAGCTATAACAAATTCATTGCAAGAGAGGTTGTTGAAGAGTCAACAGGAGATGATGCAGACTTTCTTTGAGCAAATGAGAGCTGCAGGGACGCAGAATTTAGGAACAACTACAGCGGCTGTGGATGCAGGACAAGGGACTAGGGTTGTGGAACCTAATGGAGGACAGGATACAGAGCCAGAAGGCAATCAAGAAGGGCTTGGGGACAGGCCCACAGGATCCAACACAGGAGGACCTTTGGAAGGAGTTCAACAGGCCAGAGCTAACGTTGATGCTAGTGAGCCACATGAAGAATATGTGCTGGAGTTCCCTCGGGGGCATGGGGGAAAACCCTGACAGACAATACCGGATTAGTGGAGATCATTAGGAAAACCATGCGTAGAGGCTTGACCAATAGAGACTTGAAAGGAGTGAATAGGAGTCCGTTGGCTCGGGAAATAAGGATGGCTCAGAATCCACCTATGTTTAAGTTACATAGTGTGGAGGTATATGATGGCAAGGCGGACCCAACTGATCACTTGATGAGGTACACCAGACACATGGAGGTGCTGGGGCATCGAAGGAAGTGATGGCCCGATGCTTCGCTTTGTACTTGAGGGATTTAGCTGCAATGTGGTTTAGGCAGCTGGGAGAAGGATCTATCAGGACTTGGGGGGAATTGGTGGATAAGTCCTTGGGCAGTTTCGGGTTCATATCAAGAGACCGAAGAACGTGATGACATTGACATCGGTAAAGC
Organism: Allium cepa; assembly: GCA_030765085.1. Taxonomy (NCBI): domain Eukaryota; kingdom Viridiplantae; phylum Streptophyta; class Magnoliopsida; order Asparagales; family Amaryllidaceae; genus Allium; species Allium cepa. The sequence goes on along the minus strand of CM060939.1, from coordinate 723,832,256 downwards.
AAAGGTGGATGAATCGCTTAGAGCTTTTCTAACTCGATTCAATGCGGCGGTTTCTTCGGTGGATCGGCCTGATCCATCGATGGTTTTAATGGCGGCAGTATCAGGAGTCATGGAGGATTCGGACTTCAAGGTATCTTTGATACGAGACCCACCACTAGATCTCGGGGAATTCTTTCACGAAGCTGAGAGGTTCTTCCGACAAGAGGATGCGTGTGCAAATTTAAAGTTGAAGGAGGTGAATGCAACTGAGGGTGGAGGACCATCCAGCAAAGGTTCGGATAAAGACAAAGGAAAAAGGAAGTTGGACGATGATTATGGAAAAAATAGGAAGCGAAGGAAGGATCCAAAGTTTTCTACATACACAGGATTGAACGAGACGCTGGAGCAGATATACCTGGATACTCGAAATCGCCTTCCCTATCGAAGGCCAGCTAGGGGAGAACCATCAGAATGGGAGAGGACATCAGGAAGGCACTGTCCCTTCCATGATTTGGATGGACATGATACCAATAGCTGTAGGCACTTAAAGGATATAATCGAGGAGCATGTAAGGAATGGACAGTTGCGACAATATGTCGGAACTCGAAGTGCAACGGTGGAACAGGAGCAACCTCCATCTACCTCACACCATGACGATGTGAGGCCCACGAATGACGGTCGATTGATTATCCATTGACCAGGATAATATGAAATAAGTAACAGGCTACTGGCAAATGGCAAAGTCATTTGCACATGTATGGGGACGGAGATAGCCCCTAGGCATGCTCTGAATGATGATAAACCGCGATGCTATGGTTTGTGAAATTTGTCTTTTGCTTTTGGATTGGACACTGATTCTTTTTCTGGTTTGGTTTTGGAGTTTGGATTGAACTCCTGGTTTTGTTTGCTTTCTGATTTGATTTTCCTTTGGGTGATTGTTTTCGGTTTTGGACGCTGGTTTGGATTTCTGATTTTTTGGTTTTGATTTGGATTTTGGATTTGGATTATGGATTGGATTTTGATTGGATTTTTATCCGGTTTTTGATAAAAGTTCGTCGGGTATGGATTGTTCCTGGCAAGGGGTGACTCGCTTTGCTCGAACGCGGTAAATTGACTCATTCAGGTCGTCGAGTATGGACTATGCTCGACAAGGGTCCGGAGAGACCAAGATTTGGCCTAGGACTTAGGCCCCATATTGTCAATTGTTATTTCCAGGTCGTTGAGAATGGACTATGCTCAGCAAGGGTCCGGAGAGACCAGGATTCGGCCTAGAACTTGGGCCCCATATTGTTGATTATTGTTTCAGGTCGTCGATATGGACTATGCTCGACAAGGGTCCGGAGAGACCAGGATTCGGCCTAGAACTTAGGCCCCATATTATTGATTATTGTTTCAGGTCATCGAGTATGGACTATGCTCGACAAGGGTCCGGAGAGACCAGGATTCGGCCTAGGACTTAGGCTCTGTATTATCAATTATTATTTTCAGGTCGTTGGGTATGGACTATGCTCAACAAGGGTCCGGAGAGACCAGGATTCGGCTTAGGACTGAAGCCATGGCATTGTACAACGTCCAGGGACACTGTACCACGGTCGTCAAGTGTGGATTACGCTTGGCAAGAACCCGGAGAGGTTAGCTCAACGTCCAGGGACACTGGACCACGGTCGTCAAGTGTGGATTGCGCTCGGCAAGAGCCCGGAGAGGTTACAGATTTGGATATCGACCCGGAGAGGTCCTGGATTCGGTTATTGGCTATTGGATATGGATGGATTAGGACTCGATTGTCGAGTTCGGATGGGTATGGAGTTGGGTAAGGCTTTGCTTATTGGATTGGAATTGGGCATCGACTCTGAACAGTCAAGGATGATGTACTCAACGTTATGGCTATGAACTTTGGATATCAGATTCGAAACTATTCAAAACACGCCTTCTTATCACAAGGCATGTTTTGGGGGGGGGGGCAAAATGTTATCCCACTTTTTGGTCAAAGCTGGAATATCAACAAATTGGCAAGGAATGATGGATATTGGGATTGGAGATCGATTGGAATCAAAGCTGCAATCGATGTCGTCAAAATTTGGTTGAGCTCCGATCGGGACGAAATCAATTGGAGATGATGATGAGGACTAGGAGAGGCCATATTTCAAATTTCAGGTTAATCGAAGTTCGTATGAAGGAGATATGATCGATGCAAAGTAGGAGGAACATGAAGTTCGTATCCATCGATATGCAGGAAATGGTTCGTAAAGATACCATTCGTATCGATAACCGTTCGTATCGATACCGTTCGTATTGATACCATTCGTATCGGTACCGTTCGTATCGATCGGTCTGGGTTCGGCTCAGTGAAGTTCGCATCGATCAACATAAACTCGACTCGATGGTTTCGCATCGAATGCGATGGGAAGAGGTGATATGCTTCGAATCGATACTCTTGTATCGATAGCAGATGGACTTTGGCATTTTCGTATCCATGGGAAGCTATCCAAGCTCGTATCCATCAGGTAAAATCCCGCTCCTATCCATCAGGTAAGGCTTTGTTCGTATCCATCATTGAGTATGTTTGCGTACCCATCTGATGGCCTTTCATTCGTATTGATCAAATTCAATATTTTCGTATCGATCGGATCGATACGAAATACTACCCTGCGATCGATACGAGAGAACATGCGATGCAAACAGTTCAGTACATGGAGGAGTGATGGACACGTGCAAGCGAGAAGCGTGGATACATACGCGTCTCCAGGAAGGAAGCGTTCAACCCGGCGCACCAAGTGGAGTCAACACGCCGCGAAAGTCGAATCGATCCAAGAGGATAGCGCCACGTCATTGAGCGCGCGTGCTACCGATGGAGTCGAAAGTGATGGATTCGAACAGATGGACTCGAAGACAACAACCAACGGAGCACCGAAGTTCGAATCGATCATAACTCAAGATCCACTGATCCAAATGCAACGAAATTTTCGCACCAGCTTGCATACAAGGTAAGGAATGTTCCTGCCAAGTTTCAGCTCGGTTGGATCAATTTTTGATGGATACGAAATCACTTCATATGGATCACAGATCGAGTCGAAACTTGGTGGGATCGGTTGCGTGGGCCCACTCACGTGCCAGAAAAAGTCTCCCGAAGTTTGAGCGAGATCTGAGCCTCCTACGCCTATAAATAGCACTTTGGAGCCTACAGAAAAGGGACCCTTGGAGATTAGACGTCCAGACTCTGCCGGATTCATTTCTACACTTCAATACAACTATTGTACTCGAAATTCTTCATTATTACTGCTGTAATCATCTGTAATCAGAAAGGATAATCAATAAAAGGATAAAACTTTGAAGTGGACGTAGGTCACAGATAGCCGAACCACTATAAATCTTGTGTCTCTATTCATTACTTTTGGATTATTGCTTGTAATTTGCTGTGATCCGTGATTTATGTTTGGGATATTGCTGATTTACATTCATACTTTGGTGCTTTCACGGTATTTGGGGTTTGTGACCAATTTTGACGCAAACATTTTCTTCTATTATATATAACTAGTGTGTCATCCATGCTATGCATACATGCAAGTGAGGATGGTAAAGGTATGTTAAAGTTGTTTGTTTAATTGCTCTCTTCCGTATGTCATTGAGATTGATGTGTAGATGTTGTTGAATTAATGTCCGGGTAGGAATGGTTCCCCTAAACGTTGTCGAATGTTCAAAGATTTTTAAGAGTAAATTTTATTTCATGTTATCATTTGCAAAATGTTTTTTAAAATTCCACTAGTAAGACATTAATTATATTGTAACAAATTCACGGTGGATTTCAAAGCTAGAATTTTCGGAGTATGTTCGTTTAATTTTTTTTGTTGGATATTCCCTTGTTTAGAATGGAAGCACTACTGAGGTGGAAACTAACAGAACATGCAGATATCTTAGTACCAAATTATTTGTTTGCATGTGCTGAAATTTATTCCGGCTGAACCATTTTATGAAATAAGCAGTGGGTGTTTTGTAAACTCTTGTCACATAGTTAATGTTCGTTTGCTGACATATTAGGGTTCTATAGTATAACACTTATGACAGAGTTATATATTATAGGATATAAAGGTAAATGTTATGCTGCGGGATCGCATTATGACCAAATCAAGAGTGATATATATAGGGAGTGTAAAAGCTAAAAAAACCAAAATTATAATTCAACGGGTTAAAGTGGTAAAAAAGTGGTAGATATATAAACATCGAGTGATACAAATGTGCAGCACTTATCAAATAAAAATTAAAATACTGACAGCAAAGTGTCATTTCTGTTATACAAAAACTGAAAACAAAGTTAAATTAAAATAAAGACTGTACTCAGAAAACAAACTGGACGATGCAAGGAATTTAGAATTTGATAGAAAACGTGGTGTGCCACAGTGGTCAATCGTCTCCATGACTAATTCTTCCTTTTATTTTTAGTAGTTCTTCCATGAATCTTTTGCTTACCATGACCCATTTTTTATTCAACCTAAAAAACAGATTAAAATCCAAGTTGATTTGCGTAGAGGTTAGCATACGCTAATTAAATTACCTCAGTACCCCTAATCACCATGCCACGTTTAGATATAATTTCGGGTTCTATAAGGTAGCCTGTTCAACTGACATAGTCTTTTAATTCTTCAGTGTTCGGCGTGAAGGCAGTGTTTTAAAGTTTAGTGGTCCTGTTGTCGATTGGTATAAAATTTTGATTGTGTTTGGGCATACAAACCTGCTCCACTTTCAGCGTCTCCTTAAGCTCCAAATCTACATAAAATTTGAACAATATCGGTAAGTATTAGAATTTGTAGTCTACGTCAAAGATTAATGTACATACATACATACATACATACATACATACATACATACATACATACATACATACATACATACATACATACATACATACATACATACATACATACATACATACATACATACATACATACATACATACATACATACATACATACATACATACATATATATATATATATATATATATATATATATAAAATCATTGGTTGTTACTAATAGCCTTCTTAATAACAAATTGTTGTATTGAATTTCATCTATTTCTGAATAAGTGCAAATGGTTCCTTACCATACTTATGTAATATTTTAAACCTATAAGGGAAACATAAATTCCAATCAAAATTTATTTTGGTTTTTTATTTTGAACTTAAATTTTGTTCAGTTCAAGGTGGTTGGAGTACTGGACCACATTTAATGGAAGCAAAAATGGTGGATCTGACAAACATATTACTACCGGGTCAACAATTGGAGTTGATTAGATGATATGCACTCGAAATGGAGATGGGTCAGATCATGGTGGTTGTCTTCAACCCATTGTTGCAGCAGCCAATGCAGATCGTGGTTCACAATACTAGTAGTAGGACGGGTATCGATCAATGGATTAACACGGTCTCATCATTGTCGACTTGGTTGCATTCTCAGGTACTGCATTTTTGTAGATATAATTGAACTTCATCTAGAACGACGTATAGTCAGTATAAGTTATAACTGACTGATTATGAGAGTAGAGTTGATTGATTTAGGATTGTGTTTATTAGCTTATAGTAGACCTTTGGTGCAGTTTATGTTAGTTTTCAATGGGTTTATTATAGGAGGAGATGAATTTGGTTGTGGAGGAGGCAAAAAGCATGGTTTACAGGTAATATGTTGAAACACCCATTGACACATATTAGGTATAGGGAGATAGGTAGTTATCCACATATATTATATCTTTAGTTTTTAGCTATAATGTTTCCCTTTTAAGTCATACAATCAACGAAGTTTTCATAATTTCTTAGTCGGCTTGCATTAGCTTCGGATCATTGGATATGCTTAAGGTAATTTCACATTCTTATTTAATAATATCTCTCCATATTTTTCTTCCTAGAAAAAACTTATTTATGATAGTGAAGGTAAATAGGAAGAAGTAAGATAGCAGTGTTTGAAATGTGTGTGAGGGAGGATGTGGTCAGGGAGGCAAGTAATGGATTGGCAGTTTTTGGTGGTTGTCTGTGCAATAGGGGGAGGTATGTTGGTCAGTTGATATGCAGTGAAGGAGGGTTATGGTGGATGTTGTTGTGGTGGAAATGAAGTTCAGTCATGAATGCAATAGTCTGGTATAAATGAACACATTGCACAAGTAGTAATAGACTGGTGATGACTGTAAGAAAGGCAATAGAACCAGTAGCAGTAGTTGATTGCAATACAATGGCCGGAAGGTGGTAGAAGAGTGTATGGATGAAGAATGTTGGTGATGTATGACAATGAAATATGGTAGAGTTGTATTGTTGTAAGGAGATGGATGATGCACAGTGTTTGATTTGAATGGATGTGCACAGTTCGCACAACAGTAGGGAGGGGCTGCGATATGGTGAGAGTTTTGTAAGTTTTGTAAGTATGGGTTTGACAGTAGCAAGCAATGTATGAGAAATATGAGACAAAGTGATATATAGAGGATTGAATGCACAATGTAGTTTGGTGAAGTTTGTTTCGAGGAGGAGTAGAGCAGTAGTAAGAAGTTGAGTTTGGCAGTTTGTAAGAGATGGCCGAAAAGGTTTGTATGGGTGTACAGGAATGCAGTGAAGTATCTGGATGTATATTGTGTTTCAACAGGTACAACTACAACCACATCATAATTTACATCAACTATGCTACACTATTACCAGATATACCTACATACATGATACATTCACTATTTTCCCTAGCACTGCACGAAATATGCGCTCAATTTCACTTCATTCACAGTACCCACCCCTAACTTTATCATTGTAGATTGCACACTATGGGAAAAAACTAGAAGGAAAAAAGTATCTACATCTATGGCCTAGTAAGTGCATTTCTATATTCAATAAAATACTCCTTAACTGAATACATGATTTGCATTGCACCACATAAACTATAATTTTAGCCTATAGGTGGACAACTATGTTGAACATGCGGCGGCAAGCCTGTTACAACAAGATGTTATACACCAAAATATTATTTCAGCGGTTGGACAAGATGCAACGAACAAGGACGGAGTTGAACAGCTACTAGTCTACAAGAGAAGAACCAATGTATTTACAGTCACTTCCCTTTACTACAAAATTTATGAATAAATTGTTTCTACATTCTAGTCGTATATATTATTGCTTACTTACCTTCACATAGATTTGGTAACATGGTCTTCAGCCATAATATAAGCAGACAAATTAGTGCCATAGAAAACTACATCCCGTACTGGGGTGCCAATGAAAAAACGGCACGCTAAAATATTTTAACTATCATACATATTACTTTACCTATATTTCAAACGGCTTCTTTAACTTTAGTCTCTTTGTCAGCATAACAACTTTACTCTGTTTCATTCACACGGATTCCTTTCAACACATCCTATTGCTTCCACATGCTTTCCTTCTAGGCTTTAGCTACTTCGCTTCAGCTGCAAATTCATGCTTTCCTTCCAATTACAGCTACAACCTCTATCGTAATGCAAGCAGTTTATGCACGACAGTTTACGCAAGCAGTTTATGCACACCTGTCGTGATATAGTAAATTCTAGCCTAATGAGGGTGGAATGCAAACACTTTGCAACTGCTTTTGCAAGGTGAGTTATTGAATTAGTTTAATTATAATTTTTCTAACGCGATTGTGTGAATAAGGTCAGCTATTTGTAAAATGATCTTAGCATTAGAAAAATAAAAAAATGCAGGCACTTAGAGCATTAGAAAAAATATACTATTGGTCAAATGTTTTTTGGCATAATATGTTGATCGTTATTTTAGCATAGAAGACATAACTATTAGTTACTTTAAAGAAGCATCAGTTCGGCATATTACGTGATTATAACTATATTGATTTTATTAGTTAGATGATTTAATCAGTATGTCATTTTTAATTAAGTTTTGTTAAGATTAATTAATTTTTGTTAAAATTAACAAGTTTTATAAAATTAACTAAGTTTAAGTTAACTAAATTTTATAAATAATAATAATATAACTAATTTAACAATTTTATAAATAATAATGACGATGAATTAACCAGTTTATTTTAAAAATTAACTAAGTTTATAATAATAATATAATTAAGTTAACAAAGTTATAATAATAATAATAATAATAATAATAATAATAATAATAATAAAATTAACTAAGTTAACCAAGTTAATTAAAATTAACTAAATTTTGTTAAAATTAAAGAAGATTTATAAAATTAAATAAGTTTACGTTAACTAAATTTTATAAATAATAGTATGATATACTTGTACAATGTTGTAGTTGTTTGATATTAGATTTGAAGTCTTACGAATTAACATAATTGTTTGACTATATGTTGTAATTTCACTTGTGCAAGCACTAAATTTTCGAAGAGAGCAAGGTTGGATTTTTATGGTGCTAGCTTTCACTTGTGCATGCAACAAAGAATTATGGGTAAACAAGCGTTTTGTTAGCACCAGTTGTGTGACTATGTACGGTAACGTACTGCTTCTGTATCAATGTATGGTAATTTACTACTTATGTTTACGGTAGTTCATTTTTTCATGTATTTTTTGTTTATTCTTGAACTATTTATTATCACTGTTTAATATAAATTATGAACAAAGTGAATTGGAGAGTGAACGAGCTAGCAGAATGTGAGAAATAGATGAAGAAAAGAAAAAAATATTTAGTGGCATTTATCAAACGCTACGGAAAAAATATAATGGCAGAAAAAAACGCAACAAAAAAATGTTGCAGCTTTCAAAATGATCAATCTATAACAACGTCTATTTAGTGGCGTTCAGAAAACGCTACGGAAAAAATATGTTGAAAAAAATATCACTTTTGGTGGCGTTTCAACATGCTACAAAAAAAGATTTACGGTGGCGTTATTTTGCCGCCGCAATAAGGCACATTGTAACGGCGTTTACAAAAACGCAACCAAAAATATTAGTTTTTTAGTTGCATGTCGTATGGCGGCGTTCTCTAAAATGCCACCATAAGTTATGGTTGCGTTTTTTGTGCGCCACCAAAAGTACTTTTTGGGGTAGTGTCATGGTTAAATTATGAATATTATAAAATTTATAATTTCTACCTTATCATATTTAATTAATCTACTCCATTTATTTATGGTTCATTTTACGAGTTGTTACATTCTCCCTCCTTAAAAAGGTTTTCGTCCTGAAATCTTTCAAAGGGCGAACATCATAATGCATAAAAATTTCTATATGAGTGTAAATTGGTTGTGAAAAAGCATAGCAACCATCTCTTATCATTTAATCTAGCAACCATAATGCAACCAGAATCCTAATTTTGACAGAAAATTTTCCACAGAAATGCTTAGGATGAGGAGTCCTCATGCCTCTTACTGGATTTTCTCCCCGTTGTATTCAAACCAATCTAAGTCTTTGCCGTGGAGCTTCCAAGTTTCGTTCTCTCCAATGCATACAGTGGCATAGGACGCTAGTGGCTCCATCTTAAAATTCCCCAATTAATTAGGCTCTACAAAAAATTACTATGCTAGGATGGTATTTCCTTAAATGCAAAAACGTCATGGTCTCCAACCAACATATAAGCCTTCTTATTTTTCCCCATATTGCGAAAAGATCCAATAAATCTAGCATCGACTTTCCAACTACCCAAATCGTATGTCCATCACATGTTGCTTAAATAATTCTTACTTTCTAAAGTCTATCAATACAAATATGGTCCAAGTAGAATTTTTCGGTGATTTCCCACTCATAATTTGGCGATTTTCATGACCTTCCAAAAAATTGTTTCAAGGGTGCTGTACCAATCGTATCTTGATGATTGCAATCCTACATGAATTATACTAAGGGTAAGCGCTACTCCTAAGTCCTCCAAAGTCCAAGATGCAAGATCTTAACAAATCCCCTAAGTTCTTATCCATTCTTTTAGTTTGTCCGTCGGTCTTCCATTGATAACAATGCTTAGATTCAACAAAGTCCTTAAAGCTAGTTTCTAAGGCTACTAACAAACTTCTCCAAGATTTTCTAGTAAACTAAGGGTCCCTATCATTAACGATGCAAAGCGTAACTCCATGAAGCTGTGTTGGAGATGTTGTGGTTCCACTACTTCCTATAGAAAATTTTTGCTACCTTCTCCTTAATCCTTATTCAATAGGAAATTCTGTTCATATTCCTGTACATATTATCTTTTCCTTGAATGGTGATAGTCTATGAGCTAAATTCCTTATATTTTCCCAAAATTCTTATGTTATTGGACCATTCACATACCTTAGGTTGCAAACCTAATTTCCTCATTATCTTCCAATCGTACCTACGTTTTATCGCTAGTTAAGCTCCCCATAAAATTTCCTATTTACTTTGCTTCTTGACACACACATATATATGCATATATGAATATATGTGTGTATATATGTATATATGCATGTATGTATATATATCAAGTGGTTTAAATCATATATATAGAGTCAATAGAAGAGTAAAACCGGGATATGTCAAACATCATATCATCCATTTTTCAATAACTAAGGGAGACAAATAGCAAATATGAAAAAAAAAACTTTATAATAAAGTTATGCCAGAAGCTGCCATTTACTATCAACTCATATAAATGGTGTTAAGGTACTAACAATCCTTTCTAAATTAAGATGGGTATTTCTAAAATGTCATTCCATTATTACCCAGTTTCCTTACTTTTCCATTTTCGGTCTTTAATAAATGTAGTCAATTCGTAACATCAATCAATATATCCATTGTAGTTGATCATTACTTGTTAAAATTGGACCATTTCCAATTAATCCTTTTTTAGGTCATCCATTCATTACACAAATTTCTTTCTTCCACAGAAGCCATATCAAGTTACCTTAATCACTCACCATTAAATCCATTCTCCTTCCATTAATCACAAATTTATTACCTATTAAATTTGTAATTAATGTCCATAAGTCCTAATTCGTCAATTACTAACTAATACACATGCAGTCGTAACCTATGCTACATATACATATGCTAGTCACTAAGCACGGCTATATGTTATCTGTATATACCACTAATTCTACAACTAGAATACTCATTTCTATATTTTAATTTATCGTAGCTATCATTCCAAAAAGGTTACAATCATAATTTCTCATAAAATTTACCACAACCAAGGGTTTTGCTTTGTTTGAAATTACAAGGATTTAGTTTTTTTCTTTTTTATTGAAACAGACAGTGTAAACTATGGAAAAGAATATCCATCTCTTACACGTTCTTTCCATTTTAATGTAATCCTTGTTACTAAATAATGCATTTTTATATAAATTTTTGGGAATTGGATGATTTATGGAAATTAAATGGAAATTTCTCCAAATTAAAATATTGAAGTTCATATTCTATGGGCAACCTAATTCACAACTCAATTACAGATCTGGAATATCTTTACACTTTACCAACTTCTTCAAATAGAGGTTTCGAATTGATTTCACATTTACGGATCACATTGTATATTTTATTCCTATTTTATTCATATCATAAAAACCGTAGTCTATCCTATTGGGTCATGATCCGCATCTACTCTTTAAAAATTATAAAACCATAACTTTTGCATACAAAATAAAACATCTTCACACAAATAAACTTATTTAAAAATAAGCATTTTTCTTACAATATTCAAAACATGAAGTATCAAATTCAATGTCTCCAACTTCGAAAATGCAAACTTTAAAATCCTTATCAACATTCAAAATTCCATTGTTCCTAAATACGAATAAAATAATCTCCCTTTTTAAAACTTTCCTTATCAAACTTTTTCCCTTAAAAGTTAGATTTTCTAATTTATGGCATTCAAAATTTTCTTTGTTTTTGAGAAAGAAACTTATGAATTTTTTTCCCTTCAATAGCTTACTAAAATAAGGATTTATTCCATTTGGAAATAGAATTTCTTTAATGCAAAAGATTCAAAACTTAATTTACTTTCCAAAATAATATGTTAGACCACTTTTGTTCCAAAGAGTTTTCTAGCTACAAGAATTATCATTTATGAAATAGTAAATTTTCCTCAATCATCATTTCAAAATAATAGTTATTTTCCTCTAAAGCATACAATAATATTTACTACCTTATCACTCAAAATATACTATTATTTGATGAAATATATCCCATAACTTTGCTAAAAAACTATAAAAATTTCTTGCAAACCTTTTTCTTATCAAACCCAATAGTACTACTATTCATATAATTTTTGAATTCGAATTAGAAAAAACATATGAAATTCTCATCTTTACATAAATGCTTCTTCTTTCACAAAAGTATCTAATTTATTTATCGATCATCATTTGAATTCAATTGATGGTCAAAGATACATTTTATAACTTTATACGATAGAAAAATTGATGGAGTGGATAAAGATAACATCTACCTTATTCCGTTACTCCTTTCAATATGTCATCTACTAGAATTCACAATTCCATTATAACCTAAATTCCATCCATTATTCTCTATATTACCTTATATGGAAATGTCCATCCTACTTATCCTATTGAACATTCATTTCTTTCTATTTTCCATTTTCTATTCCAAAATAGTTGTTATTTTTATTTATAAACGTTACAACTTGCCTTTTCGACCACCAATTACCGAGACTAATTCACCCACGATATTCACGTGCCAAGAAACCAAGTGCTCAAAAGACGGATTATTAATAAATAAAAGAAAACGATATTGAACACGGAAGAAGGAAAAATATCAGAATCTCACAACGTAATGGTTGTGTATAACATCAAAAGACGGTATAAATTGTCATTCTAAGATACAAGGTTTTTCAAAGTTACAGTAATCATCTAGGGAAGTTACAATAACATGTCTTCACAAATGCTAATGATACACATCAAGTAATGCAGTGGAAATAAATACTACAATATATAGAAATCCAAATCTTCTCTAGAATCTCCAAAGCATCCACAGCTAAATCTAGAAACATATATGGGGTTGACCCGAGCATTAAAAGAAAATAACACTTGGATCAGTCTGCTAAACCAGTGTTGACTTTTAATGTTATAAAAAGCTTTCAAAATAATAGTATCTCATAAGACCACATCCCTCATAAACATGGATGGGATTTTACCTTATGATAACCAAATTGTTTATAGGGAATCCAATGATATTATAGTAATGTTTAAGGTTCAAAATGAATATTAATCATAGCCGAAATGGTCACATTGATTACTTCTCAACGTAATAGGGGTACAGCTAAAATTGATAGAGAACATTTGTGTAATTGATTTTCCATGGAGATCTCTTCGGGGAAGCCGAACATAAATTCTATTCATAAGGATCAAAAAATATCTTTCGAGCGTCGTATATATCTAAATATGATATGCCATAAGGTAAACACAAGAGGCCTAGCATCCGAAAATAAACATTAACAACGCAAACAAAATATCATCAACTCCTATCGGCCAATAATCGATAAGTATTTTTAGATATGAAGTTGATAACATCCAAACATGGGTTGCCAACCCTAGTTCGTGCATCCTACACTGTCTTTAGCAATTTCCAATGTAGAGGTTACATTGACACCTTTCGCTCGAGTCTTTGTTACTTGAATAGAACATGAATCCCCAAATAGATTTCTAGATCTCAAACATATCAAGAATCACTACATGGATTCAAGCATCTTGAAGAAATCTTAAACCTCCACATAGGATCCAGCAAATAAGTCTTCTGGCTAATGCTAATGTTGTCCTCTCTCTTGGAGTACTCGTTAAGACTGATAGTCTCTCATGATAGCATCGATCAAAATGTTAATGTTGACCTTTCCCTTGGACTTAACCTTAGGATAGATAGTTCAACTCTATAGTATTCCATTTCACATCCTCTTCCAAAACATAGATTACGTACTAGTTTTGAAATGGTATTCGATAAGTGAACGTGTACCAATCTCGGTCTCTTCAAAACCAATCGATGAATTTTTTGGTTAATCAATATCGCTTCTCTCAGAAGTAAGAGAAAGATGGCGATGTTTCGTACTAATAGTCCTCCTAGAGGGGTTCTATTGATACGAAATCATGAAGCCTTTCAATAACTTCTTAAGTCTTATTCCTGTCAATTTCGACTGTAGACACTATCTGGTACGAAATAGATGTCTGTAAACGGAAACCAAGTCAAGGTTACTTCCATAGATAAAAAAACATAAAAAAACACTATCATTGTACAAAACACAATCGAGCCACACATAGTATGATTAAGCCACTTAAGTAACTCCTAATATCTTCCATTTAACTTACCCTTTTATTAGTAAAAACTCTTTTATTAGTAAACTCCATTTACCGAACAAACTGCTACTTTTCCTATTTTTTCCAAAAGATCCCAGACTTACTATTCAAATTATACATTTTAAGGATCTAAGTACTTACACAAATCCATTTAAAAGGTTTAAGACGAACTTTACTTAAACACTATCACTACAAACCCAAATCCATTTTCGCTTTTGCTTATTTTTGAATCATTCTTTTAAAAATCTATTTACATCCCTAGGTATAATAAAAAAGGGTTAAAGACGAATGACATTAACACTTTGTCACAACAAACCCAAATCATTTTCTTTTTGCTTTCCTTTAAATCATTCTTCTAAAGATCTATTTACATCTCCAAGTGTAATTAAAAACGGCTAAAATAATGACCCGCATTTTTAACAATTTTTATTTATTAAATTTAATGTGATTATTGGATAAAAATGTTTAGAAATAAAAAGTAATGATTTATCATTGTAGTTTATTGAGTATAATAAAATTTTGAAATAAACAATTTCGAAAATTTTGGGGATATAAAATATTGAAATGAATTCTATGTATTGAATATGTTTGTTATCTATAGTAGGAGTTTAATAATAAATATTGAATTATTAAGATAGAATTGAAATATTCGTTGATAACTAAATTTAATTTTAAATTTATGCCTAATTATGTAATTTGTTAAATAACTAAAACTATTTAAATTTAATATTTCAATTATTTAAATAATTGCAATATTAAATTTAATATTAATGGAAATGATGTTGAAAGTTGATTTAAGTTTTATATAAACAACAATAAAGATTGTTAAACATGGAAATTTAATTTAAAGCGATTTAATTAAAATTTGAAAATTTATAGTATTAATTAGCAAGTAAAAATAGTCATTTTGGCCACCGTCTTGGATTTCGACTAAAGTAGTTTTATCAGATCCGTAATAGTGAATATTATAGAATTTCAAGTTTCACAGTGATCTGGCATGTCGTTTGGCCGTGCAAGCTTGAAAGCGTAGAAATCAATTAATGGAATTTAAATTAATATAATTTGAATTTTTAAGCTAACTTCTATATATATTAGAAATAGGTTTTGAAACTACTTTCATTGAATTTAAAAATATTGAAAACCTATAATTCGATATATTGGATGATCCACTCTCGCTTTGGGAACGAAACGAGCTTTTAAGGTCGTTGTTGTCGTTTCGACCCAAATCGATATCTCTATTCATTCTTATCCACTTCTTTCTATATAAACAGATTTTTTTCTAAAACCGTAGTAGTATATTCCAATTTCTATTCTTATTTCCATATGCTCCTTCCCTTCTGTCCAATGTCAGACATCAAATCCCTAATTCCTAATTCTAAACCAAATCAAAAAATTCAAACTCCTCAATCTATGTCATACAATATATAGTTCGAAAGCCCTCGATGAATGTAAACTATTATACAGTTCATTTTTCAATTGGAGTCTTGGTTTGGCTAGAATTTGGCGAAGAGTTTCGATCATTCGTATTAGGTTTTTGATTTCAATGGTGGATCTTCACCCATTCGTCGATCGGGAGGTACTGTGACGTAAAGGAGGTTGGAATGACTAGTGGTATTCGTTTGTATTAGAGATGCAAGGAATGGCCAAAAATCGAGGAATAAAGCCGCCGCGATGGAGCAGCTTCTGGCATGTCAAGGAGGCACGCGTGGGGCCCTAATGGGCGGCGCGAAAGGCGGAGCTCGTGGCATGGCTGGATCTTGATCGCGAAGCTTTTGGCATTAGGGTTTGGTTAAGTAGAGCATGGCCGCTAATTGGGTTCACCGTGTACTGGTAGGGTTAGGGAAGGTATCAAATTAAAATTTTCCCTAAGTAATTTAATTTATTTTATATTTTAAAATTCAAACTCTGAACTATTGTAACTTTGATATATAAACTCGAATTTGGACATGGTTTCTTCCATTGAGATATATTAGAATTCTAGACAACAAGGAACTTGTTTGGTTGCATTTCGACACTTTTCAAATTTGGGCATTCTTTTGGATTTTAATTCAACTAAAAATCAAAGGTAAGTGATTTAATTCACTCACGAAATACTAAACCTTCTTATGTTAATTGAATTAAATTTATGGATTGATAATAATTTTATTGATTGTTATTTGGTAATTTGAATTGTCATTTAAATTTAATTTGAATTAAATATCCATTTAGATTAATATTGAAATTAAATTAATAGTTAAACATGTGATATTCATAACCAGCTAAATGTTGTGATTTATTGACTAATTTGGACGTTGATTATGATGGATGTTTATTAGTTGACATTTCGAATGGTTGGATGTTATGTTTATTATATATGTTGTTCTCACACTGCAAGTTCCCTTAATTTGTTTTAATGAAAATCGCTATAGGTTGAAATGATACATACCTAAATGATTTTATAGATTAGGGAAATCCGTTATGGGTTGAAATAGTACATACTCAAGCGATTTTTTGATTTGGAAAATATTAATTTGGGATACGGGTTGAAATGATACATACGAGGGAAAATTTAACTATTTTGGATCGAAATCATACATATCCAATGACCTAACCATAGGGTAGAAAATTATCGAACATCATCGGTCAGTTTTAAATTATTTTCTAAAATGGTAAAGTATGATTCATTTATAAATTTGATTTCTAAGTTAATCTAATTATTCTATTTAAAAAAATTATATTTGGACATTAATCTATTTATATGTTTTAAAGTTTCAAATTATAAGTTAATATATGGTTTAAATATAAATTTAGTATTTTAACTTATAATTTTATTTAGTTTTAAAAATACATCTTAATTAACTAAAATTTAATTTAATAAAATATTTAATGCAGGTAAATAGGCACAAGGAAGAAGTTGCAAAATAATTCAGTCTTAGGGACAACAAGTTTGCTTTCTGGTCTGAAGGACACTTTTTACCGAAAATAATAGTTACAACTATCATTCTGTGATTTATACTAAAAAGTGTCATTCGGCCTAAAAAACAAACTTCTTGTCCCTGAAACTAAATTTTTCTCTAACTTTTTCCTTGAGCCTAAAAACTCCTATTTAATATATATATATATATATATATATATTTAAATTTAATTTAATATAATAAATATAGTTTTAGTTAAAGATGATAAATATAGACTTTTATAATAATTTAATAGAAAAAAGATTTTAGAACTTTGTAAAAGGATTTGTAAGGAATTTATAAAGTATTGTAAGAGATTATATGATGGATTTTACATAAGGGATTTTTATAAATGATTCTTATAAAGGAATTCATAATGGTTTAATAAAGGAATTTATAAAGGTTTTAATGAATTTTTATAAAGGGTTTTATAAAAGAACTTGTATAAAGGGATTTGGAAGTGTTTCAAGGAAATTTGCATAGAAGTTTATGAAAGGGAAGAGTTATAAACAGTTTCAGAATTTATAAATAGCTTTATAAATGGTTTAAAGCATATAAATAGTGTATAAACCATTTAAGTAAGATTTATAAATTATTTTCAAATTGATTAACAGAAACCTTCCTCGATATTTATGAATTTATTTATACATCTGGAACAAGTATATGGATATCTTGATATGAAGGTATAAACTATTTTCTAGATTTATTGTTAAAAAATTATAAAATGACAACGGTGTGAAATAAGCGTTTGGTTATTTTAGAGACCGGGATTGGATATTGTCATACTCTCCGCCAATTCCAAAACTACTTTAACAACTGTTCGCGTGGTGGAGTATCCAGAATGAAGTAGGATCGTTTGACAAACGCTATAGGTATGAGGCAAGAACATAGCCCTGGCCTTCGGGCCGACTTAATATTACTAAAAAAGGAGCTATACCGGGCCAAATAAGGTCGCTCCAATGATCGGACATGCTTCTTCAATAACATATCTGTTACTTTATGATTGATTGGTGTCCACCTTCGATTTAATTATGGAAGTGTGTTCCCAGGTGGGCGGTAGTAGTTACTATCCATTACCACCAGTCTGGGAGTGCAAAATGGTAGAATCCAACCGTAGGCATTGCCTCGCGTGCCTTGTCATATGCCTTATCTAACCCACTACGATTTTGTTTTGTTTCGTACCTATGGAGTGATCCTTGATATCCCACCAATTTATGGTGGAGTTTACGGTACTGTATAGACTACGACATTTATAAGAATGTGTTATGGGAGATACGGGCAATGCTTTAATGCTAATTTAATACTTTATTTTACTAATAGACACTACATATATAGAGCGTATATTACTACATATAGATTGTTTAATGGATCCTTTGGAGACGATAATCTCGAAACATCTCTTAAGTAACTGCACGCACGTTATACACTGGATAGAAGATGTAAAATCTTGTAGACATCTATGGAGCCATTACACTCATATTTATTTATTGTTGTTTTTTACTTACATAAGATCTTTTAATTCGACTCCAGTGTTTTGTCATTTCATTATGTTCAGATCGGTCTGAGCATTTCAATGTTTAAGACTTTATTTTTGGAGGACAAAGACAGAGTTTTGTATATTATATTATTTCAAAATTTCCGTTGTGTCATTGTTGGTATGTTTTTAATTTTACTTTGATTGCTGTAAAATTTGTGTAATCAAATGTATATTATAAAACAACTTCATGAACTATTTTGTAACACCAAGTACTTTCAACCATTCGCATTCACATATGTCAGACTTGAATTGCCCAAAATACCTCATTGTAAATAAAATTTGGCAAATATCAGAATATACAGACGCAGAGTAATAAAAATGCAGCGGAAGTAAAATAAATAGTACTACATGAAGATACTATATAAATATATCAGAGTTAAATAAGATACAATAGAAGTCTTCATATGATAACCAAATACAAGCTGAATACAACACTGGGATCAACATGATATTGGAAGTGAAATAGACAGAACTAGACAAGCCGATAATCTCCACCGATACCAATCTCCAGAAAGTGGAATCCAAAACTGTGAATACTCAGGCTGACCGGAGCGTAAATAAAAATACAAACACTCAAGTCAGGACATACGTACTTATACAATGTAAACCAACTCAAGTGAACTGTAGTAAAGGTACAAGTAACTTAAAGGATACTTATGACTGCCAATCCTCTAAGGATCCGTTAAACTATTTACTACGTAGTAATATTGCACTATTATAATAATGTATATCAGTAAAATAAACTTACTTTAAAATAGCGTTAAGGAGTGACCCAATATTCTCCTTAACACAAATAATGCCAATAGTGTATATAGTACCTGCATATCTCCTGATCGGAAGACTATGAGAAGATACTCATAGGTACGACACAAATAGAAACTTATGGTAAAGGATCGATATGGCAGATGACATGGCACAACGAGGCAATGCCAGGGTAGATATACCAATTACACACACGGACTGGTGGTAACGCAGTAGCCACATACGCCCATCTTGGAACACGAGGGGTGCATCCAATTAATCACAAAAGTAATAGAATGGTATCGAAGAAATGCGTCCGACAAGAGGAGCTAGCCCTTTTGGCCCGAGATTGCTCCTGGTTTAGCCACCTTAAGCCAACTCACGGGAGTCGGGTCCACGTAATATACCTCAAGAACATCACCATCATCCTACTTCATTCTGGAATCTCCATCGCATACACGGTTGTTAAAGTGGTTTTCGATATTGACAGAGAGTATGCCCATATCCGATCCTGGTCTCTTTGCCAACCAATCATTATTATAACCCGTGGTTATAATTTTTGAAAATAATATTTTATTCTTTAAAATAAAATATCATTTCAAATCCAAATCTTTATCAAAATAAAGATCAAATCATTTCCAAAACATTTCAATATCAAAATACCATATCCTTTCAAAGTTTCCTTTTTAAATCATTTCAATATCAAAATATCATATCTTTCAAAACTTCCTTATCAAATCATTACTTGAATTCAAATCCAAATATCAAATTTAAATACCTTTTAAATTTAAAGATAACATTCATTTATTTCAATTGAAACCATCTTTTAAAATGAATTATTTTCCAATTAAATTTATTCATTTAAATTTAAAAGTGAAGTTATTATTCTTTCAAGTCAAGTATTAAATTTCCAAAGTTTCAAACCATTCTGAGGTCATTTACTTAGTTAAAAACCATAAACATTTAAAATTTCAGCCTTTCACAGCATTTAAAAAAAGCTGTTTTAAGTTATGCTTGAAAATATTTTAATTCACCAAAGACAGCATTTAAAAACTGCTGTTAAAACTCAGTTTTAGTTAAAATTTAGTTTAAAACAGCAAATACAGTATTTCCAGAAATGCTGTAATAGCTCAGGTTTCAAGTTTAAGGATTTTATTAATTCCAGCAAAGACCACAGACCACAGGCCACTACAGCATGTACAGAACTGCTGTAAAAGGCCTTTATTAAGTTTTAGCCTTTTAAATTTACTACTACAACAACAACATTTCAGAACTGCTGTAATAGCCTCTTTTATTCAGTTTTAGTTCATTTACAGAAACCATAGCACTTCTGAATGCCATAAAAAGTATTTTTTTCAGATTTTATTGTATTTTCAGAAAATAATAAACTTCAATTTAAACCCTTTAAACTTTATAAAATCACACTTTTATCATCCAAAATGTTCATTAAAAATACTATTCAACTTATGATTTTTATAAAGTAACATTTCATAATTAAATCAAATTTCAATAATTTACTTAATAAATTCAAGTGTAAATTTTCTAGCCTTCAAATTTTTAATAAATAAACTTAACACTAAAATTTTATTACCATTTTTACAAATATAACTTAATTTCCATTTTATTTATTTATATAACCCAAATTTCCTTTTTAAACCAAAAACCAAAATTTCCCGTCTTAAGTTATATTTCCAAATTTCAATTTAACCGTTTATTTATTTAACATTTCCACTTATAGAAAATCATACATCCTTTATTTAAAACACTTTAAAATCTATTTAAATCAAATTATCCTAAATTTACATTTTAAACCACTTAAATTTTTATTTATATCATTTAAATGTCATTTTAAAAGCCAAAGTCCAAATTTCCATATTTAAGTTATATTTCAAAAATTCAATTTAATCATTTAATTATTCAATATTTTTAACTCATAGAAAATCAAAAATTTCTTTATTTAAACATTAAAAATATAATTTAAATCAAATTTTCATAAATTTACACTTTTAAGAATACTTAAAAATATTCAGAATACTTTATAAAATAACCATGGGCCTGTATATAGTTTTCTAACCTAGGTCAAGTGATACAGATATATATCATTTCAATCCGCAATTTACAAAAAAAAATTCAGACTCTATCATTTCAAACAAGCAGTCCCAAGTAAAATAAAATAAATAAAAACCGTTCAGGCCTATCATTTCAGCCCATAACGATTTTTTCCTATTCTAAAGTCCGTTCGGGTATGTATCATTTCAACCCATAGTGATTTCTAAACTAACAAGGAACTGGCAGTGATGAATAGATATAAATGAACAGAATAGTATTATATAACAGTAGAAGATGATGTAACAGGTGTATAAATAGGGATGAACATCATATAATCATTGCATATGCAGTTATAACATGATGATATGGTTTACGGATTCAAATGCTATCGGTTTACTAATTATATAAGTATAAAATGTTTGGTGACATTTTTTGTGCTGGAGTTATCAATTCAAATGACACAAATGGATTCCAGGAAGCACGATGGCACAACAACAGATTCAAGTGGAAGGAGATCCAAGCTATTGATCTTGTCACAACCCATAAACAAAACCAAAATAAAATTATAACTTCAATACAACATTGAATTAAAATAACTTTGAAATAGAAAGCTATATGAATACAATATCTTTTGCCATGCTTTCAACACTCATGTGCTTGGCCTAGCATTCTATATGGCTCAGCCAAGGCATGCTTTTGGCTCGGGTTAGGACCTAAAAAGGCATGGCTACAAGGAATAGGAAGTGGTGGAGGAGTTACTACGCATGAATATGAAGAGGCTTATGCAAGATGGTGGTTTTTGGTTCATTTTGGGCTCGGCTACATGGGCCTATGGCTCGGCCTTTCATGCTTCAGATCTGGATAGTGATTGAGGTGATATGTAGTGGCGGTATCATGGTGGTGGTGGTCGATCAAGGTAGGGGCCATGGTGGTGGATGAAGGTGATAAGGCATGGAGTGGCTAGCATGGATGTTTTTAAGGCAATTTCAATGTTTGGTGGGGTTTTTGTGGTGTTAACATGTGAAGCAAGTCATGGCCAGAAGTAAACCAGTGGAGGGAAGGGTGATGAGGCCGTGGATGATGGTGGTGCTGGTCGTGGAGGTGGTGGAGGAGCCATGGCTGATCAACACTATGAAGAAGCAAGTCAAAAATATTAATAAAACAAGAAGAAAAGTAAAAAAATAAAGAGAATCCCTTACCATTTTCTTTCTTAGCCGTGAAAAATGAGATGGAGGGTAGTTTCTCACGTGAATATGAGTTGAGAAACTCACGGCTACAATCAAGAAAGGTACGGCCAAAATAAGGCAAATTGAAGAGTCCAAGAAAATGAAGAGTCTAGCAGATGAAAAGTCACACAAGTTAAAGCTTAAGTCTCTTCATGTTTTCTTTTCTCTAATTTAATTAAAACAAAAAAAATCAGTAATTTGACTTTAAAAACTGAAAAAAAAGTAATATAAAATAAAAATAAATAATAAGTTTTAAAGATAATGGAAAAAGAATTAAAGAAATTGCTTAAAATTCAAAACAGGGTTCAAAAATTACACTTAAATCATCATTGACTTTGGAAAAATATCTACTTCATTTTTAAAAATATTCTAAAACAAAATTTTGAAATAAAATAATTTTTTAAACATATTAAAAATGAAATAAATAATTAAATTTAGAGAAAATAGAAAAATAATTAAAGAAATTGTTTAAAAATTGGAAATAGGACATGAAAATTTCAAATAAAATACCATTGGCTGTAGAAAATTTCTATTTCACTTTAAAACAAATAAAATGTCAAATAAATAAAATAAATGAGGAACAAAATATAGTGGGAATGATAATAAAATAAGATCTTGTGAAAAATAGAAAAATAAATAAAGAATTCCTTAAATTAATTAAAGCTGGAAATTAGAAATTGTAAAAAAAAAAAATACAACTGACACTGGAAAATGTTAATTACACTTTCAAAAATGTTTTAAAACCAAAAATATATATAATACATGTTATTTTACCCATATAAACAAAAATTAAAACATTACATGACTAACTAAAATATTATTTATATAATTTAAAATAAACAATTTTGTTAAATACAGCAAATTACACACAATAGTTAAAGAGGCATAACTTTCACAATATAAATCAGATTTCAACGAAATGAAAGGCAGTATTCTTAAAATTTTATTTACTTTCATAATAAAAGATAAAATTTCAAATTTCAAATATTTAAAATTTAAATTTAAAAGTCAAAGTTTGACCATATTGACCAAAATTCACACTTTTGGAAAATATTCTATTTATTCATGTTTGGAATTCTAATTCATATAGAAATCAAAATTTAATTTAAAATAACAAAACTATTTAATTTAATAAATAAAAATAAAGTTTGAAAATTATGAAAATCATTTAAAATAATTAAAATATACAATTAAAATAATCATAAAATATAGGGTTGTTACACTCTCCCCTACTCAAAAACTTTTTGTCCCCGAAAAGGAATGAGGTACGGGAAAGCACAGAAAAGATAAAATGAAATAAGATTAAGATAAGATGACTAAAAGATTGAAATTATACCTGATAACCGTTGTTATAGATAAGTTTAACAAGGTGGAGGTGATCTTCCCAAGATCCTCCAGAATCAAGAACACAAGCATGAAAAGATCCTCTAGAATCTGATTCACCCTTTCCACTTGATCGACAGTTTGTAGATGGAAAGTAGTGCTCAGATTAAAAATGAGTACCAAAGATTATCAAAGATTATAGAAATATTCTAAACCGAAATATTATAGAAAAATGCTTACACAAGTCTGTAGCAAGATAAGGAAAATAAGGACAACCAAAAGATATTATGAAAAACAAAATAAGATAACAAGTTTGATGCATGAAAATTTCAACTTAAATTGATAATAATTTTACACAAGTTAAATCAATCTTAACTATCTCAAATTTCATTATCTTATCATCTAATTTTTCTTAATTTAAAAATCTCTAAAATCATGGATTTGAAAAAAAAAATCATTTATTCTACTCATAATGTATTCAATAAATTTAGTTCTTCGAATTAAATTTTATTCCACTCAATATATTTTATCACCTAATTTAAGTATATTTACATTTCTTACAACTGCTTTAATTTATTCTTAGTTCCTTTAACATCTTTTATAATGTAAATTATTCAGTTTACCTTTTATTCCATTTACCTCTGTTAATATTTTTACAACTAAAATTTAAGTGTATAACATTTATTATAACCAATCAAATTTTATTTAAAAAAATCTTTTATATTGTATATTATCGAATTACATATTCAACTTCTAAAGTTAAGGTAAGTTATCTTGAAATGAAATGTTGTATTATACAAATAAAACTTCCAAATTCAATCATTTCAAGCTTGAATATTTATCCAAATCTTGAAATCATAATTGAAATTATCTTTCAAAATAAAATTTAGGAATTTAAGTTTTTGATAAATTCCAAACTAGTTAGAGATAAATAAATGCACATATACTATATATATATATATATATATATATATATCCATTCAAATTTAAATCATATATCCGCATAAGTTATAAATCCAATCTTATTTTAGAAATTCAAGTCAATTAAATTCCCCAAACAAAGCTGTAGCAAGACTACAGAATGGTATCTTCACTTTGAAACTCGAAAATAAATGTCGATGATGCTGCGGTCATCACCGATGTTATTTTCCAACGACAAAGAGAAGAGCACAAATTTTTAAACTTTAAAATTCTTTGAAAACAAATTCCTATTAGAAAATACTTTAAATAATATATCCTTTTAAAACTTTAAATACAAGGTTTGAAATCATCGGAAATTAAATTCTCAAATTCTTGTTTTAAATTCATCTTAAATTTCCAAATAAACTTATAACCATGTTTTATAGTTCAATTATTTATATCTGAAACAAGAGACAATGATATATAAAAAAATAAAATATTATTTCTTAACAACCAATTCAATAAAGATCCAGAAAAGCTTATAATATAGTTACAAAATTTATTTCATTATTAAATTTGAAAAAAACATATTGCGTTAGTTTACTCTGTTCATGTGTTTTGGAAATCTTATCGATAGCGTTGGTTAGACTAATCGATCGAAAACCCAAATCAACATCAACAACTCAAACAATACAATATAAAACAAAACATTAATTATAGATTTA
The DNA here is from genome assembly GCA_030765085.1 of Allium cepa. NCBI lineage: Eukaryota > Viridiplantae > Streptophyta > Magnoliopsida > Asparagales > Amaryllidaceae > Allium > Allium cepa. The sequence continues at coordinate 723,806,638 of CM060939.1, read as the reverse complement.
CAAGTACAATTCAAAATATTTTGAAGATAGGATGGAAACAAAAGACAAGATGATTAATTAACAAAATAGGGAGATGGGTAAGCTTAAATAAATCGCGGGCAAGCTTAACCGGATCAATCGTGACTTAAAGAATAAGATCGATGTGGATTTTCTGGGGTAAATCTACATTCGTTCTCAAGGGACAGAGTTTGGAATAACAAATATTTTAGCATCTAAACCAAGGATAAATATAAATCTCCGATGAATCGATGCTAATTGTAAAGGAGTTTCATCCCTTGACAAGCAAATTTAAGATAGGCGAGACTGCAGACTCACTATAAAGATCATTCGAAGTGGAGTTATGGGATACTCCAGAATCAAAAGAAGGTGAATAGTGAGGGACAAGAATGGATTTTGGAACCGCAGGGAACGTTTCAAAATTCAAAGGAAATTCTAATCAAAGAGGAAAAGATTCAAACTCGAACGAAAGTGATTCTGTAAATAAATTTACCTTATATTCTAAGTTTTGCCTCAAAGCCAAAGCTCTGATACCAAATGTAACAACCAGGTATTTTCAACCATTCGCATCCGTACATGTCAGACTTGAATTGCTCAAATTACCACGTTGTAAATAAAATTTGGCAAATATCAGAATGTACAGTAAATAAATAATCACAGATCACAAACACATAGTAATAAAAATGCAGCAGAAGTAAAAAAAAATAGTAGTTCATGAAGCTGCAATATAAATATATCAGAGTTAAATAAGATACAACAGAAGTCTCAGTATGATAACCAAGTACAAGTTGATTACAACACTGGGATCAACAGGATAATTGGAAGTGAAATAGATAAAACTAGACAAGTAGATGATCTCCAGCGATTCCAATCTACAGAATGTGGAATCCAAATTTGTGAATACTCAAGCTGACCCAAGCGTAAATAAAAATACAAACACTCGAGTCAGGACATACGTACTTATACAATGTAAACCAACTCAAGTGAACTGTAGTAAAGGTACAAGTAACTTAAAGGATGCTTAAGACCGCCCATCCTCTAAGGATCCGTTAAACTATTTACTATGTAGTAATATCGTGCTATTATAATAATGTCTATCAGTAAAATAAATTTACTTTAAAATAGCGTTAAGGAGTGACCCAATATTCCCCTTAACACAAATAATGCCAATAGTCTATATAATACATGCATATCTCCTGATCGGAAGACTATGAGAAGATATTGCATAGGTACGACACAAACAGAAACTCATAGTAAAGGCTTGATATGGTAGGTGATATGGCACAACGAGGTAATGTTAGGGTAGATATACCAATTACGCACACGGGCTGGTGGTAACGCAGCAGCCACATACGCCCACCTCGAAACACATTCCCAAATCGGAGGGGTGCACCCAATCAATCACAAAAGTAATAGAATGATATCGAAGAAATGCATCCGACCAGAGAAGCTACCCCTTTTAGCCCGAGATCGCTTCTGTTTTAGCCACCTTAAGCCAACTCACGGGAGTCGGGTCATGTAATATAGCTCAAGAACGTCGCCACCATCCTACTTCATTTTGGAATCTACACCAAGTACACGATTGTCAAAGTGGTTTTCGGTATCGACAGAGAGTATGCCCTTATCCGATCCCGGTCTCTTTGCCAACCAATTGTTATTATAACCTATGGTTATAATTTTAAAAAATAATATTTTATACTTCAAAATAAAATATCATTTCAAATCCAAATCTTTATCAAAATAAAGATCAAATCATTTCCAAAACATTTCAATATCAAAATATCATATCCTTTCAAAGTTTCCTTTTTAAATCATTTCAATATATCAAAATATCATATCTTTCAACACTTCCTTATCAAATCATTACTTGAATTCAAATCCAAATATCAAATTTAAATACCCTTTTGAATTCAAAGATAACATTTAAATATTTCAATTCAAATCATCTTTTAAAATGATTTATTTTCAAATTAAATTTATTCATTCAAATCATTTAAAAGTGAATTTATTATTCTATCAAGTCAAGTATTCAATTTCCAAAGTTTCAAACCATTCTGAGCTAATTTACTTAATTAAAAATCATAAACATTGAAAATTTCAGCCATTCACCGCATTTAGAAAAAGCTGTTTTAAGTTATACTTGAAAACATTTTAATTCAGCAAAGACAGCATTTGAAAACTGCTGTTAAAACTTAGATTTAGTTGAAATTTGGTTTAAAACAGCAAAGACACCATTTTCAAAAATGCTGTAATAGCTCAGGTCTCAAGTTTAAGGTTTTTATTAATTCCAGCAAAGACGACAGACCACTACAGCATTTACAAAACTGTTGTAATAGGCCTTTATTAAGTTTTAGCCTTTTAAATTTACTATAGCAACTACAACATTTTAGAACTGCTGTAATAGCCTCTTTTATTCAGTTTTAGTTCATTTTACAGAATCCATAGCACTTCTGAATGCTATAAAAAGTATTTTTTCCCAAATTTTAGGGTATTTCCAGCAAATAATAAACTTCAATTTAAACCCTATAAACATTATAAAATCACATTTTTATCATCCAAAATTTTCATTAAAAATACTCTTTCAACTTATGATTTTTATAAAGTAACATTTCATAATTAAATCAAATTTCAATAATTTACTTAATAAATTCAAGTGTAAATTTTCTTGCCTTCACATTTTTAATAAAAAACTTAACACTTAAATTTTATTACCACTTTTACAAATATAACTTAATTTCCATTTTATTTACTTGTATAATTCAAATTTCCGTTTTAAACCAAAAACCCAAATTTTCCAAACTTATGTTATATTTCCAAAATTTCAATTTAACCACTTATTTATTTAACATTTCCACTTATAGAAAATCATAAATCCTTTATTTAAAACACTTTAAAATCTATTTAAATCAAATTATCATAAATTCTCAATTTACACCACCTAAAATTTTACTTATATCACTTAAATGTCATTTTAAAAGCCAAAGTCCAAATTTTCAGATTTAAGTTATATTTCAAAAATTCAATTTAATCATTTAATTGTTCAACATTTTTAACTTATAGAAAATCAAAATTTTCTTTATTTAAACATTGAAAATCCAATTTAAATCAAATTTTCATAAATTTAAACTTTTAAGAATACTTAGAAATATTCGAAATACTTTATAAAATAACCGCGGGCCTGTATTTAGTTTTCTAACCTAGGTCAAGTGATACGGATATATATCATTTCAATCCACAATTTACAAAGAAAAATCCAGGTTCTATCATTTTAAACCTGCAGTCCCAAGTGAAATAAAATAAATAAAAACCGTTCAGGCCTACCATTTCAGCCCATAATGATTTTTCCCTTTTCTAAAGTCCGTTCGGGTATGTATCATTTCAACCCATAGTAACAGATATAAGTGAACAAGATTATATTATATAAAAGTAACAGATGATGTAACAGGTGTATAAACAGGGGTGAACATCATATGATCATAGCATAGGCTGTTATAACGTGATGATATGTTTATAGATTCAAATGCTATCAGTTTACTAATTATATAAGTATAAAATGTCTGGTGAGAATTACTCACATTTTTTGTGCTGGATTTATCAATTCAAATGGCACAAACGGATTCCAGGAAGCACGATGACACAATAATAGATTCAAGTGGAAGGAGATCCAAGCTATTGATCTTGTCACAACCCATAAACAAAAACAAAATAAAATTATAACTTCAATACAACAATGAATTGAAATAATTTTGAAATAAAAAGCAATATGAATACAATATCTTTTTCCATGCTTTCAACACTCATGTGCTCGGCCTAGGGTGCTATATGACTTAGCCAAGACATGATTTTGGCTCATGTTTGGACCTAAAAAGGCATGGCTACAAGGAATAGGAAGTGGTGGAGGAGTTACAATGCATGAATATGAAGAGGCTTATGCAATATGGTGGTTTTTGGTTCATTTTGGGCTCGGCTACATGGGTCTATTGCTCGGCCTTTCATGCTTTAGATCTGGACAGTGAGTGAGGTGAAGTGTAGTGGTGGTATAGTGGTGGTGGTGGTGGCTCAAGGTGGTGGCCGTGGTGGTGGATGAAGGTGATAAGGCATGTAGTGGCTAACATGGATGTTTTCAAGGCAATTTCAATGTTTGGTGGAGTTTTTGTGGTGTTAACATTCAAAGCAAGTCATAGACAGAAGTAAACCATTGGAGGGGAGGGTGGTGAGGCCGTGGATGATGGTGGTGTTGGTCGTGGAAGTGGTGGAGGAGCCATGGCCGATCAACACTATGAAGAAGCAAGGCAAAAATATTAATAAAACAAGAAGAAAAGTAGAAAAATAAAGAGAAGTCATTACCATTTTCTTCCTTAGCAGTGAAAAATGAGATGGTGGATAGTTTCTCATGTGAATATGAGTTGAGAAACTCACAGCTACAATCAAGAAAGGTATGGCCAAACCAAGGCAAATTGAAGAGTCAAAGAAAATGAAGAGTCTAGCAGGTGAAAAGTCACACAAGTTAAAGCTTAAGTCTCTTCATATTTTTCTTTTCTTTAATTCAAATAAAAAAATCAGTAATTTGAATTTAAAAACCGAAACAAAGTAATATAAAATAAAAATAAATAATAAATTTTAAAGAAAATGGAAAAAGAATTAAAGAAATTGCTTAAAATTCAAAACAGGGTTCAAAAATTACAATTAAATCACCATTGGCTTTGGAAAAATATCTACTTCATTTAAAAATATTCAAAAGAAAAATTTTGAAATAAAATAATTTTTTAAACATATTAAATGCGAAATAAATAATTAAATTTATAGAAAATATAAAAATTAAAGAAATTGTTTAAAAATTGGAAACAGGACATGAAAATTTCAAATAAAATACTATTGGCTCTAGAAAAATTTCTATTTCACTTTAAAACAAATATAATTTCAAATAAATAAAATAAATGAGGAACAAAATAAAGTGGGAGTGGGAATAAAATAAGATCTTGAGAAAAATATAAAAATAAATAAATAATTACTTAAATTAATTGAAGTTGGAAATTAGAAATTGTAAAAAAAATACAATTGACACTGGAAAATGCCAACTTTCAAAAATGTTTTAAAACCAAAAATATATATAATACATGTTATTTTACCTATATAAACATAAATTAGAACATTACATGACCAACTAAAATATTATTTATGTAATTTAAAGTAAACAATTTTGTTAAATACAGCAAATTACACACAATAGTTAAAAATGCATAACTTTCACTAAATCATATTTCAACGAAATGAGAAGCAGTATTCTTAAAATTTTATTTATTTTCATAATAAAAGATAAAATTCAAAATTTCAAATATTTAAAATTTAAATTTAAAAGTCAAAGTTTGACCGTATTGACCAAAATTCACACTTCTGGAAAATATTCTATTTATTCATGTTTGAAATTCTAATTCATATAGAAATCAAAATTTATATTTAAAATAAAAAACTATTTAATTTAATAAATAAAAATAAAGTTTTTAAATAAGGAAATTCAATCAAAATAATTAAAATATACAATTGAAATAATCACAAAATACATGGTTGTTACATATTTATTCGAATATTATATTTTGTTTTTTCACTATGAGATTCTATGTTTTGTTTTTTCTACTTTTATCTTATTTTCTTATTTATCCCATTGACAATCCTCCCTTTTAAATGGTTTGAGTTGACATGTGTGGTTATTTTCAATTTAAACCATCCAAAAAGGTTGGTCGTTATAGGTTGTATCAGAGTTTCGGTTTAGCGATAATCTTAGCTTTGTAGGGTTTGACTCATTAGAGATAGGGTAGTAATACCCTAAAATGATTTTTTGAGCGTGTGTGTATATATATATATGAGAGCACTTACTTATTAGTGTTATAAAATGTGTTATATTGTGTTTACTTATCGGTTGAGTTGTCTTTGAATTCTGGTCGGTGCTTGGGATGCGATGTTATCGATAGGGGTTTCTTGACATTTAAAATAAGATTGAATGAAATAGAATAATTTTATAAAATGGTTCATAAATTAATTTATATGAAATAGGTTAGACAAAAAGTGAAACAATTGGAATTTCACAAATTGAATTGAATAAATTGAATGTGAATGAAATAGATGTGAATAAATTCGAAGCAAACCAATCAAATAATAATAAAAGTTGGATGGTAATGAGAAATAAAGTGTATAAATTAAACATGGACATTTGATAATGTAAATTGGTGTAGTTATTTTCTAATAGAATGGATATTAATGGTTGAATGATTTATTGTAAAACATTGTTATTATTGTTTTTATTGCATATAATTGTTGTATATTGTGTATTTCTGCTTGTCTTTATAATTAATTTGTAATTTCTGGAAAGCGGTATCGGAATGGCGTAATATAAGCGTCATAAAAGTTTTGTAAATAAGATTTTAATGTTTATAAGGATTATTTTGAAAAATGTATATCAAATGTTAAATTCCGTACTAAACCCTTCTCGAGCACAAAAAGTTTTGAATGGGGGAGCGTGTAATGACCCATATTTTTAACTATTTTTATTTATTAAATTTAATGTGATTATTGGAGAAAAATGAAATAAAAATTTAATGATTTATTATTGTAGTTTATTGAATATAATAAAATCTTGAAATTAACTATTCCGAAGATTTTGGCGATAACAGATATTGAAATGAATTCTATATATTGAATGTGTTTATTATTAGTAATGGGAATTTAATAATAAATGTTGGATTATTTAGATAGAATTGAAATATTTGTTGATAACTAAAATTCATTTGAAATTTATGGTAATTTATGTAATTTGTTAAATAATTAAAATTGTTTAACTTTAATATTATAATTATTTAAATAATTGAATTTTGGATTTAATATGAATGGAAATGATGTCGGAAGTTGATTTAAGTTTTATTTAAACAACAATGAAGATTGTTAAATTTAGAAATTGAATTTAAAGTGATATAATTAAAATTTGGAAATTTCTACTTTTAATTAGTAAGTAAAAATAACCATTTTGGCCATTATCTCGGATTTTGACAAAACTAGTTTCATTGGATCCGTAATAGTAAATAATTTTAGGATTTCAAGTTTCATAGCGATCAAACTTATCGTTTGGCGATGCGACCTTGAAACGCGTAGAAATTAATTAATGGAATTTAAATTAATATTGTTTGTTTTTTTTAAGCTAACTTCTATATAAAAGAGAATTAGGATTTGAAACTAGTTTCATTGAATTTAAAAATATCGAAAACCTATAATTTGATATATTGGATGATCCATTTTCGTTTCAAAAACGCAACGGACTTTACGGGTTATTGTTATTTATTCATTTCTTTCTATATAAGTAGATTTTTTTCTAAAACCCCAACAATTTATTCCAATTTCTATACATACTTGTTTCCATTTGTTCCTTCCCTTCTTTCAAATTTCAGGTATCAATTCTTTTTCAGATTAGAGTCTCAATTTGGCCAGAATTTGGCGAAGAAGTTTCAGCCGTTAATTTTAGGTATTCGATTTCAATGGTTGATCTTCATTTGTCGATCGGAAGATGTTGCAACATAGAGGAGATTGAGATGAGTGCATCTATTCTCTTCGTTCGTATCAAAGATGCAAGGGATCGCCAGAAATCGAGGAATAACGGCGTGGTGGCGGAGCAGCTTCTGGCATGTCGCGGAGGCGCATGTGGGGGCCCTAAGGGGCGGCGTAAGGAGGCGAAGCTCGTGGCGTTGCTGGATCTTGGTCGCGAAGTTTGTTGCAGTAGGGTTTGGTCGAGTAGAGCATGGCCACTAATTGGGTTCATCGTGTACTGACAGGGTTAGAGATGGTATCAAATTACGATTTTTCACTGAGCTATTTTATTTATTTTTTTTAATTTTAAAATTCAAACTTCTAACTATCATAACTTTGACATACAAACTTGGATTTGGATGCGGTTTCTTCCATTGGGATCGTATCAGAATTTCGAAAAACATTACTTATTTGGTTGTATTCTAAGACCTTTCAAATTTAGGCATTCTTTTGGATTTTAATTCGACTAAAAATCAAATGTAAGTGATTTAACCTACTCATGAAATACTAAACCTTCTTATGTTAGTGGAATTAAACTTACGAATTGACAAGAATTTTATTGATTGCTTTTTGGTAATTTAAATTGTCATTTAAATTTAATTTGAATTAAGTTGCCATTTAAGTTAATATTGAAATTAAATTGATAGTTAAATACCTGATATTGATAACCAGTTAATTTTTGTGATTTATTGACTGATTGGGATGTTGATTGTGATTGATGTTTATTTGTTGACATTTTCGATGACTGGATGTTATGTTTATTATATATGTTGTTGTCACACCGCAAGTTCCCTTAGTTTGTTGTTATGAAAATCGCTATGGGTTGAAATGATAGATACTCGAATGATCTTATAGAGTAGAAAAAATCATTATAGGTTGGAATGATACATACCCAAGCGATTTTATTGATTTGGAAATTATTGTTTCACGATGCGGGTTGAAACGATATATATCTGTGAAAATTAAACTATTTTGGATTGAAATGATACAGAGGGTAGTAAATTATATACAAACACCTTTTGGTCGGTTTTAAATTATTTTCTGAAATGGTAAAGTATGTTTGATTTATAAGTTTGGTTTCTAATGTTAATTTCATGAATTTATTTAAAAAAATTATGTTTGTAAATTAATTTATTTTATATGTTTTAAAGCTTCAGATTATAAGTTAATATATGTTTTAAATGTAAATTTAAGATTTTAACTTATAATTTTATTTAGTTTTAAAAATATATCTTAAATACTTTAAAATTTAATTTAATAATAATATATTTAATATATTTTTAATATATATATATATATATATTTAAATTTAATTTAATATAATAAATATATTTTTGGTTAAAGATAATAAATATTGACTTTTATAATAACATTAACAGATAAAAGTTTTTGTAAAAGATTTTTAGAATTTTATAAAAGGTTTTGTAAGGAATTTATAAAGTATTGTAAGAGATTTTATAATGGATTTTATAAAATAATTTTTATAAAAGATTCTTATGAAGGATTTCATAATGGTTTTATAAAGGAGCTTATAAAGGTTTGTAAGGATTTTTATAAAGGGTTTTTATACAAGAACTTGCATAAGGGGATCTTGAAGTGTTTTAAGGAAATTTGGATAGAAGTTTATGAAAAGGGAAGAGTTGTAAACTGTTTTGGAATTTATAAATAGTTTTATAAATGGTTTAAAGCATATAAATAGTTTATAAATGTTTAAGTAAGATTTATACATTATTTTTGAAATTGATCGAAAGAAACCTTTCTCGGTATTCATGAATATATTTATACATTCGGAATAAGTGTATGAATATCTTGACATGAAGTTATAAACCATTTTCTAGATTTATTATAAAAGAAGTTTTATAAAATGACAACGCTGTGAAATATGCATTTGGTTATTAAAGAGACCGAGATTAGATATTGTCATACTCTCTGCCAATTCTGAAAGCACTTTAACAACCGTGCACGCGGTGGAGAATCTAGTACAAAGTAGGAAGGTTTGAGGAACGTAGCCCTGAGCTTCAGGTCGGCTTCATATGACTAAAACATGAGCTATACCGGGCCAAATGAGGTTGCTCCTTCGATCAGACATGCTTCTTCAATACCATATCTGTTACTTTATGATTGACTTGTGGCCACCTTCGATTTGATTATGGGAGTGTGTTGCGAGGTGGGAAGTAGTAGCTGCTATGCGTTACCATCAGTCCGGGAGTGCAAAATATTAGAATCCTACCCGGGGCATTGCCTCGCGTGCCTTGTCATATGCCTTATCGAGCCCATTATGATTTTATTTTATGTCATACCTATGGAGTGCTCCTTGATAGCCCACCAGTTTATGATGGAGTTTGCACCACTGTAAAGACTACGACATTTATAAAAATGTGTTAAAGGGGATATGGGTAACACCTTAACGCTATTTTAATACTTTACTGATAGACGCTACATGTATATAGCGTATATTGCTACATATAGATTGATCAATGGATCCTTAAGAGATGGAAATCCCGAAACATCTCTTAAGTTATTGCACGCATGTTATATACTAGATAGGAGTTGTAAAATCTCATAAACATCTCTGAAGCCATTACAATCGTATTTACTTGTTGTTGATTTAAATTACATAAGAACTTTTAGTTTTGACTTGAGTGTTTTGTTTTTCATTTTGCTTGGGTCAGCCTGAGCATTTTAGTGTTGAAGACTTTATTTTTGGAGGACGAAGATTGAGCTTGATATATTATATTATTAGAAATTTTCCATTGCATCAGTATTGTTATGTTGGTAACTATACTCTAATTGTTGTAAAAAATTTGTAATCAAATGTAAATTATAAAATAGCTTCATGAACTGTTTATTTGAGTATTCATTTTCAAGTTTTTGAGGGAGAATTGCTGCTAAAAGGAATTTATTTTAGATTAAAACAAGTTCTGATTATGAGGAAATATTATAAGTATGATTTTGATGAATATATGAAAATAGTTTTGAACTTATAATTGAAAATAGTGTAGATAAAAAATAGTTTATAATTTATGAATTTGAATAGGAAAATTAAATTAAATTTTAAATTGGTTAAACATTATGGTTAAGCAAATCCGACTTCGAAAAATAAAAAGAAAGAATCAACCTAAGAAGTGCTAAATAGATGGAGTTAGTGAAACAAAAGAAATAAAATGAAGTCTAACTCAAGAAAGCTTAAATAGAAGTGAATTTTATTGAAATGAATTAGATAAAATAATGGAATGAAATTTTAAGGGAATAAATTTGTGTAACTTATAGATTTAAGAAATATTGAGCTAATAATAAATGTTAAATTGGTTGAATGTGAACGATAGGAAAGAAAAAAGTTTAACTTAGATAATGTGGAATAAATCGGGTAATGGATTAAAATGAAATGAAGTTTAACTTGACATTAAATGAACTGAATTGGATATGAATGAAAATAGATAAATTAGTAAAGTGAATTAATTCCACTTAAGCTATAAATGAATTAATGAAATGAAGATGAATTTGAATTATAAGATGAAATGCAATTTGATTTGTGAAAGAATTGAATGAGAATAAATGTGTAAGAAAATTAATGTGAGAAATTGAATTTAATTTAAATTGGATGTGAATAAATTAAATGCAATTAGAACGAGTTTCAATAAAATTGAAGGACAACTAATTGAATATCAAATAAGTTAATGAAGTGAATTGAAAGATGAAAATTGTCTTAAGAGAAGTTGAATGAATTGATTGTGTTAAAAAGGAAATTAATAATATGAATTTGAGCTATGAAATAAAGTTTGCTTAAATAAATTTAATAATAAACTAATGAAGTGAGTCATTTTATAAAAATAAAATCTGTTGAAGTAAAATTTATTAATATAAACTTGAATTCACAAAATGAACCAATGAAGTGAATTGAAGATTAACATGAACTTAAGTTATTAAAAATAAATATAAAGTGCTTTTTTATAAAATGGTTGCAGTAGACTTAAATGGTTTATAAATGAGATTGGTGTCAAAAAATATACTAAGTGTACTGAAATAAAATTTAACTTAAAATAAGATTGAATGACATTGAATCATTTATAAACAGGTCCATAAATGGATTTATATGAAATAGGTTAAACAAAAAGTGAAACAATTGGAATTTCACAAATTGAATTGAATAAATTTAATGTGATTGAAATAGATGTGAATAAATTTGAAGCAAACCAATCAATGATAATAAAAGTGTGATGCTAATAAGAAATAAAGTGTATAAATTAAACAAGGATATTTAATAATGCAAATTGATATAGTTATGATCTAATAGAATGAATATTAATGGTTGAATGATTTATTGTAAACCATTGTTATTACTTTTTGATTGCATATGATTATTGTATGTTTTGTATTTTTGCTTATTTTATAAGTAAATTGTAATTTCTGTAAATCGATATCAGAGTGGCGTAATATAAGTGTAGAAAATGTTTTGTAAATAAGATTTTAATGTTTACAAGGATTATTTCGAATAAAGTATATCGAATGTTAAACTTCGTACTTAACCCTTTTTGTTTTGAGTGGGGAGAGTATAACGACCCGAATTACTAATTATTTTTATTTATTAAATTTAATGTGATTATTGGATAAAAATGATTAGAAAATGATTTATTATCGTAGTTTATTGAATATAATAAAAAATTTAAATGAACAATACTCAAGATTTTGGCGATATCAAATACTGAAATGAATTCTTGTATTGAATGTATTTGTTATCAATAATGGGAATTAATAATAAATATTGGACTATTTAAATAGAATTGAAATATTTGTTGATAACTAAAATTCATTTGAAATTTATGGTTATCTAATAATTAAAATTGTTTGAATTTAATATTGCAATTATTTAAACAATTGAATTCAGAATTTAATATGAACGGAAATGATGTCGGAAGTATTTAAGTTTTATTAAACATTTTGGCCACTGTCATGAATTTCGAAGAAACTAGCTTCATCAGATCCTTAATAGTGAATTAGTATAGGATTCCAAGTTTCATAGCGATCGGACTTATCTATAACAACCCGCATATTTGTCGATTTTATATTTAAATATTTTATTTAAATATTTTATCGTTAATCGGATTTTGGTCCGAAAAGCTACTTTTGCAAACGGTTAAATTAGGACTCGAGACCACTTCCATTGAGTTCGAAATGTCGTTTACAACTTTTTAAGTATAAACATTGATAGGTTTGGAGTTAGTGGAATTTCACTAAGTTTTCCCGCTTTGGACTTTGGGTTAGCTTAGCCATTATAACTCAAGTCCAACCCCCTCCTTCTCTTCACTCTTCATAAATTCCTACCAACTCAAGCTTTTGCATTAATGGTGAGTGGAAAGAGAAATTAAAACTCCAAAAGCTAAGTCTTAATTGCTAATCCAACATCAACTCCAAAACTCAAGTGAAGACATTGATTCAAGCTAGTGGTTGATCCTTGCATAGCATTTCAAGCTTCATCTTCATCCATTTTAGTGAAAAAGTGAGATTTATCTCACAAATCTAGCCTATAACTATCTTGGACTGTTGGGAATGAATCCCTATCATGTTTGCATGAACATTTGCATTTAGTTTGGATTGCATTGGCGAAAAACCCCAAATTTTAGTGTTTTTGGTGAAAAACTGCACTTAGGTCGTTCTGCCTATGCTAGGTCGTTCGCATGGAAAAGTCTCGGCCTCAAAATAGCTCGTTTCCGACCTTAAAATGGCCTACAACGTTAGGTCGCTCGGCACTCGGAATTAGGTCGTAGGTCGTTTGGTTTTAGGTCGCTAGGTCGTTGGGCTTTAGGTCGAATGGACCTTAGGTCGTAGGTCGTATGGACCTTAGGTTGTAGGTCGTTCTGGCCATTTCTAACATCTTCGGAGTTAGGTCGTATGGACCTTAGGTCGCTAGGTCGTATGACTTTAGGTCGCTAGGTCGTACGGCCTTAGGTCGTATGGCTTTAGGTCGCTAGGTCGTATGACCTTAGGTCGTTAGGTCCTATGGCATTTTAGGTCGTGTGATCTTCTTACCTGTTAGGTCGTTGGACCTACATCCTGTTAGGTCGTTGAACCTTTAGCTCGTAGGTCGCTAGGCCTTATCTCCTTAGGTCGCGTGACCCATCTTCTTTAAACCACTTGGTCACTAGACCACGTTTCCAGTTAGGTCACAAGACCTTGTAAACCGTTAGGTCGCGTGACCTATATTCCGTAGGTCGTTGACCCACTTAAGTCGTTTGTCCCTCATAGGTCGCGTTTCTTGCTTAGGTCGCTAGGTCGCGTGCCTTTAGGTTGCATTCCTTTATTAGGTCGCGTGTCTCTGTTAGGTCGTTGACCTCCTTAACTTGCATGACCTAACCCGTAGGTCGTTGGACCTCGATTCTATTTAAGTCGCTGCTTCTTATAGGTCGCTCGACCCCTTATTTTCTTTAGGTCGTTTGAGTGTTAGGTCGCGAACCCATTTTAGGTCGCATGACCTTTACCCTTTAAGTCGTTGGACCACTAGGTCGTGCCCCTTTAATCACTAGGTCGTACCCCCACCTTGGGGGGTTGCCACCCCCCGGACCCCCCTCCGTTGGGGATCTTATCTGAAAAACATTCAACAGAACTTGCTTTGTTGAGATGCTGAGTTGACCATTCTTGGAGACAAACTATCTTGGGCTTCTCGGTCGATTTTATGGATTTTTGAATATCTATTTCGATGGATTCTTTATTGGTTTCTTTGGATTTTATTCACGTCTTCGTATGTTAATTTTTATGATTGATTGTTTCTACAATCACTTCTATGATTAGTCACTTTAAAATATGAAGGTTTCAATACTAGTAGTAAATATCAAAACTCTTTCAACAAAATGATTTCAAATCTATTTTCAATAACAAAGCTCTTTTCTTAAAACATTTTCCAATCTACTAGTATATACAAACCTTTACCTCACTCGTATGAGAAATTGAATTAAACGGCTTAGTAAAACAAGTGGTATGAAACGCTTGCGTTTGCTTCGTCGGTTAACTCTTGGACTTGTTCGATTGAACCTTTTTGTGACAATTTTCTAGTGAAGATCTATAGTTTGTTCGTAAATATTTGAGTTAAGCAAGTGGTTATGGGACATGAAGCTAAACTTTTATATTTACTAGCTTAGTGTAATTGACACTTCTCGTTGATCATGAGGATCATTTTGTGATTTAGGCTAGCAATTGTGCGATGTCTCTTTGTTTGCTTCCTGGTTAGGCTAGACACCATTTGTGTGATTCCATTCACACATACCTTTTTGCTTTTTGGTTAGCCTAGACACCATTTGTGTGATTCCACTCACACATACCTTTTTGTTGCGAGGTCAGGCTAGGCGCCATTTGTGTGATTCCATTCACACATACCTTTTTGCTTTTTGGTTAGCCTAGACCTCATCTGGGTGATTCCGACTCATCCATATGGGGTAGCTCGCTACGGTCTTCGGACCGTCATGTGATAGGCCTCTTTCCCTTTTTCTATGATTTCTGGATTTCCTGTGTTGATTTCTGGAATTTATGTCATTGAATTGTTATGAATACAAGTTTAGGGTATGATGCCCCCTTTGGATCTTTGAGTAGATTCTTGTGATATTGATTTATCTCTTATTGATTGATCTTCTGTTGATCATCATTTTCATACTTATAGTAGTATGTCAGTATGGATATTTTATGCTATGCCATATCTTTTATTTTATACCATGTCATTTGATATTTATAGCTAGACTGGTCCGTTTATTATTTTCTGAAATAATACTCGGGTCAGACCGAGATGTTACAGGTGCTTCTGCTTGACTTCTCCCCGGGGTTTGCTACTCTGACTTTTGGCTAACTATTTAGATTAGCAGTTTTTGTTGTGTACACTTGAGATATAGACTCATAGTCGTATTCTTTTGTATAGCACGTGTTGCTATTCTTTTGTATTATTGTGGATCTTTTTTACCACTACTCTGATGTACACTTTCATGTGTTAGTTATATATCCATATCTTCTTCCACCTTTGTAATATGGATGTCTGTGACTGATTGTGTTATGCTTATTTCTATGTTTGTTTCCGAAGATTATTATAGCCACCGTGTGATAGCTTTGAGTTTGTATCGGTATGTCGGACTTCCTCCTTAAATGAAATGCATGCTATACTATCTGGCACAACGGTGCTCGCACAAAGAAGTTACGTGGATGGTCGCTCCTCAACAGCCTTATTCTCCGTGCTAGTTGACAGCACTACATCGTAGTGTTCTTGGCTAGCGTGGGTATAGAGGTGGGGCGTCACATTATCATTTGGCCATGCGAGCTTGAAATGTGTAAAAATCAATTAATGGAATTTAAATTAGTATAATTTGGTTTTTTGTAAAGCTAACTTCTATATGAATTAGAATTAGGATTTGAAACTAGTTTCATTGAATTTAAAAATATCGAAAACCTATATTTCGATATATTAAAAGACCCATTTTCGTTTCGGGTCATTGTTATTGTTTCGACCCAAATCGATTTGTCCATTCATTCTTGTCCATTTCTTTCTATATAAATAGATTTTTTTTTCTAAAACCCTAGAAATCTACTCCAATTTCTATACACACTTCTTATTTCCATCTACTCCTTCCGTTCTTTCCAATGTCAGACATCAAAACCCTAATTCCCAATTCTAAATCAAATCAAAATATTCGAACTCCTCAAACTATGTCATATAATATAACGTTGGAAAGCCCTCGACGGATGTGAACGATTCCTAAAATTCTTTTTTCGATTGAAGTCTCAGTTTGGCCAGAATTTGGTGAAGAAGTTTAGGCCATTTATATTAGGTATTCAACTTCAATGGTGGATCTTCACCCATTCGTCGATCGGGATGTGCTGCGACATTGAGGAGGTCGAGACGAGTGCATCTGCGGTCTTTGTTCATGTCAGAGATGCAAGGGGTTGCCAGAAATCGAGGAATAACGGCACGTCGATGGAGCAGCTTTTGGCACATCGTGGAGGAATACATGGGGCCCAGAGGGGCGGCATGGTGATGCGGAGCCCGTGGCGTGGCTGGATCTCGATCGCGAAGCATGTGGCAGTAAGGTTTAGTAGAGTAGAGCATGGTGGCTGATCGGGTTCATTGTGTACTGGTAGGGTTTGATAAGGTATCAAATTAGATTTTTCCCCGAGTTATTATTTATTTTTAAAATTCAAATTTCTAACTATCATAATTTTGACATACAAACTCGGTTTGGATTTTCTTCCATTGGGATTGTATCGGAATTTCATACAACATAGAACTTGTTTGGTTGCATTCTGAGACTATTCAAATTTGGGTGTTCTTTTGGATTTTAATTCGGCAAAAAATCAAAGGAAAGTGATTTAACCCACTCACGAAATACTAAACCTTCTTATGTTCGTTGAATTAAATTTATGAATTGATAAGAATTTTACTGATTGTTGTTTGGTAATTTAAATTTTATTTGGATTAAATTTCCATTTAAGTTAATATTGAAATTAAATTGAAAGTTAAATACCTGATATTGATAACCAGTTATTTGTTGTGATTTATTGGCTGATTTGGATGTTGATTGTGACGGATGTTTATTACTTTACATTTTGGATGATTGGATGTTATGTTTTGTTATATATGTTGTTATCACACTACAAGTTCCCTTAGTTTGTTGTAGGAAAATCACTAGGGGTTGAAATGATACATAGCCGCATGCTATTTTAGATTAGGCAAAATCATTACGGGTTGAAATGATACATACCCAAGCGATTTTATTGATTTGAAATTATTGATTCGGGATACGAGTTGAAATGTTATATATCCGGGTAAATTTAACTTTTTTGGGTTGAAATGATACATACCCAATCACACGACCATAGGGTAGAAAATTATATACGGACATCGTTTGTCAGTTTTATATTATTTTCTAAAATGGTAATGTGTGTTTGATTTATAAATTTGATTTTAAAGTTAATTTAATGATTTGATTTAAAAAAAATTGAAATTGATTTATTTTTTATGTTTTAAATCTTCAAATTATAAGTTAATATATGGTTCAAATGTAAATTTAAAATTTTAACTTATAATTTTATTTAGTTTTAAAAATATATCTTAAATAGTTTAAAATTTAATTTAGTAAATATTTAACATAGTTTTAATATATATATATATATATATATATATATTTGATTTAATATAATAAATATAGTTTTGGTTAAAGAGAATAAGTATACAATTTTATTATAACTTTAATAGATAAAAGATTTTTGTAAAAGATTTTAGGATTTTATCAAAGGTTTCATAAGGAATTTATAAAAGTTTTGCAAGAGATTTTATAATGGATTTTATAAGGATTTTATGATGGTTTATAAAGGAGTTTATAAAGTTTTTAAAGGATTTTTATAAAGGGTTTATAAAAGAACTTGTATAAAGGGATTTGGAAATGTTGTAAATAAATATGCATAGAAGTTTATGAAAAAGGGAAGAGTTGTAAACTATTTTTGAATTTATAAATAACTTTATAAATGATTTAAAGCATATAAATAACTTATATACAGTTTAAGTAAGATTTACAGATTATTTTCAAAATTAATTGAAAGAAACCTTCATCGGTATTTATGAATATATTTATACTTTTGGAATAAGTATATGGATATCTTGATATAAAGGTATAAACTATTTTTTGGATTTGATATTATAAATTTTATATAAAATTACCATGGTGTGAAATAAGCGTTTGGTTATTAAAAAGACCGCGGTCGGATATTGTCATACTCTCTGCCAATTCCGTAACCACTTTAACAAATATGCACAAGGTGGATAATCCAGAACAAAGTAGGATGGTTTGGCAAAATGCTACAAGTATGAGGTAAGAACGCAAACCCGACCTTCAAGTCGGCTTCATATGACTAAAATAAGAGCTATATCAGGCCAAGTAATGTCGCTTCTCTGATCGTACACACTTCTTCAATACCATATCTGTTACTTTGTGATTGATTGGTGGCCACATTCGATTTGATTATAGGAGTATGTTTCATGGTGGACGGTAGTAGCTGTTATGCACTACCACCAGTCCATGTGTGCAAAACAGTAGAATGCTACCCTGGGCATTGCCTCGTGTGCACTGTCATATGCCTTATCGAGCTCACTATGATTTTGTTTTGTGTTGACCTATGGAGTGCTCCCTAATTGCCCACCAGTTGACGGTGGAGTTTACATTACAGTATCGACTACGACATTAATAAAAATATGTTAAGGGGGATATGAGTAATGCCTTAATGCTATTTTTATACTTTACTTTACTAATAGACACTACATATATATAGCGTATATTAATACATATAAATAGTTTAACGGATCCTTAGGAGATGGAAATCTCGATACATCTTTTAAGTTATTGCACGCATGTTTTACACTAGATAGAAGATGTAAAATCCTGTAAACATCTCTAAAGTAATTACACGCATATTTATTTTTTGTTGATTTAACTTACATTAGATTTTTTATTTCTGACTCGAGTGTTTTGTCTTTTCATTACGCTCGGGTCAGCCTGAGCATTTCAGTGTTGAAGACTTTATTTTCGGAGGACGAAGACATAGTTTGATATGTTATATTATTAGAAAATTTCTGCTGCATCGTTACTGATATGTTGTTAATTATACTCTGATTGTTGTAAAATTTGTGTAATCAAATGTATATTATAAAACAACTTCATGAATTGTTTATTTGAGTATTATATTTTGTCATTCTGCTATGAATTCTATGTTTTTTATTCCTTCTTTCTCTTATTTTCTTATCTACCCCACTGATAATTCTTCCTTTTGAATGGTTTTAGTTGACATATATGGTTTATTGTCGATTTAAACTATCCAAAAAGGTGAGTCATTACAGTTAGAAACAATTGCGATTAACACGATGTCACAATAAACCCGAACCATTTTTTGACTTGTTACTATCTTTACAAACTTTTATTTTAAAGGGCTAAATTCATATTCGGTAAAGTTCAGTATAGACTAGTTAACTATCAAGTTCTAAAGACGATTGGTTATAAAAATCATGATTCGTATGCTTAAATTGTTTTCGACGGTCCAATTTTACTGTTCCATGTCCAAGAGTGAAGCTAGGTAAGTTTGGGCAATGGTTGCTCCAAGCCTTGCCTAAACACTTCAGTTTTGAATCTTAGAAATAGAAAAGTCTACCTCGTTGGCCTTTAGGGTTAAAGTACGGAATTAAAGATTTCCATAAACAATATCAATCGATTTGGTTAATACATTTATGACATTTTCCACTTACCTATCCTTGGTTAAGAGGGAAGCCCAGTAGTATAGAACTTTATTGCCCTCTCCGTACTTGACATCAATCTTAACTCTCACAAATTGATAAGATTACTTCGTTAGCTTATTAGTGTTGTTTACAACCCATAAATTTTTAAACGGTTTTTAATATCGTATTTAATTGAATTTTTGAGAAATTTTAAATAATAATATTTTGAAATAAAAATTTAATGTTTGGATTACGTATAATTAAATATAAGTAGTGAATAAATAAGAAAACATATAAATTTAGATTACGTTACTTGTTAATTAATTTGGGCGTACGTTCATTTTAATTATTGCATCTATTGTACGCATTCTTTGATTTCATATCTTAGCTGTTAAAAATCAAATCAGCACATGCATTTATAAAAAAAAATTAAAACCCTGCCTCCAATTCACATGTAAAACTTTTCACTTTCATTTGCGTCTCTGTATTTAATAGGAATAAAAATCTTTGATTTCCTGACCATTTCAAAATCTCTTCCCATCTTCATTTTTTGCAACGCGGTTCAGATCTGGAAAAAAAAGGGTAATGGGTAACGATCCGAAAATTTAGACCAATTTAAAATTCTAATTTTTTTAAAATATTGAATAAAATTTGGTAGGAACAAAAACGATGGGAATAATAATAGTTTGTATGAGATTTACAATTTGAATTAAAACAACAAATGTTAAGAATTTAATAATAATTGTTAATTATAAATATTGGTCTATTGAATAAAATTTAAGAGGAAACAATAGTTTAATTGTATTGTTGTAATTCAAATAAGTTAACCGCTAACAAATGAACTAAAATTGGTAACTAATGGAAATGTTGTGTTACATGAAATTATTAAATAATGTTTGATTTATTGTTAGTAAAAAGAAAAAAAAGAAAAAATATTATGTTCTGTTTATACATCAAATGGTGGTTTTGAAATTTAGTTTTGAAAGCAAGTATGGATTTTTGATTCAAAGAAAAATTTGGTCTTAATAAACATATATACACAGAAAGTTTAGTTTGGGTATATGGTCCACTAATTATTGTGTGAATTCTAGTAGGTATTTATATATATGTTATTTTAGTAATTTCAAATATATTACTCATTTCCTTGAAGTTTTGAAACACACTGTCCAATCAACCCATCAATTGCTCTAATAATTTATTTTGGGAAATTCAAGGCACAACTGTTTTATTTGCCATCATTTCTTTTATTTTATTTTTTCCAAACGGTTCATTTTGCCTTTATAACGTATCCTTCAATTCCATACTTATCTTTTTCCTTTACGTTACAAATATGGAACATGCTGTCCAATCAGCAATTAATTGCTTTAATTTCTCAACTAAATCTTGGGTGACTGGTGCCATCCTATGATTAATTTGAATGTCAAAACATATAAATTGTATACGTTCACGTTCATTTTTGGTCAGTTCTTCTGTGTTAAAGTAATATATTTATTTCTTAAAAACGGTTGCATTGTGAAAC
The DNA here is from genome assembly GCA_030765085.1 of Allium cepa. Taxonomy (NCBI): domain Eukaryota; kingdom Viridiplantae; phylum Streptophyta; class Magnoliopsida; order Asparagales; family Amaryllidaceae; genus Allium; species Allium cepa. The sequence continues at coordinate 723,785,318 of CM060939.1, read as the reverse complement.
ACGTCTCTTCCAAATCTTTACCGTGCAGCCCAAGCAATATAATGAATTGCTTTAATAACGTTGCTGAATCAACGGTCATTTCAATTTATTATTTGTTGTACGTTTCCTATTTGCCTAGAAATTGGCTACGTAAACATTAATTCAAAAATAGGAAGAAATCATTCGTTTCCTGTAGCCACTTCATTTGCTTTAATTATTTCGCGTGATTCAAGCAGGTGATCATGTCCATTCACTCAACCTTCATCTATATTTTTGTTTTAAATTTCTTTCCTCTATTCACTACGGTAATTATGGTATGGTTCTCAGCCTATTGGTCTGCCTTTCCTTCTTTCCTTCGGCAATCAAAAAAACCTTTAATTATTGTCTCATTTCTTGCTTGAACGGTTACAGACAATCAAGTAATTAATTGCATTTTGTAGTCTGTCCATGTCTATTTGTTTCATAAAAATTATTAAGCATTTTTACCCAGAGCAGCCAACTCACCTACATCGTTCTATATCTATTTATTTGCATACAAGTTCAAACTTTTCCATTTTCTTTAATTGATAGATTTGTTTCCTTTATCTATTCTTTCTCTTCCTATCTTTATTGCTTAAAGGAAAGCAATCTATCAAAACGTGAATATTTGATTATAGCCAGTCATTACCTATAACCAAATTTCCATTTTTATGACTGTCATTCGAATATCAAATTTATATACTTTTTGCATTCATTTCGCTCATTCAATTTTACGTTTCTTATTCCAGCTTTTAAATATTGAGCTCCTCCCTTATATTTCTCTATGCCATTACTTCTATTCTCTGTTTCTTCTTTTTTCTACCCCTCTGTTAGCTTCTCAAAACCATCAGTCCGCGGCTCCTCCCTGATCTTCCACCCCTCGTGCTCCTCCGTAGCCGCTTAGACCGTGTACTCCTTCTTTTGTGTAAGTATTTTTTTTATAAACCCATGGTATATTATAATATATACCGTGTACGTTAGTTTATATGCTTATATATATACGTTGCTGTATGTTTATGAAAGAAAATATGTATATATTACACACTATATTCTCTGTTTTGTTTTAAAATATATAAGTGTTATAGGGTATAAGGTACACATATATAAAGTTATATGTTGTATAAGAATATTAGTGGATTTGTACATATAAAGCATGGGTTTATTGATATTATAATTACGTAAATACTGATTTTATATAAACAGTTATATGATCTATTTTTATATATTATAGAAATTGGAAAATCTGGTTCGACAATGAATATATGTTATACTGTTTATATATTTACAGTAATATATATTGATTTTGTTTAAATATGATATAGACAGTGTTTATAAGTTTTTTATTAAAAAATATGTTATATTAGTTTGGATTTTACCTGTTGGGTTAGATAGGGTCACTGAGTATGTATACATTTATACCTTATGTACGTTTGTATATATATATTTGTTAATTATATTTTAAGTTATATGTTAGTTATAATATATTATGATTTGTAGTATTCCTAATATTTTAAAACGGAAGTATATATTGTTGGAAACTTGTAATACAATCGCGTTTGTATATTTTCTATTTAAGTTTATATAACTTTATATATGTGTGTGTATATATAATATAAAATTTTGTTCGCCAATGTCTATATGAGTATACATTAATTGGTTTTAAAAGATATAAATATATGGAGACTTTGTTCGAAGTGTTGAATTAAATTTTAATTTGAGATATATGATTAAATTGATTTTCATAATAAATAATAAAATTATATACATCAATTTCTGTCATATCAAGATGGTTCTAATTCGTTTTCACCAAATTCTTATCTCTCAGCTTTGTTGAATTCGTGCCAATCTAGCATTGCTTTGAAATTCGCAGCTTGTTGTGTTGTCGATCTTCTCTAGCCTCTAGCCTCGAAAGGTGAGCAATCACTCACGATTAACGTTCTTTTATTTATTAAATTTGGTTTCAATTGAAATGACAATTGAAATATAGTGCTGAAGTTAGTAAATCTATTATATATGCTATTATCTGTAAACTGTTCACCTATAGGATATGACACCATATCCTATTTTTTATACTTTATTTAATTACTGTTGATATATGCCTGTTGTTATATTATTATCATATCCTGTTATATTATTATTATTATCTGTTATCACTCTGCAAGTTCCCTGTAGTTTAGAATTCGCTATGGGTTGAAATGATACATACCCGAACGGACTTTTGAATAGGAGAATTTCATTATGCGTTTAAATGATGAACCCAAGCGATTTTCGTTAAATTGAATTTGGGATTACAGGTTGAAATGCTATCCACCCGTATATATTTAGTGTACGGATTGAAATGATAAATAGCCATATCACTTGACCATATGATAAGAAATATATACAGACACCGTTGGTCCATATATAAATATTTTGAAAATAATTTCTATGGTTTTTGGAAAGAAATATATGGTTTAATAAATATAGATTCTTAAGACATTAAATAAATGATAAATTTTATATATAAATTTAGTAGTCATATTTGATTTAAATTAGATGGATTTAATACGTAGAATATGGTTAAGTATATATGTAAATCTTCATTTCAATAGATTTTCTTGTAATAAATTGAATAAGTAAGGTTGGGAAGGTAAATTTGGGTTTATTGGAAATGGTATTTAAATAAGGATTTTAGTTAATCGATTTGAAATTATTGAATGGGAAATTTAAAGGTATGAATTTTTTAACTGGATTTTGATTTAAGTGATTCAATGAATATTTCACATCTAAATAAAAAAAATGTTTAGTAAAATGTATGTTAAGGTCAAAATGACATTGAATCTAATGAGGGAATATTTCAATACTAAATAATAATGGGGTTAAATCGAGATCTATATGAAACCGTCAATTGAACTTTGAATTTTAAAATATTAAAGCTTTGAACTATACTGGAATTTAATTGGTTTATTTGAGATTCAGATTTGTATTTGAAATCATTATAATTCGAATCTATTATTCAGAAAATTTAATTGAATAAAAATTTAGTTTGAAATATTGAATATTTCAAGTTTTGAAATAATACTGAAATTTAAAAGGGTATTTTGTGATTTCAAATCTGGATTTGAGATCGATAAAATGTGAAATGGTTATTTAGGAATTGAGTTGAATTTTAAATTAATAAATTGTGATTGGACTAAAATTTGAATTTGGAATTTGAATAGATTTGAATCGCAACTTTGAAAGTGATAAAATTTGAATATATATATATATATATATATTATACGAAATGATATTTTGGTTTTGAAGTATAAATTAAATTGAAATGACCACGGTGTTATAGTGTATATTTCTACATTGTAGATAGTTCCACAGATCCTTAGAGAATGGTTATCCCATACATCCTCTAAGTTACTTGTATTTCAGTTGATATTTCACTTGAGTTGGATTTATTGATATAGGAATGTTAATCCTGACTCGAGTGTTTTGTGTTTTTCTTTACGCTCGGGTCAGACTGAGTGATACGACATTTGAGACTCACCTTCGAAGTTAGAGCTTTGCTTGAAGATCCAGCTATCTATTCTTTCAGTCATCCAGTCGATTGGTTCAGAGAAGTCATCTGCCCGTACTGGAGACTTCACTGCATCTGGGATATTCTGATGTATTTTATTTCTAACTTTGTTTATATAGTAGCTTTATGAACTACTATTCATTTATTCCGCTGTGTATTATTGTACTACTCTGTATCTGTGATTCTGTGATTCATTTATTTACCGTACATGTTTTGCCAAATTTAAATTAACAATTCGGTATTTTGAATTATTCAAGTCGGACATGTATGGTTTTGTTGTCGATTTGAATGGTCCAAAATAGCGGGTCGGCACAGTTGGTACCAGAGCGAGGCTCTAAGCAAAACTTAGCATATATGGTAAATTTATTTACAGAATCACTTTCGTTCGAGTTGAATCTCTTCCTTTTGACTCGATTTCCTTTGAATTTTGGAATGTCCCTCGGTTCCGAAATTCTTTCTTCTCTCTTCTATTTATATTCGTTTGATTCTGGAGTATTCCATAACTCCACTGAATGTTTTGTAAAGGGGGTGAAAACTCCTTTACAATCGACATTGATTCACCGAAGATTTATATATCCTCGGTTTACGTGCTGCTATCTCTGGTTATGTCGAATTCTATATCCTGCGATCGAATGTTGATTTGCCTTGGAATTCCGCATCGATCATATTCATGAAGTCACGGTTGATCCGATTAAGGTCGCCCGCGATATCGATCATATTCATGAAGTCACGGTTGATCCGATTAAGGTCGCCCGCGATTTATATCCATAATCTATTTTGTAATTCAATTATCTCATCTTCGATCGAGTCTATCTTCGAATTAGAGTTCTATTGATTAGAGTTCCTCTAATATAAATCTCTATCTTTGTTTCGAATTCCATTCTTGAATCCTCCTTTGTAAATCAGGTTTTGTTTGTATTTTGAAATTGTTTTATATAACGAAATTTTTATTTGGGTAACTATGATTTTATTCTGTATATAAAAGTGAAAATATTTTCGATAAGGATTTTATATCTTTTATAAACGAAAGTATGAAATTTTGAAAGGATTTGAAATTTTGAAAATTTATAAGGAATTCGATTATATAAAGGATTTATAACTGAAGGATTTTGAATTTTAATTTGAAGGAATTGAACTCCGGTATTTTGAAATTTGGTTTTGAGATTTCTAAAATATATAATAATAATACAATTTAAAAGTATTTTCCGAATGAGAAATATTTCAAAAGAGTTCAAAAGAATTACAATGATTTAGAAGAAATTTCAATAAAGTTTTCAAGAAAATAGAAGTCCGGAACTCACTTATGTCGCTGGAGAATAATTTCGGTGATGAGTGCACGCATCATCGACATTGATTTTCAAGTTTCAGAGTGGGGGAGAGGCCACTCTAATAGCTTTGCTATGCGAGTGATTTTGTGAAACCAAATTTTGATTTCAAGTGCTGAAGTACGATTTGATATTCGAAACATATATGTATTTATATTTGAAATGATTTGAAGTGAACCGGTGTTCAGTCCTCGAGTTTCGGATTTGATTTGGTATAATCCTATCTATTGAATTTGTTGACTTGAATGATGTTAGTTTGGAAACTGGGATTATTTTCTAAACCTATTATTTTGGGAACTTTGAAATTGAGATATTTAATTTGGAAGAAAATTTGGTGAAGTCATATATGATTTTGAAACTGAATTGATATTGAAATAATTTGAAATTGAGAACCTTATATTATTAAGTACTTGATTTGGGAGTGGTCGAACTTATATAAAATGGATTTGTATAAGTATGAAGTTGATTTGAAATCTATTGATTTGAAAGGCACTCAATTTGGAAAGAGAATTTTATATAATCAAAGTCTATATAAGTATGATTTGATATACTATTGATTTGGAAAGTATTCAATTTGAAAATGGAATCCTATATATAATGGACTTTATATAAGTATGATATTTGAAAGAATTTGGAAAGGTACTATATGATATATATTTTCGAAGTAAAGATATTGAAAGTGCCTTCTGCTTGATATCCGCTTTGTGGCCACATTGTGCATTCATTCTACCGATATTATTCTCTTCGATTTTTAGTTTTTCGGATGTGATACTCAAGTGCCCACCATGGCGTAACCCATGATTTTTTTTTCTCGCGACGGCATAGCGCAACTGCCTGGCTGAGACGGCCTAGGGGTACGGATTGTTTCCTGGGGGATCCAGGCGTAACCATTGTGTATCCTGCAATCTATGTAGGTCGCATTAGTAGCGAAACTGCCTGGCTGAGACAGCCTAGGGTTGTGGATTGTTTCCTGGGGGATCCAGGCGTAACCATTGTGTATCTGCGAAATATGGTTAGACAAAGATTTTGGTTTGGTTATTTTGTTTGGATTGTACTTTCCATATCTGTTTTTAAAGGTTTTTTAAGTATTTTCACTGGTTGTTGAAACAGGTCTACTAAGTACTTGAAGAATTCTAGCTTTGCGCCTAATCAACGCATGGCCAGAGTCTGCAAGAACGATGATAAACTTGTTGAAACATCGAGTTATAGAAGTATTTTCGAAAGGAAAATTGGTTTCAATATAAATGTATTTTATATAAAAGTATTTCTAACAAAGAAATTTTTGTATTAATATTCGAAATTGAAATTCTTATGGTTTTAGAATAATTATTCGTGCCCGATACTATTCCTTGAATCTACCTTATCTGCTCAGTTTAGTTATTCACCTTGATTCTGTTTTTCGAATCTACCTTCTTTCCTTGTTGGATATATCATTTTTAAATATTGTTTGTTTATATACTACATGGTATAATAGAAAATTTTTAGTGTTTCATAGGTTATTAATTTATCTATAATGTTGGAAGTATCTTGAGAATTTTTTTTTATAAATTTTGGATTTAATATTTTCAATAGCTTCTTTGTAAATATAAGTAATAATGTAAAAAATTATTTTCAAAGGCATTTGAAAAAGTATTAAAGAAAAGTAAATTTCAAATGAAGTTTTTTGAATATTTCAAGTAAAATTTGTATAGTTTTAAATTAATTTTTTATCTTGTACTTCAATCTATTTTTTTCTTTCTTTTTTTTGCTATTCCCCTACCTCCTTCTTTTTCGGGGATGAAAAGTTTTGAGTAGGGGAGAGTGTAACAACCCATAAATTTTTAAACGGTTTTTAATAACGTATTTAATTGATTTTTTGAGAAATTTTACATAATAATATTTTGAAATAATATTTAATGTTTGGATTACATATAATTAAATATAAGTAGTGAATAAATAAGAAAACATATAAATTTAGATTATGTTACTTGTTATTAATTTGGACGTACGTTCGTTTTAATTATTGCATCTATTGTACGCACTCTTTGATTTCATATCTTAGCTGTTAAAAATCAAATCAGTACGTGCATTTATGAAAAAAAAAGAGTTAAAACCCTGCCTCCAATTCACGTGTAAAACTTTCCACTTTCATTTGTGTCTCCATGTTTAATAGGAATAAAAATATTTGATTTCCTGACCGTTTCAAAATCTCTTCTCATCTTCATTCTTTGCAGCGCAATTCAAATCTGGAAAAAATGGGGTAATGGGTAACGATCCGAAATTTTAGACCAATCTGAAATTCTAATTTTTTTAAAATATTGAATAAAATTTGGTAGAAACAAAAATGATGGGAATAAAAATAGTTTATATGAGACTTACAATTTGAATTAAAACAACAAATGTTAAGAATTTAATAATAATTGTTAATTGTAAATATTGATCTATTGAATAAAATTTAAAAGGAAACAATAGTTTAATTGTATTGTTGTAATTCAAATAAGTTAACCTCTAACAAATGAACTAAAATTAGTACTAATGGATATGTTGAGTTATGCGAAATTATTAAATAATTTTGATTTATTGTTAATAAAAAGAAAAAAAAAGAAAAGTATTATGTTCTATTTATACATCAAATGGTGGTTTTGAAATTTAGTTTTGAAAGCAAGTATGGATTTTTGATTCAAAGAAAAATTTGGTCTTAATATACATATATACACAAAAAGTTTAGTTTGGGTATAGGGTACATTAATTATTGTGTGAATTCTAGTAGGTATGTATATATAGGTTATGTAAGTAATTTCAAATATATTACTCATTTCCTTGAAGTTTTGAAACACGCTGTCCAATCAACCTATCAATTGCTCTAATAATTTATTTTGGAAAATTCAAGGCACTACTGTTTTATTTGCCATCATTTTTTTATTTTTTATTTTCCAAACGGTTCATTTTGCCTTTATAACATATCCTTCCATTCCATACTTATCTTTTTCCTTTACGTTTCAAATATGGAATGTGCTGTCCAATCAGCAATTAATTGCTTTAATTTCTCAACTAAATCTAGGGTGACTGTTGCCATCCTATAATTATTTTGAATATTAAAACATATAAATTGTATACGTTTACGTTCATTTTTGGTCAGTTCTTCTGTTTTAAAGTAATATATTTATTTCTTAAAAACGGTTGCATTGTGAAACACGTCTCTTCCAAATCTTCACCGTGCAGCCCAAGCAATATAATAAATTTCTTTAATAACATTGCTGAATCAACAGTCATTTCAATTTATTATTTTTTGTACGTTTCCTTTTTGCTTAAAAATTGGCTACATAAACATTATTCAAAAATAGAAAGAAATCATTCGTTTCTTGTAGCCACTTCATTTGCTTTAATTATTTCACGTGATTCACGCAGGTGACCGTGTCCATTCACTCAACATTTACCTATATTTTTGTTTTAAATTTCTTTCCTCTGTTCAATTATGGTATGATTCCCAGCCTATTGATCTGCCTTTCCTTCTTTCCTTCAGCAATAAAAAAAAACCTTTAATTATTATATCATTTCTTACTTGCACGGTTACAGACAATCAATTAATTAATTGCATGTTGTAGTCTGTTCATGCCTATTTAGTTCATAAAAATTATTAAGCATTTTTACCCAGAGCAGCCAACTCACCTACATCGTTCTATAACTATTTATTTACGTACAAGTTCAAACTTTTCTATTTTCTTTGAATGGTAGATTTGTTGCCTTTATCTATTGTTTCTCTCCCTGTCTTTGTTGCTTAAAGGAAAGCAATCCATGAAAACGTGAATATTTGATTATACCAGCCGTTACTTATACCCAAATTTCCATTTTTATGACCGTCATTCGAATATAAAACTTGTATACTTTTTGCATTAATTTCGCTCATTCAATTTTACGTTTCTTTTTCCATCTTTTAAATATTGAGCTCCTCCCTTATATTTCTCTGTAGCCTATACTTCTCTTCTGTATTTCTTTTTTTTTTCTCCCCTTCTGTTATCTTCTCGAAACCATCATTCCGCAGCTCCTCCCTGATCTTCCACCCCTCGTGCTCCTCCATAGCCACTTAGACCGTGTACTCCTTCTTTTGCGCAAGTATATATTTTTTTATAAACCTATGGTATATTATAATATATACTGTGTACGTTAGTTTATATGCTTATATATATATATATATAAGTTGCTGTATGTTATGAAAGAAAATATGTATATATTACACACTATATTCTCTGTTTTGTTTTAAAATATATAAGTGTTATAGGGTATAAGGTACACATATATAAAGTTATATGTTGTATAAGAATATAAGTGGATTTGTACAGATAAAGCATGGGTTTATTGATATTATAATTACGTAAATACTGATTTATATAAACAATTATATGATCTATTTTTATATATTATAGAAATTGGAAAATCTGGTTCGACAATGAATATATGTTATACTGTTTATATATTGACAGTAATATATATTGATTTTGTTTAAGTATGATATAGACAGTGTTTATAAGTTTTTTATTAAAAAATAAGTTATATTAGTTTGGATTTTACCTATTGGGTTAGATAGGGTCACTGAGCATACATATGTTTATATTTATACCTTATGTACGTTTGCATATATATATTTGTCAATTATATTTTAAGTTATATGTTAGTTAATATATTATGGTTTGTAGTATTCCTAATATTTTAAAACGGAAAATATATACTGTTGGAAACTTGTAATACAATCGCGTTTGTATACTTTCTATTTAAGTTTATATAACTTTATATATATGTGTGTGTATATAATATAAAATTTGTTCGCAAATGTCTATATGAGTATACATTAATTGGTTATAAAAGATATAAATATATGGAGACTTTGTTCGAAGTGTTGAATTAAATTTTAATTTGAGATATACGATTAAACTGATTTTAATAATAAATAATAAAATTATATACATCATTTTCTATCATATCAAGATGGTTCTAATTCGTTTTCACCAAATTCTTATCTACAAGCTTTGTTGAATTCGTGTCAATCTAGCGTTGCTTTGAAATTCATAGCTTGTTGTGTTCTCTATCTTCTCTAGCCTCTAGCCTCGAAAGGTGAGCAATCACTCACGATTAACGTTCTTTTATTTATTAAATTTGGTTTCAATTGAAACGATAATTGAAGTATACTGCTGAAGTTAGTAAATATGTTATATATGCTATAATCTGTAAACTGTTCACCCATGGGATATGACACCATATCCTATTTTTTATACTTTATTTAATTACTGTTGGTATATGCCTATTGTTATATTATTATCATATCCTGTTATATTATTATTATCTGTTATCACTCTGCAAGTTCCCTATAGTTAAAATTCACTATGGGTTGAAACGATACACACCCGAACGGACTTTAGAATAGAAGAATTTCGTTATGGGTTGAAATGATAGACCCAAGCGATTTTCATTAAATTGAATTTGGGATTATGGGTTGAAATGCTATCCACCCGTATATATTTAGTGTACGGATTGAAATGATAAATATCCATATCACTTGACCATATGATAAGAAATATATACAGACATCGTTGCTCCATATATAAATATTTTGAAAATAATTTCTATGGTTTTTGGAAAGAAATATATGGTTTATTAAATATAGATTCTTAAGACATTAGATAAATGATGAATTTTATATATAAATTTAGTAGTAATATTTAATTTAAATTAGATGGATTTAATACGTATAATATGGTTAAGTATATATGTAAATCTATATTTCAATAGATTTTCTTGTAATAAATTGAATAAGTAAGGTTGGGAAGGTAATTTGGGTTTATTGGAAATGGTATTTAAATAAGGATTTTAATTAATCGACTTGAAGTTATTGAATGGGAAATTTAAAGGTATGATTTTTTTAACTGGATTTTGATTTAAGTGATTTAATGAATATTTAACATATAAATAAAAAAATGTTTAGTAAAATGTAAATTAAGGTTACTTAAATGATATTGAATCTAATGAGGGAATATTTCAAGACTAAATAATAATGGGGTTAAATCGAGATTTATATGAAACTGTCAATTGAAATTTGAATTGTAGAATATCAAAGCTTTGAATTATACTGGAATTGAATTGGTTTATTTATGATTCAGGTCGGTATTTGAAATCATTATAATTCGAATTAATTATTTAAAAAATTCAATTGAATAAAAATTTAGTTTGAAACATTGAATATTTAAAGTTTTGAAATAATATTGAAATGTAAAAGGGTATTTTGTGATTTCAAATCCGAATTTGAGATCGATAAAATGTGAAATGGTTATGTAGGAATCGAGTTGAATTTTAAATTAATAAATTGAGATTGGACTAAAATTTGAATTTGGAATTTGAACAGATTTGAATAGCAACTTTTAAAGTGATAAAATTTGAATATATATATATATATATATATATATATATATTAGATGAAATGATATTTTGATTTTGAAGTATAAATTAAATTGAAATGACCATGGTGTTATAGTGTATATTTCTACATTGTAGATAGTTCCACGAATCCTTAGAGAATGGTTATCCCATACATCCTCTAAGTTACTTGTATTTCAGTTGATATTTCACTTGAGTTGGATTTATTGATATAAGAATGTTAATCCTGACTCGAGTTTTTTTGTGTTTTGCTTTACGCTCGGGTCAGACTGAGTGATACAGCATTTGAGACTCACCTTCGAAGTTGGAGCTTTGCTTGAAGATCCAGCTATCTATCCTTTCAGTCATCCAGTCGATTGGTTCAGAGAAGTCATCTGCCCGTACTAGAGACTTCACTGCATCTGGGATATTCTGATGTATTTTATATCTAACTTCTTTTATATAGTAGCTTCATGAACTGCTATTCATTTATTCCGTTGCGTATTATTGTACTACTCTGTATCTGTGATTCTGTGATTGATTTACTTATTGTATATGTTTTGCCAAATTTAAATTAACAATTCGGTATTTTGAATTATTCAAGTCGGACATGTATGATTTTATTGTCGATTTGAATGGTTCAAAATAGTGGGTCGGCACAATGTTAAACATAGTTAATTACTTTCCCCAATAAGTAATTAAAAAATTCAACCGTTCGACCATTTAGCAATACTAAATCCTTTCTAAACCTTTTGTTTTATAATTTAAAACAAGATATTTATATAATATATTTGCAAGATATTTGTATAAGATATTTTTTAAGATATTTATATAGGATATTCATATAAGATATTTATACTTCATAATATTTATAATATATTTTAAAACACTCCTTTAAAATATCACTTGAAAATAACAAGTTTGAAAAATCATTAGAAACTTTAAAACTGTAGGTTTTTAATAAAATATCCCACCTTTGAAAATTCTTAACTAATTCTTAAAGGTTCATATAAATCTCACACTACTCTTAAGATACATTAATATGAATTAAGCAATACTTTTAAAAAAGAATGAAACAAATTGCTTAAACTTAAAGTCCTTTTTGAAACATTTGAAGTCCAAAAAACAAGGTCAAAAGGCGGTTTTGCACTAATATTATTTTGGCCATTTTCGAGATGTTACTTAACTTTTTACTTTTAAAACTTATAACAGAAACAAACATACATATAAAACAACGCAGGTACGGCGATAAATCCCTATGATCTCTCTACAAAGTTCCATAACAATTTCCAAAGACATGGCAATTCTAAACTGCTTTTATAACAATTATCGCTATAAGTACACTTTCAAATCCGAGTCTGATCTAAATCAAAATCCATCTACAGCCTATGTGCTTTGATCATATTATAGTCACCTATCATATAATTCCATTCAAGTCCATTCCAAGTTTGTTCAAGTCCATGTACATGGATTACATATGTAAAAGTTACAACCATTGTTTCCAACATAAGTTAATAACAATTCTGACAAAATTAACACAATAGAACCCAACATATATGTGTTATATTTTTCATCCAAAGTGAGGTGTTCACTCACCTTTAACCAACCACAACCAAGGTCCAAGATCCAAAATTCAAGCCACATCCTTGGAACTACCTTCTCTTCCTCCTTCCTTGTTTCCACCTTGCTCTATTGCCTTCCTCCATCATAAATTGCTCACGGCCATAAGGAGTTTTGGGAGCTTGGCATTGCTTATTCAACTTTGGCTTGGTGGAAGGTGTTATAATATGTTACTATGCCTTGTGGAAAAGTTTGGGGATAACTGGAATTGATTTAAATATGATAGTTAGAGAGGTAGAGAAGGAGATAAAGAAGCCATTAAAGGAGGTTGGATTTGCTTAGGAATATTGTGATTATTTCCTAAGGGTATGCCTTTTCTTTTATAGGCTTAGGAATGATTGTGAGAAAATACCAAATACCCCTCAAAGCCTAATGTCATAATTGCTTCTATCACTTCACAATTTACAACATATAGCTTCACTTTTAAGTATTAACATTTTTGCTCATTTTTACTTTATGTCACCTCCTTTTAGGCTATTTACCATTATACCCTCACCATATTATCTTATCCTATAGAAATCTTTTAGAACCTTTCAAGCTGGTATGAAGAGCAGAGTGTTTAATTAGTGGCTAATGTGTTCTTATATTATTAGCTTAAGAGTTAATTATTTCCCACTGATATCACCCATGACATCATCAAAAACTTTACTTACCATAAATGGAAAAAATATTTTTATCTCAAGTCAAGGTCGCCTTAAATAAATATGTATATGTGAAAAGAAATGTTCAGAAATTCTGACGGCTAAAAAGTTATTTATCGATAAGACGATTTTCGGTCACATTATCGATCTTTTTCCAAAGAATATAATTTTGTAAGCATTTTTCCTAAACAAGTTTAACCTCATTACTTTTGAGTTAAAAGGGAGTTAAAAAGGTTATTAAATCATTTTAATAACATTTAATCTATGACATAAATATTTAAATTGTTTAGATATTTAAATACGAAGTGTTTGAAATTCTAGGTTGTTTCATTCTCCCCTATTTAGAATATTTCATCCTCGAAACCAAAGAAACCACGCATTGATAATTAATAGTATCCTAATTACTAGAAAACAAAACCCACAGTTTGCTCAAGTTCAAAACCTTCTCATCGCCAAAGGATGATAAACGATCTAATAAGCTTACCTTATGTTTATCAGCCTCAGGTTATTACTTAGTTGACGATTTACAATACCTCATAGCAGATCATAGAGTTATCACCTAAAATCTCCATAAGCCAATCAAAACATAGTATGCAAATACTAAAGCCCGTATGATGTACATATATCATTCGTACGCAATATCTGATCTGTTCACCTGCTCGATCATACAAATTTCACATCCTAACAAGTATAGATCACTTGACTTGTCTAGTACAGACTCCGATCTGCTTCCCTGATTAGAGACATCCATTCTCTTTACATGGCCATGCACTCTGATAGAAAATTTTGGAATCTTATCAAGAACCCATATCAAATGTTGTTATTAAGAACCGAATAAAAAATTCTTATTCGAACTGGTGTAAACCACCTCGAAAACATGTACTCAAATAATGGATCTAGAACAGTCATGGGAATAGAACGATATACGTACAACTTAAAGTCCTATTGGTTTCTTAACTACACCAATATCTTTTTAGTCCCCTTCATTTATCCAATTAGTATGTCATTCAATACTAAAATGATTTATGAATCATTTTTAACTTAAGTTCATACTCATATAATACTCTATTACATCCTAAGAGTATATACCAAATTTGTTTTACTTAACAAGCATGTTCAACAAATTTAAACTTGTTTTAACTTGTTATCTTCTCAATTCAAGCGTTATATAAACTCAACTTTATATTTTTTAAACACTTAATTACAAGTTTTGTTACAATTCAGAAGTTCCCAACCATCCAAAATCATCGAAAATCCCATTTCATTTTAACAAATGAAAAGTACCAATCAATATACACATTTAACTTTTGTATAGAAAATGTTACAATAGGATTGAATCAAAATCTGTTTTACCAATATAAATTTGTAGCATCCCACACTTGGAAACCCAAAAATGAATGCTGATGACGCTAGAGTTATCACCAAAATTATTTTCAAGTGACAAGTGAGTTCAGTATATCCAACTTGTGCCTTTTGGACTTAACAAAAATCATTTCAAAACGATATCAAATGCTTCGTAAATGTTACTAAGTACCATGATCTCAACTTCGTAAACGAATTTCCCAAATTTTATATTCATATAATACTACTACTATTATTTTATAAACCTTAAAAAATTATTTTCAAAGATTACCAGAATTCAAGTTCTCAAATTCTATATTAAAATACTCATCATGTATAAACTATGTTTTATAAACCCTACTTATATTAAATCACTTCCTTATATAAAGTTTCTTTTTTTCTAAATCATTTCACAAATGTTAATCTATGTTTAGATTATAATATATAATTTTTATTAAATCTCAGTTTTGACCCAACATTATCATCGAACGCCATATAGTCTAATCGTGAAACAATTAATAAGGTGTTCATATTTAATGTTCTCGTAGATTACTATCTACCCAATCCTTGTTGTAAGAAGGTAAATTTCTTACAAATCATAGTAAATGCTCATAAACTTGCCGAGCATAGCTAATCAAACAATAAATGGTAATAATAGAATATTGTCAGTTCCTATTAAACAACCATATCATAAATAACTATACCAATTTATTGAAACTGTATTCTTATGTATAAAAAAAATATAATCCTAGGTAAAATTATTTCATTTACCAATTTCAAAAACAAAATTGTGTGGTTTTGCCTTGTCCTAGTATTATAAACCCCCATTGATAACCATGATCAGGTGCATCGACCAAAACACATAAACTACTCAACGAAACAACTAACAAAATATAAAATATTTTTATATTACTAACAATATGCTCTCATATGTGTAATACTCTCTACTCATGCTAGGGAATTTCATTGCCCCATCTCTTAAGGAGTCATACCCACTAAAATCCAGGTTTTCGCTTAACCTTTAGCTCTGATACCAGCTATAAGACTCGTCTTTTTGACTCCTAAATATCAGAAAATGTTAGGGTGAATTGTTAGGGTGAAATAAAAGAAAAGAAAATGGAATAATAAGAATGAACAAAATATCAGAATCTCATAACAGAATGATCATATATAATGTTAACATACACTATGCACTATCGTTCTAAATATTTTTATAGTTATAGTAATCATTCTCTATAGTTATAATAACCTGTCCTCACAATTGCTAAAGATACACACAAAGTAATGCAGTGGAAATAAATCTATGATAGGTAGAACTCCAACTCTTCTCGTCAATCTCCAAAGCATCCATAGCTAAATCTGAAAGCATACACGGGGCTGACCCGTGCATTAATAAATAAAAAAACACATAGATCAGTCTGGTAACCCAGCGTGCGAAATACCGATCAAGTAGATTTTAAATCTTATAAAAACCTTTCAAAATAAAAGCGCCTTATAAGACCATGTCGCATAAACACGAATGGGTTTTTACCTTATGATAACCTAACATTTTATAAAGAATCGGGTGATATTATAATAATGTTTAAAGTTCAAAATAAATATAAATCATTCCCGAAATGGTTACATTGGTACAATCCAGCACAATAAGTATACAACCAAAATCGATAAGAAACATTTGTATAATGGATTTTCCACGGTGATCTCTTTGAGGAAGCCTACTCCAAACTCCATGCACACGAATAAAAAAGTACCTTCCGAGCGTCTTATATCTCTATATATGATATACCATAAGGTAAAAATAGGAGGCCCGATACTCGAACATAAACACGAACAACGGGAATCAAATATCATTAACTCCTGCCTTCCAAAAATCGGTAAGCATCTTTAGATAAGAAGTTGATAACATCCTGACATTGGTCGCTAACCCAAGGTCTTGCATCATACTTTGTCTTTAACCATTTCTAATATCGAGGCCATGTTTGGCATCTTTCACTCGAGTCTTCATTACTCAAACAGAACATGAATCCCAAAATGGATTCCCAAATCTCGAACAGATCATGAATCACTACATAAATTCGAGCATCTTGAATAGATCTTAAAAATCCACAAAGGTTCCCTTATACAAGTCTTCTAACTAATGCTAATGTTGTCCTCTCCCTTAGAGTGCTCCTCAAGATAGATAGTCTCACATGATAACATTGTTCGAAATGTCAATGCTGACCTTTTCCTTGGACTTCACCTTGGGATAGACAGTACAACCGTATAATATTCCACTTTACAACACTTTCAGAACATAGATCACTTACTAGTTTTGAAGTGGTATTCGATTAGTAGAACACATGCTGATCCCTGTCTCGTCAAAACCAATCGATGAGTTTTCTGGTTAACTCAATACCCGTTCTCTCAGTAGTAAGCGAAAGCTAGAGACATTTCGCACCAATACTCTATCCCAAGGATTCTTATTGGTATGAGATCACTAAGCCTTTTGATAACTTCTTAAGTTATATTTTAGTAAATTTTGATAGTCAACTAATCGACTAATTGGCACAAGTTAGATGTTCGTAAAAGGAAACCAAGTCTAAGTTACTTCCTATAAATAAATAAACATATAAAACACTATCATCATCCAAAACACAATCAAGCCATATAAAGTATGATTAAGCCACTTAAGTAACTCTTAATCTCTTTCATTTAATTAATCCTTTTATTACTTAAATCTCCTTTATTAGTATGCTTCATTCATTTAATACTTCTAGTTTTTCTATCTTTTTCTAAAAGACTCCACACTTATCATTCAAAATATTCATCTAAGAATCTAAGTACTTTCACAAATTCATTCAAAAGGTTTAATAGGAATGTTACTTAAACATTGTCACTACAAACCTAAAACTATTCCGCATTTGCTTATTTTTAAATCATTCTTTTAAAGGCTGCTCTACATCCTTAAGTGTAACTAAAAAGAGTAAAGACGAATGCGGTTAAAACATTATCACAGCAAATCCAAACCATATTTCTTTTTTATCTATAAATCATTATTTTAAAGATTTATTTACATCTCTAAGCGTACTGAAAAAGGGTTAAAGATGCATGTGATTAACACATCGTCACAACAAACCCAAACCATTTTCCTACTTGTTACTATTTTTGCAAATTTTATTTTAAAGATCTAAGTTCATACTCAGTCAAGTTCAGTATAGACTAGTTACTTACCAAGTTCTAAAGACGATTGCTTATAAAAATCAAGATTCGTACTCTTAACTCGTGTCTGACATTCCAATTAAACAATTCCTCATCCAAGAGTGAAGTTGTAACAACCCGCATATTTTACGATTGTATATTTAAATATTTTACTTAGATATAGAACCATTAGTCAGATTTTAGTTCAAAATTTTACTTTTTGCAAATAGTCGAATTAGGACTCGAGACCTCTTCCATTGAGTTCAAAATGACGTTTGCGACCTTTTTGAGTATAAACATCGATATGTTTGGAGTTAGCTAGAATTTTGACCTTTTCACTTGGAGCTTTGGGTTTGCGTTTGGGTTTGGGTTTCAGCCCACTAACCCAACTCATCTTTTATCCTAACTCCACCCCCTCTCCTCTTCATTCATTCCAATATTTCCTAACACTTCAAGCTTTAGAAAAATGAGGGAAGAGAAAAGAGATTAGAAAATCCTAAGTTCTAGTTTCTTTGCAAATTCAAGTTCTAGCTCCAAAATCGAACAGAAGCTTAGGTAAGCATCTCTTTCTTCTTCTCCACCTCAATCTCTCTCCAATTTCAGAAATTTCCTATAACCTAATTTGGAAAATTATTGCTTCTAGACTTAGATTGGAGTTTCTACAGTTGAAGTTGAAGAATAGTTGATCTTCCTTTGCTTTCAAGCTTCTCCTTCATTGTTTTAGGGTTTAAGTGTGATTTTTTGAACTCACATCTATGTCCATAACATTCATTGTTGTTAGGTATGAATTCCTAACATCTATTCATGTTCATTTGCTTTTGATTTGAATTAATTTGGTGAATTTTCCAATTTTGGTGTTTTGAAGTCAAAATCTTTAAAGATCATATCTTTGATGTTTGAACATGTTATTTATGGCGTCTCGGATAGCCTATAGTGCTGAGTTGTCTATTGGCATAAATCCCTAGCATCCATCGTTTGTTCGGTCGCATTTCGGTCTGGATTTGCCATTTTTGTCTAGGCTGTTTTTTTTGCCTAGTAGAAAATTTTATACGTCTGAAACCAAATCCAGACGTCTGGTTGAAAAATCCAAACGTCTGGAAAGGGTCTGTAAAAGGCAAAAACAAAACCCAAATGTCTGAAACCAAATTCAAACGTCTGGTTGAAAGTTTCAGACATCTGAAATGGCCCAGGAACTAAAAAGAGAAAGGAGAAAAGCATATATTTTCCAGAACATAGGGCCAAATGTCTGGAAACACCTACCAGATGTCTAGAACTATCAATTTTGCCTATTTTGGCTATTTTTGAGTAAATTTCCAATTTTAATCGATTTATGTCGATCCAATTAGTTGTCATCACTTATTATCGACTTCGACGACTTCTTTCTTTGGATTTTCGAGAATATCCATTTTGATGGATTTGGTATTGATTTCTATGGATTTAATTCACATCTTTGTATGTGAATTTTTGGTGATTGATTTTTTCTAAAATCGTTTCTATGGTTTGTCACTTTAAAATGCAAAGGTTTCTATACTAGTAGTAAATATTAAAACTCTTTCATCAAAACGATTTCAACATTTACTTTCAATATAAAGCTCGCTTTCAAATCCATTTTCCTAATTTATTAGTATATACAAACCTTTACCTCATTCGTTCGAGAAATCTAATGAAACGACTTAGCAAAACAAGTGGTATGAAATGCTTGCGTTTACTTTATCGATTAATTCTTGGACTTGTTCGATTGAACTCTTGTGACATTTTCGAGTGGAGATCTACAATTTGTTCATAAATATTTAAGTTAAGCCAGTGGTTATGGGACATGAAGCTAAACTCATATATTTACTAGCTTAGTGCAATTTACACTTATTTTCGAGTGGAAGTCTACAATTTTTTCGTAAATAATTAAGTTAAGCTAATGGTTATGGGACATGAAGCCTAACTCATTTATTTACTAGCTTAGTTTAATTTACACTTATGGATCAATGAAGATCCTTTGGTGGAGTTTCGACTCAATTTTGTGGGGTAGCGACCCATGGTCTTCGGACCGTTTTATAGAGCTTTGGCTCAAAGGTCTTCGACCGTTTATGGAGCTTCGGCTCAAAGGTCTTCGAGCCGTTTTGTAGACCTTCGGCTCAAATTTGATGGTTAGCGACCATGGAATAGCATTCCGTTTGTGATGCACGTGTTGGTGAGTTTTCATGCTCTCGTTTTGTGATAGACCTCCCCCTTTTTGTGATTACTAGATTTCTAATTAATGGTTTTCTAGAATTTGTGTTTCACCAACTTTTGCGAATTGGCACTGATATGTTCGTCAATATTTGTGGTTTGGTGAATAAAATAAAGAATATGACATTCTTTTTAGTTCTTTGAGATTTCTTAAGGTATTTTATGACTTTTGTTGTTGTTAAATGTATACTTGCCACAGTATGGTATTATTTTTATCATATTTTTTTTCCATATCTCTGATCTTATCTCATTTTATCTGATATTTATAGCTAGAATGATCCGTTTAATATTTTCTTATTAAATAATACTCGGGTCAGACCGAGATGTTTCAGGTGCTTCTGGTTGACTCCTTATCTGGAAGCCATTACCGGACTTTTGTCTAGCTACTTAGCTTAGAAGTATTTTTGTTGTTATACAATCGAGATAGCGACTCCTTGATGTATACCTATTCTTTTGTCTGGCACTTGCACCTATTCTTTTGTGACATTGTGGATCTTATTTTACCACTACTCGGATGTACACTTCTATGTGTTATATTCATGTTTGTTTCCGCCTTTGTGAGATGGGTGTCTATGACTGATTTATGTTATTCTTATTTCTATATTTGCTTTCGAAGATCATATAGCCAGTGTAGTAACTTTGAGTTTGTATCGGTATGTCGGATTTCCTCTTGAAAAGAAATGCATGTTATATTATCTGACATATCGGTGCTCACACAAAGAAATTACATGGATGGTCGCTCCTCAATAGCCTTATTCTTCGTGCCAGTTGACGGCATTACCTCACAGTGACCTTGACTAGCGTGAGTATAGAGGTGGGGTGTTGTAGAAGTCAGGTAAGTTAGAGCACTGGTTCCTCCAATCCTTGCCTAGACAGTTTAGTCCTGAGTCTCCAAAAAATGTATTAGTCTATCTCGTTGGTTTTTAATATTAAGTATAGTACTAGTGTTATCCATAAAAAATAATCAACTTGTTTAACACATTTCTGATATTTTCCACTTACTTATTTCTCGGTTAAGAGGAAAGCTCAATAGGTTAGAGCTCCATTGCCCATCCCTGCTCGAAATCAATCTTAACTCTTACAAATAGATAAGATTAATTCAATGACTTATTATGTTAAGCATAGTTAATTACTTTCCTAATAAGTAATTAAACAATTTAACCATTTGCCAATTTAGCAATTCTAACCCCTTTCTAAACCCATTGTTTTATAATCTAAAACAAGATATTTATATAAGCTATTTTCAAGATATTTATATAAGATATTTTACAAGAAATTTACATAATATATTTATATTTTAATACCTATAATATATTTTAAAGCACTACTTTAAAATATCATTAGAAACTTGAAAACAACATTTTTTTAACAAAATATCACTTCTTTGTGAACTGATTCTTAAAAATTCATATAAATCTCAAACTATTTTAAAATACTCAAATATCAATTAGGAAATACTTTTAAAATAATGAAATAAGTAGCTCAAACTTGAAGTTATTTTTGAAAAATCTGAAGTCAAAAATCAAGATTAAACGGACAGTTTTGCACTGGTGATGTTTTGCCCCTTTTCGAGATGTTACTTATCCTTTTGCCATTGAAGATTTAAATAAAAATGAATATACATATACAAAAATGCAAATAAGGTGAGAAATCCCTATGGATCTCTCTACCAAGTTCCGTAGCAATTGCCAAAGATAAGGCGATTCTAAACTACCTATAACAACTATCGCTATAAGTGCACTTTCAAATTTGATTCAATGTAAACCAAAGTCCTTCTATAGCCTATGTGCTTTGTTCAAGTTTTGGTCACATGTCATATAAGTCCTCTCAAATCCATTTCAAATTCGTTCAAGTTTATGCACATGGATAACATATGTCGCTTACTTTTAAAGTAAGAAGTTACAGCCATTGTTTTTAACATAAGTTAACAACAATTCAAACATCATTAACACAATCAAACACAACATATATGTAATATATTTTTCATCCGAAGTGAGGTATTGACACACATTTAACCCAACCACAACGATGACCCAAGATCCCAAAGTCAAGCCCAATCCTTGCAACCACCTTCTCCTTCCATCTACCATGCTTCCATTTTAATCTATTTCCTTCCTCCATCAGAAATTGCTCACGACAATGAGGATTTTTTGGAGTTTGGCTTTGCTTCCTAAACTTTAGCTTTGTGGAAGGTGTAATATAATACTAAGCTTTACAACACAGTTTGAAGTGATTTGGAGTTGATTTGAACATGATTTGACAAAATTAGAGAGGTAGAGAAGGAGATGAAGAAGCCGTTAAATGAGGTTAGATTTGCAAAGTAATTTTGTGATAATTTCCAAATGGTATGCCCCTACTTCTATAGGCTTAGGAATGATGATGGAAAAAAACCAAATACCACTCAAAAGCTTAATGTCATACTTGCTTCTATCACTTCACAATTTACACCACATAGCTTCACTTTGAAGTGTTACCATTTTGCTCATTTTTACCTTGTCATTATCTCCTTATAGGCTAATTACCATTACACCCTCACCATAATATATCTTATCATAGGATGCTTCTAGAACCTTCCAAGTTTTTATGAAGAGGAGAGTGTTTAATTAGCGCTAATGTCCTCATTAGATCACTAGCTTAAGAGTTAATTATTTCCCAATGACATCACCGATGACATCATTAAAAACATTAATTACCATAAACGGTAAAAATATTTTTAACTCAAATTAAGGTGCCATTAAGTAGTATATGTAAAAAAGCGATCACAGGTTCTGACGGTTAAAAAGGTGTTTATGATAAAATGATGTTTATGATAAAATGATTTTAGATCACATTACCGATATTTTTCCACAAATATATTTTTGTAAATATTTTTCCAAAACAAGTTTACTTCGTTACTTGTGGTTTAAAAGGGGGTTAAAAATCTTATTAAATCATTTTAATAACATTAATCCATGGTATATATAAATATTTTTAGAGTTTACATATTTAAATACGAAGTGTTTGGGATTCCGAATAGTTACAATAAACCCCTAAAAAGTGTTCTAAAGAATGAACTTTTAGGTTTATAAACAAGGAAAAATCACATGAAAAAATATAAGAATCTAATAACCATTTTAAAAAAATTATCAAATTAAAAGGTTAACAAAGGAAAATTTTTCAAGTCATTAATCTACAGTTAAAACCATCCACCATTTTGTCTTTAAAGAAATTCACGGCTTTTGAAAATTGCATTACCTTTCCAAACTTTTCTAAAACTAATGGCGGTATATTTCCAAAGTTGTCTAAAACCATATTCATATTTCAAAGTTTTCAACTTATACAGTCTCTAAGAGGTTATAGTGGAAAGAACTTTCAAATTTAATGCGTAGGAAATCTAATAAAGAGAAATAGAAGAATACAAAAATAAGAAATAATAAATTGAAAGCTTTTCTAGTTCAATTAATAATTTTTAAATCGAGAAGTTAATAAATGGAAAAAAAAAATTCAACTTCGCAAGTCGCTAAATTTGTAAATTTAAATCACTTAAAAAGAAAAAAAAAATTCAACTTCGCAAGTCGCTAAATTTGTAAATTTAAATCACTTAAAAAATTTCACTACCATAACCTCTTTTCAAACCTTTTTACACAAACAGTGGTATAATTTGAATGTCATCTAAGATCGCTTTTTATCACAATTTTCTAGCTCGTAAGATTTTCGTTTTAAAATATTTTGAATGGAACTTTCAAAAATTTTAATAGGTTTTCAAAGAAACTTTTTTATCAAAATATGCTCCAAGAGATAGGATTAAAATTTATTCTTTATTTCAAAGCTTTCTATTCTATCTTTTAAAAATTTAATTTCCTCATTGTGGTGATAAATGCATTCCTTCATATGTAAGTTTGCTCCTTTCGTTGCTTCCATATTTCATTAGTACCTAATATCTTCATTTTTTACCTCCATAAATGTTAATTTGTCCATATTGTTTAGTTGTCAGCCTAACGAATGTTTCCTTAAGGTGATTCATATTCTATTCAAATCCTACCTATTTACTCCTTCCTTATCTGTACTATAATTATTCTAGTGGGTCAATAATTTATTTAATTTATTACCTATTAACCTTTCCATCTACTTTTACCGATATTATTAAATATTTTTAGAAGGTCCACAATGATAAGGAAGATTAGGTTCTATCAAGGAGTACTTTACTATCCAACTTCTAGGTGCTTCTATAAATTGAGGACATATTCTCCTTATTTTGTGCCTAAAGATCCAACTCATAGTTGCCTCATCCATTCTTCCGGAATTTGGTCACCTATTTTTGTAGTTGGAATCTATAGAGTTAGATGTAAATTCAAAAACAAATAAACACATACATATATATATATATAGTAAATTTTTTGAGAAACATCTTTCAAAAATAACAAATCCGCTTCTCAGACGTATATTTTTCTCGATTGATCGGACAACCAAAACTTTAATACCAAATGCAGCAACCTACCTTGGAACAAGCCTAAAGTTCGATCCAAAAAGGACCATCGAAACTTAGACCCATTCTAAGGAAGTTATTGATAGAACTAAGAAAATAACATTATATAGTCTTAGCTAAATTTTTAGAACTCACAGCGGTTGGAACAAAATATAATAGCAAAGTGTACCCATTTATTTCATAATCATAAATATACGAAAATATAAATTACCACCAAATTGTATCATAAATCCATTAAATAGTGGTCTAGATACATGGCTACACATAAAAGCAAATAAAAATGATAAACACTACCACAAGCAAACCACCTCCACCTCTAAGCGTCATCTTCGCCATCAGTATCCTTTAAGCTATGTTGTAATGAGAAAAGAATCAAAACAACAAGGGTTTGATCAATAAAAACCTCAAATTTTACCTTTGTAGTACTTAGGCAATATATTTCAAAATAAAAACATGTCTACGAACTTAAAACCAATAAAATCATTTAATACTTATTTTTAAGGAAAGAAGAAGGTCTTTAAAATCACATAACCCAAATCCCATGTTTTAATTAACTAACAATGTAAGAGATAGTACCCAAGCCACTTAGTACCATTTATTGAAAAATAGGAAACTTAATACCTTAACAAAGTTAGACCCCATCATTTAATACTTATTCCCAAGGCGTGCTCCTCAATGATAGTATGTAGCAAGCATCATATTGCAACGACCCAACTTCCAAACTCCAGGAAGTCGCATCGCTAATAAGAAAGAAAGGGATAGAAAAGAGAAAGAAAGAGAAGAAGAAGAAACAACACATCAGAATCTAAACAGTGGAACGAATAAATTATATTAATAACATGAAATATTTACGTAGTTTACAACCACTATCAGAGTTACACAGATAATACAACACATACTAGACAGTTATAAACACCTGTCTAGTTATACAACTCCATACAACATCACAAATAACTCAGAGATACTAAACACAGTGGACTACTATATAACTACAGCGCAGAAGCCTCCTGCTCCATTTTCTCCTCCACAATTCGTCAAAGCTAACCTGAATCCTAACCTGAATCCCTTGGCTACTCGTAAAAATTTGAGTACCCAAGAGTTTATGGAAAACAAAAATAAACTCCGGGTCAGACATGGGCCTGGTGTGAGTAATAGGTTAAAGTTGCTTAACTTCAAAAAACCTTTTAAAAGAAAGGGTATCACGTAAGACTTCCCACACATAAACATGGAAAAGTTTTTACCTTACGCTAACCAAAACATTTGATAGGAAATCCGATGATATTATAATAGTGTCTAGGGTTTTCAAATAAATATGAAATAGCCGAAATTGTTACATTCATTAAATTCCAGCTACTAGCCACAAAAGTGGGTAATACAATCAAAACCGTTGGCACTTATTGGATTTTGGATTCCATACAATGGCAGGGCTACCGGGGTACCGCCCGTTACAGTACGTGACCTAGATCACCGTACCGAGGAGTACGCCTGATCCCCTGCAATACAAGGCCGGACCCGTTCCTTACTGAACAGTTCCGAACAAGACAACCCCGGAAGTTGTCGCGAATCAACCGCCCACACAGCCTAATAAAAAGAGACCTCTAGACAGGGATCAATCTTGCTCTCCGGTGAGAGCTACCCACGAAGCCTTGCTGCACCTCCCCTGTTTTAGCCATTCCCGGTTGATGAGGCTTGAGGCTACGATTACCTTTATAGGACATCAAATCTTAAAATGCTCATCGTCCACCTGACGATGTTCTGAAAGCATTCAATCCATACAAGTTCGTTCCGGATTCGAACGAAACCGAAGGCACTATCTCGTTGCACTCATTATTGGAATCACCCTCAGAGCCAACGACCATAGCCCTTGCACTCTGATTCACCATCTCGAATCTATAAGCACTATTCCGTCAAACTCATTACGAAATCACCCACAGAGTTATACTGACGTATAGCCCTTACACCTCGAGTCTTCACTTGCTCCACTTGGATTAATGACCTAACGTTTAATTGGAATCGATGTGGTTTTCGGATTCCAAATATGGAAACCCGATCCCGGTCTCATCGAAATCCAAAGCGTGTCTTTTAGGTCCAAGTTGTTTTAAGTTTAAAACAATTCAATCTAATTATCCATATACACACAGATAGATAATTCATATCATCATAATAGATAATCAATATTATCATAAACAGGTAATCATCA
Source organism: Allium cepa (assembly GCA_030765085.1). Taxonomy (NCBI): domain Eukaryota; kingdom Viridiplantae; phylum Streptophyta; class Magnoliopsida; order Asparagales; family Amaryllidaceae; genus Allium; species Allium cepa. Next base: position 723,758,398 of record CM060939.1, on the reverse strand, counting down.
CAAATTGATAATCTATATTATCATCATCAATAGATACTTATATCATCATTACAATGCAACCAATGCATCCATAACACACAACACTATTTATCTCATGTCTGAGATTCAAACCATTCAGGGTAAACCATATCATCCATTCATAAGCAAAGATCTATAATCACACCATCTATAATTAATTTAAAATGAATTAAATTAATTACTTCTATCTCTAATTAGTTTAAAGTGAATTAAATTAATTACTTCACCATTTAAAACTTTCTTATTTAACCCTTAATTGATTATCAATCAATTAAATAATTATCCTCAAATTAATCACCTTAATTAGTCACCCTTGATTAATTATCCCTTAATTACTTTCAAGTAATTATCTTTAATTAATTTTACAAATTAATTATTCTTAACCAACCCAATAATTAACCTTTAATTACTTCATTAAATAATTAATTATAATTAATTACATTAGTCCTTAATTAATTACATTAATTAATTACTTCCTTAATCACTTATCATTGATTAATTAATCTTAATTAATTAATCCTTAATTACATAATTAATCATATTAATTAATGATACCTAATTAAATTTAAATTAATTATTTAAATTAATTACATTAAGTAATTAACCTTAATTAAACCCCAATTATTAATCATACTTGGTTAATTACATTTAGTAATTAACTACCCTTAAGTACTTCCTTAATTACGTCAAAATTAATTTAACAATTAATTATATTTATTAATCAATCTTGATTAATCTCATTAGTAATTAATCACTCTTAATTAATTACATCACTTAATTATTTCAAATAACTTAATTAATAAATGCTTAAATTAATTACATTAAGTAATTAATTATTAATCACTTCATAAAGAAATTATCTTTACATTAATTACACAAAGTAATTAATCCTAAAATACCATACTTCAATTAATTATCTTCAGTAATTTACTTATCTTAATTACTTCTCTAAGTAATTATTTTTCACTGATTACTCATCAACCCATCTAAAGACTATTCTAAATTAATTAAACTTAATTAGTTAATTTAAACCAATCTAATTAATAAATTAATTACAATGAGTAATTAATATCTTTAATTATTTCCATAAAGTAATCAAACTTAATTAAGTTTCATAATTGATTATTTAAATTAATTAATCCAATTAATCATCAAAATTAATTACATTAATTAATTAATAAATAATCACAAGTTAATGACCTTCATTAACTTATTAACAAATTCTTAATTATCTTTCTTAAATAATTAACTTAAATTAATTAATATTAATTACAAATTTAATTAAACTTAATTAATTTATTTCAAATCTTTAATTAATTAAACAAATTAATTAAACAAATTAATTAATTAAATTATTTAAATTACCTTACTAATTTTAATGAAGCAAAGATCATTAAATCTTTAATTTACTTTAAAATAAAACATTTCTTATTAATGATTACTTAATCATTAACAAAATAATTTAAAACAATTTAACTTAAAATTGTTTTTAAATTACATTTTAAATTTAAAATTTAAAAATGAAATCAAACTTAACTTAAACAAAGTTTTAAAAACATTTTAAAACCCTTAAAAAAAACTTTATGCTAAAGATTTTTTTTCTTATTTTATAAAGAAGTTTGAAGGAGTTTAAAAACCCAAATTCATTTTAAAATACAAACCATAATTTAAATTAACTTTAACATTCAAAGTTGTTTTTAAACAATTTAATTTAACAACTTCTTTTATTTCAAACATTGTTTTCAAATTGAAGTTTGATTCCAGATTTAAACTTATGTTTAAATCTCTACTTAAATTTTAAGGTTTTATCGTTAATTTCAGATTTATTTAAACCCTTTTTAAAGTTGTTTAAATATTTTGTTTAAAAGTTTAAATTAAATTTCAAACCTGGATTCAAATCTCATTTGAAATTCATACCTTAAATTTTGATTTAAATTATGTTTCAAAACCCTGCATTTAGATTTTAAAACAAACTTTTAAATTATAACTACAGGTTTCAAAAAACTGTGATTACAGAAGGTAAACCCGAGTTCCTCCTTTATTTACTTCGAGTCGCAAACCTAACTATTCCGAGCAAATAATCAAGTTTCTCGAGTGAAACTCAAGTACCCCATGCCCTATAACAAAACATCCCCTGAACAACGCTGCACCGTGCATATGCACGGCGGTGCTGGCCACCACCGGCCATCCCCTCTGCCTTGAGCACAACGACCAATACCTTCAGATCCATCATCGATCATCATAACCCCATAATCACCACGACAACAAATTTAGCACCCCCAATTCAAAACCTGGCAGCACAGGCACACCCCCATTCCCAAAACATGAAAAACATCACGTCCTCGCTCCACCGGTCACCGGCGGCCTAGCAACTCCGTCCAACCCTTCACCAATTCCCAAACTACCAATACCCTAAAAATTGTTGCACTCGATCGTTCCTTGATTTCGTGATGATCGAAATTCCCAGGCCAATTAAAATTAGGTTTACAGAACAAAAAGATCCATCACCGTCACTCCGATGATCTTCCACCTCCACCCCTATTTTTCCTCCACTCACCTATCACTCTTCCATCTCCGGAAGAAATTCCAACCCCCCAGACTACTGAGTTCATCAGATATTACCAAATTTCTATTTTCTGGTTGAACTAGAAATATAAGCAAATCTCTTCACTAAAAATAGTGATTTTAGTTTCAAAAATCCAATTTTGGATTAAACATTTGATTTAGATTCCTGAATACAGGAGTCATTGCAATTGAAATTTGACTTATTAAATGTTGTTCTGATGTTTTTCTTATTTCCATAAGCAAATACAAATGGATTTATCTTGATCAGATTTCTTAAACTAACAACTATGATACAACAACATAATTTGTCCAATACTTAAGTTTTACCAAAAGTTAAATTAATAGCAATAGAATTTTGATTAATTCTTGAGCCTGGAACAAAGTACACAGCATATTCATTCAGCAATACATTCTTACAGAGACATGCATTTTATAAATAATTTCATCTCAGAATTACTTCAGATAAAATCAAGCAACCAAATTATATTTATAAATTTTTAAAGAAAATTGTTACTCACTTGGCATTTTATGAAACAGAGCACAGATTTTTCTGAAAAGCCTTTGATAAAAACTTGAATTGCTTTGCATTTAAATTTGCATGCATGCTTTTTGTAACTTGAACTTGCTGTTAGAAACTTGCATGCAGACATATGCTTTATTTTTGATTACCAGAATGTTGAATGCAGAGCCCCTTTCATTTTTCTTTTAAATGGAATTGCAGGTTGCAGGCTTTTCATTTGCTTTTGAAAGGATTTCAGGTGCAGGCTTTGTTTTGCAATTATACAGGGTAGGGAATATAATCTTGATATGATGATTTGAAAAAAATGATTTTGCATTTGAAAAAGAATTTTACAGAGGATTGCAGGCTTGATTAAGAAAGGTTTCAGATTTGATAAATGAATTTAGGTTCTTGTGAGGAATTTGATATTGAAAAGAATTCAAATCTTGGACATGATTTAAAATTTTGTTTTTGAGAGTTTGAAAACAAGTTTGTTTTCAGCTGAAAACTTTTCTTCTAAACTTTTGAAAAAAAATGGAGATTTAGAAAAGAAGCATGAGGGAATAAAGAAACATGTTTTATAAGTGTATAAATGATTTATTTTAAAAATTAAAAGAAAATTAAAATGAAAAGGACACTTGTAAAAAGAACTAACACTTGTCAAATTAAGTAGATTAATTGTTTACACTTGTCTCATTAATTGCTTAAAATGTTAACATTTGTTTTATACATATGTTACTTATTTTTATTTAATTTAAAGACAAATAAAATCCTCTTTTCTTTATTAAATACATATAAAGTAGTTTTCATAAATGAATGGATATGTATTTCTTTTTAGATGAAGTAAAACAATTTACATAAAAGTGAAAACTTATTTACAAGATCTACATATATTTATTAATTTGAATTTCGAAATTAAATAAAATTCAAATGTTATTTATAGATTAAAATTCCACTTAAAACTAATTTATCAACCTATTTTAATTTTAAAATAATAACATTGTCTTTTTAAAAATCTTATCTATATTTATATTTATACATTTATCATTTGAAAATAACTCATTTATCAATTTTAAATCATTTATAAAAGCAATCATAAATTACTTGTCTTATTTATCTTTAAAAGAATTAATGTTTAATATATAAAGAGTATCTTAAATTTTCATATAATTCCAAATTATAATTATTAAGCTATATTTAAAACAAATAAAATAAACTTTTAAAATTTAAACAACGTTTAGAATGCAATTACACAATTTAAAACCATTTATTTAAGTATTTTAAACCAATTAATTGTCTATTAAATAAAATAAAAATCCTCAAATTATTAAAATGAATACTAAAATTTAAAAACAATATTTTATTTGTTTATTTACTTCAAATCAAACTTATTTATCTATAATGTATATACATATATATACATACATTATAAATAGGAAAACAATTATTAGCTTTTAAAAGATAAAATTCATCGATTACACATTTATTTAATTGGATTATTAAATCAAGTAAATTTTATTAAAATTTTATCAAATCAATTTAATTTTAAATATAGATTATTAAATTGATATTGCTAAAATTTCCGTCACATTCCTCCCCCCTTAAAAGAATTTCGTCCCCGAAATTTAAAAGCAAAAGTAATTTAATAACCCATTTAAAATTTAAAATTTAAAATCACAAACATACATCAATCATATGCTAACAACCATAGCAACCAATTTATCTAATCAAACAAATTTAATTATCCAGAAAAATTCTAGATAGAACTTCCACGAGTTTCCCCAAGTGTGTGTGTGTGTGTGTGTGTGTGTGTGTATCGGGATACTCGCCCCACAAAATACAAACAATCTAAACTACGAAGCTACATAACTTCTACTCATCTAGATCTATAGAACTAGACAAGATATCAGAATACAGACGAGTCTGACTCAACCACTAAACCTTCTTGAACAGCTGGTTCCATTTCCAGAGATAACTCATACACGTACTCCCTCAGAGATACGTGAATCTCATCGAATCCTAGTTATCCAAACTGGCAATTCAATTCTTGAAAACTAAACACCACTCTAACCAAAACACAGAAGAGATCCAAAACAAATCTCCGACTCTGGAATCTACATTCCTTAATTTCTTATCCATAAAAATCTTCTGACGATCCTGGGCTTCCTATATCCAAACTGATCGGCTTAACCTTCGCTGATGCCTCTAGAAACAAACAGAACCAAAAACATTCCAACCCAACGATCTCCTCAAGATCAATCCAAAACCGGATACACAACTTCACTCTTCAAACCTCATAAGAATAAACTCACTTCTTCCATTCGGAAAAGACAAAACAGAAGCATTCCCAAACTGCTTCCGCTGCACAACTCTGAACTGGAATAGAAGACACCGCTAATGAAGAATATGAGCAAAAACTAGACATCACTTCCCAGAAATATGGCTCAACATATCCAAGAAAACTCAGAAGTTCTACCAATCCTGAGCTGCCTCGCCAAACCTATCTCGAGAAACCATCCTTCTATTAGCTGATCCACCGGTAGCACTCCTGGAATCCAGACGATAAGAAAACTCAATCTTCAAAAGTGGACAAACCTTCGACTTCTCAAAAGACAACCAAAAATTCTTCATTACCTCAAAAGAACACTCAAACTATCGCAAGTCACTTTTGCGATCAATAGAGACCAATTCCTAAAGAAATCTATTCTCTCTTTACCAACAGAACAACTTACTCTTAATTAGCCAATCCAATAAAGTATTGGGTCCACTCTGCTGCTTCTGAACTCCACCTTCAGAAATTACTCAGCCAGAAAACTTCTGCCAACACAGACACTCCGAGCTGAACTGCGGACACCAATGCCAAAGACTTACTTAGCTGAAGTTCTTCGAGAAACTCGGACCTCAAAGCCAACCACCGCATCCTGCTGAACTCAGCCACAACACTGAAGTAGACACGCTTCCTAACTCGTTCCAAAGAAAACATCTTCGGAAATATCCATATTTACTGCATCTCATCACGCAGCTACCACTTCCTGAGGTATCAAAATACCATCACATACTTCTGCCAAAACCGACGGATTCAAACTCAACTCATCCATCTTCAAAGATGAACTCTAAACCTTAACAGGTTACCTTCAGAGATCGATGAAATCTCTACACCACTGCACAACTCACTCGAGACGGTATTAGGTCTACAGTCTCGACAAATACACTTCCAACCTCAAACATTCAAACTCCAACCAATGGTAGTAATCGTGTTACACACACCACTACCTTATCTACCTTTATAACTTATGTTGGAAAACCTGAACGGGTAACCCAACAGATAGGTAGAAACAATAAATATATATAGATATATATCAAAACTACAAATATGCTCCCTCAAGATAGACACCACTCCAGAGCCTAGGTATTAACTCAACCTAATGCTCTGATACCACTGCAACGACCCAACTTCCAAACTCCAGGAAGTCGCATCGCTAATAAGAAAGAAAGGGATAGAAAAGAGAAAGAAAGAGAAGAAGAAGAAACAACACATCAGAATCTAAACAGCGGAACGAATAAATTATATTAATAACATGAAATATTTACGTAGTTTACGACCACTATCAGAGTTACACAGATAATACAACACATACGAGACAGTTATAAACACCTGTCTAGTTATACAACTCCATACAACATCACAAATAACTCAGAGATACTAAACACAGCGGACTACTATATAACTACAGCGTAGAAGCCTCCTGCTCCATTTGCTCCTCCACAATTCGTCAAAGCTAACCTGAATTCTAACCTGAATCCCTTGGCTACTCGTAAAAATTTGAGTACCCAAGAGTTTATGGAAAACAAAAATAAACTCCAGGTCAGACATGGGTCTGGTGTGAGTAACAGGTTAAAGTTGCTTAACTTCAAAAAACCTTTTAAAAGAAAGGGTATCACGTAAGACTTCCCACACATAAACATGGAAAAGTTTTTACCTTACGCTAACCAAAACATTTGATAGGAAATCCAATGATATTATAATAGTGTCTAGGGTTTTCAAATAAATATGAAATAGCCGAAATTGTTACATTCATTAAATTCCAGCTACTAGCCACAAAAGTGGGTAATACAATCAAAACCGTTGGCACTTATTGGATTTTGGATTCCATACAATGGAAGGCCTACCGGGGTACCGCCCGTCACAGTACGTGGCCTAGATCACCGTACCGAGGAGTACGCCCGCTCCCCTGCAACACAAGGCCGGACCCGCTCCTTACGGAACAGTTCTGAACAAGACAACCCCGGCAGTTGTCGCGAATCAACCGCCCACACAGCCGAATAAAAAGGGACCTCTAGACAGGGATCAATCTTGCTCTCCAGTGGGAGCTACCCACGAAGCCTTACTGCACCTCCCCTGTTTTAGCCATTCCCGGTTGATGAGGCTTGAGGCTACGATTACCTTTATAGGACATCAAATCTTAAAATGCTCATCGTCCACCTGACGATGTTCTGAAAGCATTCAATCCATACAAGTTCGTTCCGGGTTCGAACGAAACCGAAGGCACTATCTCGTTGCACTCATTATTGGAATCATCCTCAAAGTCAACGACCATAGCCCTTGCAATCTGATTCACCATCTCGAATCTATAAGCATTATTCCGTCAAACTCATTACGAAATCACCCACAGAGTTATACTGACATATAGCCCTTACACCTCGAGTCTTCACTTGCTCCACTTGGATTAACGACCTAACGTTTAATTGGAATCGATGTGGTTTTCGGATTCCAAATATGGAAACCCGATCCCGGTCTCATCGAAATCCAAAGCGTGTCTTTTAGGTCCAAGTTGTTTTAAGTTTAAAACAATTCAATCTAATTATCCATATACACACAGATAGATAATTCATATCGTCATAATGGATAATCAATATTATCATAAACAGGTAATCATCACAAATTGATAATCTATATTATCATCATCAATAGATACTTATATCATCATTACAATGCAACCAATGCATCCATAACACACAACACTATTTATCTCATGTCTGAGATTCAAACCATTCAGGGTAAACCATATCATCCATTCATAAGCATAGATCTATAATCACACCATCTATAATTAATTTAAAATGAATTAAAATGATTACTTCTATCTCTAATTAGTTTAAAGTGAATTCAATTAATTACTTCACCATTTAAAACTTGCTTATTTAACCCTTAATTGATTATCAATCAATTAAATAATTATCCTCAAATTAATCACCTTAATTAATCACCCTTGATTAATTATCCCTTAATTACTTTCAAGTAATTATCTTTAATTAATTTTACAAATTAATTATTCTTAACTAACCCAGTAATTAACCTTTAATTACTTCATTAAATAATTAATTATAATTAATTACATTATTCCTTAATTAATTACATTAATTAATTACTTCCTTAATCACTTATCATTGATTAATTAATCTTAATTAATTAATCCTTAATTACATCATTAATCATATCAATTAATGATCCTTAATTAAATTTAAATTACTTATTTAAATTAATTATATTAAGTAATTAACCTTAATTAAACCCCAATTATTAATCATACTTGATTAATTACGTTTAGTAATTAACTACCCTTAAGTACTTCCTTAATTACTTCTAAATTAATTTAACAATTAATTATATTTTGTGACGCCCCACCTCTATACCCACGCTAGCCAAGAACACTACGGAGTAGTGCTGTCAACTAGCACGGAGAATAAGGCTGTTGAGGAGCGACCATCCATGTAATTGCTTATCACACGGTGGCTATAAATAATCTTCGGAAACAAACGTAGAAATAAGCATAACGCAAATCAGTCACAGACATCCATATCACAAAGGCGGAAGAAGATATGAATATATAACTAACACATGAAAGTGTACATCATAGTAGTGGTCAAAAGATCCACAATAATACAAAAGAATAGCAACACGTGCTATACAAAAGAATACAACTATGAGTCTATATCTCAAGTGTATACAACAAAAAACTGCTAATCTAAACAGTTAGCCAAAAGTCAGAGTGATGAATCCCTGGGAAGAAGTCAAGCAGAAGCACCTGTAACATCTCGGTCTGACCCGAGTATTATTTAAGAAAAATAATAAACGGGTCAGTCTAGCTATAAATATCAGATGACAAGATATAACATAAAAGATATGGCATAAACATAAAATATCCATGATGACATACCACTATAAGTATGTAAATAATGATCAACAGAAGATCAATCAATAAGAGATAATCAATATCACAAGAATCTTCTCAAAGATTCGGAAAGGGCATCATACCCCAAACTTGTACTCATAACAAGTTAATGACATAAATTCTAGAAATCAATGCAAGAAGTCCAGAAATCATAGAAAAGAGAAAGAGGCCTATCACATGACGGTCCGAAGACCAAGGGAAGCTACCCCACATGTGTGAATGGAATCACACAGATTAAGGTCCAGACTAACCAAAAAGCAAAAAGGTATGTGTGAGTGGAATCACACAAGTGGTGTCTAGTCTAACCTCACAACAAGAGACATCGCACAGTTGCTAGTCTAAATCATCAGAATGATCGTCATGATCAACGAGAAGTGTCAATTACACTAAGCTAGTAAATATAGAAGTTTAGCTTCATGTCCCATAACCACTTGCTTAACTTAAATATTTACGAACAAACTGTAAATCTTCACTAATAAAATTGTCACAAGAGGTTCAATCGAACAAGTCCAGGAATTAACCGACGAAGTGAACGCAAGCGTTTCATACCACTTGTTTTACTAAGTCGTTTAATTAGATTTCTCATCCGAGTGAGGTAAAGGTTTGTATATACTAATAGATTGGAAAACGGTTTAAGAAAAGAGCTTTGTTATTAAAAATAGAGTTGAAATTGTTTGTTAAAAGAGTTTTGATATTTGCTACTAGTATTGAAACCTTTATATTTTTAAAATGACAAATCACAGAAGAGATTGTAGAAACAATCGTCACAAAGATCACATTCGGAGATGTGAATAAAATCCAAGGAAATCAGCTCAAAAGCATCAAAGTGGAAGTTCCCCAACGACCAAACGTGGCCGAGATAACCAGAGATGGTTTGTCTCGAAGAATGGTCAACTCAGCATCTCAACAAAGCAAGTTCTGTTGAATGTTTTTCAGATAAGATCGCCTACGGAGGGAGGGTCCGGGGGGGTGGCAACCCCCCAAGGTGGGGGTGCGGGGGCAACGCCACCGCTTACGGGGTTCGACCTGCCCGGTCAGGTCGCGGGGGTCCAGGGGGCAGCGCCCCCGGCGGGGTGCGGGGCAGCGCCCCGACCAAAACGGTACAACCTAGTGAAGATAAAATGAGGTCTAACGACCTAAGGACTCAAGGGTCTAACGACCTAACGACTCAAGGGTCATACGACCTAACGACTCAAGGGTCTAACGACCTAACGACTCAAGGGTCATACGACCTAACGACTCAAGGGTCATACGACCTAACGAGCTATGGCCAAACGACCTAACGACTCAAGAGTCATACGACCTAACGACTCAAGGATCATACGACCTAACGAGCTATGGCCAAACGACCTAACGACTCAAGAGTCATACGACCTAACGACTCAAGGGTCATACGACCTAACGAGCTATGGCCAAACGACCTAACGACTCAAGGGTCTAACGACCTAACGACTCAAGGGTCATACGACCTAACGAGCTATGGCCAAACGACCTAACGACTCAAGGGTCTAACGACCTAACGACTCAAGGGTCCAACGACCCAACGACTCAAGGGTCCAACGACCCAACGACTCAAGGGTCCAACGACCCAACGACTCAAGGGTCCAACGACTTAAGGGTTGCACGACTTAAGGGTTAGGCCAGGAGCGACCTAACGAGATAAGGTCCAACGACCTATGAGTTAAGGGTCCAGCGACCTATCGGGATAACTCGTAACCGACTTAAGGGTTGCGTGACTGAAGGGCTGCACGACTTAAGGGTTAACTCGTAAACGACTCACGACCTATGGATGAACGACTCAACTCCGAACGACCTAAAAATGGCCAGAACGACCTAGGGTTAACTCGTGAACGACTCACGACCTATGGACGAACGACTTAACTCCGAACGACCTAAAAATGGCCAGAACGACTCAAGTGCAGAAAATTCAACAAAACGCTAAAAATTGGAGTTTTTCGCCAATCCAATCCAAACCAAATGCTAACATGCATGCAAAAATGATAGGGAATCATTCCCAACAGTCCAATATAGTTATAGGCTAGAATTATGAGATAAAAATCTCACCTTTGCACTAAAATTTATGAAGATGAAGCTTGAAAGCAAGGAGAAGCAATCCAAAGCTTGAATCCAATATCTTCTACTTGAATTTGGAGTTGAATGTTGGAGTTGCAATTGAATTTGAGCTTGGAGTTTTAATTTCCCATTCTCTTCACCATTAATGCCAAAGCTTGAGTTAGTTAGGAAATTTATGAAGAGTGAGGAGAAGAGGGTTGGAACTTGGGCTTAATAGGCTAAACTAACCCAAAGTCCAAAGCGGGAAAAGTTAGTGAAATTTCACTAACTCCAAACCTATCGATGTTTATACTTAAAAAGTCGTAAACGACATTTCGAACTCAATGGAAGTGGTCTCGAGTCCTAATTTGACCGTTTGCAAAAAGTAGTTTTTCGGACCAAAATCTGATTAACGATTTAATATTTAAATAAAAATATTTAAATATAAACTCGATAAATATGCGGGTTGTTACATATTTATTAATCAATCTTGATTAATCTCATTAGTAATTAATCACTCTTAATTAATTACATCACTTAATTATTTCAAATAACTTAATTAATAAATGCTTAAATTAATTACATTAAGTAATTAATTATTAATCACTTCATAAAAATTATCTTCACATTAGTTACACAAAGTAATTAATCCCAAAATACCATACTTCAATTAATTTTCTTCAGTAATTTACTTATCTTAATTACTTCTCTAAGTAATTATTTTTCACTGATTACTCATCAACCCATCTAAAGACTATTCTAAATTAACTAAACTTAATTAATTAATTTAAACTAGTCCAATTAATAAATTAATTACAATGAGTAATTAATATCTTTAATTATTTCCATAAAGTAATCATACTTAATTAAGTTTCATAATTGATTATTTAAATTAATTAATCCAATTAATCATCAAAATTAATTACATTAATTAATTAATAAATAATCACAAGTTAATGACCTTCATTAACTTATTAACAAATTCTTAATTATCTTTCTTAAATAATTAACTTAAATTAATTAAATTAATCAAAAATTTAATTAAACTTAATTAATTTATTTCAAATCTTTAATTAATTAAACAAATTAATTAATTAAATTATTTAAATTACCTTACTAATTTTAATGAAGCAAAGATCATTAAATCTTTAATTTACTTTAAAACAAAACATTTCTTATTAATGATTACTTAATCATTAACAAAATAATTTAAAACAATTTAACTTAAAATTGTTTTCAAACTACATTTTAAATTTAAAATTTAAAAATGAAATCAAACTTAACTTAAACAAAGTTTTAAAAACATTTTAAAACCCTTAAAAAAAACTTTATGCTAAAGATTTTTTTCTTATTTTATAAAGAAGTTTGAAGGAGTTTAAAAAGCCAAATTCATTTTAAAATACAAACTATAATTTAAATTAACTTTAACATTCAAAGTTGTTTTTAAACAATTTCATTTAACAACTTCCTTTATTTCAAACATTGTTTTCAAATTGAAGTTTGATTCCAGATTTAAACTTATGTTTAAATCTCTACTTAAATTTTGAGGTTTTATCTTTAATTTCAGATTTATTTAAACCCTTTTTAAAGTTGTTTAAATATTTTGTTTAAAAGTTTAAATTAAATTTCAAACCTGGATTCAAATCTCATTTGAAATTCATACCTTAAATTTTGATTTAAATTATGTTCCAAAACCCTGCATTTAGATTTTAAAACAAACTTTTAAATTAAAACTACAGGTTTCAAAAACCTATGATTACAGAAGGTAAACCCGAGTTCCCCGTTTATTTACTTCGAGTCGCAAACCTAACTACTCCGAGCAAATAATCAAGTTTCTCGAGTGAAACTCAAGTACCCCATGCCCTATAACAAAACATCCCCTGAACAACGCTGCACCGTGCATATGCACGGTGGTCCTGGCCACCACCGGCCATCCCCTCTGCCTTGAGCACAACGACCAATACCTTCAGATCCATCATCGATCATCATAACCCCATAATCACCACGACAACAAATTTAGCACCCCCAATTCAAAACCTGGCAGAACAGGCACACCCCCGTTCCCAAAACCTAAAAAACATCACGTCCTCGCTCCACCGGTCACTGGTGGCCTAGCAACTCCGTCCAACCCTTCACCAATTCCCAAACTACCACTACCCCAAAAATTGTTGCACTCGATCGTTCCATGATTTCGTGATGATCGAAATTCCCAGGCCAATTAAAATTAGGTTTACAGAACAAAAAGATCCATCACCGTCACTCCGATGTTCTTCCACCTCCACCCCTATTTTTCCTCCACTCACCTATCACTCTTACATCTCCGGAAGAAATTCCAACTCCCCAGACTACTGAGTTCATCAGATATTACCAAATTTCTATTTTCTGGTTGAACTAGAAATATAAGCAAATCTCTTCACTAAAAATAGTGATTTTAGTTTCAAAAATCCAATTTTGGATTAAACATTTGATTTAGATTCCTGAATACAGGAGTCATGGCAATTGAAATTTGACTTATTAAATGTTGTTCTGGTGTTTTTCTTATTTCCAGAAGCAAATACAAATGGATTTATCTTGATCAGATTTCTTAAACTAACAACTATGATACAACAACATAATTTGTCCAATACTTAAGTTTTACCATAAGTTAAATTAATAGCAAGAGAATTTTGATTAATTCTTGAGCCTGGAACAAAGTACACAACATATTCATTCAGCAATACATTCTTACAGAGACATGCATTTTATAAATAATTTCATCTCAGTATTACTTCAGATAAAATCAAGCAACCAAATTATATTTATAAATGTTTAAAGAAAAGTTGTTACTCACTTGGGATTTTATGAAACAGAGCACAGATTTTCTGAAAAGCCTTTGATAAAAACTTGAATTGCTTTGCATTTAAATTTTCATGCATGCTTTTTGTAACTTGAACTTGCTGTTAGAAACTTGCATGCAGTCATATGCTTTATTTTTGATTACCACAATGTTGAATGCAGAGCCCTTTTCATTTTTCTTTTAAATGGAATTGCAGGTTGCAGGCTTTTCATTTGCTTTTGAAAGGATTTCAGGTGTAGGCTTTGTTTTGCAATTATACAGGGTAGGGAATATGATCTTGATATGAGGATTTGACAAAAATGATTTTGCATTTGAAAAAGAATTTTACAAAGGACTGCAGGCTTGATTAAGAAAGGTTTCAGATTTGATAAATGAATTCAGGTTCTTGTGAGGTATTTGATATTTAAAAGAATTCAGATCTTGAAAATGATTTAAATTTTTGTTTTTGAGAGTTTGAACACAAGTTTGTTTTCAGCTGAAAACTTTTCTTCTAAACTTTTGAAAAAAAAATGGAGATTTAGAAAAGAAGCATGAGGGAATAAAGAAACATGTTTTATAAGTGTATAAATGATTTATTTTAAAAATTAAAAGAAAATTAAAATGAAAAGGACACTTGTAAAAAGAACTAACACTTGTCAAATTAAGTAGATTAATTGTTTACACTTGTCTCATTAATTGCTTAAAATGTTAACATTTGTTTTATACACATGTTGCTTATTTTTATTTAATTTAAAGATAAATAAAATCCTCTTTTCTTTATTAAATACATATAAAGTAGTTTTCATAAACGAATGGATATGTATTCCTTTTTAGATGAAGTAAAACAATTTACATAAAAGTGAAAACTTATTTACAAGATCTACATATATTTATTAATTTGAATTTCAAAATTAAATCAAATTCAAATGTTATTTATAGATTAAAATTCCACTTAAAACTAATTTATCAACCTATTTTAATTTTAAAATAATAACATTATCTTTTTAAAAATCTTATCTATATTTATATTTATACATTTATCATTTGAAAATAACTCATTTATCAATTTTAAATCATTTATAAAAGAAATCATAAATTACTTGTCTTATTTATGTTAATTAAAAGAATTAATGTTTAATATATAAAGAGTATCTTAAATTTTCATATAATTCCAAATTATAATTATTAAGCTATATTTAAAACAAATAAAATAAACTTTTAAAATTTAAACTATGTTTAGAATGCAATTATACAATTTAAAACCATTTCTTTAAGTATTTTAAACCAATTAATTGTATATTAAATAAAATAAAAATCCTCAAATTATTAAAATGAATACTAAAATTTAAAAACAATATTTTATTTGTTTATTTAACTTCAAATCAAACTTATTTATCTATAGTATATATACATATATATACATACATTATAAATAGGAAAACAATTATTAGCTTTTAAAAGATAAAATTCATCAATTACACATTTATTTAATTGGATTATTAAATCAAGTAAATTTTATTAAAATTTTATCAAATCAATTTAATTTTAAATATAGATTATTAAATTGATATTGCTAAAATTTCCGGGATATCACACATATGGAATCTCAAGTCACTTAATACTTCTTTATTTGGAAAGACGAACCCTTAATCGGTCACTTAATACCTTATCCAAAAGCGGACCCCTATAGAGATATGAAGTAACATGTCCTCGAGGCCATTTAATACTTCATTTGGGGAAAAGAGGCAGGCCCTCGACCAACCACTTAATACCCAGACCCTGAAGCAGTCCCTTCGTACTATGGAACATACCTATAATGGTGTCTCACATTAGTACGACTATTCATAAGAACTATTAGCTAGATTAGCTGGGCAGATTTCCGCTACAGAATTTGGGACTAACCTTGTATCTAAATAACTATCATATGTATACTTCACATCAATAGGAAATTCACACAACTGTTGGTAGCCTAAAGGAAAGGACGCAATTTCTTTATGTGACTCTATTCATCTCGCATCCTTATGACTTAACCATAAATTAAATGCACTCCATATATAAAATAATACTCATCTCACCGTTTCATAAATAATACCTTATAAGGATTATTACTTACTACGACTTAAAATAATAATTAGGCTATATAAGAGTTTCCTCTTATTTTCTTCTAATAATCAATTACATTCCTAATGGGGGAAATAAATGAAAATAGATACCTGATTAACTATGCCATATGTGTAATAATTATATGTAAATTACGCCAATAGAGATAAATCAATATTCGTGCCTAATAAATTCTAAACACATGGATTTTACGCCTTAAACTAGCATTAAATGTCAATTTCCTAACCAAATACTATAACAAGTCCTTTTTCTTCAAATTCTCAACATTTCAACATACCAAAATGAGGAATCTTAATATCCAAAATAGGGAATAAATATTCAAAACCAAACTGCAATAACATATTTGTGAATAAAATAGAAACTCAATTTATTACAGCAATTCAATAGAATATTCTAAACAATAGGAATAGTCTAAACTCCGTATTTTATTCCATTCCTCTTTTACGAAGAAATAGATAAGAAGGAAACTCGTGTGGAATATGTGGTGTAATGTAACGACCCTGACTCGCCTCGAAAACTAGCACCGAATACATCACCCGTATTTGAATGCCGCAGATTCAAAAGTCGAATCTGGTTCGCCGAAGCTTATAACGCATTAAGTATAACAACATAGCGGAAGAGAAATGAATATCATTGATATACAATATTCGATACAACAATTTGATACAAATGATATCAATGTTAGAGATATAATAGTGGAAAGTTAATAGCACAGCGGAACAATATCACTAATATGGTCTTCAAGAAAGAAGGAAGGAAAGAATCCAACATTGCAACTCTAACTCCAAAACTCCAAATCGAAAGCACGAACCACATCAAGTTGGACTTAAGCAAGTCCAATCCTGAATGTTGAAGAGAAGCACAAAGCGATAGCCAAAATCCAAAGGCTGAAAGTTATCGACTCTATATCTACTAGCTGACTATCTGAAAATTTAACTCTAGGCTACCCGCGTGGAAAATTGTGGGCACCTAGAGTTTAGGAAGGGAACAATAAACTTCAGGTCAGTCACGGGATTGGTATGAGCAAACAAAAACAATTATCTTTTACAAAAGCAAAACAAAAGAATGTAAAAGAAATCCGCAATGTTTTTTTTGAAAATGAAACTAACATAAGGCCTCTCACCACACACACAATGCAAACGCACAATTGGAGTAGATTTCTCCTTATGACAGTCAAAAATGCTTGATACGCGAAAACCTTTTAATATTATATTAGTGCATAGTGCAAAAAACATTTCGAAAGTATAATATTAATCTTAGCCATCATATCACATTTTGCCATATGTCTACTATAGCTACCATGTTCAATAGCAGGTTACCTCCACATTCCATGGCAGGTTATACAACTAAAACCGTACAGGGCGCATATTGTTTCTTTGGATTTTCAACAATGGTCAGGCAAAAGTGTAGGATCGATTTCACCCTAGAGGGGGGCTGAATAGGGTGATAGTGTAAATTATAAAAATTAATCGCGGAAGCTTATTAATTAATTTCAATTCAGATCACAGAATAGCAGCACAGATATCGCAGAATATAAATAACAGAAAAAACAGAACAACACAAAATTTACCCAGCTTCGGCAAAACCCTGCCTACGTGCTGCCCCCAAGGTTTCTACTAGAAATTAGATAGTCCCTCGCTTACACACGTAAACTCGCTATACCCGCTATTGACTAATCTAACTCTACGCTCAAAACCCTGCCACAACTCAACTACCGAGTTGCGAATTCTCAAGTTACGCCACGTAGCTTGTCCCCTAGTCACACGACTAGAAATTTAAACGGTTTAAAAATGAAAATACAAATTTAAAAGCAACGCAAATAAAAAACAGCCCTAAAAAGAAACTAAAGCCTTTTAAAATAAAAAAGGCCGGCCCAAACAGTTCATCCCTTTTTTTTTATTATTTCACTATGCCGGCCCTTTTTCTTTTATCTCGTATGTGATAATGTCGGCTTGTTCTTCCTTCTGAGATTAGGGCTTCGGCTCTTGTTTTGTTCCTCTTCCTTCAATAAATTAGGGCTAGAATCGAAGATGCCGAAATTATATTAATCGATCGAATTTGTGATTTTCGTCCTTCTGCCCTGTCGATCGACTGCCTCCTTGTACCTTGCTTCGGCTACTTCGATTGATCGAGTTCGATTACAATTTTGGTGAGTACTTTTATTCCTTTTGCTTTCTGATTGAATGCTTGAACTCGACGATTATTTTGCCAATGATGATTGGGCTTATATAGGATTCGAAATCCTATTTTTGCATTCGTATATTCGTGTTTGAATTTGTCTACTGATTTGCTTTGGACATTCGATTATACTTGGATGATTGAGATAAAATCTGACTAATTCATATGCGTATATTCTTGATACTTGCTTCCCACGGCTTGGTTGACACGGTTTTGATTATTGACTCGTTCAATATTGACTGTGACGATTTTTGGCTTTGCTATGCTTCCACGGCTTCGTCCCTTACATTGTTCACCTCGGCCTATAGTGTTCATGTTGTACTTGGATAGTTGGTATTTGATTTTGTACTGTAGTTATCTTCGATTGTGTGATGTTGCCTCTGGTTGCTGTCATATACTGATGAACTTGAAATGTACCATGATAGTCATGTGCCACTGCATCACCACTGTTGCACTGCCTTTGTGGTCTTCACTGTGTTCATGCACTTTGGTCTTTGTTTACTGTGTACATGTTGCTGCTGTGTTGCCAATTGGGCTTGTAGTTGATTCTTTGAGTCTGAAATTTATTTGCGAATTCATGTGCTTGATATTTGAGTTGTTGTATGGTCAGTGGTGCACTTGGTCATTCGAGTCTTCCCTGCATCATTATCTGTTGCATCTTTGGTTTTGGGGTTGTTGTGTTGGTCTGTCTTGTTTTTGGCCAGATTTGAGTTTTGCATTGTGTTGCTTGTATAGAGTAACTGATTTTGGTCGAGACTTAATTCTTTGTTGGCACTGGCTGTTGTAGTCCTGTCCACTCATGTACATGCTTCACTGCAGCCTTCTTTGCATTGTTCATTTTACTGTCTTTATTGTGGCATACTTTGATTCTTTTGAAACTCGAGTTGCACACTACTGTCTTGATTTTGGGGCTGCTGGTTACATATGCATTCTGGTTCATTTTCGAGTCTAGTTGATGTTGCTGAAATCTGTAGCATCTTGGTTTCACTGATGGCCTGTTGTAGTGGTTGCGACTTGTTTACATTCTCGGAATTCAGCAGCTAGTCTTCA